>OZ009942.1:18912141-19512141 GCA_963932045.1 Caenorhabditis sinica | reverse complement strand
TTTGAAATCTACACTTATGTTTTTTTGAATTTTTGAGAAATTTTTTTGATTTTTCTCGATTTTTGGTTGGAATCCCTAAACTTGATTTTGTTCCTTTTTTTCTGAATTTTTCATATTTTTTGGAGTTTTCATACAGTTTTACATGATTTTAGACCCAAAAAAAAACCGAAAAAAGCTCTTTCACGGCGAATTTTTTGCGACGTATTTTAAATTTCACATTTTCGCGCGCTGCCGAGAAACCTAAGATCTGCAGGTTATGTCGTAAACTATGGTGCAAGGTACGCAAACACAGCAAGAAGGAAAATTGCGGACTTGCGGCAATTTTCGAATTATTTGGATGTTTTCGTGATGAATTTTTCTTATTTTTTAATTTTGTCTTCTTTTCACCAAATTTCCTTGAAAAAACTGTAAAAATCGATATTAAATGCGAAAATCGAGTTAAAAATAAAATTGACGTTTAAATTTAATATTTTCGCGGGCTACAGTAATCTCGTTTGTCCAGCGGAGCGCGTTTCCGATTTACGTCGCAAAAAATTCGCCGTGCTCTTTTTCAAAAAAAAACCAAAACAAGACAAAAAATTGATTTTTCCAGTCAAACCCGACGTGAACAATGTGAATCTCCTTGCCAAGGACTCATCAAAAGTTGGAACTATAAACCTGATTTTCTCCGGTTACGCAGAGAGAAAAAGAAGAAGTGCACAGGGATCACGAGCCGAGTCGAGTACTGTATCAGCAAGTTCAGAAGCGTCGACATCGAATGGAGTAGCCGCACCGCCCGGATCTTCTTCTGGAAGACGTCCGGCCACGGCCAAGAGGGATACGTTGACAGTGCCGACGGTAAGAAGAGCTTCATTTTGAGCCAAAAATTTTGAAATTTGGAGCATTTTGAGCCAAGATTCATGAAATTTGAAGTGTTTTGAGACATGAAAATGTTCAAAAATTAATTTTTGTTAAAATTCATGATTTTGGGCTCAAAAAGTGAGATTTTCCACTGAAAATTTATGATTTTTTAACTGAAAAATTGTGATTTTTCGACTATTTTTTTCGATGTTTCAGACCGATTTTTGACTCCAAAAATCCCATTTTTATTCAAATTTTCTCAAGGATTAGTGTTTTTCTAACCAGCTGAATCTACATAAAACATACACAAACATGCACGTAGTCTAACAGCAAACACATCTAAAAACTACTTACGTCATCATTATTTACATTTCATTCTTCAGAACAAGGAGCGAAATCAGCCCAATTTTCGAGATTTTAGAGCGATTTTCGAGGATTTTCATCGGGATTTTTGGAATTTTTACACTTTCTTTCCCCCTAAAGAGCTCATCCATTTTCCGTTGAAAAATAGAGAAAAATGTATTAAAAACTTCCAAAATTCGGCTAGAAATGCTTTATTTTTAGGAGCCATCTTATGGCTCAAAATGCTCGAAAAATATGGAATTTTCGCCCGGAATTTCTATGAATTTTTGAATTCTTGATTCTTTCAGAATGGCTCAGCAACATCAGGAGGAACATCAGGAACGCCAGCAGCCGGAGCAGCATCCACCGAGGAGGCGTTGCCAGAAGGATGGGAAATGAGATTCGATCAATACGGCAGGAAGTATTATGTAGATCATACGACGAAGAGTACCACTTGGGAACGTCCATCCACACAACCACTGCCAGCAGGATGGGAGATGAGACGGGATCCGAGGGGAAGAGTGAGTGAATTTGATGAAAAATGACTTGAAAATCATGAAAATCGAGTTAGAGAGCTTCGAAATGAGCCCAAGCACTTGAAATTTGATTTAGAGTGATTTCACTGGTTTTGGATCATTTTTTGAGAAAAAACGCCAAAAATTCACCTAAAACTGATCTAACACATTTTCACTGTTTTTCCAGTGATGAAAATGACATTTTTGACGATTTTTTACTCAAAAAATGACCAAAAATGCCTTTGGGACAATTCAAAACCGGACGTTTCAAAACCGGCTATTTTTGGGACCCCTGAATAGGCGGTTTTGAAACGTCTCAGTTTTAAAACGTCTCAGTTTCGAAATGTCCGGTTTCAAATTGTCTCCGGAGTCCCAAAAATTACCAAAAATGTGACGTCTGATCTCGGTGTTCTTTTGCTCCGCGTTTTGTTTTTGTGCTCTTTTTCCAATTTTGAGTCACATTTTTTTTTCTGGCACAAAAAGAAAAAGCAAATGAATAATAGTCATCATTTTTCGGTTTTTGAATGGCGAAATTCTTCTGCTTCTCTCTTTTTTTGAGCTTTGGACTCTTAGAGAAGAAAATGAATAGAAAATGAGAGAAGGGAAACCTAATTATAAGCAAAAATGGAGAAGAAAAAATCTTGTGGTTTTGACAGGTGAAAAATAGGGGAAAGTTCAGATTTTTAGCTGAAAAATTTTGGAAACAAATGGAGAAAACTTCTAGAAGACATAGGGGAAAATCCACTGAAAAAGACTAAAATTAGGCTAAAAATGACGAATTTTCACCCAAAATTAGCCCAGAAGAAGGGAAATGACTTAAATTTGACTAGAAATGAGCGATTTTTGCACGAAAATTATAGAAAATCATCGCTAATTGCTCATTTTTAGCCGATTTTGACTCAAAAAAAAAGTGGGAAAAATTACCTAAAATCCTTGAAAATTCAAATTCCCGCCAAACCAAATTCCAATTTCCAGGTCTACTATGTCGATCACAACACCCGCACGACGACATGGCAACGACCAACAGCCGATATGCTCGAAGCGCATGAGCAATGGCAATCGGGCAGAGACCAAGCGATGATTCAATGGGAGCAACGATTCCTGCTCCAACAAAACAACTTCAGCGCCGACGACCCACTGGGACCCCTCCCCGAGGGATGGGAGAAGCGTCAGGATCCGAACACCGGGCGGATGTACTTTGTGAATCATGTAAATCGAACGACACAATGGGAAGATCCACGAACTCAGGGAGGATCGGATCAACCGCTGCCCGACGGATGGGAGATGCGATTCACGGAGCAAGGCGTGCCGTTTTTCATTGATCATCACTCGAAAACCACTACTTATAATGATCCGAGAACGGGGAAACCCGTGGGACCGTTGGGCGTCGTTGGAGTACAAATGGCCATGGAGAAGAGCTTCCGGTGGAAGATTGCACAGTTTCGATATTTGTGCTTGGTAAGGAAGAAATTGAGGGAAACCTTAACAAAAAAAATGGAAAAAATCGTCCTGAAATGGCCTGGAAATTGTCATTTTTGGAATAGGGGACCCCGGGGCCCTTGAACCCAAATTTAGGCTAAAAAACGAAGAAAATCGGCCGAAAATGGTCTAGAAAATCCCATTTTTGGTTTCGGAGCATTTTTTGATCTAAAATGGCCCAAAACCAACCTAATTTTCCTCTATTTCCAGTCCAACAGCATCCCGAATCATGTCAAAATCACCGTCTCCCGAAACAACGTCTTCGAAGACTCATTCCAAGAAATCATGCGAAAGAACGCCGTCGATCTTCGCCGACGTCTCTACATTCAATTCCGCGGCGAAGAGGGTTTGGATTACGGTGGTGTCGCCCGCGAATGGTTCTTCCTACTGTCCCACGAGGTGCTGAATCCGATGTATTGCCTATTCATGTATGCCGGAAACAACAATTATAGTCTTCAAATCAACCCGGCCTCGTTTGTCAATCCGGATCATTTGAAGTATTTCGAGTATATAGGACGATTTATTGCCATGGTGAGCAGCTGGAAAATGAGCCAAAAATGTTGAAAACTGGCCTAAAATGCTCCAAAAATGCTTCTAGACGAAATTTACCTGAAAATGACTAATATTAAGCCAAAAATTGAGAAAAATGAGCCAAAATCACGTCAAGGGGATTCTGGAGCATTTCGGACCATTTTCAAGCCTAAAACAAGCCTAAATCGGGCCGAAATAGGGTAAAAAAGCCTAGCCTTATTACACTCTCATTTTCCAGGCGCTCTTCCACGGAAAATTCATCTATTCGGGCTTCACGATGCCATTCTACAAAAAGATGCTCAACAAGAAAATCGTGCTCAAAGACATTGAGCAAGTCGATTCGGAGATCTATAATTCGCTGATGTGGATCAAGGATAACAACATTGACGAGTGCGATATGGAGTTGTATTTTGTCGCGGACTACGAGTTGCTCGGCGAGGTCAAGACCATTGAGTTGAAGGAGGGCGGTACGGATATGGCTGTGACGGAGGCGAATAAGGTGAGATATTAGTTGAAATTTGAGCGAAAATTGCTCATTTTTGACCCTAGAAAGCTTTAGAAACGCGAAATTTCGGTTTAGAACGAGCCATTTGGAGCCAAAATTGCTCAAAATTGAGCCATTTTGGAGCACAGAAAATGGTTCAGAAATGACAATTTTTGGTTCAAAATTAAGCAAAAATTGACCAATTTCGGTTAAAATTGGCTAATTTCTAGATGAGTCTCAATTTTAAACTAAAATTAGCCATTTTTGACGGAAAATTGTCATTTTTGGTGAAATTTTAAGCCAAAGATCTCATTTTAAACCGAAAATGAGCCATTTTGAGACCAAAAACAGCTCAAAACCTCTCAAAAAATGCTCATTTTTTTCAGCTGGAATACATCGAATTGCTCGTCGAGTGGCGCTTCAATCGAGGTGTCGAACAACAAACGAAAGCCTTTTTCACTGGATTCAACTCGGTCTTCCCACTCGAATGGATGCAATATTTCGATGAGCGCGAGCTCGAGTTGCTCCTTTGCGGAATGCAAGACGTCGATGTTGATGATTGGCAGAGGAATACGGTCTATAGGCATTATGCACCGCAGAGCAAACAGGTACGGTTTTTGTAGCCATAAATGTGAAAATTTGGGTTAGAAACGACGACTTTTGAGCGAAAAATGGAGGAAAATGAGCCAAAATAAGCTCAGAACATTTGGAATCATTTCAGTGAAAAAATTGCGTCGTTTTGAGCCAAGATCACGTCAGAGAATTCAGAAGGATTTTCGAGCATTTTCAGCAAAAAATGCACAATTTTGAGCCAAAAACAATGAAAAATTAGCCGAATTGAGCTAAGAGGCTTCCGAACGGATTCTCGATGAATCCGAATCTCTGATGTCCAATTTTCGTTATTCTTTGAAATCCTGATTTCTAGGGAACCTCCAAACTCCAAAATATCTAGATTCTAGACTAGTCTGTCGGTTTTTTTGCGGATTTTTGAGCTCAAATGTGCCGCAAAAGTCCCAGAAGCCCCGCCTCCTTTTCCTCCCGAATGCGGTCTCGAGACGTTTCGCAACCAGTCATTTCGCAACCAAGACATTTCGCAACTACCAAATCCGCATGCATAATAATAAGTTCATGTGAAAATCTATTTTTGAAAAGTAGATGACAACCTGGATTGGTTTACGATATCCGTAATCACATGTATCCTACAGTGCGGTCAATATCTATAGGACCCCCCTAGATTCGGCGTGCAGAGGTAGAACGAGACGAGATATCAAAAATCTGTAACTGCCAATCAAATCAGGACCTAAAATAACCCCCGGGGACAAACTTTCATGAAGTTACCTTTTCCGATACCATGGTACTAACAAAAAGGTGCATCTGCAAGCGGTCAATATCTATAGGACCCCCCTGGCGTTTTGCTATAACCGGCCCTATTTTTGATTAGTTTTTTGATGCCAAATTGTAGAACTGTAAAATTCATGTCGGTTGGTAGTCGATTCCAAACAAATAGCTCAAAAATTCCAATCTTTTTTCATGATAAATGCATTTCAGCCGTAATTAATGGATTTTCCCATCTTCACTCCCGATATCTTGAGATGACGTGACCGTAGCGAGCAAATTTTGATTATTGGGTGTCCACTACATGTCTTCAGATTTTCTAAGGTCATTTCGAAAGATTTATGTTTTATTTGGTGATCTGACAGAAGTTTTTGAAAACCGCCCGAATCCCATTTTTGAGAAATGTTGTCTTTAACGGCGTGTTCCGGCTAGGAAGATAAATCAAGACAGGGATTTTTATGTCGATTCTGTAGATTGACACCTTCTGAACACTACCATACTATCTTTCAGTTCAATAGAATCACTAGAGCACCGATCTTTCTGTTTCTCTCCGGCCTAATGACTAGCTTATACTGTGATCAAGCTTGAAAAGTAGATTTTGGCTATTCATGAGATAGTGGATGGAAATCACGAAAATATGGAAGGATTCTCAACCCACAATAAGAAAAACACCAAATCAATTATATTCTTTAAAGTTTTCAGCTTGTAGAGCGTCGACACATCTCTTTCTTGGATATGTGACAACCTTTGGTTTCTGTAGATTTTCCCATAAAGTTGAGCATATCCTAGAAATACTACAATACTGGAAAATGATATGGTAGTGTTCAGAAGGTGTCAATCTACAGAATCGACATAAAAATCCCTGTCTTGATTTATCTTCCTAGCCGGAACACGCCGTTAAAGACAACATTTCTCAAAAATGGGATTCGGGCGGTTTTCAAAAACTTCTGTCAGATCACCAAATAAAACATAAATCTTTCGAAATGACCTTAGAAAATCTGAAGACATGTAGTGGACACCCAATAATCAAAATTTGCTCGCTACGGTCACGTCATCTCAAGATATCGGGAGTGAAGATGGGAAAATCCATTAATTACGGCTGAAATGCATTTATCATGAAAAAAGATTGGAATTTTTGAGCTATTTGTTTGGAATCGACTACCAACCGACATGAATTTTACAGTTCTACAATTTGGCATCAAAAAACTAATCAAAAATAGGGCCGGTTATAGCAAAACGCCAGGGGGGTCCTATAGATATTGACCGCTTGCAGATGCACCTTTTTGTTAGTACCATGGTATCGGAAAAGGTAACTTCATGAAAGTTTGTCCCCGGGGGTTATTTTAGGTCCTGATTTGATTGGCATTTACAGATTTTTGATATCTCGTCTCGTTCTACCTCTGCACGCCGAATCTAGGGGGGTCCTATAGATATTGACCGCACTGTATATGAATGAAAACTAGACTACTTTACGAAGTTGCGAAATGGCGGGTTGCGAAATGTCTAGGTTGCGAAATGACTTCGTTGTGAAACGTGGCGGTGCCGAATGTTCTACAAGCCGTGCCTCCTTTTCCCCCAAAGTCAACCATTCCTAATTTTTCCCAATATTTTTCAGGTCTCCTGGTTCTGGCAATGGGTACGAAGTTTGGACCAAGAGAAACGCGCCCGCCTCCTACAATTCGTCACCGGAACGTGTCGTGTGCCCGTCGGCGGATTCTCGGAACTCATGGGCTCGACGGGTCCTCAGCTATTCTGTATCGAACGAGTCGGCAAGGAGAATTGGCTTCCGCGATCCCATACGTGCTTCAACAGACTCGATCTTCCACCATATCGATCTTATGAGCAGCTGGTGGAGAAGTTGTCGATGGCCATCGAAATGACCGAGGGATTCGGAAATGAATAATAGGCTCCGCCCCCTGGACCCCTTTCCATTTAACCACTTTTTTTTCTTCTTCTTCTTCCATTCATTTTTCTTGTCTTTTCATTTTTCTTCCAGTCAGCGCTGCACAAAAAAAAATGCGCGCCCCCCTAATTTTGTGATATTTCCCACCCCCACTCGTGTTGTGATACCTATTTTTCTTCCATTGTCTAGGCCTCTTCTCTCTCCTTCTGGGTATGTACTTATATATATATACAGTATAGTAGTAGTCATTCTGCATGCATTCTTTTTATTATTATTGGAGGAAAAATTAGAAGTTTTTGGGAGAAAAATTGAGAAAATTTGGAGCCAAAAACCCCATTTTTTGGAGCATTTTTTTGCTCTCAAAATCGCGATTTTTGGTTCGAAAAATACCCTATTTTACTCAATCTTTCACACTTTTCCATCCAATTTTTTGCCTCCACACGCTTACTCTGTTTTGTTTCCTTCTTCTAAAAAAAAGTTGGTCCTTTTTTCCACTACTGTTTTTTTGCTAGCTGCCTTAAGCCCCCCCCCCCCATCCTCTAAAATTCTGAATACGAAAAAAAGTTGTGTGTCTTATTACTAGTTTCTTTTTTTTGTGTCTCTGCTTTCTTTGTGTGTGGCCTTTTTTCTTTGATTTGAACATGATTCCTTCGCTTTGATTTTTTCCTTCCTTCCTTCCTTTATTACTTCCCTAAACCGACTAGATGATATTATTGTATTGTTTTCTTTTGCTCTTTTTTTCTTCTGGTAATGTAATAAAAATTTGAAAAACGATAATAGTTTGGCTAATATAAGGGATAATGGACATCAGGACAGAAAAACACACAGATTACCAATAACGAAACATTGGGGCATCCGGAAAATCAGACAGACGGATACTGTAAAATGCGGACATCTGGACAAACCTGGAATTGTTGGAATAAGAAAATTAGAAAAATGGAAATCTCGAAGTTTAGTACGAATTCTAAAAATTGCTGAATTTTGAAGTGGTTTGGATTCTGAACACAAATTTTTAGAATTTCTCAATAGAGCGCGTTTGCAAACTCGGATATACAGATTCCCAGAGGGGAACCATTGCCACACAGTTCTGTGTAGATGGGATCGATATTCTGTGTTCTTTTTCATTTCAAATGTTTTCTGGGTCTCAGAAGACGTCAGATTCAGGATTTTTTGAAAATTCAAATATTTCAGAATATGTCGAAAAATGTCCTTTCTTTTTCTACAAGTTTTATTGGGAGTATCGGTTTTTGAGGTATAGAGTAAAAGGTTATTTTTTGATTTTTATTGAATTTCAAATGTAGTCCGGGTTTCAGAAGACGTCAGATTCCGATGCTTTTTTTGAAAATTCGGAAATTTTTATTTTCTAATTTTATAAGTGCCATTGAGATAAGTCCACTGGTTTGTTGAGTAATTTTCCAAACATCAGTCGTTTCGCAACCACGACATTTCGCAACTCACGCCGTATCGCAACCACGACAATCCCCAACCACCAAATCCTTGGTTGCGAAATGTCGTGGTTGTGAAATGACTAGTTGCGAAACGTCTCGATGCCGGTTTTTTGAAGATTTCCCAAAATCTAGAAGATAACACATCCTAAATTTTCCAAGAAAATCAAATTTTTAAAAAATCTTTGGAAGAAATTATATTTCTTTCTGTACTTTAATCATCAAAATTGATCAACTTGTTTTTGAATTGGTAATCCTTTTTTAAACATCTTATTTTTTCCAATTTTTGGTGGGTCTCCTGCTTTTAGTCCTCCAGAAGACTTTGAAGTTTGAGTTTTGAGAGATTCAAAACAGTAAGATTTAAAAGTTTGCTCGGTATATTGTTTTTCCTCTGACATTGTTCATTGACATTGATTATTCATATACTTTTTCTTGTTGTAACTTCCTATTTTTTCAAATTTCCCTCTAATTTGTCACTGTCAAAAATCAATGCCCCGTATTGTAGATGTGCACCATAGACGTTGCATTTTGACCACATTCAGAATGCGTTGTGTTTCTTCTTTGTGAATGATTTTTCTGTTCTTCTCCTACTTCTCTCTTTCACTTTCCTCATTTTTCAGATCGAAATGAAGCTCTACGCATATCCACATGTCGTACAACAAGAAATCATCCGTCATCTGACCCTTGTCGACATCTTAATCTTCTCAAATTGCTCGAAAAATCATAAGCAGTTTCTCCAAATCGTCGGAAAGTGTTGTTTCCCGAAAGTTGAAAAACTTGTCTACACCTCCCATGACACTAATTCACTTGAAATTACCGAGGAAAAAAAATTGATCATCATGGGACGAGCCAAAAGGTTGCTCATTGAGCCGGAATCAAAAGTTGGGGAACGAAGTCCGGTGAAAATGAGATTGTTCGGAATGGATTTAATGGTTTGGTATGTTTTTTTTTGGCAAAGGCATCAGAGCACAAGAAATATAATGTCAAATATATTTCAGTTTTCCCATCGATCAGTCTAAACCATTGACAATCTTCTGTAGCGAAGAAAATGGAGATGCCCTGTTCCGATCCCTTCATAATCTCATATATGACCTACTCGGCTCCACGACCACCTACGCGTTGCATACCAAAAACAAAAAATATTTAGCGAAACTGAAGCATATCACTTATAGTGCTCACAACCTCGACTATTCCGAGCAGAATATCAAAGAACTCGAAGAATTCATTGCAGTTTCTCCTGAACTGGTGTTCATGGATCTTACGGGTGTTGAGTGTGGCAAGTTTCTAATAGCCATCCCGAAAATCGCAAGGATTCAGTCCTTGAATATCAACGGTCAAGGTGTGGATACTATGGAAATAATACAAACCTTCCGAGGCAAACATCTTTCCGTTGTAAGCCACGGAAAGACGGATGAAGCAGTGGCGCAGTTTTTGAAAAACTGGAAATCTGGTGAAGGACTGAACAATAAGCACTTGAAATCCTTGACACTGACAAAGACTGAAAATCGGGGCGCTGATCTGAATCGGGATATAATTTTGGAAAACTTGGAGATCAAAGCATTTGACCACCAAGAAATGATGCTATCGGTTTTTAAAGCACCGACTGTGTAAGTTTTCGCCCAACAGACTTCTAGTATTTAAGTAAATGTTTTGCAGAAATTTTTTCACATATGGCATGGTGCAATCATGGAAGATTTTCTCCACGGACACCTACATTGTACTAGATTCTGATAAGCAGATGGGCGTTTTTCTGCTCATGCGAGATTCATTCACCTTTGTTCACTTTAATACGTCAGAGAAGGAGTTTCTCGAGAAACTCAAAAAGGGAGAAATCTAGACTGGACCGTTGATTAGAATTTCGTTATTTTGAGACCATGTTTCTTCTTTCAGTTATGTTTCAATGAAAGTTTGAATATATTGCTGGCTTGATTTTTTTGCGAAATGAGTATGTTTCTCAAATCACTTTTACATGAATTTGTCATAAACTTGATTTTCTTGTACTGATTTATGGTCTCATTAGCACTATGTTCTGTGATCGATAACTTTGAAAGAAAAACTGCGTTTGTCACTCTCAAAAATCGATGCACCGTATTGTAGATGTGCACCACAGACGTTGCATT
The DNA here is from genome assembly GCA_963932045.1 of Caenorhabditis sinica. Taxonomy (NCBI): domain Eukaryota; kingdom Metazoa; phylum Nematoda; class Chromadorea; order Rhabditida; family Rhabditidae; genus Caenorhabditis; species Caenorhabditis sinica. The sequence continues at coordinate 19,501,147 of OZ009942.1, read as the reverse complement.
TTGACCACATTCAAAATGCGTTGTGTTGCGAAATGTCGTTGCGAAGTGTCGCAATTGCGAAATGACTTGTTGCAAAACTTCGGAGTGCCAGTTTTTTGAAGATTTTCCGAAATCCAGAAGATGCCATATCCTAAATAAATCCAAATTTTTCAATTCTCCGAAAATTTTTTTTCTTTCTTACTGTAAAACATTTATCGACATTGTTCAACTGGTTCTTGATTTATGCATCCCTTTTGTAACATCTAAATATTTTTTCAAAATTTCAGTGGGTCTCCTGGTTTCAGTCCTCCAGAAGACTTCGAAGTCTGAGTTTTTGAGAGATTCAAAAGTTTGCTCGGTATTTTATTTTTCTATACTTTTTCTTGGTGCAAATTCCTTACTTTTCTTCAAATTTCCTACAAATGTTCTTCTCTTTTCAGAATCAAAATGAAGCTCTACGCATATCCACATGTCGTACAACAAGAAATCATCCGTCATCTGTCCCTTGTCGACTTACTAATCTTCTCAAGTTGCTCAAATATCCATAAGCAAACTCTTCAAATCATCGGAAAGCATGCATTTACAAAAACCGAAAAAATTGTCTACAACTCAAATAATATGAACTCGTTCGAAGTTTGTGAGGGAATCATTAAGAAATTTATAGTAACAGCAGATGCGGAAGTTGGAGACCGTAATATGGTGAAGACAAGGCTGTTTGGAATGGATTTGTTGTGTTGGTGAGTTTTTTTTTCAGTTTGAAGATATGAGTTCCACTCGTTCGCAAAGAAATAAACAGGTTTTGGTGGCTCCGCTACATTTCGCAACCAGCTGTTTCGCAACTACAACGTTTCGCAACTCACGTCAATTTCGCAACTACGACATTTCGGTACCGGACATTCCGTCATCACGACAAACCGTAACCACGTCATTTCGAGACCACGTAATCCAGGATATTTGTAGAAAATTCATGCTAAAATCACAGATTTTCAAATGTAGACTATAACCTGAAATAGTTCACAATACCCGCAATCCCATACAACCTTACTGAACGTAATGTGGAGTAGTTTATAGAGTTTTGAAACGACTGGTTGCGAAACATCCAGATTCAAAATGTCTTGGTTGCGAATTGTCGCAATTGCGAAATCGGCGTGAGTTGCGAAATGTCGTAGTTGCGAAATGACTAATGGCGAAATGTCCCGGAGCTGTTTTGGTCGGTTGGCACATGGTCGGCGGGCGAGGGACGGCGGTTTCGACCAACTAGCAGGGACCACCTATAAGAAAACGCTTTTTACATACTTGTTACGGGCCGGGCCGGGCCGATGGAGGAATTTCTACCGGCCCGGCCCGCCCGGGTCGGCCCGGGTTTTTGGGTCAAATTTTCGAAGTATCGATTTTTTGAGCTAGAGTCGAATTTTTTTAGGTATTTTAATCAAAAACTACTATGTTGTTATTTATTGACGATTTGAACTAATATTCGTTGATTTTTGAGCGAAAAAATCAAAATTTTCAAAAGAAACTATTTAAAAAATTTCTTCGAAAATCGGGCCGACCGGGCCGGGCCGGGCCGAGAAAATTTTTGCCTGCCCGGCCCGGCCCGCGGACCGGGCCGACCCGGGCCGGGCAGGCAAATCACGAGTATGTTTTTTTACAGTTTCTCCGAGCAACCGCTGACTATTCTCTGTGCGAAGGAAAACGTGAATGTCTTGTTGAAATCGATCCACATCTTCATCTACGGCCTATTCGGTCTCTCAACCACTTACGCATTAGTTACCAAAAACAATTCCCATATCCCAATACTAGAACACATCAAGCATAGTGCACATGATCTCGATTACTCTGAAGAAAATGCGGAAAATCTCGAGCATTTCCTAACTGCATCTCCAAAGCTTGAATACATCAATATTCAAGGTGAGGAGTGCGGAAAGTTTCTCGAGATTCCAAAGCTTGCCGAAATCCATACCCTCCACATTACGGGTCGAGATGTAGGTACTATGAAGATGATCAAAGGGTTCCGAGGAAAAGTCCTTTGCATTTTGTGCAGCAGAATGACGAATTATTCTTTGGTTCAGTTTTTGAATGAATGGAAGACAGGCGAAGGATTCGTTAATGAGAATTTGAAGTACCTGAGACTACGGAATAGTACTATGTATGGACTTGGCTTTGATAGGGATAGTGTTGCTGAGAAGTTAGAATTCAAGAAATTTGATGATCAGAAGGAGCCGCCAATATTCAAGATATGGTTAATGTAAGTTCTCAAATTATTAACTGTTGACTGTCGCAAACGGTCGCCGTCTTTCGCTGTCATTCAAACTTATTTCAGTGGCTCCGAGACATTTCGCAACCACATCATTTCGCAACTACGACATTTCGCAACCACGTCATTTCGAAACCACGAAATCCAAGATTTTTGTAGACAGTTCACATTAAAATCACAACTTCTCAAATGTAGACTTTAACCTGGAAGAGTTCACAATACCCTCAATCTCATACCACTTTAATGAAAGTAACGTGGACTAGTTTAAAGAGTTGCGAAACGTCCCGTTTCGAAATGTTTCGGTTGCGAATTGTCGTAGTTGCGAAATGTCGTAGTTGCGAAATGACTAGTGGCGAAATGTCCCGGAGCCCTTTCAGTGAATCACAAAGCAGGAATCTTTTCTTTTCAGTTGGGGTTGGTTTGGTGAAATGACCGAGTGGGGGACATATTTTCAAAGCGAAAACTACATAACGAGGGAGTCCGATACGCATGTGGCATCTGTCAAAATTACCAGGAACACAGTTGACATAGGATTTTGGAACATGCCAGAAAAGGAGCTTCTCGAAAAGCACGCTAATGGAGAGTTTGATTTGGATAACCTCGATTTGGGAGTGAAAGACTGGGAGATCGATTACTAGCATCAGTTACCATGTTTTTATTGTCTAGTTTTTTGGATATTAGATGTTCTTATGATGTGTAAAAGAAGGAAACCTACCAAAAATTTTTATTGCTTTAAAATACTTAAGAATATGCGTAGATTCTAAAAATTATAGTGAAAATGCTAAAACCCCGAAAATGGCTCCGAAAAGAGCAAAAATCGCAGAAGTTGTATCCGGTGGCCGTGGCCGAGTTTCCCAAGAAGAGGCGGAGCCAGCCAATGAGAGTTTTTGCAGTCATGTGGAAGCCGATTACTGCGCTCGGCTCCGCCCCATTTTTGGGAAACTCGGCCACGGCCACTGGATACAACTTCTGCGATTTTTGCTCATTTCGGAGCCATTTTTCGGGATTTTATGGTGATTTTTGGGCGTTTTCATTATGATTTTTGGAATCTACACGCATGTTATGTATTTTAAAGCTATTAAAAAAATATTTGGTCGGAGTCCTCCTTTAAAGATCTTCCTATGTTACAACACGCTTCGAATTTTGGCGCCAACTCGTGTATTCCTCGCGGACAACTTTGGTCTCAAAATGGAGGCACCAAATCAGTTGGTCGAAAAAAAGGATGGAATCCTTCGATCCACTATAACTCGAGTTGTCCACGAGGAGTCCACGAGATAGCGCTAAAACCGAAATATCAATTTTGTTCCCAAGCTCCGCCCCTTTTTGTGAGCAAAGCACAATTAGTACACTCCCCATCAAGTGCAATGGCCCTGCTCCTCCCTATCCCAATTGCTCCCCCTTCATTCTCTTTCCCATGAAAAATGGGAAAGGGGACCATTCATTTGCTCTTCCTCCCTCCCCATCTCCTCCCCTTTTCTATGTATCCCTTCTTCTTCACACCAGCTTCTTGGTGTGTTCCATGTGAAAAGAAGAGTCCCTTCTTTTGCCCTCTGCGTCTCTCGATTACCCATACTCTCTTCGACTGTCTATTCATTCATTCATTCATTTATTTCGCCTGTGTGCTGGGTCATTTGCCCTTCGTTTGATTTTTCGATTTTCTGGTTTTTGGTCTCAAATTGGTATACACAATTTTTCTTTGAAATTTTTGTAGAAATGTGCACCATTTTTGTCCCAATTTTTTTTCTGCTCTGTCTTTTAAAAGTTGTCTTTTCTCCAAAAAAAAAAGAAGACAAAATTGATTGTGTTTTGCTCCATTTTTCTCCTCCTTTTTTTCCCAAGGAGAGCAAAAATGTCCCTAATTTTAGAGAAAGGACCATTGACCAGACATGTGCACAAATTGTTACTCTCTTTTTCTTCGGTTCTTATTTCTCTGCGCCTCTTTATTTTTTGCAGTCTATCGCTTTTTATTGCGAATTGTGTGGAATTTTCAATGAGAAACTTTTAAAGTGTATTTTTGAATTAGATCAGCCAATTTAAAATTTGGGAAAGGAAATCCTGAATTTCCAAGGTTCCAAACTTTCTGAGAATTCTAGAATGAAAAATGTGGGTAATTTCGGGCTCTCGACGAGTCTGAATTCCAGAAATTCTGAATTTTGAAAATTCCGAAAACCAAGAATCTTTAATCTTCACTTTTCTCCTCATCAGAAAAACAGGAACCTTGATTTTCCTTACAAACATAAAAATGGTAGTATTTAGGGTCACACCAGAACAAAAAATACCAGAATTCTCAATGCCAAATAGATAAAAAGTGGGAAAAAAATCTTGGTGGGTGGTCTGATTTGGAAACCGAAAATCAAGTTGAAAGGAAGATCTGGGGTTTTGAGATTCTGAAGATCGTAGATACTGATGACGTGAGATACTGAATCTGTGAAGTTTTGAGGTTCTGATTCTGGTATTCTGGAATTGTAAAAAGTCCCTTCTGATCTCAAAAATTTCCGAGAATCTTCATCACCTCAATAATTCCAGATAAGAAATATTTTTTTTGGAAATCTCACATAAATTTGAGCTAATAAAAGAAGGATGGAGCGCCAGCTTCATTCATTTTCCTCAAAATTTTCTTCAACCATTTTTCCTCCAAATCTTCTCTCATTCCAATCCGATTCAAACAGAAAAGAGTAATAGTCTTCCTTCTTTTTCAGAGTGTCCTCTTCTGACTCCCACTCACTTACACACATACATAAAAATCCGGATTCAAGTCAGTCATCACGTCTTCTTCTTTTTCTCCACCCTCATTTTTTCCGTCCTTCTATTCCTTCTCATCTTCTTCTTCTTCTTCTTCGACTCTGACAATTTGGTTCTTCCCCTTTTTTTGTTCTTCTTCTAAACTAAACTGCCCCATTTTCACCACAAAATAGCCATTGTGTGCTCCTAATACTAACTAAATTTTCCCTCCTTTTCGCAAATTTTTCGAATATTTCGGGTAGTTTACTGGAAGCTTCTGGAGACGGACGTATCTGAATTAATTTTTTGTTAAGATGATTCGGGTTTTGGAGATCTAATTAAGAGTCTGAATCTGTTCATTAATCATCTATTTTTTTTTAATCGCAGTAGTTGTATCCTGTGGCCGTGGCCGAGTTTCTCTTACATGTATTGACTTCCAAGTGTTACCCCTGAATTTCTTTGAAGTATGCATGAATTGAATCTACACTCAGATGTAAGAAACCCCATAAAGCCGTTTTTTGACTGGGCTCCCCCTTCTCGAGATATGCCGACCTTTAGATTTTGCGCGTGAGATGGCTTACCTCAGACTTTGAGGAAGCATAACTTTGGTCATTCTTAGTCAATCTAGATGTTCTGAAAAGCAAAATGTGTCAAATTATCTTGGCTTTCATATGATATAAAATTCATGAAGCAGAAATGACGCTAAGATTACGAAAATTACGAAATTCTGCAAGTGGCAAACACCAAGCAAGCACCAAACACCCGAACCAACCGTTAACTTTTTTTGAAAATGCTACCAAACGAAAGAGCATGTTTGATTTAGTCAATGTGCAAAATATTAAAAAAATCGCCAGAGGGAAAAAAGAGAAATATGAAATTTTCTAAAATTTTTTTTTTACTTTTTTTGAAAAATCATAAGTTTCAGAATGATGTTGTACTAAGAAGTTACCGGTTGTGCACATTATTGTATCTGTTGTAATCTGAGCTTTTCAATATGCTTTTGGACATCAAAATATCACAATTTTCACAAGTTTTATGATTGATTGAACCGAATAGGTTGAATTTAGCAAAAATCATAAAACTAAAAAAATGAAAATGATGATAGAGCTTCAAACTTTGTTGCATATTGTTGAAAATGTGATTTAACACAATATTGTCAACAGCAACTTCTTTCCTTTTCTTCATCTTCATGGCATAAATGGAGACTTTCCGCTCCGAGCCGACCTAGGCTGGGAAAACACTAAATCTCAAATTTATGGCACGAAGATGAAGAGAAGGAAAGAAGTTGCTGTTGACAATATTGTGTTAAATCACATTTTCAACAATATGCAACAAAGTTTGAAGCTCTATCATCATTTTCATTTTTTTAGTTTTATGATTTTTGCTAAATTCAACCTATTCAGTTCAATCAATCATAAAACTTGTGAAAATTGTGGTATTTTGATGTCCAAAAGCATATTGAAAAGCTCAGATTACAACAGATACAATAATGTGCACAACCGGTAACTTCTTAGTACAACATCATTCTGAAACTTATGATTTTTCAAAAAAAGTAAAAAAAATTTTTAGAAAATTTCATTTTTCTCTTTTTTTCCCTCTGGCGATTTTTTTAATATTTTGCAAATTGACTAAATCAAACATGCTCTTTTGTTTGGTAGAACTTTTAAAAAAAGTTAACGGTTGGTTCGGGTGTTTGGTGCTTGCTTGGTGTTTGCCACTTGCAGAATTTCGTAATTTTCGTAATTTTAGCGTCATTTCTGCTTTATGAATTTTATATCATATGAAAGCCAAGATAATTTGACACATTTTGCTTTTTAGAACATCTAGATTGACTAAGAATGACCAAAGTTATGCCTCCTCAAAGTCTGAGGTAAGCCATCTCACGCGCAAAATCTAAAGGTCGGCATATCTCGAGAAGGGGGAGCCCAGTCAAAAAACGGCTTCATGGGGTTTCTTACATCTGAGTGTAGATTCAATTCATGCATACTTCAAAGAAATTCAGGGGTAACACTTGGAAGTCAATACATGTTAAACATTGCGGAGCCGAGCGCAGTGATTGGCTGCCGCGCAACTGTAAAGACGCTCATTGGCAGACTCCGCCCCTTTTTGAGAAACTCGGCCACGGCCACCGGATACAACTTCTGCGGTTTTTGCTCATTTCGGAGCCATTTTGCGGGGTTTTAGAGCGATTTTAGAGCATTTTCATTATGATTTTTGGAATCTACGCACATTGTTACATATTTTAAAACAATAAAAATGTTTGGCCGAGTCCTCCTTTAAAGTCTAAGTTTCCAGAAATTTAAAAAAAAACTTGTCATGGTCTCCACAAAATTTCCCATCGATCTGTTTAATTTCCATCAAATTCCAATCTCTGGTTCTCAAAAAATGTTTTTGAAAAATCATCAAAAATTTTCGAAATTTCATGTTTGCCTCATATTTTCCGAGTCCAAATTCTATGTAATTATGACTCACAACTATCCTTTGAGATTTGAAATTTGTCATTTTTCTGATAATTTCTGTGCTGTTTTTCGAAAACATTTGTTCAGTATTCTTGACGTCAATCTATGTAGATTCTCAAAAACCTTTCCAATTCTCAAGTGTGATCAGAATTAAGGGCAGAAGAATTGCAAAAAAATTGTAGTCTATTCTCGAAAAATCCAGGATGCCTGAGCTTGTGGTTGGTTGACTTCGGAGCACCCCGACGTTTCGCAACTAGCCATTTCGTAACTGCGACATTTAGCAACCAAAACATTTTGCAACGAGACATTTCGCAACCGGTCGTTTTGCAACTTTGTGAATGAATTCAATTTCATATAAACTACATGTCCCGGTTGTCATCTGATTCTCAAAAAAATAGATTTGCACCTGAACTTATTATTATGCATGTGGATTTGGTGGTTGCGAAATGACTGGTTGCGAAATGTCGTGGTTTTGAAATCGACGAGAGTTGCGAAGTGTCGCAGTTGCAAAATGACGAAATGTCGGGGTGCTGACCAAGTCCTTTTTTTAAGTTTTGTACTCCTCTCGGACGAACCAAAAAGACAAGTTGGCGGTGGACTACGGACCGAATATTCAGAAAGATTTAATAAACTATTTTTCAAAATTTTTGTACTCCTTTCGGACAACCCACCCCTAGCTCATTAGTGCCCCATCCTTCCCCATCCCCGGTTCCCGGAAAAAGCAAATCAGCGAAATTCCTCCCCCCCCCCCTTTTTCCTTCTAACTAGTTTTCTGGTCTTCTGATGATTCAATTTTGCTCCTTCCCAAAAATTTTAAACCTTTCTCTCATTTCTCTGCGTCTCTCGTTTTTCATTGCTATTTTTTAGTCCCTCCCTCTCTCCAAATGGTCCCCCAAAGTGACAAGATAGGCCTTGTGTGCTGTGTTTTTTTGACGAACAGCTTCCTGTTCCATTTCAGGCTTAAGTGTTAGTGTGTGTGTGTTTTCCGAATTTTCAGCTGAAAAACAGAAGAAATAAAACTAATTTTGAAGGAGATCTCCGGAGGGATGGTTATTTTTTTCGCTATGACTCATGATAGGTTTTTTTTGCAAATGTATCCAAAAGTCGCAAAGAGTCAGAAGAAAGCAATTTTCGATGTTTTCCTTTTTCTATGATGCTGATTCTGATTCCGTGAAACTGGTTGACGTCAATTTTCTTCAAGAAAATCTCATCACTAAAAACATGTCGATTTTCAAATCTTCTGGGATTTTGAGTCATAATTACTGGGCTTGTTAGAATTCGAAAAGTGTAATCTCCAAAACCTCCAGAATCCTCGTAGATGTAGACGTCACTAAAAAATGAAAAAAATGATACCACTTTTGTTCAAAAACCCTCTGGAAATATCGACGCTGAAGCACGAAATCGGGTGCTTGGCTCACCGGCCAAATATATTTGTTTGCTTTTGAAATCAAAAAAATGTAATGTGTGACATTTTCTGAAGTTGTAGAGGCACCCCGACGTTTCGCAACCAGTCGTTTCCCAACTCCGACAATCCGCAACCGCGTCATTTCGCAACCACCAAATTCACATGCCTAATAATATGTTCACGTTCGAATCTATTTGTTTTTAAGTAGAAGACAACCTAGATTGGTTTATTATATTGGTAATCACATGTAGCCTATATGAATGAAAACTACACTACTTTACAAAGTTACAAAATGTCGTGGTTGCAAAATTGACGTGAGTTGCGAAATGTCCTGGTTGCAAAATGTCGTGGTTGCGAAATCGACGTGAGTTGCGAAATGTCGCAGTTTCGAAATGACTAGTTGCGAAACGTCGGGGTGCAGTTTCCGCCTGCTCTCGTCCGTTCATCCTCCGTCCCTCTTCCGTGGTTCGTTCCAACTTGCCCGGTTACGGTATTTTTTGGTACTTGAACTCGCGTAAGTGCATTGCACAAATTTTTAGCTGGTCGGACAAGAGACGAGCAGACGGCAGACGGACTAATTTCGTCCGGATTTTGTCCAAAATCCAACACTTCAAATTCACCCTATTATCTAGACAAACTTTTGAAACCCTTATGATCCCATTTTGATTGCTTACTTCTGATTTCCCATGCAGCAAAAACCTCATTTTCACCTCCAAAAAATGATATCATCATTATCATCTCCAAATACCTTGTTGGCTTTTTTACACATGAATACCCCCACAGAGACGACCTAGTTATCCAATTAAGAAAGTACAAAACAAAAAATGTCTTGTTCGAGTTTTTTTGTAATCTAATTAAGTTTGCTTCACATGTGAGAGAGCGAATCTTGAGACTAAAAGAGAAGGAAGAAAAATTTTGAGGAAAGTGTGATTTGTTACTACTAGTCATTGTAATTGTCATAGTAATTATTAGTATATGTGAGATTTTCCTTCATAATTTTTGACTGGTTCTTGTTCATACTCACGTTTGTTTTTCAATCCGTGACTTGTGATTTATAGGCTCCGGGACATTTCGCCACTAGTCATTTCGCAACTACGACATTTCGCAACTCACGTCAGTTTCGCAAACGCAACAATTTGCAACCAAGACATTTCGAAACTGGTCGTTTCGCAACTAGTCGTTTGAGAAATAGGTTGTAGGATGAATCGGGCACCGAATCAGCCCGTCCCATAGGCTCCGCGACGTTTCGCAACACACTTTTCGAAACTGTGACATTTCGAAACTCAAGTGGATTTCGCAAGTGTGACGTCTCGCAACTAGACGGTTTGCAACCAGTCATTTCGCAACTATTTCCGAAAAGCATATTAGACCGACCTAGGTCGATCGGGGCGAAAACAAAGTCTATCGAGCCAGATCCCGGCCGAGAATCGGGAATACAAGTTCAAATATTTTCAAAGAATTTCTTGTAAGTCTTTGTCGAAGATCAGTAATTCTGGAAACCTTTTCTCTTGGGATTCTTGAAATGTGTACTAATTAGTGATAACTAGAGTCATATGCATGCATTTCCAAAAAAGTGCAAAGAAATTTCTAGATGAAATTGTTATTTTTGTTTTTGCGCGGCACAATTTTTGTGATTAGACGGATAAGGAGTCCGTGATTTAGGTGTGACTGACTCAGTCTTATCGTTAATTAGAGGCTATGGCTGGAAGTGATTTTTGACTTGGGAATAGGTATAAAATAGGAAATTTTTTCTGAAGTTTCCCCTATTTTTTGTTCAGAAGAGGTCGATCTATGCGAATGAGGATTCAGATACCTGAATCCAAAACACAAAAATTCCGATTCTGAAAAAAACAGGAGAATTAGAACACCCTTAAATTTAGCCAATTGATCATAGTAAGCTTCATTACTTCTTTTTTGGATGTGTAGATGAGCCAAATTATTCATTTTCTGGAATGAGCTCATGCATTCAGCACATTAGGAGAACCTGAATTCGAGAAGATTCTGGAAACCTATGACTCTAAATTCTTCAATTTTCAAAACTTCGAACCCTCATAACTTTGCTCATTTTGCCCCAATTTTCCTAAAATTCAGCTTCTCAGATTCAGAATCCTCTCAGGATTTTAAAAACCTTCGAATCTTAAAATCTTCAAAAATCCGAACTTTGTCCTATCCCCCCGCTCCAAAAAAAAGTTCATAAATCACCTGCTAGACATTATCAAATACACCCTTACCCCATCACTTTCTCCTTCTTCTCTCAATTTTCTCTTTTCCTTGTCTCTCCTCCTTAACACAAACAAAAGAGAGACATCGATGTTCCTTTCCGCCGAAAAAAAATACCATGTTTCCTCAAAAAATACATTCACTCACTGTTTCTCTGCGTCTCTAACCATCTCCCTCGAGGTGAAAAAAAGTGAAAAAAAAGCATTAATAATAATCAATTCCATACCGAAATTTCCTCGGGCAACCGGTTCTCCTCTTCCCAATTTTTGGACTGTTGTACATTTTCCTCACTTCTCTGTAATTGTCTGCGTCTCTTGGTTTCTAGTACTATTTTGGGTAGGGGAGAGAACTGAAAAGTGTCAAAAGTGGGTGCGAAGTAGAGTGCTGATGGTAGAAGTGTGATTTTTGGACTGAAAGTCAATTTTTTTAAAAACTTTTGTCAGATTTTGGGGATATATATTTTGAGAACTTCTAAGAATCAGAATCTCAGTATTTCTCAGTCTTGGACTGCCAGAATCTCGTAAACTCAAATTTTCATAGTCCTTGGTTTATTTCTGAAAAATCCTCTCTCAAAACTTGTTGACATCTGAATCTTTTCAATAATTCAAAGTTTAGAATCCTCCTCCATTTATCTAACTTTGTAAACTTGTAAACTTTTTGATCTTCCCAAAATATTGATGTCTTTCCCTAACCCTAAAAAATTGTAAATTCATAAATTTCATGATCTTTTATTCCAGATGCTCCACAACACCTCAAAGTTGAAGACAACTTTCTTTCAAAAAATTACATGAGAAAAGTTTATTTTTTTCTCAAAAAAAGAAGTGATTTCGTCCATGAAAATAGACTAAAATTGCTGAAATGTCACTCCGAAACTCTAAAAACTTGACTTTTTTGGACTTGAAAATCAAACCCCTGCTTTAGAGAAAAGTGTTGGAATTTGGCAGGCCGGACGGGCCAAATGGGCCGGGCCGGGCCGGCAGACTTTTTAGCGGGCCCGGCCCGGTCCGTGACAAGTATGACAATTCCCCCTCAAGACGACCACCCGTGAACTCTTTCCAAAAATCTGACCCACCACTCTATTTTTGATCGTGTTCTAAAAAAATGGGGGCTCAATAGGTAACCCCGTGAAAAGAGGGGCGAACTCGAAAAGGGCTGTGCAAATACAGTGGAAACACATATACACCCTCTCTCTCTCCTCTCTTGTATATGGCTTCCTAGTTCATATCATTTGTTTGTTCAGTTCAGTTAGCGCATGGTAATACAATGGAAGTATATATAGATGAATGTATTGGTGTGGTGGTGATAGGAGGAGTAGGAGGCACGATGAAACCGCATGACCCCCCTCCACTAGATAAATATGTATGTGTGAAAATAATTAACTTTCACTAAAATTTTTGTTTTTGAGATCTCATGGTTGTGGTCGACCACGGTCCAGACTTTCCATGATAAGAACACTGTCAAAGCTCTTATGACGATTTCAATAATTTTGAAACAAAATCGTTCGTCGTAAGATTCTCGGCACCCCGACGTTTCGCAACCAGTCATTTCGCAACCGCGACAATCCGCAACCACGTCATTTCGCAACAATCAAATTCATCATGCATAATAATAAGTTCATGCTCAAATCAATTTTTTGAGAAGTAGATGACAACCTGGATTGGTTTATGATATCCGTCATCACATCCAGCCTATATGAATGGAAACTGGACTACTTCCAAAGTTTCGAAATGACTGGTTGCGAAATGTCGCAGTTGCGAATTGACTAGTTGCGAAACGTCGGGTGCCAGTATCTCAAAGTTGAGCCTTTTCTACTTTTTTTGAAACTAAAAACTCTCGTTGAACTATGCTAGTCGGTTGAATTTGCAACCAGAAAATTTCGAAACTGGACGTTTTGCAACTTTATAAACTAGTCTTCTTTATGTAGTTGCGAAACGACTGGTTGCGAAATGTCTCGGAGAGAAAATTTGATCGTCACTTGGCGTGATATCTAATGCCAGGTCCGCTACCGGCCTTCTTTGCACCATTTTCAGTGTCAACCACGAATATAAGACCCTGGAATTCAATAATTAAAAAAAATCTAACTTGAACGCCATCCGACCTTTCCCTATTACCCTCCTAACGTCCTGAAAGTCTAATCAAATGATCATTTTGTATCTTGATCCTCCATTTATCTAATAGGTCAGGATCATTGTTCCAAAAAAAAGAATCCAGGAAAACCTGTTTTCTGTCTCTCCTCCTGCCTGGGTCCAGACCATTTTTCCACGGTTGACCGCCCACGCATGGACAAGTAAATCCTTTATATGTGTTCAGATTCAAATTATCTAGTCTCTTCTTCTCTGCGTCTCTTAAAATTTATCACTATTTTTCAGATAACTGAAATTTCGTGTTATGTACCTGCGTCTCTCGATTTTTAGTGCTATTTTTCACTGAAACTTGATGTTCATGGTTACTGTTTTTCTCTGGGTGACAGTACCTAATGCGTAGGTAGATGTACCTAGAAACCTAGACTATTCTAATTTCCTGTCTATATGTATATTCTAAGAAATCTGTCTGAAAATAGCAAAAAAACTTCCTCATTTACATTTTTTTGGGGTCATTTCCTTTGGGAAATGAACCCAATTTCTCTCCTTCTTCTTGTCTACTCTGTTCGCTTTGGGAGGTCTTTTCTCCCCTTTTTTTTCCTCATTCACTCTGTTATAGTTGTGTAAACAGTTGGTGTAGAATTTGTGTGCTAATCAACTCAAATTTTCGAGAAATTGAAAAATTTTTGACTCGAGATTTTTTTCGTTGAAATTTTGAGAGTTGAACAAAAATAGAGAAGAAAATATAGATCAAATAGTATTCTGTATTCGAAATTTTTTTTGGGAAAAGTTGGAAATTCAAAAAAGTTCAAGAGAGCAAAAAGGACTTTGTTGGTTTAAGTTTAGGCTTTTTGCATATGAGTCAAAATTAGAGATGATTCAAGAAATTTTTTTTGAACTCAAAAATTTGAATATGTGTGTAGTTTGGCGAGATGTTTCCAGCCCATGCAGGCCCAGCCGGTTCAGGTTGGCCTGATCAGTCCAGGGCGAATCGTCTTGACCCAGATCGGAACATTTGGCCTATACATACAGGTCCATCTTAGGCCAAATCGTCCAAACCTGACTTGGTCGGCCCGGCCCGGCCCGGCCCGGCCGGTCTAATTTGTCCTGGCGGACCCTCATAGGCCCTCTTGACTCAAAATTGTGCCGGATTGACCCTGGCTAACCCTTTTTCGCCAAATCGGGTCAACCCGGTTTGGTCCAGCTGGTATAAATCGACCTTAGTCCGAACTGGGCCAACATGGGTGGGATTTGTTGGCCCAAGCTAGCCCAACCGGTCCAAAATAGCTCAAACAAATCTAACTGACTCGAAACTGCTTTTCCGGTCTAAACAGGTCTTACTGGCCCGATTTGCGCCAGTGGGCCGTTTCAGGCCTGAACTGACGTGGACGGACCTTGGTGGCCCATGATCGGCCTAGTTGGTCTGTCGTGACCCAGGAGAAACTAACTTTAAAGAAAAACCTGATTCAATCAGGCTGGACTGGGCTTTTTCTCGGCCCGAATGGACCGTAATGGCCTAGTCGGCCCGAACCCCCATCAAAAATTCTTGAAATTCTCTCATCTTCTCTCCCCCAAAAATCTTCAAAAATTGCCCGATTTTCGCACTTCTCCCATCCCTATCCCATCACCATCATCACCCAATCCATCACTTCTCCATCTGTCATCAATATCATTTTTCTTTTCGTCACTTTCCCTCACTTTTCCTCTTTGATTCATTGATTCTCTTTTCTCCTCATTTACCTCCTCCCAAAAAATCCCTCATTTTCTCACTGTCTGCGTCTCTAATCTCTAGCCTCCTTCCCTCAATTTTTTTTGCTTGAGAGATTCAAGGACACCTTGTCTGTGTTTTAACCACAACTAGACGCCATTGGCGATGAACAAGAAGAAGCTTCTTGGTCTTCTGAAGAAGGAGAAATTTTTTGCAAAAACTAAACTTTTTGGAAATCAGAATTTTTTTGGCCCCAGATACTGTAGTTTTACTCTAAATGTTTCATCCTAATTCTGAAACACCAAAGAGCCTAAAGTTTTTTTTGGGTTTTTTTATGCTGGTACCTCTCTTATCATCCATTTTTGCCACGAATACTCCCAATTTTTCCTGGTTTTTTCAGTTCCAGTGGCTCCATTTTCCTACTGATAATAATGAAATAATAATGACAGCTTCACATTTTTTGAAGTCATAAAATTTTAATTGACAGTTCAAAAAATTGTATTAAAAGTCGAGGGGTATGTCAGTTTTACCACACAATTTGAAAAAATTAGGTTTTTCAAAATTGTCAATTTTGGATTTTTAGCATATTTAGCATTCTCAAGAACTGAACTCAGAAGACGTCACGCCTTCTAAAATCTCAAATTTTCGAACTCAAAATTTTTGTGGAATTTTGGAGCAATTTTTCCCCAAAAAAAGTTCGCTCCGATCAAAAATCTTGATAAAAAAGATCAGAAATTGAGCTCTCAATTTCTTCTTCTTCTTCTCAAATCCAGAACGTCAACACACTCTTTTTTCTTCTTTCTCCCCAGAGAATTACACTACTTTTTGATACTTTGAACTAGGAACCACTTTCAAGAAAAAATGAAGTTCTAGAAGTTTTCTGAAGCTCTCTTGGACTTCAAAAATTGATAATGTTGGACCACTATTTTCCGAAATTCCGCTAAAAATCGATTCTGATCACAAGGTGAAAGGGGGGGGGGGTCTTCACCAAATGTACTAAAAAAAGTACACAAAGGGTGTCTGACCTATTTAGATCAAGTCATTAGTGTCTACTGATATCCTGTTTTCTTATGGCGAACGATGGTCGGAAAATTTTAGAAAAAATTCCAACAAAAACTTCCAACGGCCATCAAATATCCGACCAAGGTTTTGACAACCGTTTCAGGCCGTGGCCTATATTTTAGACTACGGAGGCCTAAAATTTTCAAAAAAATTTTTTTGAGCTTTCCGACCTTTAACCTCTTTCACTACGTACTAGTGGTTGCTCTTTGCCTCCCCCAAACTCGCTCGATTCTATTTCTCTGATATCAAGTTTCGTCTCGAATTACCGCGAAAATTTGTCGATTCTTTTTTTCTACACTTTTCTAAACTTTTTCGCTTTTCATTACACCACTTTTTTTGAATCTGTTCTCCCTAGAAGACTTTGGTCTGAAATCTGAAAATAATAAACTGTGATTTATGTTCAGAAAAAAAATAGGGACGAAATTCAGTAAATTTTCTGATAACAGTAGGGAATTTCAGCAAAAATTGATAACACATTTCGTCGCCACTTTTGTATTTCTTGAGGTTATCGTTTTTGAGCATACATCAAGAATCAAAATAGTTCTTATGCTTTTCACAGGCCAAGTTTTGGGCCGATCAGGCCGGCTGGAACGGCCCGATCGGCCCTAATAAATAAAACCAAAACGGTTCGGGCTGACTGGGCCAATCTGGGCCCACTGGATTCGTTAGAGAAAATCCAAAAAACACGGCTCGATTAGGCTTTTCCGGCCCGATTGGTTAATCCGGGCATACCGGGTTGGTTAGGATCCCCAAGGGCTGTCTCGGGCTAATATTCATTTTAGACCGACCTCGAAAATGTTTACCTATGAGCCTGGTTTGGACCAACTGGGTCCTTCAGGCCCGCCTGGGCTGTTTTGGGATTACCAGGCCGGCCAAGCTCCTTTGAGCCCATGTGGCCCGTCTAGGCTTATATGGTTCCAGCAGGGTAAATCTGAACCGATTCAGGCCTACAAGACCCAATCTGGCCCGAACTGTTCTGCTTGACTTTATGGACTATATTGGGTTGTATTGGGCTGTTTTGGGCCGGTCGGGCCCGATTCGATCAATTTGGGCCGATCGGGCCAGTTCGAAAAAATTCGGCTCCGCGACACTTTGCAACCGGTCATTTCGCAACTGCGACATTGCGCCACGCGTGAGTTCCTCCACAATTCGTAATTTTTAAAATTTCTCAGTGGAAAATATGCAACTATTTTGCGAACTATCATAGTTGCGAAATGACCGGTTGCGAAGTGTCGCGATGCCAAAAATTGGGGCCGACTTGGACCTCGAATTAGGCCTTTTGTATTTCCAAAATCAGGTCCTTCTCCTATTTCCATAATTCCATAATCTATTTCCGTTCCCGTTCTATCATCACTTGTCTTTCTGTTATTGTGAACAGATTTTCTCTTGTCAAAAATTTTCTGTTATTTTTCTCACTCTCTCCCAAAACAAAGTGTTTCGATTGAAAAATAGGACAATGTGAATCATGAATTTTCGATTTTTTATGTCTCCTCTTTTTTGTTTGGAACAGAGAAAATACGATTTTTCAAGTTTTTGTTGTGGGAACTTGGGGGGGGGGGGAATAGAGATGCACTTTTAAGAAGAAAATATACGAATTTTGAATCCGAGCATCTGAAGGATTCTGAATCCTGGGCCTCAAACTTCGAATTTTTTTCTATGTTTCTCTTCCATCTATCTTTCTAGCCGTCCATCAAAACTACACCAAAAAATTTACGACATCAATTTTTTTTTGAATTATAATTTTCACCACTTTTGGAACCCTTCTTATCATTCATTATCATCCCATTTTTGCCACGATTTTTCCTTTTTTTTCTTGGTTTTATTGGTTCCAGTGGCTCCATTATTCAACTGATAGTGCAGAAAATAATGACATATTTATCATTTTTTGTAGTAAAAAAATTTGATTGACGGTTTAAAAATTGTATAAAAATCGGATGGGTATGTCAGTTTTACCTCACAATTTGAGAACATTTTGGTTTCTTCTGAACCCTCTAATTCTAAAATTCCAACTCCTAGCCTCAAAAAATCCAAGATTTCGAAATCCTAGACGTAATTTTATTTGTCTAAACTTTGAATCGTTCATATTTGCTTTCGGGTTTTATCATTTTTTCCTCCTTCTGTGTGTCTGTTTGTCCGGATTTTGAGTCTACTTTGAACTCTCAACAAACATTGATCACTCATCAATCGGGAAAATTTTTGCACTTGATTTTTCGATCATTTTTCATTGGATTCTTGTAAAAAGTGGTAAAAGGATTACTTTTTTTACAGGAGTAGCATGTTCATTTCCCACGTTTTTGTGTCCAAATCGTAATTTGTGCGTTTGGGAAAATTTTGGCATGGTATAAAAGCTTGGAAGGTTATTAGGATATATAAAATTTTTTGGACTTTCATAACTTTTCAAAAATTTTCTGGTTCTCAATTTTTACAGTCTCAGAACCTCAGAAAAATCACATTTCCCCTCCCTAGTTTGACCTACCATTGACTAATCACCCTAAGCTCCGCCCCCTTTCCTGGAAAATTTCGTAAATGTCAAAAGTGGGCGGAGCCTAGATTACGGTGTTAGTCACAAATATCACCATCAGGCCATAATTGTATCACTTTTCCCGTGTATTGTTTGAGCTTCTGATTTTTCCATTGATTAGATTTGTTTGATTAACAATAAAAAAGTTGAAGAAATCGAAAAATCGTGGATGAAAATCATAAGCATTTCGTAATTTTTGACTGATTCTCACTCCATAAATTGAGTCATCGAATTGTCGAAAAAATCAAAATCACACCAACAAACATCTATCACTAATCATGTGTCTCCCGTATAAATATCTGTTCTCAATTTTCGATTTTCTCACTTTCTCCTTATCATTCGAGAACATTCTAGTGGAGATTCATTTCTTGAACTTTTATCATTGGCCTATATAAGGTTAATGAAGTGTACGGTATTTGATTTTTTTCCGAAAAAATTCTAGATGACGTCACGTCGTCTGGCCTTCTGAAGAAGTCATAACATTTTATCAAACTTTTCTTTTCAAAAAATGTCATATCTGGGCTCCTTGAATTATAAAGTCCGGTATATTCTTAATTTTTAGAAAAATTAGATTACAGAAAATATCACGTCTTCTGAATACGTCAGAAGATATTTTTTTGAAATCTCAAGTTTTCGAAAATTTCAAAAATATAGGTTCCCTGACTTCTGAGACTGACGATAGTCTTCATTCCTCCGAATACTAGAATTCAGAAGACGTGACGTCTTCTGAAAATCTCAAATTTTTGAAAATTACACCTTACTTTCTCCTTCCTAAACCTATAATTTACGCTTCATTTTTACCCTAGAATTTTCAAAATTTTGAGATTTTTCATAACTACTCTTCAGACCAGAAGTCGTTGTTTGACGTCCGCGCTAGAGATTCAAATTTTTTAAAATTTCGGGACGTCTTCTGACTTTCACGTCATCAGAATCCCTTTTTAGTACTACCACCAGGTTCTCAAATTTCCAAAAAAAGTTGTTTTACTAAAAATGGTCACATGAAAGTAGATGAGGTCAGAGCTGCTATTTTGGTCAGAATTTGCAAAAAAAAAGTTCGAACCGCATTTCGACCGCAGACCCCAATTCTGTGCTAACTACCGTTTACCCACGAAATTTACTCTCCTTCTACAGTAACCAATCTTCAGCTACATTAATCCTACCACATCTACAGTAATCCCTCTCCGTCTACAGTAATCCATCTCCATCTACAGTAATATTTTTCTACATGCAGTAATTCTTTTATACCTACAGTAACCTGCTCCCGACCTACAGTATTCCCCGTAAATCCACACCAAACTCTTCATAATCCTTACGTCATCATCCCCCCTCCCCTATTCAAGCTCCGCCTCCTTTTCAGATTTGCTCTTTTTACTCAAATCTTCTTCATCTATTCCTATTTTCTTCTTTTTTTTTTGAGTCAGATTATCCCTCTCTCGCTAATCCCCTACATGTACCTATACTACAACATATATGCTTTTTCTTATCACTTTTTCTCCCCATTTTTCCATTTCTTATCAGCTCAAAATATTGAAAATGTGTGCCGTCAAAATATTATAGTTAATGCTTCAATATGCGATTTTTTTTGTCATTTTGAATTTTGGTATTGTGATCGACCGTCACTCGATGACAGCGGTCGAGTGGCGGTCGGAAGGGGATTTTCGAAAAAAATTTTTTTTTGGGATGATCCCCTACTGTCTTCTTATTTTTTTTCTGTAAATTTACTCTCGACCACCTTTCGACCGCATTTTTCTCGACCGCACCAACCCCTTTTTTCAAGAAAACAATTTCCCAGGACCCCGTTCTCCCCCGTCTTCTGTCCAAGATGGCGTCGGTGTCGGCGGAGGGCGAGGAATTCCTCCGCAACCATCGACCTACAGTAGTCTCTACAGTCTCGGCCGCGTCTAGACCGCGTCACAAGACTTTTGAATTGTTGGGTCCGTTCAGTAAGCTGTCTCTGGCTGATATGTACAAAGTTTGCGGAAAGATTATTGGAAAATTTCCGATTCCGTTTATTATTGCAACGGCTATCATGTGCAGTGCCGCTTGTGAGTTTTTTTTTGGGATGGGACTAAAGGTTTTTATACCTCAATAGGTCTAAAACAGCCTAGAAAGTCTAGTGAAGCCTAAAACGGCGTACCAAGGCCTGAAAAGCCTAATTAAATACCCTAATTAGTAAATACCCTAATTAACCACATCAGATCCTGAAAGAGTACTGTAAAGCCTATATGGCTTGAAACGGCCTACACACTCTGCAAACCCAGAAAGCCCAAAAAGCCTAAAAAATCAAATTTTCAGTGGGCGCCGTGGGGCTCCAGATGAAGGACAACGTCCGTGATGGTTACACCCCAAAGAACTCACAATCCCGTTTGGAAAATCGGATTTATCGAGAGTTCCTGGGATCCGAAGGGGATCCTGTGATGACTACTGTACTGATGACGGCCAAGGATGGAGGATCCATGCATCGGATTGAGTATTTGGAAGAGGCGCAGAGGGTGAGAATTTTGAATATAAAATTCAGATGACGTCACGTCTTCTGAATCTTCGAAACATAAAAAAACTCGAAA
The DNA here is from genome assembly GCA_963932045.1 of Caenorhabditis sinica. Lineage (NCBI taxonomy): Eukaryota > Metazoa > Nematoda > Chromadorea > Rhabditida > Rhabditidae > Caenorhabditis > Caenorhabditis sinica. The sequence continues at coordinate 19,480,173 of OZ009942.1, read as the reverse complement.
CCCGTCAAGACAATTTTGTATCAACTTTTAAATATTTTTGAGAAGAAACTCGAGAACATTCACGTCGTCAGAAGACGTCAGATGACGTGACGTCTTCTGAAATTACATGTTTTTGAAAATTATTGTTTTTGCGTTCTTTAATATCAGACAGACCTGATAATCGATATAGGTCATAAAAAACGAAAATCCGGAAAATTCCAATTTCAGATGACGTGACGTCTTCTAAATTTTTTTTTTCAAAGTTTTACATAATTTTGGCTAGTATGCAGATAAAACATTTCAATTTTTCAGCAATGGCTCTACATCTCCAAGAATCTCTCTGCAGACGTCGGCAACGGCGAATTCATGAAATTCGGAGATTTCTGTGGTCACTATTGTCAAGCCAACGACATCCTCAACTACTTTCTGTCTGCTTACAAAACCAAATCAGCGGACCCCTCGCTCGATGGATACCAACTAGACTACCCCATTGCTACCGTAATGGGATACCAGTTACACTTGGAGAGGAACTTTTTTGGGGTTACTGTAAATCAATCGAATCCGGTGACGAATATTGAGAATATGAAGGTGTTGACACTTCCAGTGCTTTCGGAAGTCAAGACTTTTGAGGATACGGACAAGTTGAACAAGTGGGAATTGGCGGTGTATAATTATGCAACGGTGTACTCGGAATTGGAGGGACCCGGACATTTGGTTGAGATTAATGTGAGTTTTTTAGGGATTCTGAGATTTTAGATTTAAAAAATCTGGCTTTGTCTTAAAGAAGGGGATCAAAAGCTCATTCATGGTTCGATGACAATATTGATTATTGATACCGTAATCCAGGCTCCGCCAAATTTTGACATTTACGGAAATTTACGAGAAAAAGGGGGTGGAGCATAGAAGACGTCAAAATTCAGCTTTTTTCTAAGTTTTTCTGTGATTCTGAGGTTCTGAAGGATTCTGAAAATTCCAAAATTCTAGAATTCTAAACTTCTAAATACTAAAACCATTCATTTTCAGGTAATCGGTGCGGAAGTGGTAGACACCGAAATGAACAAGGACGCTCAAAAGATGGTCCCCTATTTCATCGTCGGAATCATCTCCATGATCATTTTCATCTTCCTTACCGTATCCATCTCAGCCTCCTACTACGGTTACTTCTCCTGGAGGATCCTCTTGATCGCTCTGGCATGCTTGATGGTCCCAATTCTTGCCATTTTAACTGCTTTCGGAATCAATAACATGCTGGGAAACCGTACGAACAGTCCGATGATGATAATGCCATTTTTGATCAACGGAATCGGAGTTAACGACGCCTTCTTGACGCTTCAGAATTGGCTACAACATTCTCCAGATCTTCCAAGTGGAAAACGATTGGGGTATATGTTGGCTGAAGCTGGACCAAGTATCACTACCACTACACTGACCAATGTTATTGTGTTTTTGATCGGGTGGATGAATCCTACAGAAGGTAGGCTGATTTTTAAGGAATCTAGGCTTTTTGGACCTGTGTGGCTTTTTCAGGGGCTGTTTGAGTTATTCATGCTTTTTTGGTTGTTTTGATCTCTAAAATATTTTTTTCAGAAATGTCAATCTTCTGCCTTGGCTGCGCCATCTCCCTTCTTCTGGCCTACGTCTACACCTTGACATTTTTCTGCCCAATTTTAGTACTTTTGCTGACCGAGAGAGTCAAGGAGCCAAGCAAGGTAAATCTAAAAATTTTGCTTAAAAACGCAAATTCCCGCCATTTTCAGCTCGAATCCGTATTCAATAAGGCCCTGGAATTCTACGCCAAAATCATTTGCTCCAGATGGACATTCGCTCTTTTGATGCTTGGATCACTAGTCTATTGGGGATTCGGAATCTATGGTACCCTTGGAATCCGGGCGGTTCTGAATACCGCCAAAATTCTGCCACTCGAGACTCCCATTCGAAAACCAAATAGGATCATCGAAGAAACCGTTTGGAAGGAGTTCTACCCGGTTACTGTAATCATCAATAACCCTGTGGATATTAGCGATCCTGAGAAATTACGGATTTTCGAAAATCTGGTCAATGATTTTGAGTCGATGGAAAAGTGCAGAGGATCTGAATACACGATTAGTCCAATTCGAGACTATCAGACGTATTTCTATGGAGTCGGAGCTGAGGACTTTGATTATGAGGAGGAAACTGTGAAGAATACAAGTACCAAGCTAGACTTTAGTGTGAGTGTTTGGGCCTCTAGGCGTTTGCCAATTAAAAATTTTTCAAATTTCAGAAACTCACTGGTTTCCTGGCCAATCCGATCTACAAGCACCACAAGGGTACCATGAAGTTGAACTTTTCGAATCCGTAAGTTTTCATTTTTCAAAATTTCAGCTATTAGGTAAAAAGTTTCCAGTGTCCCAATCCGAAAAGCGCAACTCATATTTGCCTACGAGAACGTGACATCTTGGGATGATCGTATCCAGATTATGCAAGACTGGAGGCATATCGCTAGCACATATACCTCTTTGAATGTATCCGTTTGGAATGTCAATGCTATGTTTGTGGACCAGATGAGGAGTTTGAAAGGATTGGCCATTTCGGTAAGTGGAAAGGGGCGGCTGGCGGTCGGAGAAACGGACAGCGCGGTCAGCGGTCGGTCGGTGATCGGTCGGCCGGCGGTCGGCGGTCGGCGGTCGGCGGTCGGTCAGTCGGCGGTCGGTCAGTCGGCGGTCGGTCAGTCGGCGGTCGGTCAGTCGGCGGTCGGTCAGTCGGCGGTCGGTCGGCCGGCGGTCGGCGGTCGGCGGTCGGTCAGTCGGCGGCCGGTCAGTCGGCGGTCGGCGGTCGGCGGTCGGCGGTCGGCGGTCGGCGGTCGGCGGTCGGCGGTCGGCGGTCGGCGGTCGGCGGTCGGCGGTCGGCGGTCGGCGGTCGGTCAGTCGGCGGTCGGTCAGTCGGTGGTCGGCGGTCGGTGGTCGGTCAGTCGGCGGTCGGTCAGTCGGCGGTCGGTCAGTCGGCGGTCGGTCAGTCGGCGGTCGGTCAGTCGGCGGTCGGTCAGTCGGCGGTCGGTCAGTCGGCGGTCGGTCAGTCGGCGGTCGGTCAGTCGGCGGTCGGTCAGTCGGCGGTCGGTCAGTCGGCGGTCGGTCAGTCGGCGGTCGGTCAGTCGGCGGTCGGTCAGTCGGCTGTCGGTCAGTCGGCGGTCGGTCAGTCGGCGGTCGGTCAGTCGGTGGTCGGCGGTCGGTCAGTCGGTGGTCGGCGGTCGGGCAGTCGGTGGTCGGCGGTCGGTCAGTCGGTGGTCGGCGGTCGGTCAGTCGGTGGTCGGCGGTCGGGCAGTCGGTGGTCGGCGGTCGGTCAGTCGGTGGTCGGCGGTCGGTCAGTCGGTGGTCGGCGGTCGGTCAGTCGGTGGTCGGCGGTCGGTCAGTCGGTGGTCGGCGGTCGGTCAGTCGGTGGTCGGCGGTCGGTCAGTCGGTGGTCGGCGGTCGGTCAGTCGGTGGTCGGCGGTCGGTCAGTCGGTGGTCGGCGGTCGGTCAGTCGGTGGTCGGCGGTCAGTCAGTCGGTGGTCGGCGTTCGGTCAGTCGGTGGTCGGCGGTCGGTCAGTCGGTGGTCGGCGGTCGGCGGTCGGCGGTCGGCGGTCGGCGGTCGGGAGTCGGCGGTCGGGAGTCAGCGGTCGGTCTGTGGTAGGCTAGCTGTCGGGAGACTTGGATTACGGTCGAGAGTTCGGGTAGAGGACAGCTAGCGGTTTGCAATCGGTCGACCGGTCAGCGCGGTCCGGGCAACGGTCTGCCCACGTTCGACAATATTTCCCATCAAAAAGTTTCCCGCCAAAAAACGCATTTTTCCAGAACGCCATGGTCACCTTGGGATGTATGGCTGCTGTTTGCATCGTCTTCATTCGGAATCCACTTTCCGTGGGTCTCGCCACGGCAGCAATCCTCTCGATTTCTATCGGAGTCACTGGTTATTTGTGCTTTTGGGATTTGGATTTGGACCCGGTCACACTATGCGCTGTGATAGTTTCGATTGGAATGTCCGTCGACTTTGTGGCACATGTGGCGTGCCATTATCAGGTAAGGAGGGAGGCCGGAATATCTTGGGTAGAGAAATTGGCGACCACAATCATATCAACTTTCGATTTCAGGTCCGCTACAAAGAGTTCGAGGAAGATGGAATTGTGAAGAAGATCGAGATGAAAACTCCAGAATCTCGAGTGGTCAATTCCCTATCCAACGTCTTGTGGCCTATGGTTCAATCAGCGTTTTCTACACTTTTGTGTGTGCTGCCACTGGCTATTTTGCAGGTGAGTCTTTTTGCGAGTCGGCGGCCAGCCGTGTGGCGGTCGATCGGGCCGCGGTCGGTTGGTGGTCGACTAGCTTTTGACCGGCGCGTGGACTTCTATGCAATAAATAATTTGCAACTCCCTGAAACTCACATTTAGAACTTCATTTTTTTTCAGAACTACCTCCCAATGGTTTTCGTCAAAACGATCCTCCTCGTCGTCATCTGGGGAATGTTCCATGGTCTAGTCCTTCTCCCATGCATTCTCGCCCAATTCCCTCTCTCCGTTTTCAACAAAACTTTCTCGGATCTCCTCTTCGGAAGAACGTCTTCATCGTCATGCTCTTCTGAAACTGATTCCGAAGAGGACTCCGCTGCGGAGGCTCAGGAAATTATCCCGTTGAATGCGGCGGATCAGGAGAAGGCCTAAGGAGTTTTCTAGGCCATATTTTTTCTGTACAATTCAAGATCTATTATGTAACTAGACTGATTTCTTAAAGAGCTCTAGCTTTACCACTTATCTACTACAGTGTGTAGCTTTTCATATGAATCTACTCTCTTTTTTTCTCGTTTTTTTGTTTTTTTGTCCTCCCATACAAAATTCGAATTTCCCGCCAAATTTCAACTATCAAGTTTCCTGTCCAACCCTAATACGGGTCCTCCCATTTTCCCCCAATCCAAAATCTCAGGGTCCCCTTCCTCCAAATCTAGTTTCTTCATTTTCTTTTCTCTCTCTCCGGGAATTTTCGTGGAACGGTTTCTGAATTTTTGAAAATTCCCTTTTTTCATTTTTTTCTGAGAAATTTCCATCGTCCAACGAGTCGCCTATTGTTTTTTTCATATTGTATATTGCATTTTTTGAATGAATTTCTTATTTTATTAAGTATATGCATATAGCGAAATAACAAAAAAATTGCTCCTATCTCCATATAATCAAACTTATTGAACGTTTTTGGTCTCTCGGATCCACTCCAAAAAATGATATAGAAGCTTCAGTTCCATCTTGAAGTGTGAAGCTACGGGCAAATATAGATTCTGGTTCTATCCATTGATAGCGTCTGAAAAAAGATAACTTTTTCTGGTTCTGAATGATTCGTACTCGTCGAGAGGTGACAAGTCGCCGTCCGCCAGCCGTCTGCTAACCGAACGCCCAAACCGCCGACCAATCGACCGTCGTCCAAAGCTTTCAAAAATCAGAAACCTATTTTCATACTAGCGAAATTTCGAGTGGTTCCCTGCGCTCCATTGCGAACATGGCTTCTAAAATTCGCGCGCATAATTTTGAACTGAAGAGATCAAAATTTTACAAAAATATTTTTCTTGATTTTAATCTACTAACGTACTGAAAAGTAGCGCGCGATCGTCATGCTGTCAGCGGAGTGCATGGAACCACCCGGAATATCGTTAATCTCTCATTTTTACTGGTGTGTACCAGTAAAAATGAGATGTTTTCGGTCGGGCCGCATACGGGCCAGTCGACCCGGCCGGCGGCTTTGGATTAAATTTTGGTAAATGGAAGGTTTTATGTTTGGGTTTCATTTTGGTCTGCTGCTAGTCGCCTTCCGCCGAACCGACCCCTCTCCAATCCGGCTGTGACCGACCGCCCGCCGACCGCCCGCCAACCAATCGAGCGTCGTCCGATCCAACGGTGGCCGACCGACCGACAGATCTTATGGTTCCATTTCAGCCGGATCGCATACCGGCCGACTGCTAACCAATCGATCGTAAGGATCCGACCGCCCGCCGAGCCATCGTTCAAATGACCGATCTTCGGCTTACTGACCGCCGGCCGACCGACCGCTCGACCACCGAACGACCCAGATGCCTACTGATCGATCATCGTCTGGTTCGAACTGACAATTAGGATGGTCGCTCAGCTGTCGGTGGCCGCCGCCCCCAACGACCGGTTGGCTCGATAGGTCGTTTTCCGACCGTCCTAAATGAAACCTCCAATGTAAAAAATAGAAAAATAAACTTACCGAAAATACCTATTCGTGTCTCTCATCTCAACGTCCACATCGCCCAGAATAACATTGATATCGTATTCCCTCGTGAAGTGCAATTTCAGAAGTTGCAGATTCGGACTATCCCCAGCGATAATCCTTTGAATAAAAGCGTTGATGTTCACATCCGAGATGGCAGGATCGAACAACCTAACCGTCACACAGGATAGGCTCCGAAGGTTTTCTGGTCTGAACCAATGACCATTTCTCACTATGAGATCCTCATTGGCAGGATTCCAGTTACGGATTTTCAGACTTTGATTTATGACTGCATAGATTTGTATTTCGCGGGATATATTGAGCTTTGACAGGATAGATTTTGCCTTTTGATTGTTTGTAATATTTCCCTCAATTCTACAACTACTGAATCGAATTTGGTTTTCTGTGAACCACTCGAAAAATCGAGAATAGGGAATATCCATATGGTTCAAGTCAAATGTCGCGGAGCGGTAAGTGATGGTGAATAACTCTTGCAATTCTTTCAAAAATAGTTTGGCAGTAGCCAACTTGTCATCGCTCAAAAAAACAACGCGACCGCTGTTCATGATTCTAGTTTCTCCGAAATTAGTTAGAAATGTCCTTCTCAGAGTATCAGCATCATCCGAATGAAATGAAAACATGATGCGTTCTTTGTCTTGAAAATATGTATGGAGTTGCTCTGCCGCCCAAAACCAGAAGTCGTTTCGATGGTTTTTAGTGATTGATTTCACGGTGAATCGCATTCGTTTCGAAGATTGGCAGAGCATGAATCTGAAAAATTATATCAATGTCAGTACGGTAGCAGGCATGGGTTCAAAATAGGGCACCCCGACGTTTTGCAACCAGTCATTTCGCAACTGCGACATTCAATCCGCAACCACGTCATTTCGCAACTACGACATTTCGCGACCACCAAATCCACATGCATAATAATTTCACGTTCAAATCTATTTTTTGGAAAGTAGATGACAACCTGGATTGGTATTTGATATCCGTGACCACATGTAAGGAATGAAAACTAGACTTCTTTACAAAGTTGCGAAGTCTCTAGTTGCGAAATGTCTAGTTGCAAAATGTCTTCGTTGCTAAGTGTCTTGGTTGCTAAATGCCTTGGTTGCGAAATGACTTGGTTGCGAAATGTTTAGTTGCAAAATGTTTAGTTGCGAAATGACTAGTTGCGAAACGTCGGAATGCCCAAAAAGGTAACTTACATAGCAGAAGGATCCATCGTTGCAAATATTGCCACATGTACCAGATATGGTAGCTTTTGAAGCTTCAGAATTTTTTTAAAGGTGTCTGCCATCTTGCAAAATATATCGAAAAAATTAGTTGAGTTATGGCCCAAATAACAAAATAAATCAATATTGTGGCATGGACAATTCTGACAGGGAAATTTATGGGTATTGATTGAGGACCCCTTTGTCTTGGGACTATCTTGAAGAACTACACTCTAAAATATCGAATCCCTGAATCCTGAACTTCTGAAAACCCGTAACATTTTTCAATATCTTTTTAGAGACATTGTAAAATTTTGAATCTCAAAAAGAACCAGATTTTTCCTTTTATCTTTATCTTATCAAATCCCTCTCACATTTTAGGTTTGAAAAGTTCGGGTACAGCATCCCTTCTAAAACTGTAATAATCGAATTGATGCAATCAGGCGGAAGTTTTTTTCAGAGACTTCCAAGCCCAATTAAAAGTGAAAATGTTGCAAAGGTCAGATAAACTGGAAAGAAGGAAAATGAGCGAAAGTTGGGGGATATCTTGATGTATTTACGCAAGAACGGATAGAGAAATTGGTTTTGATCTATATCTGTGGTAGTGTTAAAGGAGGAATTCGACCAAAAATTGAATTGCTTCAAATTACGTAAAAATGTGCGTAGAATCCAAAAATCATAATAAAAATGCTCAAAAATCGCTCTAAAACCCCGAAAAATGGCTCCGAAATGAGCAAAAATTGCAGAAGTTGTATCCGGTGGCCGTGGCCGAGTTTCCCAAAAAGGGGACGGAGCCGAGTTTCCAAAAAAGAGGCGGAGTCAGCCAATGAGCGTTTTTTGCAGTCGTGCGGCAGCCAATCACTGGGCTCGGATCCGTCCCTTTTTGGGAAACTCGGCCACGGCCACCGAGTGCAACTTCTGCGATTTTTGCTCACTTTTATTCTTCGGGATTTTAAAGCGATTTTCGAGTATATTCACGATGATTTTTACAATTTACACACATTTTTAGGTACATTAAAGCAATAACAATTTTTGGTCGGAGTCCTCCTTTAATGAAAAATGGAAGCTTTGGAAATTTCAGATGACATACTACATTTGGCCATCTGGAGTTGAGTGTACTACATTCAAGTCAGTCCTGGTTAGCCGGGCTTGGTTGACCGCCTGGGCCAGCCTTGCACATCTAAGATTAATGGGGCCCTTTCGGACCGGGCTACCCGGTCTTTTTAGATCGACAGGTCCAACTTCCGCTGATCTGGCCAGCTGAACTGATCCGAGCCTTGCAGGGCTGTCCGCGCAGACCGGACCAATTCAATTTCGGGCCAATCTGTACCGACCGACCTGGGCCGGGACAACTGACCGGCCTGGGCTAGGCCGGTCGGGCCGACCTAGGTTATACTAAACAACCTAGACCGCCCAGATCATACAGGGACCGTATAGGCACAAACGTTTTTTTGGAGTTCTCAACATTCGCCTGTTCAAGCTTTGCTGCAATCCCAGGAAACCCCTTAAACTCTAATATTTCAAAATCCCCAAATTTTGATCTCCATTCCCCTTCCCTATCTCGCCACGCTTTTCGTGTGATTTCTGTCATGAAACACCTTTTTTGTGTCTCTTTTTTATCCGTCGCCGTAATTCCATTTCCTTCCCGAAATGTCTCATCTTCCCCCCCCCCCCCCCCTCTCCTCCTCGATTCCGAATTGTTATTTTATTATTATTTTTCATTCTTTATTTTATTTTCTTTTTCATCGTTTTTATTTTACAAGTGTGCCTTCTTCCCCCTCTCAAAACCCGTTCACAAACGACGATCCGGTCATCGATAAAGTCCACCGAAAAATCGGAATAAAAATTGGGAAGGGATGGAAAGAGGCGCAGAGAAAAAGGGGAATATCTCGAGAACTAAAAGTGATAGCAAAAAGTTGTTAACTAAAAAAATGTTCAGTTTTGAATTTCATTCATTTTTGTAATTGACAACTTTTTTGTATTTCTGCTGGTTCCTCAGATATAAGCTTACAAAGTGAAGGTGTCTCCACGAGAGAGAAAAAACCCAGGAGAGGCGCAGAGAAGCAGAATGAAAAAGGTGTTCAAACCCAACGGGATGCCATCTGAGAAAGTGACAAAAACCTATAGTGAGGTCACATTCGAAGAAGAAAAATCTGGTTTATCCGCTGTGAAAAGCTGAAAACATCAACGTTCGAAACCTATCCCCCAAGTACCTGGTGGTGGTGTAATGATCTGATATCTCTGTGTAAAACCGACTTGAAATTTTTTTGTAAATCTTAGAAAATTTTCTGTAAACCGAACCACGTACGGTTCAAGATAATAGAATGAGAAAGAAAAATTTGCAGAGGAAATTGAGGTGTAAACTTGGGACATCAGACAAACAGACACACAGACAGACATCTGAAAATCGTTTTGACAACATTTTTCAGAATCTAAAAAAATTTCAATATCTGGATGTATCTTGGAGTTCCAGAATCCAGAGTCTTCCTAATTGCAAAAGTTTCAAGTTTTGCTCCGAGACATTTCACAACCAGTCGTTTCGCAACTACGACATTTTGCCACCGCGACAATCCGCAACCGCGTCATTTCGAAACCGCGAAATCCAGGATTTTTGTAGAAAGTTGACGTTAAAACCACAACTTTTCAAATGTAAACTATAACGTTGAATAGTTCACAATACCCTCAATCCCATACAACCTTAATTAACGTAAAGTGGACTAGTTTATAGAGTTGCAAAACGACTGGTTGCGAAACGTCTAGTTTCGAAATGTATTGGTTGCGAATCGTCGCGGTTGCAGAATTGACGTGGGTTGCGAAATGTCCCGGAACCTAGTTTTTGAGCACCGAAATCTTGGATTTCAGAATACCGCAAGCTTCTGATTTCGAGGTTTCGAAATGACGTGGTTGAAAATCATGAAACATCTAATTCTCTAAATCCCAAATTCTTGAAATCAAAAGCTTTCGGTATCTTAGAAACCTTTTAAATCTCAAAATCCAAAATTAAAAAGTTTTCCCAATTTGACGATTCAAAAAGCCTCCCCCTCGTTTCCCCAGCTTCCCAATTTTTCAAAAAACCGTCTCAAATCAACCTTGAAATCCAAAAACTGACCATCGTCCCCTCTTTCCTTCAAAAACTGACTATCAAAAAAAGTGACGGCCGTGCGATAGATCTGCCACCTTGTCCCTCTCCTCCTGTTCTTCTGTTTTTTCAATGTCCACTTGTCTCTAATTCTCTCATTTTATCCTTCTCTCTCCAACATCTTCTCCTTGTAAATTTCATGTAAATCTATCAAATTCCGAAATCTCCAAATCCAATCGTCCTTCATTTCCAGAAGGTCCCCCCTGCTGATTCTTTATTACAGCTTCTGAAGGAATTCTCATTGGCATCGAAAAATGGCATTCCGTTTTGGTCAACCTGACCACATTAGTCAGGCGGTCGGCAGGCGGTCAAAAAGAAAAAGGCAAAAAAAAAGAAAAAGTGACAGTAATCCATCAACAATTACCATAATAGATACTTTCTCCTCGTTAGGCCCCCCCCTCCCGGGGTACACCCCTGACGTAGTATAGAGAAAAGTACATTGAAAGGGAAATAATGAGAGGTGGTATATTTTGATTTAGAAGTATTAGCCATACTCCCTAAGGGGAAACGCGCTCCATCGCCACTCTCGGCTAAAATTTGAATTTTTAGCTTTCCCGCCGTTTTGAAAAACATCGAAACATGTTTTGATGTGTGCGTGGACTCCTCGTGGACAACTCGGGCAGCAGTCGAATTGTCCACGAGGAGTCCACGAAAGAATACAGCCTAGTATCCCAATTATTTTCAAACATACTTGCCGAATCTCGACCCGGGCCGGCTCCGCACGGGCCCGGGCCGACCAGGCCCGGCTTGCGGGCCGGGCCGAGAAAATATTTTCCCGTCCCGGCCCGGCCCGTCGGCCCGGGTAGGGAATTTTTTTTTGACAATTTTTAACGAAAAACTATCCAAAATTCATGGAAAAGTGTAAAAATCCATGAAGTACAAGAAATATACAAAAAATGACGATTTTACTAAAAATCAACAAAAAAATCAAATTTTGCTCCAAAAATTGACTCTGATAAATTTTGCCTCCAAAAATCCGGGCCTGGCCTGGCCGGGCCGGTAGAAATTCCTCCACCGGCCCTGCCCGGCCCGCGACATGTATGTTTTCAAATCGTAGAACACCACTTTTCGACTTGTGCTAAATTTTCCCTCCATCCTCAGATTTTCAACAACAAAAAAACTCCCAAATCTATAGTATGTACCCTTCTAGAAACCGAAAAAATTCCAAGTCTCATCTAGAAAAAAACCCCAAAACTTTACACAAAATCAGAGTAAAATTTTCCTTTCCCCCGATTATCTATATGTGATAATTACACTTGTAGATATGTGATTATCACCTATCTAGAAGAGGCTTCTAGCATCTTCTACATCTTCGAAAAAATCTTTCTCTTTTTGTCCTCTGTAAAAATTACGCCGAATATAAGATCTCAATCTATTGCGCCACACCGCTTGCGCAACATCTCCGCTGATTTTCTTTCCTCTCTTCTTCTCTGCGTCTCTCATTTTCCAACACTCTCTCACTAGTCTAAAGCTAAATTGAAAAAGACACACAAAAAGTCGAGCCATATCAAGTATTTACCTCTGTTTGGCGCGACAGACAAACAGAGGATGATAAGAAGGAAATCAGAGAAAGGAACGGGAAATTTCTAGAAGTTTCGAGGAGGAATAAAGGTGGATGAGGAAGGAAGAAAAGATACATTAATGGTGTACTTTTGTTAAGATGATGATGATGATCTAACACAATAAAAGTGTCCACCTTTTGATGGGTACAAGAATTTGGAGATATGTTATTGTTTTGGGGTACATCAAACGGGAAGGAACGAGATTCTGATTATGTCATAAAATGTGACATGATATAAACGGAATGATCACTTTCTGTGTGTCTGTTTGTCCTATATGGCTTACTGTGTGAGGTCTTACAGTACTCTTACTGAGCACAACTAGTCATTTTGCAACTAGTCGTTTCACAACTACGACATTTCGCAACTCACGTCAATTTCGCAACCGCGGCATTTCACCGCCGGTTATTTTGCCCCGCGCCAATCTGCAACCATGTGAATTGTCTTGGTTGCGAAATGCCTTAGTTGCAAAGTGACCAGTTGCGAAACGTCGGAATGCCCAAAATAGTAAGTTTACAGTACTCTCAAGGGGGGGGGGGGGTTGAAGAAGACAAGTTTATAAAGTTGCGAGACGTCGTAGTTGCGAAACGTCTTGGTGGTGAACTGTCGTAGGTGTATAATCAACGTGAGTTGCGAAATGACGTAGTTGCGAAATAACTAGTTGCGAAATGACAAGTTGCGAAATGTCTCAAGACTTTCAAATTTAGAATCCAAGGTCTTCTGAAATCCAAGATTTCGGTACTCAAAAACTTGGCTCCGGGACATTTCGCCACCAGTCATTTCGCAACTACGACATTTCGCAACTCATGTCGATTTTGCAACTGCTTTTTTGCAATCAAGACATTTTGAAACTGTACGTTTCGCAACTACGTCATTTAGCAACTCTATAAGAGTCCCAGAATGAGTCCCAGAAGAAAGAGTCCCAAAATCTCATTTTACCAGAAAAAATCTAATCCTTGTTAGAATGATTCCTCATTTGACACTTTCTCTTTTTCCCGGATTTGACTAATCAGGCGGAAAACCGAAGAAGGAAACTTTCGGCTAATTGCCGAACTTTTCATTTTCATTTTTTCCTCCGAGAATTTTTCGGAAGTTATTAGAAAGTCTAGCCATTCTTCAAAAGTGCAAAATGACTCAAGTTTCAATGTTCAAGGTTGTCCGGGATTCTAAGATTTTTGAATTCTGAAATTTCAAGGTACTGAGATTCTAAGTAAAGTGTAATAATGATTATTGATATCTTATTAATATCCCCCTTTCAACTTTATTTTCACTTTCGATGAGGAGATATCCCTCATTTTTATTTATTAGATTATCTCACTTCCGCATGTTTGGAGATAAGATTGAGAGGGAGTGATTTATTATGATGAGGGTGGGGGTATTTTGAATGATGGGAAAGTCAGAATTTCTTAGAAACCCTGGACGTCTCTGAGATTTTAGGTACCAGAATATGAGCAAGTCAGGATCCCCGAGTCTCGGATTCTCCGAGCGTTCCAAAAAACAATGAGATGGCAATTCAGACTGTGACGTCTTCTGAATGTGCCATCGGACGATATAATCATGATATCTCATAATTGGTTAGGTGTCTAATTACCCCCCCCCCCCAGAATCTCTCTTTTTTGATCTACCATTGCCACAAGATCCCCAGAATCCCCAGATAAGCTAGAAAATCCAGGTAATTTGTCACTCTGACATGGAATAATATTCCTTGTCTCATTTGTTTTTTTTTTCTCTTCCGCGCCTTCCGAAAAAGGAATCCGAATCCGAACACGGATTGCGCGTGTCTAGCGTCCAATTCTGCAACACACGTCTTCAAATGTCGCAATCCGCGGGGGGACGTCTTCTTCTTTTTCTTCACCTTCATCTCATCATCATCATCGTCATCATCATCACCGATAAAACGCCGCGCGCCTGGGCGAAAAGCCCGGCGGGCACCCCCGCCAAAGTGGGCGGAGCCAAATTTGGGGGGAGGGGGCATACACAGCCTGCCGATATATCCTCGATGGCAGGTAGAAAAGGCACTGCCATTTCGACGCCTCCTCCTCAGACAGAAGACGTCTTCTGAATCTTCAGTTGTCTCCCATTCAGTCAGTCAGCACAAATAATCATGAGAGTTTTGGTAGCCGTTTTATTGGCAGTGTCGCCGGCGTGGGCGTGTATCGGAGGTGCCGGAAGTGCCGGTGGATGCTGCCCACCGTCGCAGCCATCGTGTGGAGCTTCCACTCCACCATGTTCTAGCTCCAGGTAAGAATTATTAGATGTTGTTTTTTTTTCGAGTTTGGTTTTGTTTCTTGGTAACGGTTTTGTAGCTTCTCTGGTTTTGGGTACCTAGTCAATATTTACTTTTGTCGTGGTTGCAGTTTTTTGAGAACTTCTTTTGACCATAGCTTTAATTATAGTCTGCAGACTTGAAAACATTAAATTTCGGTGTTTCTTCGGAATTTTAGGCTCCTGTAGTTTGAAGCATTCGAAATGTTAAAATGTGAAGTGTACCTTAGAACTTTTTTTGACAAGAGATTATATTTATGACTCAATTTTGACTATTTTCGGAATAAAAAAAAGTTAGACTCGGTATTTGCGGATTTTCAGCTCACTGACCCAAGCTTGGCTTGAAAATTTGAAAAGTCCGCAAACACCGAATCTCACTCTGTTTGTTCCGACAATATTTCTAACAAATTTCATCGATATTCCGAGATTTTAGGAACCTTTATTGTTAGTTGGTCTCAGTTGGACATGGCGATTGTAGTACTTTTCTAATTTTTTAGCTTAAACATTCTCAAGTTTTTTTTTTATCTTACTGCCAGGCTTTGGAATCATAAAAACCTCAGATCCTAAAAATCTGAGATACCCGACTGAGGTTTCGTAATTTCGAGGTGTTCAGACTTTGAGGCTCTGAAATGCTAGTATTCTGAGCACCTGAAATTCCGAGACTTTGAAATTACGATTATTTGAAGTTCTAAAGTTTTCCGATTCCTCAAACTTTTCAAATTAATAGCAAGAGTGAGAGCTTGAACTTTTTGAGCTCTCAAAAACAATGCGATTCTGGAAATCCAGGACATTTCCTTTTGATCTATATAATTTTCGTCAAACTCGCTTCTCCGGTCATCGAGATCCAGCCACTCAAATTAACTGACTCACAGACTTTTCCATTTCCGAAACACAATGATAACCACTTGACCAACATATCCCCCGTTGCTTCTTGATCTCCTCCCAATTCGAAAACTTTGATTTCCTCCTTTTTAAAGAAAACATTCCTCAATGCAAAAGGCGACATAAGTCCATCCTACTTGCCACCCCATTCAAAACGGAAATGTCCTTTTTCCTGCCCGTCCGTCCGTAGAACCTGCTTCTCTCTTTCTGCCTTTCATCATCAATCAGATGTCTCCCCCCCCCCCCCCTTTTGATCGCTTTCAGCACTTCTTTTGGGAGAGGAGTAGTCCTGGGGTACAGTTACTATAGACTATGGGTCGGTGCAATAGTGTTTAGGCCACTTTTGCGAACTGAGATCACCCTTAAAGTTGGTATAATTCCCTGCAAGACCACGGTAAACTTTCGTAATGTTGTCTTGAAGCTATTTCCAGCATTGAGCTCCGAGCAAGTGAGCTCAGTTTGTGCTCAATTTAGAACTTTCTGGCCTTTTTGACAAATCAAAGTTAGATTATCTTTCTTGAGCTCACCCTGCGTTGCTCCGCGATGATCTGAGCCAGTCCTACGCATAATAATCTTAGGGGAGATGCTTGTAGCGAACCCTGAGAATAGTCCTACTTTATGAAGTCTGTGCTATCTTTCATCTCAGTTTCGTTATTATCTGATCTTGATCCTTCTGGCTCTTCTGCGGAACCGAGCTTAGTTTGCGAAGACTTTATGTTTTCTAACGGACAGAATTCTGACGGGAGAACTTTATAGCAAAGCGCCAGCAGAATTTAACACTTCCCAATTAACTTCATTATTTCCAGCTACGCCAGCGGAGGTGGAGCCTACGCCGCCGCACCAGCCGCCCTCGCCCCACCACCTCCACCACCACCACCACCAAGCGCCGGATACGCCGGAGCCGCCGGACCAATCGCCGGAGGAGCCTACGCCGGAGGACCACAAGGAGGAGGATTCGGAGGAGCCCCACAACAGGGAGGATACCAATCCGGACCAGGACCAATCGGAGGAGGACAACAAGGAGGATACAACGCTGGACCATCCCAAGCCGGACCATCCTACGCTGGAGCTGGAGCTGGAGGCCAGATCGCTCCACAAGGACCATCTTACGCCGGACCAGCCCAAGCTCAAATCGGAGGAGGACAACAGGGATACAACGCAGGACCAGCTCAAGCCGGACCATCCTCGTACGCCGGACCAGCTCAAGTTGCTCCACAAGCCCCACAAGGAGGATACCAACAAGGACCAGCCGCCGTTGAGCAGCCAGCTCCACAACAAGGAGGATACCAATCCGGACCAGTCAGCTCCATTCAGGTGACCCAACACGGAGGACTCTACCAGGCCGCCCCAGAGCAACCAGCTCCACAAGGTTAGTTCTTAGACTGCATTTTATGATTACTGGTTGAATCTTTTGTTTACTTCGATCACAGTGGCATGATCAGCATCCCAACTTATTTTGCAATGTTGGAAAAAGCACTTTTGTTCCAGCCTTAATACATTTGAAACTATGATTTTTATTTGAAATTATTTTGGCTAGGCATACACAAACTGCACCCACATCTGTTTTGAAAATCTGAAATATCTGAATTCCCTAAAATTTACACTACCACGCTCCACTCAAGCACCACACACCTCCACCCACCCCATATTCAGTTGTCGAGCCAGTCGCCCCACAAGCCACCTACACCCAAGGAGCCGTCCCAACTCCAGTCGAGCAGACCGTCGAGACCGTCGTCGAGCCAGTTGTCGAGCAGCAAGCACCAGAGCCAGCACCAGAGCAACCAGCACCAGAAATCATCGAGACCCCAGTTGAAGAGGTTACAGAGACCGTTGTTGCCGAGACCGAGGCTCCAGTCGTCGCTGAGACAGAGGCCGCCCAGGTTGTTGTCGAGGAAGAGACCCAAGCCCCAGTTGTTGAGGAGACTCAGGCTCCAGTTGTTGAGGAGACCCCAGCCCCAGCTCCAGTCGAGCAAGCTCCAGTTGCCGCCGCTAAGGAAGAGAGCACTTATGATGATATCGTTGAGGAGCAACCAGCCACCGCTACCGAGGCTGCCACTGAGCAAGTTGACACTGTTGAGGTAGGTCAAATTTTTGAAAAGTTGAAGTTTTAAAGGGTCTAAAAAATTCTTATCACAGCAAGCTGGCAGATAATGTTTGCTGAACTGAAAACAGTCGAGTTGTTTTCTTTCCTCAACGTATCTAGACCAAAATTTCCCTCCAAATTCAAATATTTTACTCAATTCCTTGCCTATCGACTCCTTGACCTCGGTAAACCCGATTTCTTGCAGGAGACCAACGAAGCTGTCGAGTACGCCGACGAGGAGGGAGACGAGGGAAACTGCGACGATCCAGAGCTCCGCGCCATCGTTGAGTCCGCTTTGAAGAACGAGAAGGTGAGTAGATCAATGCTTGGGCTTTGGGCTTTATGCCGTTATGGAATGGGCCATGACGGTCTATCACAGTTTGGGCCGTTGCTTCTATTCTAGCTGTTGGGGAGATGCGGCCTTGTATTGGACATGTGTTAAGTTTCTAGGCCTCCTCCAGTTGCTTCTATACTTTTCTGGGCTTTCAGGATTTAGGCCACAACGGCCTAAGCCACATTTTTAGGCTTTTTGGCAGTTCACAATCTCGAAGAAACATTTTTCTGTCATTTGATGTTTTTGGCCTAGAAGGTCCACTCGACCAGCTGCAGCTCCTAGTCTTGGGCTTCATAACGTTCTAGGCCATTGAATACAGTTCTATGATTGTATAGGTCGATCTCAGCCTCCAGGCCAACCCAATTTTTTCATTCTCTAAACTTGCCCTCTTGGCAGTCTTGTTTGAGTTTTCAGGCCTCTAGGCTTCTTCGGCCCAAATCTTGACAATAGTCTAGGCCACAGTTCAAATTTTTATTTGTTTTCTTCTGCCCTGTTACCCAATGCCATCCATCCTTCCGCATAGGGGTGTTACGTCATTGCCGCTTCTGTAAAAACTTGAAAACTTGATAACGGGGGCTTTCTGTCGCCAACATTCAGCCTAGAGAACTGGATATCGTTAGCGTACCTATTTACAACACCATCTGAGGAGAGAGATGTCCTTCCCCCCTCTATAATACCTTAATGACATTTAAGAAATGTTGCATGATGGGGGGAGTAGAAAAAAGGACACCGGTTTCTCTTGTTATGTAAATTGCCTCCTGCTGCCCTGTCCCATTGGAAATTGAGGAGATACATGATACCGGTGTCAAGCAGGGGGGATAAGCTTGGGCTTAGAATCGGGATAGGGAACACAAAAGATTATTAGATTTGTGTATAGAGAGAGAGGAGGACACATAAATCATGTCATAGTTGTTCTGATTGGCTTGTGATTGAATCATTTTAATTACCTGGAACAACTATAGGCTAGCTAGCGGGACGCGGAATGATGAAGCATCACTTTTTGAGAATAGTTGGGGATCTGGATCTAACCTAGAGGAAATTTTGAAAAATTGCGCTGACTATAGACCTTTGAGCTTAGGATAGAGATAAGGGAAAATTGGATTAATTGAAATTGTGCAGAGTTTTTTTAAAAGTGACCTCCTTTTTTTCAAAGCTATCTATATTTCAAGAGCCAATAAACCGATTTTGATGAAAATTATACGAATGAATAGGGAATTTGAAGGTGGTCTTGAATATTTAGAAATTTGCGTAACATTTCATGTTCAAGGCACTTTGGAGCACGCAGTTTAGTTGCTCAGACATTACAAAGTTCTACGCATAGAAAGTTCTTTCCGAGCCTTATCTTGGCAACCCGTGGACCAATTTTTATGAAAATTATACCGATCGAAAGTGAATTTTTTGATAATTTATTTTCTTTTAGAATTTTTGAGAAAAATTTAGTTTAGTGGTTTCTCGAAGGCTAGAAAGTTTCACAATGCTACGGAATAGGATTCTACTCATTTAGATGTCCAACCAAAACTGAGACCATTATTCGAATAACCCTATTTTGTGTTATAAGGTAGCAAAAGGCAACAGCAAAAAAAATCTTGACTGGAAAAAGTTTGAGATCTTGTTTTGGCAATAAGATCGAATTTTTCGACCAAGACGGGTGTAGTAACAATGAAGCCCTAGAAGACGTCAAACTTGAAATTTTTGAAATTTTCATACTTTCAACATAAACTCCGAGAAATTCCCTATTGATCTGTACAGTTTTCGTGAAATTCGGCCCTCTCGTTGATGGGATAGAGCGCTTTAAAGTCTGACAAATGTACCGGATTTCTGGAAAACAGACACACAGATGGACACTGTTCAAGAGTTGTATAATTCTGAGCCCTCAACCAAAACCGTATTCCCCTATTTTTCAGGACAACCTCGAGGCCGCCCGTAAAATCGAGGGAGACGCATCAGCCAAATTCGGAGGACGCTTCAACGCCATCGTCTCCGACGCCGAGTTCGCCTACGTCAACTGGTACGGAAAGAGAAACTGCCAACTCAGATACGAGAACCGTCACTCTTTGACCTGGGAGGACTAAGAAATCAGAAGATTCTTAGACCACCTCAATAGACCCCCACCCCCTTAGTGAACGTCGTAACTTATGCTTCTTTTTTTGCTGTTTTCACCCCAATTATTTATGCTTTTCCTACACACCCCTCTACACTGCACGATTGCTCAGGCTCTCCGCTCATTTTTTGAACTTTTTGCTGATTTTTTTTTGAATTTCCCGCCTTTCATGTTTTTTTGGGTTCCCGCCGTTGCCATCCCCAAGTTTTTTACACCAGCACAATATGGTCGGCATTGTCTGTACAAATTGAAAACAATGAACTTGATTTTGAATTGAATTTTAAAAGTTTTTTCTTGGAATTTCAGACTTCAGAAAGATATCTAGGAAGCTGGAGGATTCATTTAAAAAAATTGAATCTTTTTTTTTTGAAGGATCCTCACAAAATGTATGTTCAAATATTATTGTACTTCAGTAAATAAAAAACACTGGTTTGGAAAACCTTGAAATCAGAGAAGCTCTAGGATCCGCGACACTCTAAAAATATGAAAATTATCCTTTTTTTCTATCTTTGAAAAATTGAATACCCTAAATTGTGCTGAAATTTGTTCAGTTGGCTAGCCGAATCTGAAAATTCTCAAATTCAAAAGTGATTGGAAGTTCATTACGGACTGTATAAGTTCTCAGGTTTCCAGGATCTACTGTATTCCTCTTCAAATGTCTGTGTGTCCAGATGTCCAGATATTCAGATAAATACCTGCAAAAACTATTAACGACCAGTTTCTCAAACTCCTCAAACAATTCAGTAAGTCTGTGTGTCCGGATATCCACATAATTTTGGAATCCCGACCATTTCATTTCCAAATTCCATCTAGGCTCCTTAATATCCACAAACTTTTGTGTTCTGGTCCTTTCACCTCTCCTCCATCAAGAATCCATGTTCCTCATTTTTTTCATCTCGAAATCTGATCCAATTGAAAAGAAACACAACCACGGCACACACAAAAGGATTAATTGAATGTATCCAAGGAAGAGGAGAGGAAGTGATTGAGTGAATTGAATTCATCTCTCCTCTCGAGAGGAGATGAAATTGCATGCTTCTCAATTCTGAAGACGTTGTCGTTGCCATCAGAAGACATAGTTTTTAAACATAAAATCACCACGTCGAAGGATAATGCAAACGGCGCCAGTGGTGGTAGTGATGGCATAACAATAAAAAAGAGGGAAATTGAGACATTAGGGATGCCATAGAGGTAATAAATCGAGAAAATCCTGAAAGACTAGAAATCTCAACAAACTGAGGAATCTTCAGATAAATGGAATCAAAATCGAAATGGTGGTAAATAACCTGATTGCTCATTCAAATGAACCAAAGGAAGCTATTACATTTTATAGAATAGAAAAGTGATTGAGTAAGGAAGAATAGGTGCAATGGATAATAGAGCCGTATCATTAAATGGAGCAATGATACCCCATGAGCACCCTATTGAGAAATGTGTTGATAGTCGCGGTGACTACTACCATATAGTCAGACAACTAGGCAGTGATTGATACGATTGAGTCTATGAGCTCTGGATAGGTGTATTTTTGTTGACCAATCACGGTTTTTTATCACAATTTGGGAGGGAGGAGGTTTATCTTGAATAGCTCTTTAATCGTTTTTACTCTTCGTGGGCGCTTGACTATTGCTACCAAGATTTACAAATTTCGAGATGATCTCTGTTCCAGACCAAGTTTTGTCTGATTGTCAGTAGTTCGCCAGTCACTAACTGATATTCGCTTTCGTCATTTCCAGTTGAAATACGTCAACTTTGAGAGGCTGAGAAACAAAATCAAAGTGGTTATTTCTGTTTGAAAATTTGAGGATATATGAATCTAACCTTGAACTTTAATTTTGTAGTTGACAACTTTTATGTATCTTTTCAGTCAAAAAAGTTACGCACAGAAACCGATGCGAATATTTGCTCGATTTTAGTGCCAATTCTTGAATTTTTGTGCATTCTGTTCGACAAGCCATATCTTGGCAGAGCAAACTTGTAGAGAAAAGTTATCAACTACAAAATGAAAGATCAAGGTGCGATTAATACACTCTCAAATTTTCAAACAAGAAAAGCTAATTTGAATTACTTTTTCAGCAACCTAAAGTTGACGATTTTCCACTGAAAATGACGAAAACGAATATAATTATGGCCGGTACTGTATGTCCTATGTCTCAGACTCATCGTTATCCTTCAAAATTTTGTTGTCTCAAAATACCGACTCTATTGTTTTTTGCACTATGTAAACAATGAAAACAACAAAACTGTCACTCATGCCAATTGACACAAATTGTCAGTTGAGCGATTATGATGTTGTAGTGTTCTTTCAGAACAATATATTCCTCGTGGGAAAAAAAGTGCGTAATTAGATTAGATAGACTCAGAAATGCATATTCTGTCTCATAGTAGTCATAGTGCCCATAAACTTGTTGGTAGTTAATTCCCAACTTTATTACCTACTAAGTTTGTTAGATCTGTATATTTGAAAATTTTAATCCCAAAATCTTGCTCTTTTTTCTGATCATTTTTTATCTCATCAAATGTCTTATCCTTATCCCTTCTTCTTTACTTTAACTACTAGAAGTGTACGTAAACTTTTCTTTGCTTTTCTGATCCCTTAAAAGAGTAATAACCTCATTTTTCGAAAATTGCACCTCCTTTTGCATTCCCCTAAAAGGGGTGAGCCTGAAGGAGGTGCTAGGTACGACGTAAGATCACTTGTGGGAAAATAAGGAAAAAAAGTTCAAAACTTTGAATTGGAATACCAGAGTTAACTTTGAAACGCTTATGAACTCTAAGATTAGGATCAAAACTTTGAATGTGTAATCAGATATAAATACTTCTGACTATTAATGAGATTATTCATTTGGAAAAAAAGACCTTTTAATCTGAAAATAATGATTTTGAGGTCATGGTAGGTGACTTTTTTTGCCCAATTTTTTTGGCTATAGTTACTTCAGTTTTGCTCTTTTTCCGGCTCTCAAACGAGTATAATAAGCTTGATTCGTCTGTCCAAAACTTCCACAAGATCTATAATTTAAAACCAATTTTCATATCAGACGGCGTTCTTTTTTAGTCCATGGGAAAGTCTAGAAGAGATTTATTCCACAATTTTTCATTTTCCCAACGACTGAAGTCATTAGTCTAAAGTCAGCTGAGCTCTTACACTTTTTCATATCAGCAACCGTTTTCATTTGTCTGAAAATTTCCCCTCGAGACTCTTGACAGCAATAAAGTGCTTTTGCCCTATAATTTTGTAATGTTGAGAAAGAAGAGATTAGATTTTTGCATAAAGTACACCTTTATTACTTTTCAAGTGTTCATTCGGGATTAGGTTTTTTGGAGAGAAAGTGTTCAGTTTTAAAGAATTCAGTTGAATTTTGATTCAGAGATTCCGACAATCTTCAAAATCTGAACATCAAAAATTTCGCTTATTACAAATCCTGAGAGTCCCACAATTCTGAAATCACCACCACTTTACTCCCTCTCTTCTTCTAAATGGCATCAATCCGCCATCAAACGAGTATCATCCACCCATCATCATCCCCCCCCCTCTTCTTCCTTATTCAATTTGTGTTCACCACTTTTGCTCTTCTCTTTTTATCCCTTCCACTCCTCTCAATATACCACCAATTGCGCAATCATCGCTTGCCGCCAACCGACCACTTTGCCAAATTGTCGACACCATCAAAAGTCCCTAGAGAGGAGTGAATTCAGGGGTGGAACTTCAATTATTTGATTGAGGAATTCTTCAGCAGAAGGCGTCGTTTAGAAGTTGAAAAAAAAAGTTAGTAAAGCCGGAGACTACGGTACTCACGCAGTCCCCACTTCATCTTGTGATGCCTAGAGGGGTTACTGAGCTTTCCTCCTTCATTTTTCGTCATTTTTCGTGCATTTTTTAACTTTTTGAGATCCAAGATCTTTTTTCAGATTGCCTCATTTTCCTAACCATGGAATCCGATCTCCTATTCCAACTCCTTCAACCCTACCTGTCTCTGATGACCCCCGACATCGTGAAGGCTCCAAAAAGGACGAGCTATCTTATCAAGGACATCCTGGACCTCCCAACAGCAAGTGGAGAAATCGACGAGTTTGGGAGATGCAGTAAGTTTTTCTTCATGTTTAAGTTGAGTCAAAAAGGCTAACAAAGTTAGGTCGGCCGAAGACCCACCGACCGCGGCCCGACCGGTGGTCGGTGGTCGGCGGTCGGCGGTCGGCGGGCGGTCGGCAGGTCAGCTGAACCTCACATCCGACCACATGACCCCTTAACTCATAGTTGGGAGTAACATAAATGAGCCTCCACTAGTAATATAAAACTCAGTCATTTTTAGAATCTGTGGATTTGAAATCCCATTCTTCCTCATCCGATGTTTTTTCAGAAGCCACTCTCGAGAAAGAGAGGGAGTCCAACTCCTCCACCAACACTTCTCCAGACAAGACATCCTCAAAATCCAAGAAAAAGAAGGCTCGGACCACATTCTCCGGAAAACAAGTGTTCGAGTTGGAGAAACAGTTTGAAGCCAAAAAGTATTTGTCGAGCAGTGATCGAAGTGAACTTGCCAGAAGGCTGGATGTCACTGAGACGCAGGTAATGGGCATTACTTGTAGACTTCTCATCGAGTAGGGCGGGCGGAGCTCGCCCATCTGCTCGCCCGCCTGCCGCCCACCCGTCGCCCGCCCGTCGCCCGGCCGTCACCAGGCCGTCGCCCGCCGTCCGCCCGATGTCCGCCCGCTGCCGCCCGACGGCCGCCCGACCGCCGCCCGCTGTCCGCCCAATTTCCGCCCGACCGCCGCCCGACCGCCGGCCGTTGCCGCCCGACCGCCGCCCGCTGTCCGGCCGCTGTTCGCCCACTCTCCGCCCTCTGCCCAACCTTCTAATTATTTATATTCCAGGTCAAGATCTGGTTCCAAAATCGTCGTACCAAGTGGAAGAAACTCGAGGCCGAGTTTGAGAGAAGAGCTTCTGAAGAGATTCCAGAAGACCAGGTGCTGAAGATGGACGAGGATGAGAAATCCGAATGAGATTTACTTATACTAGATCCTTATACCTTGATCTCCCCCTAGTTTTTTTCCAGCGATCTCGAATTTTTCCATTTTTCTCCCTTTTGCTTCCAAAGAGCAGTCACGCTTCACTCTATTTGAAATAAGTATTTTTTTAATGAACAATAAAATTTTTATTGATTTTTTCTTTTCAGTAAAAGAAGTCACACCCGACATAAGATAAGAAATTCAAGGTACATACACATAGCGAAATTTTAGGCAGTCATATACTTGGAGCAGTCTTGACTATTCTTGGTGGTTCTGAAGAATGGGCACGCGGTATCGGGGCAGTTCAGTGGGATAGTGGGGTCCGACAGATTCACAATAGTGTTCTTGGAACCAACAGGTTGCACAATATTATTCCAAAGGTGCTTGGCAACATTAGCATGTCCGAGTCTCGAGAAATGGAAACAATCCGGGGCGAACCAGTCCAAGTTGACCTCTCCGTCAGGCTTGAGTGGTGGGATGGTGATTCCGTTGAAGAATGGTTGAACAACGAAGGTGAAGTCATCGGTAGTATCGAAGATTCCAGAGTTTTGGATTTCCAATTGGGCGTCCATGTAGCGATGGCAAGCGGCGGAGACCAAGTCGTTGGTGAAACTCTTGTTCTTCTCGCATGGGCACTCGAAGGTGTGGAGTCCGTCACAGAAGTACTTGTCGTGGTCGATTTGGCGAAGCATGCGCATGTCGAACATTCCGGTCATAGAGACGATGGTTCTGGAAGAGAACGTTTTCAGTTTTTGTTGTGCTGAATTTGTGGAGGCCGTGTTCCTGATACGGTATGAAACCTCAGTGCTCAATATTCATTCTGGAAAAAGGAAAGCTGCTAAAATAAACCCAGTTGCCTGGGCCGTTGGTCAGTCGCTGGTGTTAAATCTAGCCGTTATTTTGAAAGTAAAAATTTCAAACCAAAAACTTAGGACCTTGCAGCCCCTAAAATCATAAGTACCTTACTATTTTTCTGAAAAGTGACTGGGAATGAAGCTTAGTTTTTTCTAAGACCCCCGGGGCCTTTGAATATCTATGGAATGAACTTTGATTCGTAGAAAACGGATAACTCAATACTGAGTTATAAGCAAGGGCCCGGGCCGACAATCCTACTGAAACCCTCTGGGTGCGACTCCTACCTTGGCAAGTTGTCTTTCAAGATCTGCACAGCAGTGATCACATTCTGCTTCCATTGCGCCTTTGAGTGACCTCCCTGAAATCACTTTTTTATGTAAGTTGATATCCTCGACCACAGTAACTCACATTCTCTCCGTCGTTACAGTAGGCGCACATGTCATTGGCTCCGATAAAGATGTTCACCAGCTTCCAGTCGTTCTTGTAGTCGATCTGAAATTGTGGTTAAATTTTTTGTCTATTGCTGTCCCAATGTTTTTTTTTGAACTACATAGAACCGAACTTTTTGCGATAAACTCACTTCCTTGTGACTTTGAATAATTTGCACCAGAGCTCTAGCCTGGGTGATGGTATCAACAGCCTCGGCTCCAGGAACAGCTTGATTCAGCTTTGAGACCTCCCAAACGTTAGCACTTCCGATACCAGTGGAGTAGCCCATGATGTTTGGGCTGAACTTTTTCATCACATCTGAAAAATGAAAGATTTATTTCTAGATGAGATTTTTAGCTGCGGATTGTGCATTAGATCTGACGACAAATGCTCGCCCTTTTCAAAAAAAAAGAACATTTGGCAAACTCACTAGCAACGGTGACATGCTCATCGAGAGTGCTATCTCCTCCACATTGGAAGGCAAGTCCTCTGTATTGAAGGATGACGGCCAGGGGGTCCCCCTTGGGGGCTCCGGCTCCATTGGCGGCGGTGAGAGAATCTCCGAGGGCACCGATCACTTTGATGTCCGAGAAACGGACCGAGTGAGCGTTGGTGGGCACTTTTTTGGATCTGGAATAAGGGACTGGTGGGATCTCATGCATGAAATTAATACCATTGAAAAGCTTAAAATGTGAGGATTTAAAAAAATGTAACTTTTGAATGTCATGCAATAACGTGGATCGAGTTATGGCTTGCTAAAGATCCAAAACGTTTGGAATAATACGGGAACTTGGAAGCCTTTATCTCAGGTCACAAGAGGGTTTGGTGAATATGGTTTACATATTTCGAATCCTCACATTATCAGCTTTCTTTTAATATAGATTAAAATTTTTCGGATCCCAACTCACTTCTGATACAACGACGCATCACACTGCCATCCTGGATATCCCAAGTCGGGTTGTGCCGCCCATGCGGCACCAACTACCGTAACCACCAGCAGAACCAGTTTGCTCATCACCATTCTCCGAGATGAATCGTAGAACCGACTGATTCCTATTTCACACTCCCCTCGTTCTTCATCTCTTATCAAAAGAGAGGCGACCACGTGTTTCGTGGCGGTTTACGAGGAGAGGTAACCTTGATGACGGAAAAGAGCAAACTCCGGGAATTTTTGTGGGGAAGAATTTTTATGACTTCGAGTTTATGTAATAGAGAATGGAAAAATGTATCCGGACATTTTTTTATTGAGTATACTGTAGTTTTATGTGACCACCAGTGTTGATTAGGAAGAAATCAGAGGTTAAACATTAGAAAATTGGGAAAATTGTCTAGTCTAGAAGCACTAAAAAGAGGCTCCGAGACGTTTCGCAACCAGTCGTTTTACAAAAACGACATTTCGCAACTCACGTTAATTTCGAAACTACGACATTTCGCTACCAGTCATTTCGCCACCGCGACAATCCGCAACCACGTCATTTCGAAACCACGAAGTCCCGGATTTTTGTAGAAAGTTCACGTAGGAAAATCACAAAATTTTAAATGTAGACAATGACCTGGAATAGTTCACAATACCCTCAATCCCATACAACTTTAATGAACGTAAAGTGGACTAGTTTATAGAGTTACGAAACGACTGGTTGCGAAAATTCCAGTCTCGAAATGTCTTGGTTGTGAATTGTCGCCGTTGCGAAATCGACGTGAGTTGCGAAATGTTGTAGTTGCGAAATGACTAGCGGCGAAATGTTCCGGAGCCTAAAAAGATGGTTTAGAAACTGTGAAAAATTTTAAATGCAAAAAAAATCTTTGAAAACTTCCTACACTTTTATTACAGAGTCACAATAAAATTTATATCACATCAAAAGTATCATAAAACAAATAAAAACCCGTAAAACTTTTTCCAAAAAGTTAATCCATTCTTCACACAGTTCCATTCTCATAAAGCTTATTCACTTTTCGGCAAACATCGACATCAGTGAAATGGAGGCGAGTATTCAGTGCTGCCATCGGACTCATGAAGCCGTTTTTCTCGACGAAATCGTAGACTTCTCGCTTGTATTTCGAGTCGAATTCTTCCATGTTTCTGGAATTCAGAGTTTTAGGATTTTGGAATCTTACGTTGAGGTTTCAAAAAATTTGTTGCGTATGTTTCGCAACTGGCCGTTTTGAAACTTTTGCAAGTTTCAAAAGCCTAGATTCATTGTTCGCAATATTTTACAGTTGTAATGCGTCCCACTTGCAGACCGCCCCATTTTCAAAACGCCCAAGTTGCGAAACGGCGCAAATCCAAAATCCCTTACCTTGCCAAGACCATTGTAGGATATTTCAATGGTGTACTCAAGATCATGTACTGGTATTCTCCATCCTCATTGAGACCACCGATTCTGACGGGGAAGACTGTAAAGGTACAAGTTTTAGTGACACATTTTTGCATTGTTCCAGTTCCTTGGGCCCAACCTTGGGGCCTTGGATCTTGACCATGGGCTCCGAGACATTTCTCAACTACGACATTTCATAACTTACGTCAATTTCGCAATCGCGACAATTCGCAACCAAGACATTTCGAAACTGGACGTTTTGCAACCAGTCGTTTCGCAACTCATTAAACTAGTCCTCTTTACGTTCATTAAGATTGTATGAGATTGAGGGTATTGTGAACTATTCTACATTTGAAAAGTCGGGATTTTAACGTAAACCTTTTACAAAAATCCTGGATTTCGCGGTTTCGAAATGACGTGGTTCCGGATTGTCGCGGTTGCGAAATCCCCGGTATTGAAATGCCGTACTTTTAAATATCTCGGAGCCGAAAATTCGGAGAAATCCTTCTGTCGTATTTTTAGACAAAACTTTCGCACCGGTTTCGAAATATTTTTTGTCACAAAATTGAGAAAAATCTTCAACTCACACGGACACTGATCCTTCTCATGTCCTGTCGTGATCAGTACAGCTCCTGGCTCTGGTCCAACCATACTACCGTATCCTTCATTTGTGACGACGTCATTGTTTACAAGAGAGTATTGTTTGGATGTGAACGTGGCGGTGTTGGGAGTTTGGAGCACCATGTCGACTGGAAAATAGGGCGAATTTTCTAATGAAATTTTGGACTGTTAGGGAGCGCTTCATTAAGGAGATCGCGTCTATTTTTCGACGCCACCTCGTGTACTCCTCGTGGACATGCTCTTCGTGGGCATGTTATCTTTGTGGATGGCTGGTGTACTCCTCGTGGACAATATCCAAGTTGTCCACGAGGAGTACACTGCTTGAAAACTCACAATAAAAAATTGAACAATCCTCCTTATGAACCTCCTTGGAGTCAACTACCGTATACCATTTTCCCATGAATTTCTCGATCTGCATGTCTGCCATCCCAAAGAAAATCGAGTTGTACTGCTTGTTGGCCACTTCATCCATTTGGAAGCTTTGCAGGAGCTGAAAAATTAATTTTTGAAGATTTGGAGTTTCAAGCCAAAGCTTCCTTACGTTAGCTAGTTGATCCATATTGAAGTCCCGTTTATTTGTTGGACGACACGAGGCTGCGTAGTTTTCGAAAAGTCGCATAATAGGGACGTTTCGACCGGGGATTGGGATGGCACTGGTGAAGGGGCGGACTGTGTTGCCGACTGGAAAAAAAATAGGGAAATTTGAAAAAAAAGTGGTTTAGCGGGAGTTCGAAATTTGAGCATATTTTTCGTTTTCAGGCTGACCGGGCCAATATGGGACTGGGCCCCCTCGTGCTGGCAAGTCAGAGCCATTCTAGACCAATTTAGTCTGACTGGTCCAGCTCGAAGTGGTCACAGCCGATTTGGGCCAACACGGGCTGAGGCCTGATCCTACCGGACCGACTAGGCCAGCCCGGGCGGACCAGGTCTCTTTGGACCAAAAAGGTCAGGCCATTTTGGACCACTTAGGCCAGGCCACTTTTGGACCAACTAGGCCATCCTGATCCAGTCAATGGCAAAATTTCGCAATCCTTTGATATCTTCAGTACTTTTAACCCTATTATGCTTGACCAAATAAGCCTAATTGAGTCTATTCAACGGAAAAAAAACTTACTCGCATTAGTCACAGGTAAAACTAATAGTAAAAGTAAAGAAAAAGTAGGAATGAAGCGAATTAAATTTCCCATTACCAAACGGAAAATTTTCTATTGAATAGAAAAAGGACGAAATGGGGAATATCTCTATGAAGAGAGAAGCAATTGATCCGAAACGGTGTGATCGTCAAGGAGGGAGAAGAACGGACGAATTTCGGAAAAAGGGAAGAAATAGTGTGTTAGAAGAAGAGACGCAGAACATTTAGAGTGACCTACTGACATTGTAAAACACGGAAAAATGCGGGAAAAGTGGGGGAGACAAGATGAAATGGTAGAAAGATACGGAAAAGTGCGAAATTAGTATGAACAAGAGAAGTTTGAGAAATTTGGTATTCTAGAGGAATTTAAAGAAATCTGAAAAATTAGAAATATTCTCAAGATTTCTGTAGATTTTTGGGTATTCAGGATTATTGAGAATCTCAACTTTTCAGGATCTCAAAATCTCCGACGTAAAAAACCTCAAATTTATTTGAATTTCCCGCCAAAAACACGTATACCCGCATTTGCTGGAATCGTTTTTTATCTGTTTTCTTTCACTAGAAACTAGAAAAAGTTTCAAATTCCAATTCATTATTCTTCTCCCCCCGAAATCTTCAAAATGAGTTCTGATCAAAAAGTGAAAATGGATAACTGCTCGATACGATCGGAGGAGGCCGAGGCTCCGCCCCCAGCGCCCCCAATGGATCCAGAAGACTATATTCCTGGTTTTGAGTACGAGCTCGAGGAGAACATTCGTGGCTCCACGTCTTCTGTGGAGAATTCTGTAAATTCGAGAGTTGTTCCGGATTTCGAAAGTGGCCGACACCCGCATGCAAAGTTGTTCGTTGTGGTGAGTTTTTTATTTGCTTTGTGGGCGAACACTTTGTTATGCGCACATGGCGCAGGCGGTAAAGACGTCGGCTTGCGTGCAGAGTGCTGGGGGTTCAAACCCAGAGAGGGTTATACGTTTTTTGCTTACTTTTTCTTTCATGGCCTAGTGGTCTAAGGTCTTGACTATGGTTCCAGTGTTCTCTGGTTCAAACCCCACCTAGCTCAAAATAGTTTTGCTCCATTTTTGGAGCGCTATCCAGTTTTCCAGAAGATTAGGAGCCGCCTTATTACAGGTCTTCGCCATCCTGGGCAACTTGTTCATCGTCTACCAGGCGGCTCGAGACATTCCACGCGAATTTCGTCCGATTTTTTGCATGATTTTCGGATTCACCACGTGCACCGCCCAAGATGAAGGAAAAGCTGGGATGAATGAGGTTTTAGACAAGCCCGCGAAATTCAAAAATTAATATTTTTTCAGATAATCGAATTCTTTTTTCATCTGAATCTGGAGGTCCTCTTCCCGTTGGCCGTGATTTTCGTGTTCTTCATGACGCAATTGACGATTTTCGTGATGCCCGGAATGGCGTTTAAAATTCGAAATCCGGTTCCGCCGATTGCAAAATTCATTTGTTTGACAATGGTGAGTGTTTTAAAGGCTCATACAGTAGGCTTGGGTCAAAGGCCCTTACAACATTAACAGATTTTCGAAAAATTTTAAATCTTTTTTTTTCAGTTCCTCCGCTGCCTGACCAACATTCTCTCATCCATATCAATGCTACCGTACCTTGGAACAACTGCTCAAGCATCTTTCTGGATTGAATACCTCATCGTCAGTTCACTTGGACTCTTCTGGATGTATCAGATTCTGAATATGAACGCATTTTCGAGACTGACCAGGTTGAATTTCATCAGAGCAAGAGAGAACTTTCAGTTTCGGCAGAACGCTGCGTTGGAGTTTTGAATAAAGATTGGATTACTGTAGTTTTTGTTTACTATTTGGATTCAGAATTCGAAAATCCAGAAGCTCAAAAAACTTTCAAATTTTTGAAATTTTATTTTTTTTTAAATGTTACCCGGACTATCGAATTGACAATGAAAGATTGTGAGTTTTGAGCAAGTACAGTATGAAAGAATTGGGGTCGAAATTTACAGAAAAATGGAGCGAAATTATTCAAAAAATCTACAGAATATGATACCAAATATACATAGAATGATGAGCAATCAATGTACAGATAATAGGGGGAAAAAGTATTGAGCACTAATAATAAAGGTTCAAAGAAACAATGTACAGATACAGTAAAACAAATTTCTATAAAAATCTCATTTTTTCCCATTATGAGATATTCCAAGTAAGGTCGCCAAACCGTATTCAGCCACAATACTGGTAATACTTTCCAATGGTCGATGAGAATCTCGGATTTTTGGAATTGCTTGAAGAATGAATTTCTCAATGGATCCTCCAGTGTTTTCAACTCCACGGAAGGGCCGATTCTCCTTTCCTGGTACCCAGGTTGATGTTGGTTTCGGTGGTGGAAGTGGTTTTCCGTTGTCTGGAGAAGAAATTTTTGAAATTTTGGTTTTAAATTTGAATTCGGAAGGTTAATAGCTTCACAATGAGTATAAACATGACCATATTCAATTTTTTCTAAGTCTCAGAATTTTTTCAGAAGACGTGACTCACCTTGAATCCACTGTAGCTTATAGGAAACTTCATAGTCCACAATATTTGCGTTTGACAAAATTAGAGCCTCAGATTGATCAGAGATGACGTCGTAGGTTTTGTTGAAGCAGCTGGAATTTAGGGAATTGAAAGAATTTGATTAAAAGATCCTTGAAAAAATCGAAAATTCGGAAATCAGAAAAATTCTGAAACTTACCAAACCCTAAATCCAGTTTGTTGGAAGTCCGTATTATGCTTAATCTCAATGTACGCCTTGCAAGATGTAGCACACTGATATCTGAGCTCCGTGAGCACCAACCGTACTCTTCCTCCATTGGGACTCTGGAAAGTGAAAATAATGGTATTTTATTGAAAGTTTAAAAAAATTCCAAAAAACTGGAGTACTGTACTTTACCTAAAAAGTCCCCAAAAACCCAAAATGACATACCTTAACTCTCCAATTGCACGTCCGTTTTCCCTTGTAGATCATTTCTTGCCACTCGGGAGTGGCAACCAGCTCTCCACCACACTTGTCTGAAAATTAAGGATTCTTATTGCTATTTAGGCTTTTTAGGCCATTGAGGCCTAATTAGGCTTTCTAAGTTTTCAGGCCTTTCTCGGCCGTTTTAGGCTTTTCACACTTACTTATGATTTCAGGGGTTTACATGACTTCTTGACCATTTTGGCATATGAGGCCTTTTTGGCCTCTTTTCAGAGTTTCCGGACTTTTCAGGGCTAAATAGGCTTTTTTACTCTTTTTATAATTTTTAGGCTATTTTGGGATATACGGCCTACAAAGCCCAAAAAACCAGAAAATCCTAATAAGCCTAAAAATAAGGGTTTTAGGACTTCACCCCACTTACCATGGTCAGTTCCCTTGGCCACACGTCCACACAGCTTTCCACCAAGACCATCTGGGCATTTACAGATAGAGCAATTATTGGGGTCCGGGTACCCTCCGTGTTGACAGTTGAGGGCCACTGGGCAGACGGCTGAAAAATTGAAACTTTAAGACTACAGTAAGACTTTGAGAAATGAAGAAAAAACATTTTGAAAAAAATCTTTATCAGACTCTTCATAAATATATCGAAAAATTTATGGCTGCGTCTCTCTATTTTCTGTTATCTCTCCTCATCTCCTTTGACCCCTTTCCCCCATCAACCATACACACGATTGTCTAGTCACTCTATCTCTCCACTTCCCCCCTTCCTCTCTCCATCTCTCCCGTTTCCCCGCCCGTTATGTACGCCCTCCCCCTTCCCTTCCTAACATGACTGCTTGGCGCAATGGTAGCGCGTTCGACTCCAGATCGAAAGGTTGGGCGTTCGATCCGCTCAGTGGTCAAATGTTTTTTGCTTTCTTTTTACTTCTTTTTTAGTCACTTACAGTTGCAATAAAGCCGATTCACTTGCTTCACATCGATGAAAGACAACTTTTGCCGTTGCCCAATGGTTCCTTGGTATCTGCTATCCTTGGTTTCGATGGTGATTTGATCCCAGTCCTTGGTGAAAGCATTGGAACCATAGTGCATAACACTACCAATGTCATAAGGTACTCCCATGTCCTCGATTTCTTCCCAGGAGCGTTTTTCGAAATTTCCATCGGTTCCCTTTATGATCCATTCTTTGCGCAGATGGATGTACTGGTCACGGTCGGGGCGGGATTGTTCGTGCCAGAATCCCAGGGAGTGACCAACTTCATGAGCTACAATTCCTTTCTGGAAAAATGAGGGACTAGTTTTCCAAGATTTGGATTCCTAGGCCATCACTTACATCTTCACAACCATAACCAATAGATATGAGTTGAGAGCCACCGGTACGTCCGACGGAGGAGTAGCATCTGGAAATTTGGATTTCGTCTTGGTCTCGCTATCCAAGTTCGGCTATTTTTTTTGGTGAATTTTAAATGTTGCCTTTGATAGTTCTCCTGGAGGACAATTCAAAAAATACTCACCCCGATCCTCTAAAGAATATCACATAATCCTTTCCCGGCCCATTCTCGCTCCATCGCACACAAGTTTCCTTCTCCCAAAGTCCCAAACCCTCCTTGATAAGTTTCTTCCATTTCGAGTCGCCTCCCTTGAATCGATACGGTATCACAGATTTCCATCTGTACACTGATCCGGTGATGACTTTTCTCTTCTTACGGCCATGTGGGTTACGGGCTTCTTGAGCGGCCAGGACGATACTATATATAATTTTAGATTCTTAGAGGATATGGGGGTTCTGGAGCACTTACGCCTTCATTTGTGGTACTGTAAGCACCATGTCGGACTCGAAAAGTTTGTTGGTTAAGGCTCTGTTGGCACCGAGCTCAGTGCCGTCTCGACGAGCTTGGAGCATTGGGGAATCCTGAATTATGAAAATTGGCGGACTAGAAAATGAGGCCTATAACCTTCTTGAATTAAGGTTTTTTCTAAAATGTACTTACCCCCAATGGAGTTACGATTGCTGCTCCAGTGGCGGCCGCTGGGCCGCCATTGTTTCCGGTGGCCACTGCTTCAAAGAAGGCTTGCATCAAGGTTTGAACTGCTCCGAAGTCTTGGTCACGAGATTTTCCACCATCGGAGAAGGTGGCAATTTCGCGGATCATCTGGAAAAAAATTCATGAGTTTTGTGGAAGGTAAGATGGACCTGGATCATAAAAGGGGAAATTGCTCATGACTCAATGTCAGAATTCTGTGCGCTTTTTCGTGATAGGGTCAGTAGTTTTGGTTGCGGACCCGGCATCAGACTTGACGCCAAATACATATTCATTTTGAAAAAAAATGAAAGCGAAAATGATGGGGTTAGAGGTGGTGGAACAGCACTTTTTGGGGGAGTAATTCCGGGAAATTTTCATGCTAGAGCTCTTTGGCTGCGGACTTGCATCATATCTGACGCCAAGGTGCTAGGATGTTTTTTGACACAAAAAAAAATCGTCGACACAGTTAGAAAAATTAAAATCTGGAAAGGATCTTCAAGAAATTTCCTCTCGATTCATATAAGTTTCATAAAAATTGGACCAGTTGTTTTCGAGTTATTACAGAAAACATACAGGCGTCCCAATGAAATACGTCTCACAAAAATGGCTAGTACATAGATTTTAGAGCAGACTTGACGGGACCCAAGCAGAAGTTGAAAGTTTAAAAAACTCACCCTAGCAGTATTATGCGCCAACAATTTGGGGCTTGCCGTGGTAGGCAAGAATGGCTCCAAAGTTGGTCCAGCACTCTCCACAGGCGCCACAGGAGCCAAAGTTGGGAAAGTGAATGGAGCGAATGTGAATGGTTCAGGAGTGGCGACCGGAGCATTCTGTTGCCAGATATAATTGTTGAATTGAGGGGCTGGGGTGGTGTTTTCATCGGCGAAGAAAAATGGGGAGAAGGTTCTGGCAATGTTCCGCCAGCGGTCGATTTTCTCTTGCTTGGTCCGTGGTTGACGGAAGGATTCTTGTGGGGGAGCAGCTGGGGCGTCGGCTGGAATAGATAACGGTAATTATTTTGTTAGTATATCTATAATATTAGTAGCTAGACATCTAACTCGGACCAAATTTTGTTACTATTCATTTTTTTTTGGGGATTTTCAACGCGAATAGGTACTGTAACTCGATTTCTAGTCGACCAATTTTTATAAGAATCACATGGTTAGCAAGGAAATTTCTCATCTTATAATGTTAGTGAGCATACTTCAAAAATGTTCAATATACCATACTTGTTACGGGCCGGGCCGGGCCGGGCAGATGAAAGAATTTTTGCCTGCCCGGCCCGGCCCGGCCCGCTGCCTGCCCGGCCCGGCCCGCCCGGCCCGGCCCGCATCTGCCCCTCTGCCCGCAATGGTGGTTCAAAATTTTGAAGTGCCAGTTTTTAGCAGTGATAATGAAGGTGTATTTTTCGACCTAATTTTGAATGTTGTTCTAATGTTTTTAGGACAAAATTACAAAAAAATATTTTAGTTTTTTCAAAAAAAAATTCAAAAAAATTTTCAAAATTTCCAAAAAATTTGAAAACATTTTCCAAGACGGGCAGACGGGCCGGGCCGGGCCGACAAATTAATTTACCTGCCCGGCCCGGCCCGGCCCGCCCGGCCCGCGGGCCGGGCCGGGCCGGGCAGGGCCGGGCATCTGCGGGCCGGGCAGGCAAATCACAAGTATGCAATATACATATGGGACCCCATTTAGGCATATCAAACTTGATGTTCTAGGCTTAAAAAAGTGGTGCTCACCTGGTACTGTACATAGTTAGAGAGAAAAGTAATTTCCACAATTTTAGTGACCTGGACATCCGGACACAATCAGGACACACAGACCGACAGACATACAGTAAGACATGCCATATACATCAATACCTATAATATGACGGAACATTCGAGCTCTGGTTGTACGTCTTTTTGCCCTCCTTCGTCTGTCTGTGTGTCCGGATTTCCAGATGTCCAGATTTTTGGAATAAATAGGAGGTTGATCTGAAATTTACTGCTTATAAGGGTTTAGAAGTCAAAATTTTAGAGTCCCAAACATTTTCAGAATCTAGAAAAACGCCCAAGCTTCCAAACGCTTCGAAATTTCAGAAAAATCTTTGGAAAAAAGTTAAAAAATCGTTTATTTCGTTCAAAGTGAAAACATCGATTATTTGAGTATAAGAGAGAGCAAAGTTGAACAAAAAATTACAATAAAAATTGAGTCAAAATGAAGAAAATGGACTAAGAAATTCTAATAATTAAAGTAAAAAGCAAAAAATAATATTGTAATTTTTGTAAAAAGAAGCTCACTCTCACTCAAAAATCAATATAAAATCACTTCGAACGAAAAAAAAAAGAAAAAAAATTTTGGTCGAAAAATCTTTTGGAGTGAAGTTTTGTTATTAGTGTTGAAAATGCGCTCCAGTGACAATTTTTCTAAAGTTTTGCGAATTTATCAATAGAGCGCATTTCCATCTTTTTGTTAATCATATTTGCATACATGGTGGCGGTGGTCTTTGTTATTAGTAAAGTTAGTTGGGGTGAGATTTTTTGAAGAAAAATTTTCCTATTTTGGGTAGATCAAATCAGAAAAGGGAAAGATTAGCCAAGTCTCGTCAAAGACATGTCAATTTCGTCGTCATCATCACCTTGTGGTCTTCTGGCGGCGTGATGATCCTTGGGTTTTGGAGCCGGCGGTGGGGCGGGGATGTCCAAGTCGGTGGCGTAGTCCTCGTTGGTGGGGGCGGGGCCACTAGCTGGGGATGGTGCAGCTGGTGGGGGCTTCTGGAAGAATTGAAATGAAAATGGTTCTCATTTATTTTTCAAAATGGTTTTGGAGCTCAGGGGAGGATTCTGAGGGGTCATGAACGACTTGAAATTCCTCAAGCGGAACATTTGTTAATTTCGGAATGCTAAAAGGATAATATTCCCGATTTTTCAAAAGCTGAGTTTTTTGGGTTTGAGTTTTTGAGGTTTTCAGGTTACCGACGTTTCGCAACCAGTCATTTCGCAACTGCGACATTTCGCAACTGACGTTGATTTCGCAACCACCAAATCCACATGCACATTAATTAGTTTATGTTCCAATATATGTTTTTGGGAAGTAGACGACACCCTGGATTGGTTTATGATATCCGTAATCACATGTAGCCTATATTAATGAAAACTGGACTACTTTACAAAGTTGCGAAATATCTGGTTACGAAATGTCAGGTAGCGAAATGTCGTGGTTGCGAAACGACTAGTTTCAAAACGTCTGGCGTTCTATAAATCTAAAATTCACTTTTCTATTATTATTCCTTCTCGCCGGTCCCGCCTTTCCTTTCGGCTTCGCCGGTCTCCTCGGAGCCGGTACCGGCTTCCATGGCGTATTGGATTTCTTCAATTTTTCTACTTCTATTCTATGCTACATAAAAAAAAACACCTACCGGTGCCATTCCAGAAAGAAGTTGCCCAAATCCACCACCTCCGTTTCCAGCGAACTGTTGGAAGAGTCCCTGAAATAATTGATTGAGTTTATCTCAAAAACAAAAAAAAGCTAGAAGAAAATTTTTAACTGGTAAAATGTTTAGCATAAAATTTCATACGTTTTCACAGTGGACGATTTCTTGATCTCTAAAACTGAAAGGAATACAACGGTTCAAAGTTTGGGCGCGTGCGCGCCTACATAAATAAAGCGCGCTGGCTTCTCTGCTCTCTAACTAAAAAACTTGAAACGCAATCAAAATTTCGTCAACTAGTAAAACATTCAACATAAATTTCTCTACGTTCTCATTTTTACAAATCTCAA
The DNA here is from genome assembly GCA_963932045.1 of Caenorhabditis sinica. Taxonomy (NCBI): domain Eukaryota; kingdom Metazoa; phylum Nematoda; class Chromadorea; order Rhabditida; family Rhabditidae; genus Caenorhabditis; species Caenorhabditis sinica. The sequence continues at coordinate 19,441,317 of OZ009942.1, read as the reverse complement.
ATATCTTCAAAATTAACCTAAATACAAACGCCCAAAGTTCAACGACCATTATTTTTCTCTGTCTGCGTCTCCCCCCTCTCCCTCCTTGTTATCCCCTTATAAATCTTCACTTTCTTTTTCACTGTTCGTTTCGTTTTCAATGCCATCTTATTAAATCTCATTGGTTTTTCCATACACATATGCAAATAAACGCCATCGTCATCCTATTGCGTAACCAATGATTCAATTGTACAAGCAAAGCATACCACGCTTTCGATTTCAGCTAGAAAGGGGGATATCTCGAAATTGAGGGGAATTGGAAAAATATGGTAACTGATGAAATGTGTGAAATTTCATTATGAGCATTTTTGTAGTTGCCAATTTATTGATTGCTACAAAACTAATTGAGATACAGTGCTTTGAAACAGAGTTGTCCTCCTAGAAGCAGGGCGTGAGCAGAAAAAACTAGGATGTCAGCTTCTCTGCACTCTAACTCAAAAACTAATGATGATATCAAAAAGTTGTCAACTAATAAAATGTTCAAAATATAATTTTACACATTTTCATAATTCATACTTTTTTGATAGCGTTTATGGTTCTCGAGATACACCCGCTCAAAGTGAACCCTTTCAAATCCACATTGAAAAGAATTCCCACCGTTTCTCTGCGCCTCTCACTCTCTATTTTCTGCTAAATGTTACCTTTCCAGGTTAATTTTTGGCGCCAAATTCAAATTTGCAACAGATTCTCGTCAGTTTTCAGCCCTTCATTCCATAAACTCACCCCAATTGCTTGTGGATTGAACGGAGCACCACCACCGCCGCCTCCCAGGAACGGCTTGAACAGAGACATGAAGTCCTGGGCCTGAAAATTTGACGATGTTGGTTTTTCTAGAAGACTGTAAATTCTTTGTTACAGTCTCTGAGATCCAGGGCTCTGAAGGCCGCGTCGCGACAGCAACGCTTTAGAGCTTTATCTTCTCTATTCTTCCCTAGTTTTCGAGATTGCGCGCGCGGGAAATTCACATTTTCTGATGCGAGATTTCCATATAAATCTATTCTGCCTTCTGTCTTCATTTTACGAGAATCTCAATCAGTAAAATAAACCAAAAAAAAAAACCAAGAACCGGTTACAGTACAGTTTTCCAATACAAATTGGTGTTTGGTTCGAGAAAGAAGATATTTGGCGTGATTGTAATTATCAGTTTCTTACTACTAAATTGTGAAAAAATCACGTTTTTCGGTCAAAAATCAGAAGTTCTAGTAGTACCCAAAATTATTTTCTCATTTTTCAATTTTCTCTTCTCTCTCCCTCCCTACTCGCCGACTCTCAACTCGCCGCCGACCTCCTCCCTTATGTACGCGCTTACCCTCTCTTCTCAAATGTGGAGAGATGGCCGAGCGGTCCAAGGCGCTGGTTTAAGGCACCAGTCCCTTCGGGGGCGTGGGTTCGAATCCCACTCTCTTCAGTTTCTTTTGCTTTCTTTTTAGGATGCTTACCTCAATGAATCCAACAATTAGGAGGAAGACAACCGACGTCTTCATGGTTTCTGGGAGTATTCAGATGCGGCGTCTCATGAAATGGCAAAGTGTGTGAGTGTTGAGGAAGGGGAAAAGAAGCTGGTTGCTGGTGGCTGGCTGGTTTCAGTTTGTTGTCCCTTCTCTTCTGGCAATAAACGCAATTTGTTCTACCTCATATTCGAGTAGAAGTAGTAGTAAAGTACAGAGGAGAAAGTGGGCGGGGCTTGGATAAAATGGGCGGAGGAATAAGGGGTTCGGCGAGGTGATAAGAGAAAAAAGTGAAACCGAGAAGAAGGGGAGGTCAAAGACTGAAATTTTGAAATTCCAGATTCAGAAGGTTAGAGCTATAGGCGGTTTAGATTGAGAAGGGTTCAGATTTTAGGAATTCAGGACTATTATGATGAATTTGAGATTTCGGAAGACTTGCAATTCTCAGATTTTGAAATCCTGAATTCTTAATTTTCAGAAGGTTTTTGGGTTGCGCAATGCTGAACTTCGGATATGTCGAAATTCCAAGATTCTCATATTCTAAGAATTTTCAAGATTTCAAAGTGCTGCAATTTAGAAATTCTGAGATTTAGATGGATTCTGTCATTCTAAGAATCGGAAATTTGAAGAGCCTTTATTAGATCTAAGAGTCTAACAGTAATAAAGTTTGAATTCACAAAACTTTGAGTATACAATTTGAAAAAAAATGGGAAAAACTAAGAAATGTAACTACAAGAAAATCTATCATAAACATGCATAATACTTATAAGTAGTAGTAAATCTCAAGAAAAAAATTAATCTCAAAATCTACAAAAAATACACACAAGAAAATGAGGAAACGACCTTCCAACACCACTATTCAGCTTCTGCTGCCAACAAAACTGCCAAAAAATTCGCCTCCAATTCGTTTCCTTCCTCCTCTATCTCCCGGCTAATCTTCCCTCCTTTTCCTCCCTCCCCTATTGGCAATACCTACTCGAGACATAACCTGTTTCGAAGTTTAGTGTGTGTACTGCTAGTACGGACACGATGCTAACGTCTTCTGAATCTCAAAAGACGTTGAAGGATTCTGAACAATAGAAGATGGCATCATATCACGATATGTGGTGTGAGGTAGATTAGATGACCTTGCGAGTGTGTGCAGAAGAGAGAACAGGAGCTGAAGGAAAATAGAATTTCGGAAAGTTGGGATTTCTGAAAATCGGAATCTCAGAATTTTGAAAAAAAAATCCGTAGTGAGCGTCATCACTTTGCAATTGGGTTTAATTTGTCATTCAATATTTGGAATCCTGAGAACTGTTGATTTCACAGAAATTTTTCTGGAAGTTTTGAGTTTACAGTTTCTGGAAATTGCTGGGGAGTCTTAGGCTCACAGCGATTTTTATAATTTTTGAGATTCCTCTAACCATACGGAGAGGGCAAATTTTTGGCCCCCCGCTTCTGAAAGTTTTCAAATTCTGTAATGATAAAAGGTCTCCAAGTTACCAGCATGATTCATCGAAACTGTTTTTCTATTTTTTCTCGAAGCTTCTTCCTCGACGAGTAAGGTCAAATGAGGTCATCACCATCACCACCCATGTCCTCTCGCCACTCATTTGAAACATTACGATTCCAGTTTCTAGAACATTCTACTATGTCAAAGTGACAAAGATACATGACCCCTATTCTAGAAGTGTTACAACCAAAATGTACGGGAACCAAGACCATACTGTCTTGAAATATAGACAAATGAGGGGAGAAGTAACTAAGAAACAGTAGTAGTTGTCTCGATCAGATTCTGATTCTGAGATTCTGACTCATAAGTGTTGAGGTGGTTGGTTGTAAAACACAAGAAATGGAAGACCATGTGTCTTCTTTTCTTGTATACATATTACACTCACACTGACACTATGAATATATCTATACATAGAAAGAAATGTAAGCTAATGAGTCAGAAGGAAATAAGGGAAATACTTGAAGGTGAGAAAACGATTAAACGGTGATTGCAGAATTTGAATGGCAGAACGTGGTGACAGGGAGGAAAAAGTTGGTAAAGGTGACGAATCGGTGACGTAACTGACCATGACAAGGGAAAAGGGATTTGAGGACTTCCTGGAGGGGATTAGGAGGATTCTAGGGTTTTGAGGAAAGTTGGAACTGTGAAGAAATTGGGAACCTGAAAGAACAAAGACGTAACTAGCAGGATTGAAATTTGATACCGTAATTTAGAAAAACATAACCTATCTCCAAGACGATTATTCCGTTTTTATCATAGTCAGTTTTCAAGCAGTTTTCAAAAATTTTTCCGTAGAACGGAAACTCAAAGTAAAACCGTTTTCTTATATTGTCTCTTTGTTTTGGACACCATAAGCTTCACAGCATTCTTACAAAGTGCCATAAAAGTGTCAATATCTGTAAGAACAATGCAACCTAGTGTAATATTCAATGTAAGTGATCTCAAGAAACAATGACAGTGCAGTGTTAGAACAAATGATAAACATTAACACAATGGAATAACAGAAATCTGCAAAGACTATTGGAAAAAAATTGGCTGCTAATGTCCGAGACCCACCGTTGCATTATATTTCTTGTGTGTAATAATCTGTTCCGCGCGCATTCGTATTTTTCCTTCAAGTTTGCATGCTTATAAATGATATGTTACAAAAAAGTTCCTACATGTGTGTAGCATGATCAGAACGCGTATTACAGCGATTCTGCGAGTCCTACATATTCTTCTGAAATTTTGACAGATGATCAGAAAATAGGAGACGAACATGGTGTGCATGGTTGAAAAGTGAAACTTGAGACAGTTTTGGGATAACAAAAAAAAAATTACATAATTTTCTTTCATAACGCAAACCCCCTAATCGCAAGGTAAAATTAAATCATTGCTCATCCGTAACATAAAATTGAAAAGATGTGGTCCCGCATGTCGTATAAGCTATTCTGCCATCACTTCGTCTTCTAACTTTTGCGAATGCATGGGTGCGTAGTCGAACGTTGCGCGAAAGATAGCACATAATTCTAAACAGAAGAAAATTTGAAAAAAAATTGAAAAACGGAACCCAAGAAGATTTGAAAAAAAAGCTTACTTTGGATCGTATCGAAAGTTTTCTGGAAACCTTTCTGGTACTATGGGATCATATCTCTCCATTCCGAATTCCTCAATCATGCTTACATTTACATTTGCTAGCTGGCAACCATTAGCGACAAAAGTTTCCAGATTGTGATAAGCTTCCCCGGATATCCACTTCGAATAAAATCGCTGTATGTCAGAAATCTCCAAGTTTGCTCCTCGAAGATACAAGTGACGTCCGGTAAACTTGTCAAGGAAAACTGAAGAATATTGGTATTCCAAAAAAATCGATTCAATGCTGTATAGGACAGGAGTCTCGTTTAACACTCCTGTTATAGAACCGAGATATGCACTACGGTGATTGGGATTCGTAAGAAAGTACTCTTCCAGAGTGCTTGCTTGCACAGGACATCCCGTTATAGTACTGTTCGAGATGTTTCGTATTCCCGGAAGGGTACTCAAACAGTTTTCTCTTTTTTCGGCATAATGATTTGTGCCAGAGTACCGAAATAGATAATTTATATTGTCCTGAAGAAGGATTTGCAGTTCATTGTCAATCCTTGATACAAGCATAGTATTCGGAAACTGAGAAGTGCAGTCACTCGAAATTTGAAATCTTAAAAGTTAATTTTTCTTCAGTGTCAAAACATAAAAAGAACCTACCTGACATATATGCCCATCTTTGCCTTCTTTTCATTCAAAAGCTCGCCTTCCTTCAAAGTTATTATAGTTACTGGTTTATTATCATCGAATACAATTTGAGTATCGAACTTCTTATCCATAGCAACATATCGCAATTTCGGAATATTAAACCTGACCAATCGTATTGAGTGCCTCACTCGGAGGGAGCACAAACTCAACAAAAAAAGCTGGCTATACCCCATGTTACGGTATATCTCTTCTTGTACCAATGATGGAAATGCAAGCAGATTTATTGGCATGATCTGAAAAAATTATCTAAGGATAATGAACTCATTTGAATGAAAAAATTCTGAAGTAAATGGTGGCGTTAAGGTGAACAAAACAGCAAAAATGCAGAGTGTTTAACCAAATCGATCGGTGAAAACGTTGCGTGTGAGTGTGTTGTTGAAGGGAGTGGTCAGTGACGCGTTTACGCGCTCAAATTGCAGATCAATAACGCACAATGAACAACGGTCCAATAAAGGTCCATAGACGGCCGCGGTTTTGGGCGTGAACAGTTGGGAAAATCCTCGTACTTGGTACTAGCGCCCCACGAGTGTGGATAGGGAACCAAAAATCTCAGTTTGAAAAAAAATTGCAAGGCGGGGCACAAGTATACCTGTCAGAGGTATGCCTCTTTCACGCATTCTCCATTCTTCATTCGTCAGTTTTCAAAACGCTCCAGATGAGATACCAAGATCCAAAATGGTCAGAGGTCCTCATTTGAGACCGCAAGAATAGAAGTTTTGCTTTGAGGTTAAGGGGTTTTGGCCTGTGAACCATATTTGGGGTCTCTGAACATAATGGGAATTTTTCAGGTTAAACTAATCTTAGACAGTTTCTGGGACTCACATGAGAGCCATCAACCTAAAATTGATTTGCAGGACCGTCCACATCCCAACTGAAAACACGTCTACTGTATTCATTATTGTTATTTTGGCTCTAGATCCAGGTCAAGACTTACAATGGAGGTTGTGCCATCGCGAGGATACGTTGATTAGCTTTTGATAATTGCAGAATTTTTTTAAATCAAGAACATGTTTTTTTTTAATTTCGTCAAATTGAAATATTTTACCAATGTTTGTCGGGGCCGGAAAAGCATAGGCTTGGCGGGAATCTGAAAGAATGGCTTCGAAAAAAATCACAATCACCCCATAGTATACTAAAAGTACTCATCCCATTCCTTCTCACCTCATCACCCAATTTTCCATCTCATCTCATTTTCGCAAAAAAGTGTCGTATTACTACTGCCTATTGAAAAAAGTGTCGCCCGGAGTCGAGTCGACTCGACTCATTTCAGTTCGTACTCTTCATCATCATTATCTTTTTTCTATCTCTCTCTCTCGTTGAGTTAGAAGAGAGACACAGAGGCGCAGAGAAAGTGAACAAATGTGTTGTGTGTCCAGAAAATGTGTGTTGTAAAATGGGTCCCCCTTTTCTCTCTCATCACTTTTACTCTCTTTCTCATTTCTCAATTGAGTAGATAGATAGATGGTGAATTGCGCCTATATCATTGATGATTTAGTTCAAAAACTCTGATTGTCGAAGTACAAAAAATAAAGCTTAAAAGCCGCTTTTGATTCTGATTCAATGTCTTTGAAATTTTTTTGCAGAGCAATGTTTCCTGTTTTTTTAACGCGCTCTATCTCAAGAGCCAGTGGACCAATTTTTATTAAAATTATACCGTTTGAAAGGAAATTTTTCAGATTTTCAGATTTTTTTCCGAACCCCACAAAATGGCTCCGAAATGAACAAAAATCGCCGAAGTTGTAACCGGTGGCCATGGCCGAGTTTCCCGAAAAAGGGGCGGGGCCGAGCGCAGTGATTGGCTCTCGCCCGACCTTTTTTTTTGGGAAACTCGGCCACTACAACTTCTGCGATTTTCGCTCATTTCGCAGCCATTTTGCGGGGTTTTAAAGCGATTTTTGAGCATTTTCATTATGATTTTCGGAGTCTACGCACATTTTTACGTATTTTAAATCGATAAAAATCTTTGACCGGAATTTTCCTTTAATGAAAACCAGGAAATAAACCAGGAAATGAGGAATGTGCAGACAGGAAATAAATTTTCGGATTTTTTTCTTGTTTGGAATCGTCCTACTTGGAATTTCATAATATCGAATTTTTGGAATAATTTTTCATCGGCTTTATTAGTGATTTTATGTGATCTGTTTGGCTTGAAAAGGCAATTTTCAGTTGCAATTTGTGACTGAAATTGTTAGAAAAGTTCATATTTGATCCGATAAATGCAGGAAGCTTTCTGAAATTGAGATTTTCCCACATAAATTTGAATGAAAAATCATGAACCGATTTCTCTTTCAAATTTTTCGAGCGAAATTTCGTTCTGAAACTGTTCCGATTTTCAGAATTTTTTGGAATGAAAAAGTCGCAACTAGAGAAGAAGATCATTTTCTCATTTTAGTTTATTTTGAGATAGATTCTACAGAATCTAAAAACTCAAATCGTTCCCCCTTCCTCCCGACCCGATGACTCATAAATGCCCCCCCCCCCCTCTTTCCCCAAAAATACCATGTGCTCCATGTTATTTTTCTCTTCTCTGACTGCCTATTCCTCCATTTTCATTTCTATTCATTCAATTCTGATTGAATGGATTGACACATTCCCAGAGAAAACTTGTTGTGCTGTTTGCTGTTTGACCATGCTCATAGTCTCTTTTGATACTTCTATTATCGCTCCATTGAGCACAAAGAGAACATAACTTCTTTTGTGATAAACATTATGATAATGGGAACCCCTGTATACCCCATAACATGATAATAGGAACAAATTAACGCCCCCGGAAATGAAATGAGGTTTCTTATCTTGTCGCCGGGGAGGTTATCTTTTACAGTTGGAAGTGGTAACTACCAAAACGGGCTGCCGGTTCTCTTTTTCTTGGCAGTACATTATTTGATCACCCATGAAATTTCAATGATTTTTTAAACGAAATTAGTCATTTTCACGACTTCTCAGGAGTCAGAGTAAATTTTCGGCTTCGAGACATTTCGTAACCAGTCGTTTCACAACTACGACATTTCACAACTCACGTTAAAACTACGAAATCCAGGATTTTTGTAGACAGTTCACGTTAAAATCACAACTTATCAAATGTAGACTATAACCTGGAATAGTTCACAATACCATCAATCCCATACAACCTTAATGAACGAAAAGTGAACCAGTTAATAGAGTTGCGAAACGTCAAGTTTCGAAATGTCTTAGTTGCGAATTGTTGCGGTTGCGAATACGACGTGAGTTGCGAAGTGTCGTAGTTGCGAAATGACTAGTGGCGAAATGCCCCGGAGCCAAATATTTTCATGGTTAAACTCATAATAGCTCAAACTAGGACCACCCAGAACTATGACCCCCCCCCCAAATTAAAGTCCTCTCCTTTCTTTGAATTTTTCGAAATTCCCACAAATATTTGTTTTTGTTTTTAGATCCCTCTCATTTTTGGTCCCTCCCTCTCTATGTATAAGACGACTATAGTGGGTTTTACAAAATTGAGAGATCTGGATCTCGTTTGTTTGAAATTCATAGCCTTTCTTGTGTTCCATTTTTTAGCGGAATAGGAGAAAACAGGAGAAAAAATGACTCAGCTTCTAAGAAAAAAAACAAAGAAAGATGACAAATTTTCGGTGGTAGATTTTCACCTGGTTCTATGAATTTTTAGATTTTTCACCTGTGTCAATATTTTGGAGAAATCTGGAAAAACATGATTACTGTAAAATTAAGAATCTACGATATTCCAGATTTCAGAATACATCAAAATCCAATCGTACCAGTGTCTCAGGATTTTAGAATACCCGATTTTCAGAATCATCGAGTTTCGGACCTTCAGAATCAACATTTCTAGAATTTTCCCAGCCCAACTTTTTCCTCCAACTCTCACCCCACTTTCTGATGGTTCCATTCCCCTTCATACCCCTTCATTCCATCTTCTTGTCCCCCCAATTCCTGTCACTTTGTATACATGTAACTCTTTTCTTTTTTTGACGTCAAGCCACCTTGTCCCTCCTGTCCCTTTGAGTCGTTCCCCTACTCTATCATGATGTCCCTTTTCTCTTCAGAAGAAAAGAAGAAGAAGAAGAAAAGACAGACTAACATTTTCAACTAAACATTGAGAATGCACACCCCTCTTCTTCACATAAAAAGAGAAGGAAGGGGCCATTAGTAATTCATCATTTTTTCGAATGTGACCACGCCTTCTGCGTCTCCTTTTGGCACTATTTTGAGAAGGGCCCGCCAATTTTTATCGTTTTTTTTTGTGGTACCGGTTTTATGGGTTTATTTTTGGGGAGATGGGTGGTGATGGGTTGAGGGATAGCAAGAGAGGGTGTAGGGTCTCTCTTTGAAGATTTTTCAGCTTTTGATATTTTGAAAATTCCTGATCTTACAAGTGGGTTACTTGAGGTGTCGAGTTGAACATTTTTTAGAAATTGGACCATAGACTATATTGACCGTGATGATTCAGAATCTGCAATGAAAATTGGCAGAATGTTCACGTAACTCGAGTTATCAGCCATCAGCCTAATTTTGCTGATTTTTGACAACTCATATCTTTGCTCCCAGGCATTTTTAGAAGGTCTAGTTTGTTGTGTTAAGCTCAAAATAAAGCTTGCAATTAGATAGTATAGGTTTCAAGAACTAGCCTAGACTAAGAATAAGTGAGTTTCGATCTCTACATGTTCCAATCGGACAATGTTCAGTTATTCACATAATTTGATTGTAAGCATCATTCTGAACTTAACACAAAAAACTAGACCTTCTAAAAGTGCCTGGGAGCTAAGTTATGAGTTGTCAAAAATTAGCAAAATTAGTACTGGCTGATAACTCGAGATACGTGAACATTCTGCCAATTTTTATTGCAGATTCTGAATCCTCACGGTCTATATAGTCTATGGTCCCATTCCTAGAAAAAGTTCAACTCCACACCTCAAGTAACTCACTTGTTAGAGACGCAGAGAAACCATAACCTCTCGCTTCTCTTCCACCCTCTCATTCCCCTATACTCTCTCATTCCACCCCTGTTATTCAATGTCCCTCTTTGTCCATCCCATCACATATTTTGCCCTCAAAAAGTGTCGGCATTTTTGCCCGAAAAAAGCTGACAAGTGGTCCTCTCTCCCCTTCAAAAAGGGGACCACCACCGTCGGGACCCCCCCCCCTTTCGTCGAGTAAAAACACAATAGTAGTAGTAGTATTTCTCCGAAAAACGAAGAAAAAAGAAACATTCCTTTTCTTTTCGTGACCTCTAGCATGTGCTAGCCATCCATTCATCATTTCCTTTCTTTTGATTCTTGGTTCTGGGGATGGCCTAGGTTTTTCAACACTGAAAAAGTTAGGCCACCGGTTTTGTCTTGAAAACAAGAGGGAGACCCCTAATCCTTTAAGTAATCCCTCCCATTTTATTTTGCAATTCTTCTTCTTCACTTTTGTTTCCTTTTTTCTTATTTCGATGTCTAGACCTGGAAATTTCGTAACCTCTTCTAGTCTAGAAGTTCTAGATTTTCTGAAATATCTCAAAAACTAATAAAGCTAGAAAAAAGTTGTCAACTACAAAAATGATCAGCAGAAAATTTTACACAAGTTGCAAAAAAAAATTTGCGTTAACCTCATTTGTTCCAAAGATACATATCTTTAAAAATGAAGGTCCCCAAAGTGAGAGAGTGATGGAGAGTAAGAGACGCAGACACTCTCGCTTCTCTGCGTCTCTCCCACTCATGTAATTTCTCACCTTGAAAGCCCCAATGACGTCGAAATGTTCTGCAAAGTTCGAACAGAGAATACATTTTCTTGAAACTTTATCCTCTTTTCAAAGTTTCGTTTTTAGAAAAAATAGAATCTTTGCTCTTTAAATTTTTTTTGTTTCAAATGTTTCTCTTTTTCTCATGACCGATTTTTGTTCCCACTTTTTCTTGTCCTACCGGAAGTTTTTTGTGTTGTGTTTGGTATGGGAAAATAGGAAAAATAGGTGGAAAGGTTTATGAAGTGCTGAAGGTTTTAAGAATTCGAGGTTTTGTAGTTCTGAAGGTGTGAGATACTGGAACCCTCAGATTTTGAGATTTCATTTTTCAGCGTTTTCAAGAAAGACTTCATCAGATCTCTAAATCTTAGAATCTTATTAGCGATATTCCCCAAGGGAAAATGCGCTCCATCGCCAACTTGACTGAAATTTGAATTTTCAGCTTTCCCGCCATTTTGAAAACAGCGAAACATGTTTTGGTGGGTGCGTGGACTCCTCGTGGACAACTCGGACAGCAATCAAATTGTCCACGAGAGGTCCACGCACCCACCAAAACATGTTTCGCTGTTTTCAAAACGGCGGGAAAGCTGAAAATTCAAATTTCAGCCAAGTTGGCGATGGAGTGTGTTTCCTCTTGGGGAATACCGCTAATAGAATCTCAAAATTCTCTGATTCCCAGGTGTCTTCTGCTCCCGGAAGTCTTGTATCTCTTCACCTCCTGCAAAAATCATCACAAAAACTTTCCACATCCCCCATGACCCTCTCTCTCCTCTCCCATCCAATGCCGTTCTTCCCCCCAGAAACACTTGCTCTTTCACCAGCTCCTCTCTCTCTCCATCTCAATAGCCCCAATCAACCTGAGATTCTTCTTCAAATTCTGGAGAGACAACTGCTCTTCCCCCCCCCCCCCCCCCCTCTCTCTTTGCCTCCTCATCACATTTGTTCGCACTTTTGACTCGCCCCACCGAAATTTCTGTTTCTTCCTCTTCTCAATTTTTCTCCTCTTCATTCTCAATGGAGAGGCGAAGAAGATTGTAATTCAATTTATCCGTTGGGGTCTTCTTCTTCTTCTCTATTTTCCACGACCCTTGCTTCTTCATTCAACATCAACACAACACCCTTTGACTCCTCTCTTTCTTCATCATTTACCCCCCTCTCAATTGATGACGACACAATTTTTTGAAAAGTCAAAACAAGTTTCACTTTTTTTTGAGTTTTGACTTTTCTAGTATTACCGAAAACGATATCTCACCACGAAGAACCGACAATAATTTAAAGGAGGACTCCGATCAAAAATTGTTTTGCTTTGAAATACGTAAACACTTCTGTAGATTCCAAAAATCATAATGAAAATGCTTAAGAATCGCTCTAATAATCCGAAAAATGGCTCCGAAATGAGCAAAAATGGCAGAGGTTGTATCCGATGACCGTGGCCGAGTTTCTCGAAAAAGAGGCGGAGCCAAGGGCAGTGACGACTGCAAAGACGCTCATTGGCTGACTCCGCCCCTTTTTAGAAACTCGGCCACGGCCACCGGATACAACTTCTGCGATTTTTGCGCGTTTCGGAGCCATTTTTAGCGATTTTCGAGCATTTTCGTTTCGATTTTTGCAATCCATGCACATTTTTATGTATTTTAAAGCAATATAAATTTTTGGTCGGATTCCTCCTTTAAAGGAACATAACCCATTTTCAGAACCATTTTTCCGTTATTCTCAGTTTTCTGGATGTTTACAGTCATCATTAAAAAAAAACAAAATAGGACTCCTAAGCACGGCTGTTTTGTAATTTTTGTGAAATTTTCTGGAAAAATCGCTTAAAAATTGTGAAAAACGGAAGAATATGAGTGAAATTACGGTAATTGTCGGTTCATGTGTGTTAATTCTTCGATGTGTGAGGTCGCTCCGAAAATCTAAAAATTCCGAGCTTTAGTTATTAAATAGAGGTCTTTTCAACATTTCTATCCAGAACAGAGGTCTCGAAAATTTCTGAATTATGAGGAGTTTTTCGATTTTACAATCCTTGAAAATTTGAAAATTCTACCTACACATCTTGACTAATTCAGATTCTGACTTTTTAAGCTTGGAGATTCTGCAATTCTGGATGAAAATTTCTTTTTCAAAACAACGAATATTATATTCTACAATTCTCAATAGAGCGCATTTCGCATCACGCTATCCCAAAATAACCCTAAAGTGTAGAAAACGAGGAACAATGGACACTCTCTCTCTCTCGTCCACTAGTAAAAATGACCAATTACTATTTTATGAGCCGCCCATCTTTTTTCCTCTTTTTTCCTTCTTTTTTTCGACTGGAGGGGTCCTTAGTCTATCGTCTAGCTTATGCTAACTACTCCCCGATGTGTTGGTATTGGCTAGTTCTTTAGAAAATGAGCTGCTGTCCATTTTTCGTATGTATTTTATGACTGGGAGCAGAATGAGGCTCCAAAATTTAGGGTTTTTTGGAAGTCGCAAAAATCCAATTAACAAGAAAATTGGGGGTTCACAAAACAGACGATCTGGTCGATATTAGCTATATTTCCCAAGGGGAAACGCGCTCCATCGCCAACTTGGCTGAAATTTGAATTTTCAGCTTTCCCGCCGTTTTGAAAACAGCGAAACATGTTTTGGTGGGTGCGTGGACTCCTCGTGGACAGTTCGACTGCTGCCCGAGTTTCCCACGAGGAGTCTACGCGCCCACCAAAACATGTTTCGCTCTTTCAAAACGGCGGGAAAGCTGAAAATTCAAATTTCAACCAAGTTGGCAATGGAGCGCGTTTCCCCTTGGGGAATATTGCAAATAGCTTCTGAAGGATTCTGAGATTCGAAATTATGATACTTTTTGTTTCTGGAAAATCCCGGTTCCCAAAATGATCTCTGTATTCTAAAAATCTTCCTCACTTTTCGTCATCTTTTCCATCTCCAATTTCAAAAAAATTTCAATTTCCAGCCCTTTACCCATCTGAACTTCCTCATCAAATTCCTCCTTCCAAAACTGGGTAGCATCTGTCATTAAATACTTTTTCTTTCTCTCTCTCTCCATCCCTTTTACGTATTTTTCCTCTAAAGAAGAAGGGGGTCCCCTTGTTGTGTTACTTTCACTTCATTTTGAGAAGAGTTGAAATCAAATTTTGAGTGATGATGCAGTTGAACGGAACTTTAGTTTTCGCCTTCGATTTCCTTGTTTTGAGACGAGGAATTGTACTTTTTGGAAGCTGAAAGATTCTGGAGTCATTCAGAATACTGAAAATCGGAAGTTTCGAATTGGTTCCTTTCAATATTTTAAAAATTGAGTGTTTACCCGGAAATTGAATATGTCCTCTTTGAAAATGGATTTTACCCTGAAATTCGTCATTTTTGTATAAATCTGGAAAGCAGAATTTTCAGCTGTTCAAAATATTAGCGATATTTCAAAAGGGGAAACACGCTACGTCGCCCGCCAACTTGGCTGAAAATTCAGATTTAAGCCAAGTTGGCGGGCGACGGAGCGCGTTTCCCCTTTCAAAATATCGCTAATATATACATACGTTAGCTGATTTTTAGACGTGTTTACTAATAATATTCTATTATTTTTGGCATTTTTCAGGTTATTTTTCTCTGGATTATAACTCAATTATATCTGAAAACAGACCTGGAAGCTCTCAATTTTCAAGAATTCTAGAAATAGAAATTTCGAGGTTCCATAGTTCCAAGTTTTTTCTCTGATTGAGGTTTTGATGCCACAAAAACTTGAAGATTGCGATTTCCCATGTTCAGGAATTGTAGAATTCTAAAATTTTCAAATTTGGAAATTACAAATACACCCGATTCCCAATGATCCTTATTTTTCATTTTCTGAAACCCTCCAAAAACATAGCTGTTGTTGTAATCCTTCCTTCTCTATCACCCCCAAAAATTCTCAAATTCATTTATATTCCTCCTCTTCTCTTGCTTCTCATTTCCATCATCATCCTCATCTCCATCTTCTTTTTTTTCTACCACACACTTAATTATTTCATTTATATTCACAGACACCATCAACAGCGCATCCTCCTTTGTTTTTCTTGCTCCTCCTCATCAAAACAATACTATTTTTGGCAATTCTCCTCACTTTACAATTAAGGCGGTATATCTTAAGAACCAAGAAAGTTAGAAAGAAAGTGTCAATTACAAAAATGTGTAAAATTTTCTGCTTATCATTTTTGTAGTTAACAAAATTTGAGTAGCTTTCTTGGTTCTTGAGATATAGGCGATTGAAGATAAATCGCGCAGAGAGCTAGAGACGGGGGCGACGAGAGACGCAGAGAAACGAGAGTGTCTGCACCCTCCTCCTTTTCTACACTCTCTCGTTCACCCATTTCCAAAGAAGAGCAGCTGAAAATAGGAATGGGTTTAGTAACCCATTAACGTCCCCTTTCGTCACATTTTCTATTCTTCTCCTCCCCGTTTTTCGTCATTTCTGGCTCCTGGAAGCTTCAGAATTCAGGGGTCCATGTCATCAAAATTTCGAAATTCTGAAGAGTTATTGGAAAAATAACGTTTTTTGCCGTATTACTGATGTCGCCTTGATGTTAGCATCCTTTTCCTTCAACTCGTTTTTTTCGAAATTTCAAATTTCCCGCCAAAATCTCATCCAGACTTTTTCAGGATCAACAGCTCAAATGTGGGGAAAGATAACCTCTCATATTGGAGTATGGTTTGGGCTGGAGGAGGCCGAGAGGCCCATGCGGGCCTCTTGTTCTCTATCAATGATACATCATCCACAATTGGCAGCGGTTAGGAATTCGAAATCTTCCGAAAATTTGCATAGGGTGAGTTTTTGGTTTGTTCGACGTTTCGCAACCAGCCATTTGGGAACTAGGCGTTCTGAAACTCTCATCGAATTATGTAACAAAGACATTTCGCAACCAAGAAATTCCGCAACTAGACATTTCATAACCAGTCATTTCGCAACTTTGTAAAGTAATCCAGTTTTCTTTCATCTAGGCTACATGTGATTCTACAACCAAGACATTTTGTAACTGGCCTTAACTGGTTGCAAAACGTTCAGTTGCCAACTGTCCTAGTTAAGAATTGTCCTAGTTTTGAAATGGTCTGTTTCAAAACGTCCCTTGCCTCCAAATAATCCAATAAACATTTTCCAGATCACCACAATGTCCCCACAACGAATTCAGGATGTCGACGGCTCGCCGAGCACCCGGAAGGTCAGTGTGACTCAAAAAAGGGTCAACAATTTGTTTTGAAATTTCTTCAAAAATTCGAAGACGTCCCCTTTTCTGGCTTCCGTCACGCCAACCCACTTCCGCTATTCTTCAGAAGACCAGAAATTTCCTTCTTGTTTTGAAAAAAATAGTACAATTTTCTCTTGAAAATTGGTCAAATTTCATGAAAATTCTATTTAAAATGGCCTAATTTTCATCCGAAATTTTAACGTTTCAGAGCTCATCAATTTTCACACTTCGTCGCAGTCGAAACAAGGAAAAGAAATACAAAAATAATGGTGAGGAGGCGGGAGAATTCAAAAATTTGAGCCAATTTTCAAAAATATTTTGGGGTCTTGTAAACAAAACTTACTTTTAGAGTCACATTTTTATTTGACACTATTTTTAGCCTCGACAAAAAATATTGAACATTTTCAAAAAAGTTTTTTTCAAGAAAACCCAACAATGTTCTCGAGCTTCTTCTCGTTGAAAGGTTGGTTTGGAAATAGTTTAATTTTCTAGATTTTTATGAATAAATTACTAACATTTTCACACTTTTTAGGTAAAAAATTACGTAGAATTTAGGCTTGAAAACAGGGAAGTATGGCTGTTTTATGAAATTTTCGATTTCCAGGCTCAAATAAGTCACCAATATCAAAAAACGGGACCGAGATGACCCAGTCTTGGCATTCGAATCAAGTCAACGGAACTGCATCATCTGGTTCAGGCTCCGGGAGTACACCGGAGCACCATACTAAAAATATTTTCAGTTTTTTGAGGTAAGAGATTGCGAGTTTCAAGAAATATAGGAGAATCTGAAAACTCGCATTTTTTTAGAGATGCTGATTTTCTGAAATCCTAATGGATTTTGAGAGAGTGTTTAGGAATCTTAGAACTGATAAAAACGCAAACTTTCAAAAGTTTTCAATAGTCGAAAATCGATTCACATTGCTCATTCTTTACAAAAAGTGTTTCCTACGAATCTTCGTGATTCCGTAAAACTTTGCCCTCAAAAAACGGCTCGTGGAAATTTCGCCAGTAGTCATTTCGCAACTACGACAATTCGCAACTCACAATTCGCCACTCCCAACCGCAGCAACTTACAACCAAGACATTTCGAAACTGGACGTCTCGCAACCAACAACTTTCGCAACTCTAGAAACTAGACCACTCTACGTTCATTAACGTTGTATAAGATCAAGGGTATTGTGAACTATTCCAGGTTATAGACCACATTTGAAAAATTCTGATTTTCGTGGTTTTGAAATGGCGTGTTTGCAGAACGTCGTTGTTGCGAAACGACTGGTCGCGAAATGTCTCGGAGCCTAAAAAACGGATATTTCGAAATTTTCCTATTTGACGTCACTAGTCTCTAAAAGTTCAAAATTTCAAAGGCACTCAAATTTCGAAGCTAATACTAACTTCTGCTATTTGGATGTTCCGAGAATCCGAGATTTCTCAATTTTGAGATTCTAAAGCCAAGAATAGTTCATAACCCAAATGCTCATTGTTTCAGCCGCCAATCCCGCTCCCGCTCCAACAACCCCTCGGAAATCCTCTCTACAGTACCTCACAAGACCTCCCCATCCACCATGCCACCACCACCATCCAGTAATACTGTAGCCGACTTCACACACCTCCGAAAGCGTCGCCCACGCTCCGCTCATTACGATCCTAACACGATAACTCTACCGGCGAAGGAGGAAGTGACACCTCAAGACGTCAATGATTTGTATAAAAGAATTGAGAAGTTGGGAGAAGGCTCCTATGCAACTGTGTACAAATGCGAGTCAAAGTGAGTTTGTTTGGCAAAATGTTTAACTGAATATCCAGTCGAATGGTTTGGTCCTCGAGCATTGAAATTAGTACCAATCGACTCAGCACAAAATTTTACATTTGTACAATATAATAATTCAATTATTTCCAGACTCGACGGCTCCATAGTTGCCCTAAAGGAAATCAAACTTCAATTCCAAGAGGGCCTTCCATTCACAGCAATTCGAGAAGCCTCTCTTCTTCGAAACCTTCGTCACGCGAATATCGTATCCCTCCATGATATTTTCTATCAGCACCACCAACTCACTTTTGTATTCGAGTACATGAAAATGGATCTGAGCAAGTATTTGGAGCAAAATGTGTACGGGTTGGATAGTATTGATATCAAGTTGTTACTGTTTCAACTATTGAGAGGCTTGGATTTTTGTCATCGGAAAAAAATATTGCATAGGTTAGTTGGTATTGGTGGTTGCGGATGCGGCATCAGATTTGACGCCATCTGGTCGTCAAGTTTGGGATCTAATTTTTCGGAATCCATTTTTCTTAACCTGACTTTTCCTGATATTGTCCACATCAAAGTTAAAGGAGGAATCCGATCAAAAAATTTTATTGCTTTAAAATACTCAAAAATGTGTGTAGATTCCGAAAATCATACTGAAAATGCTCGGAAATAGCTCTAAGCTCCGAAATGAGCAAAAATAACGCGAGTGGTCTCCGGTGGCCGTGGCCGAGTTTCCCAAAATGGGGGCGGAGTCAGTCTTTGCAGTCATGCGGCAGCCAATCACTGCGCTCGGCTCCGCCTCTTTTTTGGGAAACTCGGCCACGGCCACCGGATACAACAACTGCTATTTTTGCTCATTTCGGAGCCATTTTTCGAGATTTTAAAGCGATTTTTGAGCATTTTCATTATGATTTTTGGAATCTAAGCAATAACAAATTTTGGTCGGATTCCTCCTTCAAGCCAATCCGATAGCCTACACATCTACTAATCGCCAAAATAACCCACCGAATTTTCCAGAGATCTGAAACCCCAAAATCTTCTTCTTGACGACGATGGTGTTCTAAAACTCGCCGATTTCGGTCTAGCAAGAGCAAAGTCTGTGCCGAGTCGGACATATTCTCATGAAGTCGTCACACTGTGGTACCGCCCACCAGATGTGCTGATGGGAAGTACGGACTACTCGACTTCACTTGATATGTGGTGAGTTTTTTAAATTTTTGGCGCCAAAGTTGGATCAACGGCACTAGTCATTTTGCAACTACGACATTTCGCAACTCACGTTGATTTTGCAACCGCGTCAATTCGTAACTAAGACATTCCGAAACAGGACGTTTCGCAACTCTATAAAATAGTCTACTGTACGTCTATAAGGGTTGTATGGGATTTAGGGTATTGTGAACTATTCTAGGTTATAGTCTACATTTGAAAAGTTGCGAAATTTACATGAGTTGCATAATGTCGTAGTTGCGAAACGACTGGTTGCGAAACGTCTTGGAGCCCCGATCTGACGCAAAATTCCAAAAAACTCACAATATACTAATTTTTTTACAGGGGAGTCGGCTGCATTTTTGCTGAAATCTGCACTGGAACCGCCTTGTTCCCTGGTTCCAAGGATTCACATTATCCGGGAACCAAGGATCAGTTGGACATGATTTTCAGTATTCGAGGCACTCCAGATGAGAAGAAATGGCCGGAGGTATTGAAAATTTTGTTAAAGTTTTGTAAATAATTTTGCCTTTTTGTAGGTCAAAAATTTGCCAGCGTACAATCCGGAACTATTCCCGAGGTATCGAGAATTGTCCTTCATTGCGGTGAATCCGATGTTTACCAAGATTTTGAAGACGGGGCAGGAGTTGTTGGGCATGTTGTTGCAGGTGAGGGAATCGTGGAAGATTTTGAAGCAGCCAGTCATTTCGCAACTACGACATTTCGCAACCACGTCATTTCGCAACCACCAAATCCAGATTCATAATAACAAGTTCACGTTCAAATCTTCTTTTTTCTGCTAAGTAGATGACAACCTGGATTGGTTTATGATATCCGTAATCACATGTAGCCAATAGGAATAAAAACAGGACTACTTTTCAAAGTTACGAAATGACTGGTTACGAAATGTCGAGTTGCGAAATGTCCTTTGGTAATTTTAAGACACTAAGATTTAGAAATTCCCAACTCCAAATTCTCCAAAATTTTAGCTCCGCCCTGAATCTCGAGTCTCCGCGGCCTCCGCCATGCTACATCCCTACTTTGCTTCCTTCCCTCGCGAAATTCATCTCCTTGCTCCAAACCAATCCATATTCCGCCTTCGAGAACTCCGCGATCTTCGATCATTATGAGAGGACCACCAGCACAAATCTTTCAGAAAAAAAACTTCACATCCCCAGAAAATTTCATATATCCAACATATTTTGTGACCAAAAAATTATGTTCATGTTTTTCTTCCAGATCATTTTCAAGTTTTACCAATGTTCATACGGGTTGTAATAAATGATACTATGTTGTATGAGTTTCCAAAAAATAAGTTTCCAAAAAAATTTATTAAATTATGAGGTCATGATGATTGAAGTTATTATTATATGAATTAATTGCACTTCTAGTGAGATTCAGGTGGTGGAAAAGTGGGCGGAGCTTAGGCACGGGTACCAGGGCATGGGTAGCATTGCTGAAAACAAAACGGAATAAGAAGATGACAAGGATCTAAGGATTTCGCACAGAGACATTTCGAAACCAGTCGCTTCGCAACTATGGCATTTCGCTACATGTCATTTCGCAACCGCCACAATTCGCAACCACGTCATTTGGAAACCACAAAATAAAATCACAAAATTTCAAATGTAGATTCTAACCTGGAATAGTTGACAATACCCTTAATCCTATACAACCTTAATGAACTTAAAGTGGACTAGATTATAGAGTTGCGAAACATCCAGTTTCGGAATGTCTTGGTTGCGAATTCTTGCGGTTGCGAAATCGATGTGAGTTGCGAAATGGCGTAGTTTCGAAATGACTAGTGGCAAGATGTCCCGGAGCCGAGGATTTGAATTTGATAATGGGTCCGTAACCGACAATGTCAGTCCGACACCCTCACGCAAAAATGCAGAAAACACTCACCGCCGTTCCAAAGTTTCTCTTCCGTCTCCTCAACCCAGTATCCTGTGTACAAATATTACAGTCTTCCCCGAACAAGTTTCTCTTCACTCTATGCCGACACTGCGGGAACGCCATGCAGTTCTGCTCGGACACATTGATATTCGGTTGTCCGAAGTTTCTCTTAACGCGATGTGGTGATAGTCCACTGACTCCACAACGGGAGCACTTCTTTCTTCTGAAGACGGCCTCTCGCTTGGTACGTTTGTCGGCGTAGACTTTTTGGAAGACTGCGTACTCGACGTTGTTGAGACAGTCGTCGGATTGTTGGCAGGAGCGACGTTGCTTGCGACGCGTCTCGATGGTCTCTTCGGAGGAGGAGTCTTCCTGGAAATATATGGAATAGTTAGGACAAGGTCTGCGAGCGGAGAAAATCTTAACGGAGCTCGTTTCTAAAGTTTCAACTCATTCAGGTTGTCTCGAACTATGGAAACCCGGAAAAAGTGTTCTGTTTCTGTATTCTTGTGATCTTCGGAAGCTTATATCTCATCTCACAGTTAGAGGAGGATTTGGACCAAATATTTGTATTGTTTTAAAATACTTTAAAATGTGCGTAGATGCCAAAAATCATGATGAAAATGCTCAAAAACTGCTCTGAAAGTCCGAAAAGGGGCGGAGCCAAGCGCAGTGATTGGCTGCCGCACGACTACAAAGACACTCATTGGCTGACTCCGCTTTTTTTTTGGGAAAGTCGGCCACAGCCACCGGAGACAACTTTCGCGATTTTTGCTCATTTCGGAGCCATTTTGCGGGGCTTTACAGCGATTTTTGAGCATTTTTATTATGATCTTTGGAACCTCAGCACATGTTTACGTATTTTAGAAGAATAACATGTTTTGGTCGGATTCCTTCTTCAACCGATTGCTATGAAAATCAGTGTTAATTATTTGTGGAAGAATTTAGTACACAGTTTCCAGAAAAGTCGCTAATAGACGCAAACTTCAAAAAAAATCCTGCCAGACTGTATAATTTTCATCAAAATCGGTTCACTGACAGCTAAAATACAGCAAGTCATATCTTCCTATTCTCAATCTTTCCAGTTAGCATAACACTTCTAAATAACTCACCTCCTCATCCTCAAATCCTTCCTTGTACCCCTTCTTCGATCGAATATCCGCAATCGCTTCACTAATACTCATCGGCTTCTTGTCCTCATGATCATCGACTTCTGTTCCATTAACATCTCTCTTTTTCCTACTCGCCAATGCCAAAGTGACCCAAGCTGGACATGGAACGCAAGCAGCAGAGTTATCCGGAGCAAAGAACTGTCTCTTGACTCTATGGTGATCTTCCATAGCTTTTTCGTATTCCTCAACCTTCTGCTTGTGCTCTGCAACGGCTTGATGATACTTCTCAAGACGATCTGCGTTTCTCTTTCTTCTCTTCTTCTGAGCCAAAACGCAAGCTGGGAACTTCATACATCCACCTGGGTTGTTTCCTGAAAAATGTCATTTTTTTGAATTTTTGAATTTTAGAAGCTTCCAGAATCTAATGAAAACTTACCTCCCGAGGACGCCTTCGACAGCATCTTAACGATATCCAAGATTCCCTTTGGATTATAAGCTTGTCTCTTGCTTCTCTCATTCACACTGAACTCATCATTATCACATTGCTCATCGGCGTATCTCTTCTCTCTTCTGAGGCACTGATCTCTCTCGGCTTCTCTCTTCTTACGTCCGTAGTGACCATTGCAAGGCTCGCAGTATTGGGATCCGATGAGATTACGTTTGTAGCGACGGACATGGACGGTGCATTGAGGGTGCGGGAGGCACTGGAAATAAGAAAAAATATTTCATTGATTTGATAAAAAATGTAATGATGCGCAATCTTACCCCAGCTCTCTTTTCTCTCTTGTGTCCTGCCATTGGAACTCCGACCGGACTTTGTGATCCTCTGGGTCGCTGGTCTCCCAAGAATGGATTCCAGTCAGAGTACTGTGGTTGAAGGTAAGTACAAGGAACACAGTCCAAAGATCTCTTGGTTCTCTTCAATGGCGTTCCGTTCAAGCAAAGCTGACATCCACCCTCGCCTCCCAAGTTTCTCTTAACTCTGACGTGAGCTCTTCGGAAATCGAAAAGTCTTCCGGCGGTCGGTGGGGACTCAACGTGATCAGAGGATTGCTCGATGAGTTTTTTGGTAACGGATACGGTAGATGTCTTGGTGCCAGCGGCCTTGACACGAGACTTGACGATGGTCTTGGTGGGCTGGGAGACCAGGGTTGGTGGGGACTGTTGGCCGAGGAGGCTGACTGAAAAACAATATTTGGTGGTTTGTCAATATTCGGAGGTCATGATGACTTACGTGGCTGGCAATGCAGTCCTGGCGCAGCTCTCTTAGTTCTCTTTCCCAACATCAGTCTCTTTCTACATGGGCAAGATGGACAAGATCTCAAACACGGTGGAACCAAGTTTAAGCAGCTTGTATCCAGCTTCAACTCTGGGCAGCAAGGTTGCTCCGGTGGACAGCAAGCCTTTTGTCCTTGGTTACAACATGTCGGGTTCTGATAGTAGCAGCATGGCCGTCCACATCCACAGTCTCCATTTGGACAACCGGACCTGCACGGAGTTCTACCATATGGTGAACTTGGACAACATTGGGTTGGAGCTTCTGGCGCCGGTGGTGGCGGAGGTGGCGGTGGTGGTGGCGCCGCAGGAGTTGGTGGTGGACAACAAGTTCTTGGCGGGTTTGGTGGCGCTGGAACACCTCCTGGATTACCCTCCTCGTCTTCGTATTCTTCGTATTCGGGACGACGTCCACGGCAGCAGGGTTTAGGGCAGCAATTGGGGGTTGCTGGGCAGCATGGACCGAAGGCTGGCTGGCAGCAAGGTTTTGGTGGCGGTGGTGGAGGACAGCAAGCAAGAGGGATTGGTTTTTGGGAAGAGCAGCAGGCTGGAAATAGGATTTTTGGGGAAGGAAAAAACTGGAAAGCTTCTAACAATATGTCCCCATAGATCTAACTAATTTCGATGAAATCAGGATCAAACTGTTGTTTTGGCTCGAAAAGATTTCGCAACCATTTGCTTCGCAACTATGAAGTTTCGCGACCGGCCATTTCGCAACCGCGACAATCCACAACCACGTCATTTCGAAAGCCAGGATTGTTGTAGAAAGCTCACTAAAATCAAAACTTTTCAAATTTAGACTATAACCTGGAATAGTTCACAATACCCTCAATCCCATACAACCTAAATGAACGTAAAGTGGTCTAGTTTATAGAGTTGCGAAACGTCCAGTTACGAAATGTCTCGGATGCAAATTGTCTCGGTTGCGAAATCGACGTGAGTTGCGAAATGTCCCGGAGCCGTTGTATTAGCTTGAAATTGCTATATTTGAAAACTCACAACTCGAGCAGCACGATCTGTTAGGGAACAGATCACATCCGGAGCATCCACACGAGCAACGCTTTCTTCTGGATCCTTCCATTCTGAGTGTCAGTGGAATAAGGTTAGTTTCATTGGCACCAATGAAGTGTGGTGGGAGGTCTGACTGACGGAGGTGACTGTCGTATTTCACTGAAAAAAATGCATATGAGGTGATTTTAGGAGAAATACTTTGCTGGGAACTGAGTGGCTTTCAAACACTGTAAACTACCGTAAAAGTGAATTTCCGATAACTTACCTTTTCCAGGAAAAACTAGGTCCACATGGTCTTCTGGAAATCCTTCTGGAGCCTCATCTGCTGTGCACAGCACAATGAAGTTGAGGGCAATCGCCCAACTACTCCAGTGCATTCTGAAAATTTGAAATTTTGTAGAATCGTGTATGGTTTACAATAAGGACTGCTGTCAAAAAATTTGCAAAAACGAAAAAGGATAATAAAATTATGAATGGCAAAAATATTGTTGCATAAGAGAGGCTATCCCGCCAGGAAGATATGGAGATTTCATCGGCAGATACCCCCCGCTTGGAAATGAAACAATGAGAAAGAAAAACGAGACGAGACGTTTATTGTCGAGATGAAGAGGTGACACAACCTGTCTTCCTGGAGAAAAAGAAGGCGTGCCCTTCTTTTTCTTCAGGAGGAGACAATGGCGGACAGGTTCCTCTTTTCTTATTATCTTTCGAGTGTTGTCAATTCGAGATGTGGGATTCGGGATTTTTGTGGTCGCGTAAGAGAATCGGATTGGTTAGGACTATGTGTTAGCTCATAGGAGGATTTTTGCTGTGGGAGAAAAAAGTGAGAAATCGAAAAGAGATGTTGTTAATTCGAAGGACTCTTTTTATGGGGTTTGGAATAAGATATGCAAGGATACAGTACCGGACATCACGATATTAGTTTTTGTCATTTTCAGTGAAAAATCGTCAACTTTGAATGGCTGAAAAAGTCATTCATATATAGTCGCTTTTTCTGTTTGAAAATTTGAGAGTGTATCAATCAAACCTTGAACTTTCATTTTGTAGTTAACAACTTTTCTGTACAAGTCTGCTCTGCCAAGATATAGCCCGTCGAAAAAACAGCTATAAAAATTCGAGAATCAGCACTGAAATCGATCAAATTTTGGCATCGCCGTAGGTTTCTGTGCGTACCTTTTTCAATTGAAGAGACATAAAAGAGTTATCAACTACAAAATTGAAGTTCAAGGTTTGATCCATATACCTTCAAATTCTCAAACAGAAATAACCACTTTGAATTAGTTTTCAGCCACTTAAAGTTGGTGCTAATCAACTGAAAATGTCGAAAACGAATATCATTATGGCCGGTACTGTACGTGATCAAAACATTTATGGTGCCTCGAAATATTGAGAAATCGCGCCTGAGGAGACCTGGATTAAAATAATACTGGCAATTATTATGTTTTTCAAAATAATTTATCACTCTCTTCGAAGTCAAGAAAGTTGTTTGAAAGAAAAAATTCTTAGTCTCCGAAGTTCTCCAATTGCCTCCACCTCAAAAAAAAATACATCCTCAAAAATCTTCTAAATCAAAATAAGTTTCCCTATCCTCATTGTTCTTCTTTTCATCATTATCGCCATCCGTTTCCAGTTTTGCCAAGTCTCAGTTCTCGTTATCAATCACCTTTTTCTCGTCTCCATTCTCGATTCTTGCGCGAGACTTCTTTTTCCACCTTTTTACGCGATTTGTTAGCTCATCCACACACGGCGATACTGGATGCGCTAATCGACACACTTTAGCTTGTTGTAGCCAGAACAAAATCAAAGAGAAAATCGAAAAAAATTGATGACATGATTTGTGAGAAAATTTTTCTTTGATGTGTCGAAAAACCGTCCTAGGTTTGGCTCTAATTTCGATCTTCTGAGGCACTAATGCTGTGAATTCTGAAGTTATTGATGTTAAGTAAATCTGAAACCCAAGTACAAACACAATTTTTGAAAAAAAAAACTTTTTATTTTTTGTATTATTATTGCGATTCATAGTTTAAACATATCCGAGAGATTACAGTGTTATTGCTGACGACCAGGAAAACTAGAAAAAATAGAAATCTATTGCTATATATAAAAGGAAATTAAAAAACCGGACTTGTAGTTATTATGGGCTTTTTGAAAAAGAAAAATTGGGATACAAATGAAAAATGGGAAAATTGAGGAATCCTAAAATCTGATTTCAGCTAGGGGCAAAAAATTGTGCATGGATTTCTGGGGGTGGAAGGGCTCATGGGATTATTACAAAAAGCTTATTATGAATAATAGGGGTAAATGTTTAAAAAAAAGCAAAAAAGAAAAATTAAAGAAAAAAAAAGTAACCAGTTTTGATGTCATAAAGCGGGGTGGTGATGGGTTGAAAAGGACTTGGGGGAAGGGGGATACCGAAAAAAATTGAAAAAAAAAGTAAAAAAGTAAGATCGGGATAATGAGGACATAGAGTGGAACAATTAAGGCATCTGTGGGTTTGAGGATTTCAGCATTTTTGGGATTTCGAAGGCAACGGGAAGGCAAGTTTTCAGTGGGGGGAACACATGGGGATTTTTGGACAAATAGTGGGAATTTCATGATGTGGATAAGAGAGAGGAAATTGAGTTCTCTGAATTCTTAGAATTCAAAATTACTGTTGATGTGGCGGTTGTGTGAGATGGTAGATGTACTCGGATTGAAGGCAGAAATCGTTTTTGCACGATTTGCAAGAGTAGTGTGTTTGGCAGAGGGTTAGAGTCTGGAAATTTAGGAAATTTAAAAAATGAGTAAAATTTTCGAATAAGGTGGATTTTGAGCTTTTTCATAGGCTCAAATATTACTGATCCGATTAATTTTAAAGAAAAAACTCAAAGTTCTAAAATCGTAAAATCCTAAAAAAAGTTATTACCTTATCACATTGGCAAATCGATTTTTGATGCTCGCGGAGCTTCTTCTCCTCCTGGAACACGAATGTGCAAGTTGGACACGCCCATCCGACCTGGAAATTGAAAGATAAATATTGACGAATTTGAAATTAACTGTAATTTAGGGACCCCGACGTTTTGCAACTGGTCATTTCGCAACGAATACATTCCGCAACTAAAAATTTCGTAACCAGTCATTTCGCAACTTTATAAAGTAGTCAAGTTTTTGTTCATATAGGCTACATGTGATTACGGATATCATAAACCAATCCAGGTTGTCATCCGCTTTTCAACAAATTGATTTTAACGTGAACTTGTTGTTATGCATGTGGGTTCGATGGTTGCGAAATGGCGTGGTTGTGGATTGTCGCAGTAGCAAAATGACTGGTTGCGAAACGTCGTGGTTGCGAAATCGACGTACGTTGCGGAATGACTGGTTGCGAAACGTCGGGGAATACGCAGAAAAGCCCCCGCAAAAATGCAGAAAACTCAAACTCACATCCTTCTGACTAGTCGTTAAGTTGGCCTTCTCATTTTCTGGAAGTGTCTCCTTCAACTTTTCAACTGGCAACCCGTCTTGGGAGAAAGTGGTTCTCGCTTTTCCAGCCTTGATATCGTCTGTGATTTGGTTCTTGATCTCATCAGGCACTTGAAGGAATTGGATTGGAGTTCCATAGAGTTGGATATCAAGGAGAGGGTTGAAGAATGGGAAAGCGGCGAAGTCCAAAGGGTTGGAGGATTTGGATCTGGAAAAAGTTGAGTTGAAACTTTGGTGTATCGTCAAATATGGTGCCGCGAACATGCAGTACCGTAACCCTATACTAGAAAAAATTACACCCTCCAAAACTCACTTCTTCTCCGGCGAGCACTCTGTCACCGACGCCGTCGTCAGCTCGCTGACTCCCTCCTTCTTCAACTGCGCTCTCAGCACTCCAATGTGCTCCGAAGTGAACAAATGGTCTTGAAGTGATAACCTCGTGGCGAATGTCTTATCACACTGCTCACAATGAAGTTCTCCAGCTCTCGAGTCCTCATCAACTGCTCCTCGCGTCTTTCTCTCCTTCGCCCTGGCGTTTTGGAACCACACTTGCACTACTCTCTTGTGAAGTCCAACTTCTTTTCCAAGGAGTTCACACTCTGCCATCGAGGGGGTCTTGTACTCATTGAACACATTTTTCATCATTTGGACTTGCATTGGAGTGAGATGAGTGCGAAACCTTTTGTTATTGGATGGCGAGCGGCATTCTGATCCCGAGCCGCCATTCGATGAAATGTTCAAGGGGATTCCAAGCGCGGCAAAAGTGGAGTCATCGAGGGCTTCTGTGAGAACATCGTCTTCAGATCTTGGGGGACTTGTGCTTATAGAATCCCGATAGTCCACAGAAGATCCAGAAAGATCCAAGGCTCCTTCCAAGAAGATCTCTCCGGCGTCAGGCATCATATCCAAATCGAAATTTGGCATCAACAAATGCTGAGGGTGTTTCTGATTCAAGTGCTCCGTCATGGCAGTCTTGTCCCGAAACTCTTGCTGACAGAAGATGCACGTTTTGTGGAACCCGATGTTCTCGCACATTTTCATAAGGACATCACTAGTGGAGCTGCCTGAGCTTGAGGCTCCGATCATCTTTAGGAGGTCCGCCGGTTGGAATTTTGGCATTTCGAGGGAGCTGGCAAGTTGAGCGACTTGTTGTTGAGCTAGGAGTTGGGCTTTTTCTTCGTCCGTCAGAGATTCTTCTACACTTTTGTTGTCGCTGGCAAGGGCTGCACCATCGTCTTTGTAGCACTTTTTCTGTTGATGTTGGATGAGCTCGTAGTAGCGTTGGAAGACTTGGTTGCATCTGGAAATCAGTTTTTCAAGATGTAAACTTTTGGAAGAAATTTCCTATCGAGTACTAAAAAAGACAGCAATTTCTAAATCCAAAAATTACTCACCTCTTGCACTGAAAATTGCTCCCTGGCGTCCTTACAAATCGATCCGAGTTTTCATGATTCGGCGCATTTTCATAAATTTTTCTAGCCTTCTGTCTCGCATTCTGGAACCACACCACAATCACCCTTGGGCTCAATTGCAATTTTTTGCTCAACGCTTCCAAATCATCATCCTTGGGGTAAGCTTGCTTGTCGAAGAATTGTTGGAGAGTTCTCAACTGGAAGTCTGTGAATCTGGTCCTGTTGGCTCGTCTTCCACTCGATGAAGTGGAGCATGAAGTTGGTGTTGATGGAGCCATTGGGTTGCCTGATGCAGCTGCAGCCATGAAACTTGAGGGATCAAAGAATCCAACGTTATTTTGCATTTGGGACAACATTGCTTGAAGGTTCAGCTGGGATGAGCTAGCGGAAGAGGATTGTGATTTTGGCTCTGGCTCTTTTGGTTGAACTTTCTTCTCCTCAACTACCAACGGAAGGGGTGCAGGTAGAGTAATCGTTGGGGTGGCCCGAGCACTGCTCAACTCAGATTTCGATCCATTTTCAGTGTTGAGAGAGTGCACTTTGGTCTCTCCGGTTTTCTCGTACATGTCCAGGTCGATGCCCATTTGAGGAGGAATGCTGAAGTTGTAGGGGGAGTCCTTGTCGCGTTGGCGTTCCTGGAAATGGGAGAAAGTTTTGATCTACTGAGTCTGATTCTGAATTTCTGAATTGGTCCCCCTTTTTGCTCCTCCAACATAAACACAAATACCTTGCCCTATCATTTATAGATTCCCATGAGTCACTTCCAAACGGAAATATCGTAATCAAAACTAAATGGTGCCCCCCCCCCCTCTTGCTTATTCTCGTCCTTCCTGTCCCAGGCACCTTGACATTTTCCTAAGAAATGTTTACCCTCCCTTCCTCTCAAGGGACTATTCATCCGATGACTAATTACTGTCTCTGAGTTCTCCTTCTAACCAATAATAATAATAAGATAAATAAACAAGAAGAAGAAGATGGTGTCAAACAAACCTTGAAAAGTGTGTTGCGGAACCAGTGCTTGATCACCTTCTCCGGAAGACTCGACTTGTGAGACATTTCTTTGATTTGGGACTCTGATGGAGAGTTGTTGATGTTGAAGTACTGCCTGAAATTATGAGAAAGTTTAATAGAGCAGATTCTGAGAACTTAAATTCAGGTTTTTATAAGACAGAGCTGGAAGCAGTGCTTCTGGAGACCCTTAACTTCAGAATCTCTAGACTTTGAAACTTCAAAAAATCGAAAATCTAAGATTCCTCTTTCTTGACTTTGAACCAAATCTTCTTGTCTGTCGGTGTGTCAAATTGTCCTGATTTCCGATTCTACAGTAACCTAACCGATTTTTCTAATTTTCATCAATTTTCTATTTTTTAGTCCCTCATCTCTCTCATCAATTTCCCTTCTCTAAACCTCATCTCTTCTTGTTTTCCAGACTTGAATAGAATTGAAAATTGATTGATTCCTCTCTCATTTTCCCGACCATTTTCCACCAATGTTTGTTCTTCATTCTCATTCATTTTCTGTTTTTCGCTCTCTCCCTCTCTTTTTCTGTTCTTTTCCATCCTCCTCCCATTTTCTCCATCCTCACCACCACCACCTATTGTTTGCAATTCATTTTCATTGCCGCTCTGTCTCCCTCCCCAATCACCACATCACGAAAACTACAGTAATCGCGAAGGGATGATTTTCCATTAGGAGGAGAATTGGATAGTAGTGGTGATGAGGAAGGGATTGAAAATTGAGAAAAAATTGAGAAATCGGACCAGGCAAGACGATTCGAGAGGCAAAAAAAAACGCGCACAAGAAGTGCCTGATTAGGCTAGAAGGCTAAGATCTTCCAGAAATCTAAGTATTTCTACGCTTTTTAGGCTGACTTGAAAACGAGAACAAACAAGATGAAAAGGAGCAGAGGCACCTAAAATGCACGTTGTCTTGAACGTCTAAATTTCAGAGTTCGTACTGGGAGACGACATCTGAGGACTTCAAAAGACGCCAGAATCGAAAATTTTCAAAAGTAGAATAATTGAAAATATTCTACGAAAAATTCCCTATCGATTGGTATAATTTTCATCAAAATTGGATAACTGAAAGTTGAGATAGAGCAGGAAAAAAGCAGAAATTAAAAATTATGAAGATTTTCGAAAATCGATTTCATAATCAACGAAATTTCAACTGTTTTGTCAAAAAAACGAAGATAGGCAAAGAACAGAAAAACCCAAAATTTCGTAAAGTTCTAGAACTCCGAAACAGAAGAACGGGCACAAGTCTACCCATATTTGGGATCACCATTGTAGAGTAAAGATCGATAATTAGAAACTTGTATCACGTTTCCGGCTCGGTTAGTTGGAGCATTATTATCACAACTTATACCAATCAAACTACAAGATTGTGGAGGTTTTCGTCAAAAGATGATGAAAATCGGTTCATAATGAACACAGTTACAGCCGTTAACTTATACTAGCGCGCTAGCCTAATCTCATCTACAGTACTGGTAGATCAAAAAACGAAACACTGGTAGATCAAAGAGCAAATCTGAGAATTTTGATCTACCAATGCTCTTGAGAAAGGGTACATCGGTAACTCTCTTGGAACGCTAATGACACACAGAAGTTAAAAAATGTTGTTAGTCAGAGTACACCAAACGAAGAGACTAATGTGCCCCTAAAGAGTATCAAAAAAATATGGCTCACCTCAACACCTTCAACTGATCATCCGTTATCCTCGTCCTCGCCCTCTTCTGACCCGCAGCATTATTCGCAGCCTGTGCGGCAGCGGCAGCCGCGGCCGCCGCAGCCGCCGCCGGATTTATCATCTGACTGAACATCTCCGGTGAGAACCCACTGAATCCTGCTTGCGCCCCAGCCGGTGTCATAAACGGAAAGCAACTCATCATCTGTTGGAACATGGCAAACTGCGACGCCGCTTGATTCTTATCCATTTCCACGTGCTCCATCTTCATCTTCTTCTCCACCGGCTCATCGTCATTGCTCTGAGGGGACTGGGATCCGTTGGAGTTTCCTCTTGAAATGGTGTTAATTGAGGATAGTATCCTTTCTCCGAATTTCTTTAAGACTTCTGATGGGATTTTAGATCCGTGAGATTCTTCGTAATGGAGGTTCAGAGCTAGGATTCCGATGGATTGTTGACCGCAAACTCCGCAATCGATTTTTGAAATTTCCAGTGCCTGCGAGTCATCGAACAGCGCAATGTTATCGATTTTCCCGTCTAGTCCTGGGACTAGACTTGTGATTTTGGACTCTCCATAGACCTTGATTTGCGTTAACACTTGAATTCCATTCACTTCTTCCCGGATTTCATCGGATTCTGAGCGTGTGAGCAGCGACATGAGATCGTTGAGGTTGGGTTGGGAGGATGTCTGGAAATTTGAAATTTGAAAATTTTTTGAAAATTTTCGAAAATGATTTGTAAACACAAGGTTGGGAAAGGTGGGGAGAAACGATAAATAATGCATGATGATGATGAGAAAAAGGAAAAATACACATATTTATGATCATGATGATTGATGATTCATTTCCATTTTCTCTGCCTTTTTTGGCCTTTATTTGATTTCCGAGAGCGCCGAGGAGGTTCTCAGAGTCGTAAAATTTGGGAATTTTTGCTTGATTGATAAAGAAATGAATGGTAATTTTTTGAAGAATTACGAATTTTTTTACACTCTCAGAATCTTAAATTAATCTTGACCACAACTCACCGTTTCAATGAAGCTCTGAATTGTCTGTGCCGGAATTCCCGGTTGCTCGAATACGGGTTTATCGGCCTGCACCTCCCCGTTCGCCACCAATTCCGCCAATCGGCCCATCCTATTCTGATGTGTCATCGATCGCATGTGAACGTCGAGATTTGATGCTTGCGGATAGGACTGTTTGCAGACGTTACACACATAAATTCGCTGCTTTTCCGATGAGGAGGCGTCCTGGAACAATGAGGAGGATGATTAATTTGGAGGAGGCGGTGCTAGGAAAAGGGAGAAATGCATCATATAAAGAGAAGACCGAATCGGGCCGGAAAGGCCTAGTTAGATTGGGACTGAATTGAGAAGACTAGGCCGAATTGGGCCGCCTGGGCGACATCGAGAAGACTAGGCCGGTTTATGCCAACTAGGCCAAGTAGGGTCACCAAGGCTTAATTAGGTCAACTGAGCCAACTGAGCCTATAGGCCATATAGACTCAGTTGACCTACTAGACCGACCGAGACAAATTGGGCCAACTAAGCCAGTTTGGGTCGACCGGACTAACTGAGCCGACTAGGGCAACTTGGATCAAACAGACGGGCCGACTCGGTCTATTTAGACTAAGTGAGCCGAATCGGGCTGGCAAGGCCTACTTAGACTACCTGAAGCAAATAAGGATAACTGGCCCTATCTGACCCAAACTGGGCCGGCCTGACACTTGAACTAGGCCGAATTGGGCCGCGTAAGCATACTCAGGTCAAAACGGGCTAGTCTAGATCTTTTGTGGATCGACAGACACACATACCGAATTTCGATTGGTCCCCCTCTGCCCTAAGTCTTCCCTTGCCCTAATCATAAAATGTGTTGTACAGTCACCCACCCCCCCCCCCCCCCTTTCCGGCGCTCTCTAGTTTTACAGGTAAACGAGAGGCGAAATCGTCTTATTCTTCTTATAAATTCATCATCACCCCTCCTCTTCCAATCTATTTGCCCTCATCTATTTCACACGAATTTAGAAGGGTGCCTGTTTGTTTGCCCGACACACGTATACACCGATGTCTCTCTCCTCCAAAAAGACCGCCTTTTTGGACCTACATATATTCTCTTCTCGCCTTAGATTGTACAAACAGTTTTTGGCGTTAAGAAGAAGAGGCGAAGCATTGGAAATGCGCGAAAACTGGGGGAGACGCAGGGGGCAATTCATTCCTGATAATGGGTACGGTAATTGAGATGAGCAAATAGGAGGAAGAATTGAGGGGGGGGGGGACTTATGGTTGTGTGAATTGTGAAAAGAACAAAAGTTGTGTTGACTTTTCCAAAGACAAGAAGAAAACCACGACGACGGATTTCTAAAGTGTAATACACACACAATTAGTATTTAGGATTCTGGGAAGATGGATTAGGCCACGCCCACTTTTCAGAGAAAAACGTGAAATTTGGGGTGCCCCGACATTTCGCAACCAGTCATTTCGCAACTAGACATTTCGCAACTATTGAGACTTTTCAATTTTAACTTCATTTGATAGAGATCATTGTGATAGAGACCATTTAAAAAATTTAGGTTACCATCAAAATCTGAAAATATTTGATTGGGCCGTGGAATTTTCCCAAAAAAGGTTATCTTTTGGTTGCGAAGTTGCGAAAAGTACAGTTGCGAAAAGTACAGTTGCGAAATGTCTTGGTTGCGAAATAACTGGTTGCGAAACGTCGGGGTGCCATATTTTGGTATTTACAGATGTCTGATTATCCGGATGTCCACTTTGAAATCACAGGATTCCAAACTAAGGACAAATCAACTCAAAAATTTGCGGGGACATCGATTTTTAGGAGCAAAAACTGGAGGAATTTAAAGATTAAAAAAAAATACCAATTTTTCAAAATGGTTTCTCCGGATGCCCCCTGGGATTGGAGTCAAAAAGGGGCGGAGTCTAAGGGTGTTTCTAAAAAGTCAAAATGTTCTGAAAGTTGAACATTGGAAAGTTATTTAACCTGTAGATTCAGAATTTCGAAATCTTTAAAAATTTCGAAACTTGAAGACCCCAAAAACCAAATTTCTGATTTCCTTCCTTCCTCAAAGCTCCTAAAATCCTCCCAAATCTCATAAAAATCTTTCGAAAACTAAAATTCTCAAAAAAATTTCAAATTCCCAATGAAATTCCAATTCACACATCTAGATGAGATTTCATGAGCCCCAAAGTACACCATTCCCGTCCCCTTTTCCCATTCTCTATCACAAATATCATCATCATCTTATAAAAACTAGTGTAATAATTCTTAATGTTGTTTTTGTCGGCTTGGCTCGAGGAGCCCCGATTGCTGTGTGCAATGATGATGAAGCGGCGCGAGAGCAAAGAGAAAATCAATTATTAAATGGGTGTACTGTAATTGATTGCACACCTAAAGAAAGACGGGCGGCGGTAGGAAGCTGGAACGAAGGAGAGAAAAGGAGACGAAGAGAAGTTAGAGAAAAATTTTTGAGTATCTACTTCTATCCAAGGATCAAAAATTTCCTAAAGCTTCGAATTCCAAAATTTAGTTCCCAAGACATACCTGCGAGTTCAAATCCACCCTCGTGTTCTCCAATTGTTTCTTGGCCTGCTGTAGATGACGTGCCGAATTCAGATGTGATAGGAAAGCTTCTTTGGAGGGGAACGTTTCTGAGCACATCTCACATTCTTCCTTGCTGTGTTCCAGCATGTGGGTCTGGAAAATAAAATTAGACAATAGATATCTTGATTTAGGGATAAATTCTCTATCGATTGGTATATTTTTCACAAAATTTGGTCCACTGGCAAGCGCAATATCGGACGCATTTCAAAAATGCATTTTGAGCAGAGCCGTTTAGAAGCTTTTTTGTTTTTCAGGAGATGTCAAAATGGGAATTTTAGCAAATTGAAAATTTCCTATCGGTTGATATATTTTTCATAAAGGTATGACTCCTGGTTGGCGCGCCCCAGACTAGTTTTGTTCATGTACCACATGCTCAGCCTTTCTGAATCATTGTAGGGCTCCAGAAGACGTCAAAATCGATATTTTTCAAAGACTCACATTATGATCTTGATCTACTAAAAATTTCCTATCGATTGGTATATTTTTCATAAAGGTATGACCCCTATTGGCGCGCCCTAAACGAGTTTAGACCATGCACCTCAAGCTAAGCCTGTCGGAATCACTGTAGGGCTCCAGAAGACGTCAAAAGAATGATTTTCAAGAAATTCAAAATGGAGTTTTAGTCTCCTTGAAATTTCCTATTGATTGGTATCTTTTTCATGAAGATATGACCGCTGGTTGGCACGCCATAGACTTGTTTAGTACATGCACCGCAAGCTCGGCCTGTCGGAAGCATCTAAGGGCTCCAGAAGATGTCAAAACATAAATTTTCAAGAAATTCAAAATGGAGTCTTAGTCTCCTTGAAATTTCCTATCGATTGATATAAATTTCATAAAATTTGGACTGCTGGCCGACGCTCTATTGACGCGTTTACAAAGAAGCCTACACTTGAAGAACCGTATCTCAAGAATCAGTTGGCCGATTTTGATGAAATTGGTACCATTCGATAGGGAATTTTCAGAACTTCAACCCGAATTTTTTAAACTAAGGCTCACCACAATATTGCTCTCATCAAATGAGTCTCCACATGTCGGACACTTGTGGTAACTGTTGAAGACGTGCTTGAGGGAGTGGGTCTGGAGTTGAGATTCACTTCGGAACGCCATGGAGCACTTTGAGCAACGATGAGGGAATTCGGAGGATGAGGGCTCCGCTGAGGTCGAGGTGGATGGTTCTCTGGAAAAGATTACGGTGAAAGATTTGGCGGGAAGTTTGAAAATTTTTGAGTTTTAAGGGCTACGGTCCTACGAATAGGAGGAAACAGTTTTTCGAATCGTTTAGAGGAACTTGAAAGAGTTAGATAAAAATGAAAATTGATTTCGTTTTCTCTTCTAAAAATGAGTCACATCGTTTTCATTTTCTTCGTCCCCAATCACTCTCTCTCCCATTTACACTTTTGCACAGAAATAAAGGGTTGGAAAATGAAATGACGAATGAGAACAGAGAGAAAAGAGTGAAAAAAATAATGGAAGAGGGAAAATGAGAAAATCCGCGCTCTCTCTCAATCTAAAAATTCAATTACGGAAAACGAGGTATTGCTGGAGGAGAGGTGTGGATGAAGGGGAAGGCAATCAGAGGAAAGGGGGTGTCCTTAGTGATAAGAGGAAGGGGGAGGAAATTAGAAGGGAAATGGGATTGGGATTGAGGGGGGGGGGGGGGGTGGAGCCGGAGTTGATGGATTTTGGGAGTCTGAATTCTGAGAATCCGAGGACTTAAGGAACTGATCATACTCAATATCTTGGACAATGGTTATTTGGAAATCTCGGGGTTTCAGGATCCCTATATCGCGGGATTCTAAGGTTTGGAAGGTAGCTTCAAGAAAACCCCAGCGATCAATAAAATACTGTATATATGGTTCAGAAATCAACAAATTTTAGAGTGGAAAGATCCAGAATCCCTCCAAATCTTAGGGCACATCCTATCCCTATACCATATTCTCAAGTACGGTCCCTTTTATTAATCCCTCATCCCTTATCATCAAACGGTCCCCAACCCAAAAAGTGACAGCTCATCTTAACACCTCAATGCACAAACTTCCCCCCCCCCCCCCTCTTTTTCTGACCATGAGCAAATTGTAATGAGAGCAAATACAAGTAGTAATACTGAGGAGGCCCCCTCGTTAAACTATATATCAATTATGATTCATCATCAATTTGGAGATAGAAGAAATGAGATGGATAATTAGTGGGGTTGATGACGAGGCCATGGGGTCCCCTCAAAAAAAAATGATTCGAATGAGTAATCGGAAATGGAAGAAGATAGAAAATGTTGGTATTATTTACCAAAAAATTTATACAGGACGGAAAGAAATCACAACATTTATGGGGTGTATAGATTTGATTGGGAGGGCTGATGACGCATTTTGAGGAAGAATGAGACGACTTCAACAATTTCAGAAAATATTCAAATTTTGGATGTATTCTCCAAAAAAAATTGCCTTCCAATTGGTATAGTTTTCATAAAAATTGAGCTACTGGCTGGGGCGATTCGGGAAATTTTCGTTTTTGGAAGTGGAGCTCGACGTAAGGAGATTCAGAAGACATCAAGTTTTTCCCATTTTCAAATTTTAATCGTAGTATTCAAAAAATTTCCTATCGAATGGTATAATTTTCATTGAAATTGGATCACTGATTCTTGAGATACCGGCTATTGAAAGCCCTGCAGTCAAAAAAATTCAAAAATTTGAAAATGCGCCAAAATCACGCCAACCAATGGATCAATTTAGACAAAATATAGGAGAAACGGATAGTTCTAATTTTTTTGAAAAGAAAATTAGACACCTAGAAAACCAAATAATTGGTCGAAAACACCATGGAAACCTTAAAATTTCGAAAAATGTCACAAACAATGAATCGTTATGTATTGCCTTCTCTTCTCTCATTCATCATCATTCATTCATTTTCCCCCCACTATTCTTTGAATTTATATCGGAATCGTCTACGCAAATTCCGTGGGAACGAGGCATAATGACCCCAGGAATGGTGGAATTCGAAGCGACACGACTCACTAATTATCCCTCTAATTATTGGATCAGTTGAGGCGAGGAAAGGCTGGAGGTAGAAAGACAATAGAAACGGGGTGATGGGGAAAATGGTATTGAGATTGAAGAATGAAATTTAGTTTGATGAGTCGAAATTTGTGTGTCGAAATGAGGCCTGAAAAGTCCGGGTGCGCCCTAACTTTGGAAGTCAATAGGGCGCCAGTCAGTAATCCTAATTTTATGAAAATTATACCAAAAGATAGGAAATTTCCAGGAGACTAAGTCTATGCTTTACATTTTTCAAAAATTCTATTTTTCACGTCTTCTGATCCTGAAATACCGGGTTGCCCAGTGCGGCTGGCAGTGGAAAAGCGCAACTGAACTTTACGCGTCAATAGCGCGGCACTATCTAATCCTAATTTTATGAAAAGTATACCAAAAGATAGGAAATTTCTCGAAGGCTAAAGCCCTATTTTAGATTTTTTGAAAAATCCATCTTATAAGTCTTCTGGTTCGCAGATACCAGTGTTGCCCAATGTGGGTGGCAGTGGAGAAGCGCAACTGAATTTTACGCGCCTGTCCTAGGGCCGATTTTCGTGAAAATTATTCCAAAAAACTGGGAATTTTCAAGGGATTTAAAAAATTCTAATATTCTGAAAAATTCCACTTTTGACGTCTTCTGAGATTCCTTCAGCAAATGAGACTGGTAAATCGAAAACGCGTTTATGGCGGCCTAGCCAGTCTACCGATTTTCATGAAACTCATGTTTATCAATAGCAAAATTTGGGAGTTTTTGAAAAAAATCTGTTTAAATTCTTACTCTGACTGTAAACCGTGCTCGACCGTAAAACTTGAAAATTCAAAAGAAAAATGATTATCGAGTTTTTAAGCCTAAATTTTTAGGGAACATGATCAACGAAATGCCAAAATCAAGATGGTCCAAAATTTCAAAAATTTCAGAATACTACCTGTCAACGAGACTCTGATCAGGAACACTTTTATTCTATGAGGAAGTTTTTAGTGTTCTTTCTATCTATTTGGTAATAGTGGGGGTGAGAATTTAGAGCGAGTAAACAATGAGAGGAATCGCCACGAATTAAACGTCGGCAAACGACGAATCGACGAAATAGACGACGTGCATAAAATATGCAAAATCGGATCGTCGGTACCGCCTGTGCGTGCCCCGTTTGTATTTGTAGTACTAATTGCGAATGAGAGATGAGTGGAAATAGTGTGACAATTGGAGAGACGCAGAGACAAAATGAGCGAGAGAGCGGTGAGGTGGGGGGAATTAAATTTATTTGTACAAAACTTGATGATGGTAATGGTAATGGTAATTCCACACTGATTTTTGGAGTCTCGATGTCTGTTGCCGGCGTATTTTTAGTCATCAGGTGATACAGAATACTTCAAAACTTCTGTTTTCTGAATCTCAGAAGCATCAGATTCCTTAGAATTCACAGAATCCTCAGAATCCTCAGAAATCCAATTCTCGACCCCCTTTACACCTCATTTCCGCTTTCTTCTAGTTTCGTCCAGCATGATATTATTATGGAATACTAAAACTTGGCCAATAAAATCATGCTGGTTAGGCGTTGAAAATTTTCATCGGAAACTGGGTGTGCCCAACCTAGAATTACCCCCATTACTGTAAAGTTTGCAGGGGAAATTTTCACGATTTTTCGCTTCTCTGCGACTCTTCAACTTTTTTGGTTTCTAATTTCCGGTTGTGAAAGGGAGCAGGGAAGAGGGGAAGTGATTAAGAAAGAGCGGTATGGTCTGAAAAACCCTGACAACATACAGTAACCCACTACAGTAACCCCAAGACCTCCAAAACTCACTTCGCGGTCCTCTCGTTCTCTAGAAACTTCTCGATGGCACTCTTTTCGGCTATCCTATGCTCCTCGATGAGATGTTTTTCGAGATCCGAAGTTGGCTCCAGACACAGAGCACACGACGACGATGCCTTCTGAGAAGAGGCTCCCTCGTCAGTGGCTCCGTTGGAAGAAGCAGCCTCCTCCTCGTGTGCTTTCGCGTGCTCTTCGAAGTCCGACACGTCTTCTGGAAAATGAGAAGTTTGATGGGGAGTCAGAAGTTTGGGAAAAGGAAATCGCAAATCTTGGAGTCTCAGAACCTTTGAATTTGGAAGTTTCAAACTCCCAAAAAATCGATTGAAAGTAAAATTTCAGCACATTTTCTATATTTGCTGTATCTCAAGAACCGCTCGGCCAAATCTTATGAGAATTATACAGATCAAAAGGAGAATTTTTGAAGACCAATATGTAATAGTAACATTTGTAATATTTAGAATTATAAAATCATCTGAAGCTGCAAAAAGTTAACGGTGGAAAGAACGGCTCAATAGCGCAAATCGTCGGTTATAGCACCCATAATGGAAAAGGGAGGTCCGATTTTATGGCTTCCAGTTCTTTTGCAACCAGTCATTTTGCAACTACGACATTTCGCAACTGACGTCAATTTCGCAACCACGAGATTTCGCTACCGGCCATTTCGCCGCAAAACATCAAGTTTCAAAATGTTTTGGTTGCAAGTTGTCGCAGTTGCCAAATCGACGTGAGTTGCGAAATGGCTAGAGGTGAAACGTCCCGGAGCCGATTTTATAACTTTCATTCGTATGGATAAGACATTTTTTTAGAACTTTAAAATTCAAAGTTTTAGAAAAATGGAAATTTCAACTTTTTCAAACCCAGCCCCTGTACCTAGACTAGACCCCTCGGCGACACACTTTGGCCTTCCTGTGGTCATGCTTGTTAATGCACCGCCCAAAGTGTGTTAGTACATATTAGGAGAGTCTTAGGTAAGGTGTTTGCACACACCTCCCTTTACCCTAATCAAGTTATTTTAGCGTTCCCGTTTAATGTTCCTTATCGCGGTGCGCCCCTCAAAGGAGACCCGACACGGGTCTCTTATCACAGTTCTCGTTTTCCGGATGGAGCCCCCCCCCTCTCTCTCTCTCTCTCTCTCTCCCTGGCTATCAAAGCGAGCGAGCGTCGGTGTCGCATAATTATGATCGCTGATGATAATTGTTATTTTATTTCTTATTATGATTCCCCTCCTCCTTATTATCAAAATTTTAATGAAATGTGTGCCGCCCGTCTCCTCGGTGCAAAAGAGAGATGAAAGGGAGCCGCGGCGCTTCCACTCTCTCTCTTTTCGCTGCTCCGGGCGCGAAATTAGCGCGCCGAAAAACGACCGACGACGCGGCACGATCATCAAAGGATAGTAAAATATATACGGGAGAGAAATTGGAAAATGAGATGCACAAGGAGAGAGAGAGAGAATTCATTTGGAAATTGGAAAATGGAAAAAAGTTTTTTCTCCCAAAAATTTTCGATGAAATTGAGAGGAGCCAATTGACCACATTCATTCTCAAACCGTATAATTATTTTTTCCATTCCATTTTCATTTTCCCGCCCACAAAAATAATGGTGGTGGCCACGATAATGGGGAAGTTTCTTTTCCCATTACCAACGGACTAGTTTTTGGAAAATGAGGGAAGAGAGAAGCGGAGATTTTTTGAATTTTGGAGTTCTTAAGATACGGAAGTTTGGGGATTTTTTAATTTTTTGGATGTTGGGGGCTCCGAGATGCTAAATTAAATGTTTCA
Organism: Caenorhabditis sinica; assembly: GCA_963932045.1. Lineage (NCBI taxonomy): Eukaryota > Metazoa > Nematoda > Chromadorea > Rhabditida > Rhabditidae > Caenorhabditis > Caenorhabditis sinica. The sequence continues at coordinate 19,399,115 of OZ009942.1, read as the reverse complement.
GATAGATTTTGAAATTCAAAAAGTTTCTGAAAAATCAAAATTTTGAAATCGCTCTATCTTGAACACCAATGGGCCAAATTTGACGAAAACTATACAGATTGATAGAGAATTTTACGGAGGTTAAGCTTATATAAAAAAAATTGGTTTATTTTTTCTAAAAATTCAGATTCAGACGTCCCCCGAAATCCAGAATAGGAAAATTAACGATTTTGAGCAAAAAAATGCGCCTAATTTTTAAAAAATTTTCTCAAATGCTCCTAAGTAGTCAATAATTGGATGAGTAGTATTTTCGAAAATCGAAAAATGCCTTAAATTTTTTGAGAAAATCAGAAAAGTTTTGGAAAATGTCTGGCATTCTGAAAATCCTAAAAATGCTCAAAATCCGTCAAAAACGGCTAAAATTGGTCTCAAACTCGAGAAGGTACTATGTTCAGTGTCTATCCTATTTATGGGTCCGGTTGTTCAAAAAATATTTCTAAAAACTTAAACTTAAAACTTTTAGAATTACGGACTTAACTTGTCATACACTTTTCAAAATTAGGTACTGAAACCACGCCAGTTAGCCCTATCCTAGTCTGATGAATATCATAAAAACTAACGAAACATATATGAACTAGTCGTTCTCATCAACATCATTTTACTATCCTAACCTAACCACAGAGGCAAAAAATAATAAAAATGAAAATAAATTAACGTTGCCCTCTCTTTCCCACCAATACTCTCTACCCTATGCCTCCTGGTGACACCAACATCATCTCTCTTACTATTCTGAAAACCGGTCATCATCATCATCATCATCATCTAGTCATCATCACCAGAATCTCGGGACGACGTCGTCCCGATGCCGACGGGCGTCGGGTGGGGGCGACGCGCATCGTTTGAGCCGCGGTAAAATGGAATTAGTTGTTGCCAACCCGACCAATTAAATTGGGGGGTTACCTAGGTATAGGGCATGTTTGAGAGGGGGGGCTATTAATGAGTCAAATTGTTCTGGGGGCGCCCCCATTTTACCTATGGGGACGATGACGATTGGAAGAAATTGTTGAGAAATGAGAGGGGCACACCGAGGGAGGAGACTTAGGGGAGAAATGAAAATGGGCGGTGCAGACATGGAAAAAGGTCAGGGAGGTTAGAATCTGAGATTCCAGGAGATTCTGAAAAATGACTTGACCCTAATTTTGGAAAATGGTGAGAAAAATTCGGCGAGCTGTGAGTTAATGACCTCTATCCAGAACTGATAAGATAAGAAAAATGGAAGAAATTTTTTTGAGGGGTAGGCGGTCCGAGAAGCTACAGAGTGCAGAACACAGAATTCAAAGGTTCTAAATTTTTGAAACTTCAAAATCATGATAATTGGATTCAAATGAGCTGAAAACGAGCAAAATGAGCTCAAAACTGGAAATTGGAAAAATTGAATTTTCGAAAGCGCAAGTTTTTGATTTTCAAGATTCAGAAGGATTCAAAAATTTTGATATTCTTGAAATTCACAGTTTTGAGGTTCAGACGATTAGAAAAATCAAAATTTTGCAAATCTCAATTGTTCCGAAAGATACATCTCAGCAATCGTTCAAAAATGACCATATTCGAAATCTTGAGCTGCTTATTATCTGATTACGTCTTAGCTACCGTACCCTAATGAATCCGAAAATTCGCAAAAAACACTCACTGGTAGTGAAGTCGCATCCGGCACACGCGTACGCCGCGTCTTCCATCATCTTGAAGTCTGAAATTTGAATACTTTGATTTTTGAAGTTCGCGGGTTTTTCAACTTCAAGAGCAGTACAAAGCAACATTCAAAAATCGAAAAATTGAAAATTAGAAAAAAATCTTGTGGTCCGGGGTCTAGAAAATTGGACCTATACTGAAAAATTGCAAAAATAATTCAATTAATTCAAACTCCGGTACCCCTAAACTTGACCACAGATCTCTGAAATCAATCTCTCGAGAAAGAGCAATAGCCTAGCGCCCCCCCCCCTGTTACTGCAAAAGTGGGCGGAGCCTAAACCAGAGTACCTCCAAAAATAGTAAGCATCAACTGACCCTTCCCTATCAAGACACCTAGACGTTTACCCCAAAAGTGGGCGGAGCCTCCTGACTAATTTGTTAACACCTCCTGATGATGATGATCATGCCCTTGATTCATCATTCACCACCATTCGCAAATAAGACCAAAAAGTGGGCGGAGCTTATCATGATTACTGTAGGAGAGGTTGTCTCCGCCGCTGATGATCATGATGAGGATGATGAATGGAAAATCAAAGAGAGACGCTTTGCGGGGGGAACGAGAAAAGGGAACAAGAAGAGAGAAGAGAATAGAGAGCTGTAAATAAATAGAGAAATTGAGGAGGAGCGAACCGACACCGCGATCTCCTCTCTGTTTTTCTCTGCGTCTCTCGTTTTTTTGGCACTATTTCATTGTGGAAGAATTTATGGCTTTTTTTGGGGTCTCGGTGTGTACCCCCAAACTTTGACTCTTTTGATGATTATAATGATTATTCAAGAAAATTTTTTTGTTTGATTTCTTGAGAAAGGGGACCGCCAAAAGAAATGGTAATTATGGGAAAATTTTTCGAGCCGTCTTGTTTTCAAAGAGGGGTACCGTCTTTTCTTTAAGAGACTGAATAATTATTATTCATGTTGACACTAAGGGGGGACCGAGAATAAGAAAAAAAGAGGAATAATTGGCGACCATAAGACTGTAAGGGAGCCCCGCTAGAGTCAGAATGAAGATGAATTTTGTATAGTAAAAAATTATTGACAGATGATGACGTGGAAGTGAAAACATAAATGGAGATGGGAAGGAAATTTTTTCTGATGATATGATGATGATGCATCATCATGAGAATGATCAAAGGAGCAGGAGCCAGTTGGGAATATTGAAATTTGGCGGAGGCGGGGCTTGGGATTCTGAATCATTGGAGACCCCAAAATCTGGGAATCTGGGATTTTTTGAGATTTTGAAAATGTTGGGGACTTTTTTATTGTATTTTTTCGAATTTCAAAATATGGGATTCTCCGAATTTCTGGGGTTCTGGAGCAAACCTTTCCAGATTCTCAGAATCCTTCAATTTCAGATTCTAGGGTGCTCCACTCAAGACCGCCCGAGATTGCAAAAAATTGAAAATCGCGAAGATAAGACTGACCCAATTAACGTTGCTAATCATCAGTCAATTTTTGGAAAATCGAGCCATGTACAAATTTAGCAAAAAGTCTGACTTCAACAAAAATGAATGTGAATGTGCTCTGCCAGAAAATCAGACGCTCGCTCTGTCTTCTAGCTTTCCCGTCCCCCCTTGTCTCTCCGCGTCTTCTTCCTTCCAAATCTCCAAATTCCTAAATTGGCGGCACATCTATCACATTTTCGAAGAGCTTGATTCGTTTAACCACTAACTAGCCGAAAGTCAGAAGAAGACGTCTTCTTCTTCTTTTGGAGAAAACAAGAATCAGTTCGTTCTCCCTAATTCCGGGTGGTGTGGCGGCCCATTACATTAGAGAGAAGGGAGGAAAACTTTCGGGCCCCCTCTTTTTCGGGATGAGAAGCATCGATATCTCCACTCACCCGTCCCCATGGGAGCAGATATCAAGAGTCAGGATGAGCAAAGGGGGGTCCGAGGCGGCGGCGGCTCCGAAGGACAAGACAAGTATGGAGATGGGCTCTCTATGCCAAAATGAGCCAATTGCTTAATGTGCAAGATTGGCAGCTCTCCTTTCTTCTCTTTGGAGATGAGCATATCTGACAAGGGGGTACCCATATCTTGGCTCTTTTTTAAAGTTTTAAAGGGAGGGGGGGGGGGAGACTTGGAGTAGGAGAAGATTGACTCTTTGGAAATTTAGCATTGGCGAGATTTAGATTTTATAGGATTGCTCAAGGAGAAGGGGAGATTTTTTCATAGACACTTCCGAAATTTGGGATTTGATGGGATTGGTGGGTTCCGAAATTGAGATGAGCAATTTCGGAAAAAAGTTAAGGGGAAATTTTTTTCAATAGACATTTCGGAAATTCGAAGAAGATTAACAAACTTGATATGGGCGGGAATGAATTGCTGTATTTTTTTGGGTTTTGAGACAAATTCTAGATATTTCAGAAAACGAAAAAATTCAAAATTAGGCCAAAAACTAGTTCACCAAAAAAATCCCTTTCGATCTGTAAAATTTTAATAAAAATCGGTTCTCTGGTTTTGGAGATATAGCAAAAATGAAAGTTTTGGAATTTCTTGATTTTCATAACTTTTAATTTGCTGAAGTTTCTCAAAAAAAAAACATCGACATTTTCTTCTAACAAGAACCAAAACCAATGCACCATCTTCATCATTATCATCACAAGAAAAGATAAAACTTTTGAAAAAAATGGAAATGTTTGTCTATGCATGTGTCGTCCCCATTTTCCCCAAAAGTCGACAAAAATGAAGACAAATTTCTTATATTTTCTCAAGCAAAATTTATGCCTCTCTTCTTCTCAAAAAGACCAATGACACATTTATTGACTGTATACTAAAAAAACGTATTATTTCCTCAAATTTCGCACCTCAAATGGTGGAGCACCACAAAATTATATATGTATTCAATATGATGACGATGATGATGATAGTGATAATGTTTTGATTTTCCCCCCGAGCCTTTCCCAAAACTAAAAATCGCTTGATTCATCACCATTGCATATTGGGAAAGAGAGAGACAAGACGACCGAAAAAAAAACCGGGGCTCGTTTACAAATAACAAAAAATGAAGGGATGTATTTCCTCTTCTCCGGTGTTTGTACTGTTTTTGCGCGGATCCCGGATGGGCGGCTCCATGGGGGGGGGGGGGGGTATCAATTTCACCTGAGGCTTTTGTCTTTTTGTAGGAAGAGGGCACTGTCTTAGGTATAAGAGAGTTGATCTGGTTAGTTTTGTGAAGATGAGGAAATGAGACAGTAAGACAATTTCAAAGTTTTGATCTACCATGAATACTGTAGCTGGATGGTTGAGAAGTCAAAATTGGCTTGTAAAAGCTGGAGTCCTTTTTCAGATAATTTGCGTAAGTTTTTCAAAATTTTCAAAGTTTTAAGGGTAGCGCACCTGGGTTTGCTACATCCAGATACTATATACATATAGCAAGCGTTAACTACGCCAGAAGACGTTAAAACCAAAATTTTTGAAAAATTTAAAAATTGAGAGCAATCTACGAAAAATTTCCTATCTGTCTGTATAATTTCATAAAAATTGGTTTATTGGCTGGTGCGCCGTGGGCGTTCAAAGTTTTTTGATATTGATTTTGTCATGAACTTATAAATCGCTGCTCAGAACCTCTAAAATCAAAATTTTCAAAAATTCAAAAATCAGAAATAATCTATGAAAAATTGTCTATCTAACTGTATAATTCTCATAAGATTTCGTTAACGGGGTCCTGAGATACACTGGCTAGAAGATGTTAGAACAAAACTGCGTCCAAGATGCGCGAGAGGTACAGTAATATTTGAGGAAATCGAGATCAAAACCATTCATTCTCTGGAAAAATTTTCTCCCCCATTCTTGCAAGACCCCTAATACAAGAAATCCTTGATCGTAGAAACTCGGAAATCAAGCCAAAATTCAAATTTCCTCTTCCCCCAACTCCCAACTTCCAAATTTCGGGAGATTGGAGATGTCGGGTGGCCGGGGGGATGAAATGAAGATAATTTCCAAGATTAGTCAATTCTTCTTAGAAATCTTTCCCCTTTCTTATTTCTTTCCCTCCCCATTTCTTAGCCATATATAAGATATAGAGAGAATAGACCACTAATTGCGGAACTCGAATGACGGACGTGTGTGCGTATGTATGTGCTCGTGGGGGTATTGGCCTGATTGGCAGAAAATGGGCTAAAGAGAAGAAGAATTGGTGGGGGAAAGGAAGACAAAACAAAATATGATTGGGAAATTGGGAGAGAAGTATCTATATACAACTGTTGTACAACTTTTGGGCTAGCAAATTAGAGAGAAAAAGAGCGAGTTGTTCAGTTTTTGGGGGCCTCTTTTCTACGAGAGCGATTCATCAATTGGTGGTGTTGGGATAAGAGGGACCCCTTGGGAGAAAGGTGCAAATTTTTGCGGGCTAATCTAGATAAACATCGAAAAAATTTGGAAGAAGTTTTTAGATATCTGTCATCACTGGAACTACCGAAAGTCGAGAAAAAAACGGGGTTCTGGCGTTGGTACAAACCTAAAAGGTGCTGAAAAAGAAAGCAAAAAAGATTTGCCATCGAAAAGAATCGAACTCGGGACTATTTTTTCGTAGTCAAGGCTCTAACCTATTGCGCCATGTGGGGCGAAGTTTTGGGCAGGAGCAAGGGTGGCTATAAAGGCGAGGAAGGCGGGGTCCTTTCTCTCCTTGCTGCGCCGTCGCCCCGCCATGGCGCAATCGGTTACGTGCCAGGCTTTGGAAAAGGGGTCCCTGGTTCGATCCCCACCGGTGGCCAAATCTTTTTGCTTTCTTTTTCTTAGTTATTAACACGGTTTAGAGCCTATGGAACGTCCCCACAACTGACAAAACATGCAACACATCACCAAAACTTTCCGAAAATTCTCCAAGACTTACCGTGTTGTTTCTCGTTGACTGGTGGCCAAGTCGACGGCTCGTGGCAAGTCATGTGTCCTACAAAAAAAGAAAAATAGAACTAACTTTTTTAACCAAGTCATCATCATAAATATAATAATTCCCTCTTTGGTAGTGAGCGAATGAATGAATGACGATTATAATTCCCCTTCCCTTCGCTTCCACGCATCAATGACAATGTTTTCATCGAAATCAAATCGAGTCGAGAGATGGAAGGGGAATTGGAATTGAAAAAAAGAAAGAAAAGAATGAGACTATATTGGCGCCAAATATGTAATACGGCTTTATTAACTGGAATGATGATGGTAGAGAATTTGGAAAAACATTTCTATAGGAGGGGAAGAGGTGTCAAATGAAATGAATATAAACCGCTGTCAAGGCCGAGGATTCAGAATCAGAGGAGATTCTGAGGGGGGGGGGGGGGTCCTATACTCTTATAATGAAATGCAAGGATTATATGTTTTCAAAAGAGGGGGCAGAAAGAAAGACGGAATGAATGACTATGGTCTTTGGGATTGGCCAATGTCCCTGTGTCGCACTATTCATTTTCAATTCACTAAACTAAACCCGCAAACTTGTTGACCGTAATTAGAGGTACAAGTGGATTCGTGTCCACTGTTTGAGGTGTGTGTGCGGGGAGGGAAAAAGGACACAAAAGGCGGGGTGTTGGTTAGAAGTGGAAATCAGGAATTAGTGGAAACAAATCGGAATTGTAATTATTGGAAATTTCAATTGGTTTTGGTCTTGGTATCCTAGGATGGCTCAAAACGGAAATTTGTGGGCGGAGCCTAGAAAAGTGGGCGGAGTCTGAGAAAACACAACAAGTTGAAAAAGAGGTACAGAGAACATTGAGCTAGCTCCTTGTTTTTCGAAGAGCTCGGAATAGGCTCCACCCACTTTTTGGGATTCCAACTATGTCAGGTTTGCCTCTAGGATTAAAGACACAGGTTAGGGACTCAGGTAGAAGAGAAATGTCGATTGTCAGTTGGGAAGCGCCGCCCACTTTTAGGCTTAGTCTTTTTTGGGAACTAGGATCAGTATATAAACCAAATTTTTAAAAAACCCTCATGGTAAGTTGCTTGCTCAGGTACCAAACATATTTTCCTATGTCCCGTCCCTTTTTCCATTAGCTCCGCCCACATTTCTCTAGCTACGAGACCCCTACTACTTTTTTAAAGAGATATTAACACGGTTTTGAAGATTAGAAAGCCCTGAAACCTAACAAGGCACCGTAACCCATCAAACTACTCATCCTTAAGGCAGAGAAAATCTGAAAATCTAACTTTTCCATTTTCAAACGAGAAGTAGTTCTCAGCAAGGGCCATAGCTTAGGTCCCGAGACAAAGCGTGAGTACAGAAATTTAGGGTTCCGTAGGAATGGCTCCGGGACATTTTGCAACGATGACATTTCGAAACTCACGTCGATTTCGCAACCGCGATAATTCGTAACCAAGACATTTTTGAACTGGATGTTTCTCAACCAGTCGTTTCGCATCTCGCGGTGGCGAAATGACCGGTGTTTTCCTTTTTTTTCAATGTTGTAGTTGCGAAATGTCGTAGTTTCGAAACGGATGGTTGCGAAATGTCTCGAAGCCGTAGGAATCCCAATAATTTTAAGCCCCGCCCCTAAAACACCAGCTTCCACACTTACCAATCGCCAGTGGTGCCGAATCGAACTCCAAATTGTTACAAAGTTTGCATCTCCACAACTGTTTCGTCGAGACGAAATGTCGATGTTCCCTCAGCGCCTCACTGCTCGGTATCACTTCCTGACACTGTCTACAGAGCACTTGAACACTGGATTTTGTGCTGGACAGCCTGTATATGGCAGTATGTGGACGGGCTCCTTCGCGAAGATGATTCGCCTGCAATGAGAGAAAGAGATATAAATTATTATATTCTTTTGTTTTCTTCTACTAGTCAGGGGGGGGGTACTTTCTTGAGAGGGAAGGGATTAAGAATTAGGACAGTGGACACTGGCATAATATCATTGGGGGCAGTGGCACATGAGGAAGTGTGAATAGAGAGTTCATGAGGGGGGAGGCATTATGGTCAAGTGGGTCGGAGGGGTGGCTTGATTCTGAAGACAAAGGAGACACAGGGGGGGGGGGGGGGTAACTGTTTGCGGGAAATCGGGGTATGACGGTTTCATGGAAGGAGTTTAGGTCGGTTTGATTTTGACAGTTTTAGATTTGCAATCCAGAATCATAAATCTTAGAAAATGCCCAATTCAAAAAGAGCCAAAAAACTTGACTTTCTCCTATTAATCGTTCTCTCAAAATCCAATTGAGCTTTTGAAAAGAGAGCCCCATAAACGTATTATGAAAATTGGAGCCCACAATAAGTGCTCATAGAGGAGGAGGAGGTGAAAAACTTTTGTGAGTACCGGAAATAGGGCTCGATGAGCATAAGAGTAATGGGTTTTTCGCCTATTTGAAAGGGATAGGAGGGGGCCTACTTCCGAACTTTAAGGACAGGAACTTTAATTTTTCGGCGAATTGGCGAATTGAGAGTGAGGATTGGATTTGGGCAGAAAGGAAATTTTGATGATTGAGAGAAAAATTGAGTGGGAAGAAGAGAAGAGGGATAATGGGTCATATGAGGGGAGAATAATAGGAAATCATGAGAGCTTTGAAGAGGTAATTTCTAGATATGAGCCTATTTTTTGGATTGGTTTGGCTAGGCTCTTTTTGGAGAGAAAATTGAGCTTTGAGTCGTTACTTCTAGGGTAAAATGCTCAGAATTCCTTGAAAAATTGAGAGGGAAAGGGGCGGCGTCTAGAGGAAAGTGACATTTGAAAAAGTGAGACTCAGAATCTGACTTCTGATTTTAATCTAATCTACAGTAAAAGTCGTACTAAAAAATTCTCGAAGATTTTCCAGAAAATCGTAATTAAAAACCAAAAAAAATTACACCCCGGCTGTAAAAAATCCCAAAAATTCCAAAATACTAACTAAAAGGTAAGCATAGAGGTAACGAAGGAAATAGGTGAAATGAGAAAACTGCAAGGATTAGATGAATAGAACGAAAATGATCGTCTCATCGTCTCATTTCGAAGATGTCGGAGGAGCGAGCGCCTCCGAGGAAAAGAAGAAGAAAAAAGAAGAAGACGTCGTCGTCGTCGTCTTCAGGCGCTGCCCGCAAAAATCGAAGGTAATGAGGAGGATAATAGGCGAATTAAGTGGTAACAGGTGCATGAAATAATGAAACGATGAGAGGGTAAGGGAGCGAGGAGGAAAAAAGAGGGAGCGAGAAGGAGGAGAAAATGTTTCCAGTAAGTAGGAGTACACTTATAATTAGTGTTCTTAAAGACGACGGGTGCACTGTCGGGACAACATTTTTTTGAAAAGTTTGTCTGGCTTCTCTGCGTCTCTCAAAATATAGGCTCGGGACATTTTGCCACTAGTCATTTCGCAACTACGTCATTTGGCAACCGCGACAATTTGCAACCAAGGCATTTCGAAACTGGACGTTCTGTAACCAGTTGTTTCGCAACGCTATAAACTAGTCCACTTTACGTTCATTAAGGTTGTATGGGATTGAGGGTATTGTGAACTATTCTAGGTTATAGTCTAAACTTGAAAAGTTGTGATTTTAACGTGAACTTTTTACAATAACTCTGGATTTCATGGTTTCAAAATGGCGTGGTTGCGGATTGTCGCGGTGGCGAAATGCCCGTTAGCGGAATGTCGTAGTTGTGAAATTGACACGAGTTGCGAAATTTCGTAGTTGCGAAACGAATGGTTGCGGAATGTCTCGGAGCCAAAATATAATGGTTGTTTAGCATTTTTTCAAAATCGGATTTTTGAGATAGAGCAAGTTATACAAAAACGCGTAAACTGGGCGCCAGTCAAACTTTTTTCCGGTAAGCTAACCTAGCTACCATTGCCACCTTAATAAGCAATTATTCTCAAAAATGACAAATTTGGGACAAAAGTACTTCCAAAAACAGAGTAGGAGCATCACTACCCGAGCCTATGATCATAGTAATCCATGCAAAGTTACTAGCTAATTAGCAAGATTATTAGCAGAGGTTTTACCAAAATACATCTAAAAAATCTCTCCAAAAAATCCTACTCCAACACCCCAGCTCCCACATATTGTGCAACGCCAAATAAAAATGGAGTCAAATGTGGGCGTGGCCTCCCTTCTCTTCCACACACGCTCATCAACTCTCTCTGCCCCCTGGGCAGAGGCTGGCTGTTGCTGCCACAACACACCAACAGCCAATCGACTTCTTCTTCAGAATGAATGAAGAAATAAATAGGCTCCGCCCACCTAATTGGCGGAGGTGCTGTGGGAAGGGTAGGGGTGTTCATGTTTTGAAGAAAATTTGTATTCCTTGAAGTTATTTGGGGGCAATGTGGGCGGGGCTATCGGTCGAGATGTTCGTCCTTTGGGTCATTAAGCCTTGGGCAAAAAGCTTGAGATTTTCAAAGAACGCGGTCAACTCTACTAAGCTCAAAGTGAACTTTTTTTATTAATAAGCGAATATGTCGAGTAGATCAAACCCGCGAAAGTGTTAAAAATTGTGTCAGGCTGGCCTTCTTGAGCCTTTCTATCTTTCACAGGCTCCATCAATGTCTGATTATCGAAAGCTTACTACGTGGGGCCTTTCGACCACGGCTCAATTCCGGATCTTCCCAATCTTGACCACGGCTTGACCAGTCTGGCCACGGCCCGTCTCGACCGCTCCTCGACCACAACTCCCCAAAAAATCCCACTCATCCTTGACAATTGACAGCCGTCGGGCGGCATGGGCATGCATATACATAAGCATAGAGGCATCATCATACACACTCGACCTTTGGCAAGGTTTATTGGCGTGAAGAATGAAGAGAGAGGAGGAGGATCTTCTCATTGGGGTTCTATTCTTCTTATTCTAATCGTTTAATAGGGCCTGTGAAGAGAAAAGGGTTCTAAGAAAAACATATCACGCTGTGCAGCACACCACTCTCATCAGCAGCGAGGCTTATTTATTCAAATTGACAGTTTTCTTTTTTGATTCATTAATCGGATGATTTTCTTCCTCTACGGTCATCGAGAATTCTCAGAAGAGGTACAGTTTCTTCCTACACCATCGCTAATTGGATTCAAGGAAATTCGAAATTTCGAGAAAACCAGGAGGGGGAACAAAGAAGAACCGAGGTGGTGGCACTAATGGGCGCGAAATGAGAGGAATCATGTGTGAGAAGGGGAGAAATTGAGAAAATAACAAGTGACAGTTTTTTGTTTTGTTTTTTTTCCGGGAATGGGATTCTGGGACCGGTTACTGAAATTTGACTGGAAGACTAGAACAAAAAAAAATCGGGACTTTTTAGGGGTCTAGGCCTCTTTTTGAAGATTTTTCAATCCAAATCTCCCCAATTACCCTTGTGTTTAATTACCATGTTAATTTCCTTCCCCCATTGCCTTTTCTCTTCGGAATTACCTTGAGAATCCTACTCCAAAACTCAACTCCCGCGACGATGAGGCGCCTAGGCGGTATGGTCTAGGCTTGAGCAAATATTACTCATTATTAACCATTAAATCATGCGAATTTATGTATATTGGGAGAAGGGGGGGGGGGGGGGGTCCGAGATTGGGCGGGAAAATAGATAGACAGAGAAATGCAAATCGGAAAGAGAGGGGAGGTGTGTGTGTACAAACACATACAGAACACAAAAGAACATAGTTTTAGGGAAAGTAATACTAAGAAGAGGGACCAAGGGTTAAAGTTAATAAGTTAAAGTGAATTAATGGAGTAGAATATCAGAAACGTTTTCTAGGCCACGGTAACCTAGAGGCAGCTTTGACAACGACTATATGGGACATGGTATGCTATGTTAACTAGGTTGTGGTTTGAATAAAAATTTGAGTTGGAAAAAGAGAGTACCATGTTGAAATTGAACTGATTTCAAATATATTATTGTTGCAGCGCTCCGACTTTAAGAATTTGAGAAAATGAACTTTGGAAGTATTCCGTGTTGGTGACATCACGGGGGGTTAGATGCCCGTATCTCCATTCTCAACGATTGAGGGTAAGTGAAACTTATATATCTAGAATTATCACAGTTTCAGCTTTTTGATGATATACAATTTTCTGTATTACTCCAAAGTTCAACTGCGCTAACACCATGAAAACGATTCTCTGCCCACCGTTTGCATATTCAAAAATTGCTTATAGTTCAGATGATCATAGCTTATCTCTTAGTGGTCATGGAAAAGTGAAACTTATATATCCAAAATCAGGGCATTTTCAGCTTTTCAATGATATATAACACTTTACTTAGAATGCTGAGGACCACCCCAACAGCACCCAGGATCACCCCTGTGCTCGGCACATTTTGCAGGCGCTCAAAATTCAGATGCGCGTATCGCGCCTCTCAAGAGTTGTGGAGAAGGCAAAATTATGTATCTTAAGTCAGACGCATTTCCAGCTTTCCAATATTTTCCGTCCCAGCTTATAATTTCGAAGTCTAACCCCCTTGACCCCCATGAAACCATCCCCATACTCACCGTTTGCACTTTCTGCAAATGCTTATCCGTCCTTGTGTGCAACTGAAAATTTGCCTTCAACGTTGTATTATAGGGACACAAGTGACATCTGAAGTTTCCATTCAACAATGTAACATCTCCTTGGTACGTCCTGGATCTATCTTTCTCTACGTGCTCTAACATCTCTGGGATCTGCTCTGTGGCGAATATTCCACAAATTAGACAGACCAGTGAGGCGTCGGAGTCTTCTGTGGGACTACTCCGGCTGACAGGACCGCCGCAGTGAAAAGTGGCAAAGTCTGGAAGAAACATTTTTCAGTAAAATTGTTTAATTAGCATATAAATCGGCCCCTTGGAACTCTGTCCACTCACCTATATTCGGCAAATCTGCCATCGCATGCAGATGCTTATCACTCTGCATGTGTATACTTAAATTCCCCTTCGTCGTCGTACTGTACCGACACACGTCACACCGGTACGGTTTATAACCACAAGAATAAGTTTCGCCTCGCGCCAACTTTGGATGCACCCGACTTTCCGCACAGAACATGCATTTTACCTGAAAAGCATTACTTTAAAAAACATTTTTCTCAAAAATCTTACATCCACATCGTTATGCTTTTCCTTCATATGAATCTCTAGAGTTTCCTGGTATTTATAATGCCAATTACACTTTGGACATTTCAAAGTTTTTGAGGAGTTTCGTAGGGTGGAAAATGGGGAGAGGTCTGCAAATCCGAGGGTGGAGGTGTCGAAGGGGAAGCTGCCGTTGACTAGGGATTGTTCGTCGAACCCGGTCGCTGCTAGTATTCGTTCCAGGTGACATTTGGCACTGTCGTTGGCTGAAATAGAGTGAAATCGAGAATGAGCATTGGCGGGCGGACTGTGGTCAGTACAAGGCTGTCAGGCGGCCGGCCGCTTCTGATTATAAAAATCACGGCGGCCGTGCGGCCCTGGGTTCGTATAGTCCGAAAAGCGTATTTTCAAAAGGACGGTCCGATTAGACCACGGCGGACTACCCGCGGCTAAGACCGTGGCCGGCCGCGGTTCCGATTTCGACAGCCTTGGGTCAGCACACGATCATAGTTTGACCTTATTTTTGGACAGTTATGGTCCTAACCACATCCAGGTATACGGTAATTTAGCTATGCCAACCCATGCCAATCAAAAATAGTTTCACTGTGATCCAAGTACGTCGCTATACTAGCGCACTCAACATACGCCGGACGTGGCCGTTGACTGAGTATCAAATTTCTCAATAGTTGATCATTTCCCGTAGACTACGGTAGCAAAGCCTTAACCAAAGAAAAGTTTGATTCACAGTCAGCACGACGATTGAAGGCATAAGAACGCGTTTGCAAACCGTCGATTTCAGGTGTCAGGGAGCATCTCGACTGTGGTCGGATCAAGAACAATGACTTTTTAGGTCTTACATTTCAAACAAGGTCTATCTTTACCCGACCATGGGCTATGTCGAGCTGGTCAATGATTTTTGGTCTTATGTCGGAAATTCGGCCTAGCTTTTTCTCGGCCATAACTCCGTCTGCCAGATTCAACTTACCAAACATCTGCCCTGTAGGATCTGTGAGTAACCTCATGATGTCTGCGGAGTCTGGGATCATTGGTGATGTGGCATCTAAAAAAAATTTTGCTTTTTCTTGATTAAATGACTTGTGGTTGCAAAATTAAGAGTTTCGAGACAGTTGCTCATCCTCCAAAGTTTAGGGAGGGCTAGTCAGGTGTTCAGTAGTTTCGAAAAATCAAAATAATTTCAAATGCACCTATCCCAGGAACCCATAGACCGATTTTGATAAAAATGGTATTATTTAAAAGGAAATTTCGAGCAGATTCTATTCTCACCTCGACTCCCTCCTCCAGGACCACTTCCATTCTGTAAGGGTCCGCCGCCACTACTACTCGCTGTCGTTGTCACCGGTGGCGTATCCTCCATTGTCAAAAGTGCCACGTCCATTTCGGGGGATGGACCATTTGTAGCGGTAGGGGAGTGTGAGTTGAGGAAGAAGGAAAGGGGAAATGGGGCGTGGGAGGGCACTCTGGAAAAAAATGGTATATAGGCTAAGAAGGGTGGTCGAGAAATGGTCAAAGATTGAAAAAAAGTCAATAAATTTGAGAAAATTTGAACTTAGAAGGAAGAGGAGCAGTGTCAAAATATGGTTTGAAAAAGTCGGAGGTCGATAGAAAAGCAATATTAGTGGCCCAATCAAGGACAGTATCGAGAACGAAAAATAGACATTTCTAAATCCAAATCGGCCAAAATAAGTCATCGATAGAGCCTAAAATTATGTGAAAAGTTCGAACGACAATTGAAAAACAAAAAAGCGGGGAGACAAAAGTTAAAACTATTTTCTAATGAGTCGCAAATGAGGGGAGCACACAAATGAGAAAAAAGAGAAAAGAGTGGAGCGCATCCGATTTTTCGTTCCCCCCTTGGTTTCTTTCCACACCACCACATGTGCTTGCAATTAATTAAATTTTCGGGTCCCCCATCTCCCCGGATCCTGGAGCCCATAGGGCTCCTGGGCTCCCAATTTTCGACACCTGGAAAATATGAAGAGATGAGGAAATGACACCTGCCTCCTCCCTTCTGGTAGTTACGTAAAACAACACAATTACACTATATGGATTACTGTAACTAGATGGGGCTAGGCGCCGCCATATGTCTCATAAGAGAACTTGAGACAATGTTCCGGCATATGTTTTTCTCTGAGGAGGAAACCTAGGAAATTCCAATATGTGACAAAAAGTAATGGTGTCGAGTTTATTGGCGATTCACACCTGCTGGAGATGAGCCCCCTCTAGGATCTTATGAGTCAAAAAATATGAAATAAAAATGAGAGAATTTTTGGGACGCCGGGAGCGGAAATGGGAAGATGAAAGAGATTGGGAGGGAGCAAGTGTAAAAATAACAATGGAATGGGAATTGGAAAGAAAGAAGTTTCGAAAAAAAAAATTGAAGCACCGGAATTGAAAAAGTTGAAAAATAAGGTGATAGAGATGGATGGGATTGGAATTTGAATATGAATATGAATAGGATTTCAGGAAACTTCTAGGAATAAAGGTAAGGTTTTGAAGGATCAACGATGTTGAGCATCTAGAATTTAGGGATTCTGGACGCTCGAGATTTTGAGGGATTCGGAGGATTTTGAGAATTCAAGAGGGATTCAGAGGGATTCAGAGGAATTCTGAGGATTCTGAGGATGAGGATTCTTCGAATCGGAAGCTCGATACAATAAAGTTGTGACATTCTAGAATTCTAAGGATACAGAATCCCAAACAGGAAATTCTGATTTCTTTATTAGTAACCGTTTCGAACATTTTGGGAATTCCAAACCTCTGGCTTCAAAATCCTAGGAGCACCAGTGCTCTTTAAAAATCAGCAAAATCTAAAACAAAACAAAACCCAAAACATAAAACCCAAATCCTCTACACTCCCGTCCCAAATGAAAACCATAGTCTCCCTCCGCGCGAAAAATGGGCGGAGCCTATTTTTCCCCCCGCTCTCCCCCTCACACGTCGCCTCGTTATAACTGGCTGATTAGGCATTCGAGAGGAGCATCCTCTAAGAAAAAAGTGGGCGTGGCCGAGAAATTGTTCATGTCGTCGTGGGAAATCTGATTATTCTTCTCGTTCTACTGGAAAACGCAAAACTTTTCTTTTCCCCCCGCCCAAAAGAAGGCGTTAGGCAAATATAAGAAGAGGCAAAAGGAGGTAACGCGTTTAAATTTTCTCTCCTCCTGCTCCGAAATGATTATGACTACTGTAACTGCTTCAATTCAATTTGGCAATTCACAGGGGCCCTGTGTGTTTAGTTTAGTAGAAATATAAGGGGTTAGGGCGAAGGTTGTTAACTAGCTCTAGGAAGGAGGAAGATGTTAGGAACCCTTTTAGTTTTACGACACAGATGTGTTAGGTTAGTAATAATATGCGTAGTTATGTATCTAGCTGTGTAGTTCTCGTGGACAATATGAAATGAGCTTGCGGACCTTTGGAGCTTAATCTAGGATTACATTAACTTTCTACTCTACAAGTAGTATTAGGTGAGGCGTGGTGCCCCGTCTCAGGTGTTTGGGGAGGCAAGAATAGTTTTGTAGTCCTCGTGGACTTCTAGAACTGGTGCGCCTCGGATGCACATTTTGAGGTCCGAGACATTTCGCAACTAGTCATTTCGCAACTACGACATTTCACTACAGATCATTTCGCGACAATCCACAACCAAGACTTTTCAAAACTGGACGTTTTGCAACCAATCGTTTCGCAACTACGTCATTTCAAAACCAATCCAGAAGTTTTCTAAATAGTTCGCGCTGAAATCAAAAATTTTCAAGTCTAGATGATAACCAGGAATGGGCTAAATGAATGTGAGAAAGATAAGTTTATGTAGTTTCGAAACGACTGGTTTCAAAACGTCCAGTTTCGAAAAGTCTTGGTTGCAAAACGTCCAGTTTCGAAAAGTCTTGGTTGTGAATTGTCGCGGTTGCAAAATCGATGGGAGTTGCGAAACGTCGTAGTTGCGAAACGACTAGTTACGAAATGTCTTGGAGCCATATTGTGTGAATAAGGATCTTATCTTGACCTCTAGAAAATTTCCTTTCAAATGGTATAATTTTCATCAAATTTGAAGGACTGGCTCTTGAGATATGGCTCCTTCGAAAAATTGAAAATTGGCCAAAAAAAATTTTATCTATAAAGCTTTGATATCAAGAAACAGTGTACCGATTTTGATGAACATTGGAAGGTTCGAAAGGAAATTTTTGAGGATCATTTTCGATACTTGAAAATGTATAATTTTCAGATTTGCCGGGCGTTAGATGACTATATTAACATAGTTTTGAGCTTCCAAGATCCCAAAAATTCTTAATCTCAACTTTAGACTAAATATGTGTTGCTCAGAAATTCAGACAGATTCGGATGCTCAAAACGTAAAAAACTTTAAAATTCTAATCACAGAAAAATTCTAGGATCAACTAAACACAATGCTAAAACCAGCACAAAAGATTGCGTAAACCTCATCTCATGCCCACCACACTGACTCTCGAAAACCTCAGGATTCCTTCTCTGAATTAGCTAATTACAAACAACACTTCTCCCGCCCATTTGGGGGTCCTCCATCTCAATTTTACGACCCATCCCAGGCACCGCCAATGCCAGATTAATTACTTAGGAGGCTGTGGGAGTGTGTTTTTAGCATTTTTTTTCTGGGTTTTCATTCATTTTCTAGACTTCTAGAAAATTCCCTCCGCGAACATCTCCCACTAATTGGCGGCTATCAAAAATGGTATAGAAGAAAAAATAATTAGTAAAATTTGAATTCATAACAAATATATACATATAGTAGGCGCCTATACTATTGCTAGAATGATGCTCCTATGTTGTTATTATTATGAAGACTTGACTTGTTAATTGGTCTTCAATTAGGACCCCCAAAAGGGGGGGGGACCCCTCGGAGCCTCTGTGAACACCTTCAGTGGGAAAGGGGGGGGGGGGTGTCCTAATTCGATTAGTCGCCGAGTTTTCGCGCATTTCTTCTTCTCCTTGCCTGCCCGATTTACTTGATTATGAGAGGAGGAGAGTCAATGATTCGCTAATTTCAATAAAGGGCAGAAGGAGGGGGCAGGCAGAACCTAAATGGGCAGCTAACGATGGGTCAGGAAGTGGCAAGTTAGGAAAGGAGGGGGGGGGGGACCAATCAAAATGGGTATGGAAAGGAAAAGGAGAATGGGAATGAGAGGAAGTTGGTAGAAAGGAAGGGTATAGGAATAATGAGAGAACGAAGGTGGGAAGATGGAAGGGGAGGAGCCCCAGCCACAGGTAGTATAGCAAAGAATGGGTGCGACAATTCGCAACCAAGACATTTCAAAACTGGACGTTTTGCAACCAGTCGTTTCGGAACTCTATAAACTAGTCCACTTTACGTTCATTAAGGTTGTATGTGATTGAGGGTATTGTGAACTATTCCAGGTTATAGTCTACATTTGAAAAGTTGTGAATTTAATATAGACCTTCTACGAAAAGCGTGGATTTTGTGGTTTCGAAATGACCGGTAGCGAAACGTCGTAGTTGCGAAACGGCTGGTTGCGAAATGTCTTGGATCAGAAAATTTACTAGGTTTCAAAAAATTAAGGAATACATTTTTGGCTATATCTCGACAACCACCGAACCGATTTTTATGAAAATTCTACGTCTTGATAGAGAATATTTGAGACACTAGAATCACATTTTCAAATTTCAAAAATATTGGATGTCGACGTCTTCTGAACACCTCCAAACACAGCGCCTCCAATTTTGTTGTCGTCAAATTCTCATCATCTTAACGTGCCAGCTATAGGAGCCATTTTTACAAAAAACATACTGTTGGAAAGTGAATTTCCTGGAGATGACGATGAGCTATTGAAATTTGAAAAATTTGGAGTTTCACGTCTTCTGGACACGAGAAACTGAAGCACTTCCTTTGGAAAAGCAGGTGAGAAGGGCGCACCAACTATGCTCACCTGAAGCGCGCAAGGCAGTAACTAAATTTTTGTAAAATTACACAAATCGATAGGAAATTTTCTGAATATTATAACCTAAATTCTCAATTTTTGGAGACGGTTTTTACGAAAAAGTGGAATTCAAAAGGAAATTTTTCAGAGATTTCCATAGAATTTTGCCCCTCAAATACCAAAAATGTGGTCATTTGATGATCCTCAACCTTCCAGACTTCGAAACTCCAAAATTTAAGGATTACTGTCGTCCAAACCCTCTAGATTCTATAACTACAGTACCCCTTCCATACCCAGGAGACATATACTTATCCTCATCTCTATTTACATCAATGTCTATGTCCCAAATTGCTCCAAAATTTTCCAAAAATGGGTTAGCGCTCTTCCCATCTCAGCTAACTCGACAAGATGTGGGCGTAATCGGAAAAAGTTTTTGAAAAATTTTGCTCGGGAAAAGCATGTGTCCACAAATTTTTAGAGACCCAACGAATTATCATAACTTTGGGAATTGACGACGACGACGAAAATTTTCTCTCTCTCTCTTCTCGCCCCAATTTGTTTTCGTCGCGGAGAGGGACCCCGCTAACTTGGGACCCCCCCCCCCAAATGAAATTTCGGAGGGCGCCAGAATCGCGAAAAGGAAAATTTCAATTTATTATTATTTCCCTCGATTCTCTGTCCAATTTCCATTTTCATCGACATCGACGGCGGCTCCCCTATTGAAAATTTCTAGAGAAAAGCTCGCGCTTCGCACATTTTTATGTACATTTTCACTTATTATGTGAGTATTTGGGGGGCACATAACAATCGGAATTTGTTGGGCAAAAAGAGAAAAAGAGGGGGACTCACAATTATATCCATACACCTATGGGAGAGACTATTACAACACAAGGTTATTATTATTATTATTGGTGGACAAAATAATATGAATGTTGAAAGAATAATGGAGCAAAATTGGGAAATTTGGAGGTTCGGGGAATCTTGAAAATGGAAAAAAGGGATCGCAAGATTACTGTAATTTCAAAAGATAAGCTCAATAAAGTGATAAGGACCATGGCTACAGTATGCAGTCTGGAGTCAACTTTTGAGTACCAAAAGACCGAGATGACCCAGTGGCTCATCTTAGAATAATCCCTAAATTTTCTGTTACAGTACTCCAAGACAGTTTCCTTTAGATTTGATCTACGTTACCTACTTTGGCGCCACTTCTTCCAAAACCTGAAACCGCCGAAAATAGTGAGCCGCCCCATTATTAAGTGCTCCTGTCACACCTAGACTTCCACTTCGAATTAGTTCGAAAAAGTGGTGAATTGAAAAGTTTAGTCACCCCCCCCCCATTTCCATTTTCAACACATTAGTGCAATTGGCGTGACAAGGTGTGCTCTGGGCTCCAAGGGGTCCCTCTTCCTCAAAAACCCAACGACAAATTTGAAAAGAGAGAGAGAGTGAGAAATTGGCCGTCACAAAATGAGAGAAATTTGGAAATTGGCAAAATTTGTCGGTAAACGAAAAAAGAGGGTCAAAGGTAGGAGAGAGGAGATGAAGGTGACGAAGCGTGAGCCAAATCGACTATGGAGCAAATGGTGCCTAGGAGAGAGCTCGAGTTAATAAATTACCGAAGAAGGGTGCCCCCCCCCCTTTAAGCGGGGACACACTTTTTCGGCGGGACGGGTGCTCCGGAAGGTAGTCAGGCTCCCCATCGACTTCCCTTCCACTGCGGGTTCGAAATGAATTATTGTTATTAGTGGGTTGGTGTCTTGAGTAGGTAAACCGAGAGAAATGGGTAAGAATTAATACATACATTTGACATGAGATGAGGAAAGAGGGGGGGGGGGGGAGGTGAATTTGAAAAAATGAGCAATTTGTTGAAGAGGCAAGGGTGTGAGTAGTTTGTTGGGTCGGCGAGTTTAGATCTGGACCCAAGTTTTCCAGTATAAGACTTATAGGTTTTATAGGCATTGAATAAGTTTCTAGAATTTAAAGAAATTCGGTGTCATTTAGGCTCCAATAAGGTCAATAATATCATCAATGAGAAAGTTGTCCACTGTCACTGTTCGTATTTCTTAAACATTTTTTTGGCTCCAAGACATTTCGCAACAATGACAATTCGCAACCAAGACTTTTTGAAACTGGACGTTTCGCAACCAGTCGTTTCGCAACTACGACATTTCGCAACTCACGTCAATTTCACAACTACGACATTTCGCTACCGGTCTTTTCTCCACCGCGACAATCCGCAACCACGTCATTTCGAAACCACGAAATTCAGAAATTCATTAATGAACGTAAAGAAGACTAGCGTTGCAAACCGACCGGTTGCGAAACGTCCAGTTTCGAAATGTCTTGGTTGCGAATTGTCGCGGTTGCGAAATCGAAGTGAGTTGCGAAACCGACGTGAGTTGCGAAATGTCGTAGTTGCGAAATGTCCCGGAGTCTGTACCTAACAAGATCAATCACCGAGCGACTTATCTAGCAGTGGTCTACGGTAACCAATTAGCTAGCTTGCCCATTGGTTAGGTATCAAATTTCTTTACTCTTTTCTGGTTGCCTAGTAACTCAGCTGACTCAACAAGTCCTTAGGCTTAGGCTTAGGCTACTACGTCCTCGACAAAAGGCGCCCATAGGTGGACTGCTCCATATCAGAAAATATTAGCTGATCTAGACCAACTATAGTTCATTCTACCGTAGTTCTTCTCTCTTCATTTTCATCGACACCAATTGAACTACTTATTCCATCTCTATATTACTTCTTCTCTTCCATTTACACCTTTTTAACCACCGCCGCGTTTTGTCGTCGTTGTCCCAAATTGGTCAGTGCGTGTGTGTCAAATTGTGCGTAATCCATTAAAACCCATTTAAAACCAGAGGTCCAACTACTAAAGTGACACCAGCACCTCGCTTAATAATAGGGAGAGACAAACTTTTTATCCCATTCTCCCGTTTCTCTCCTTGAACTATAGAGGGAAAGAAGAAAAGGTGCCAAGTGGACTGGGCGCGAAAAAACGTGTGTCGATGGTTGGAGCCGCGGAGAGGGGACGCCGGCGTAAATGATCGTCAATGGGGTGAAATGAGGCGAGAATATACATGGATGATGAAGAAGGAGGAGAAGAGGATGGTGTTGGAAAGAAGGAAGGGACATCTGGGGGAATGAGAGGAAAAAACAGGGACCGTTATTATTGGAGAGGAGGTGGTGGTCAGGAATGTGGTCAAGATTCTTAATTCTACCAGAATTCAGAAAGCAAGGATAGTTAAGGTGTCGGGCCCGAGGGATTCAGTCAATTGCATACCAACCGTAGATCAACAGTAATAAAAATCAGATCTCTAGTTTGAGATCATGAAATTTTTTGAGATTTTCAGTACTCAAGAATTTGCGATTTTGGGATTGGAAGCTTTCAATGGTCATTGTGGATTATGAGATTCAAGCATTGTTGCACTATAATTATTCGGCTCCTAGACATTTCACAACCAGTCATTGCGCAACTACGGCATTTCGCAACTACAACATTTCGCTACCGGTCATTTCGCCACCGCGACAATCCGCAACCGCGTCATTTCAAAACCACGAAAACCATGAATAGTTTATAGAGTTGCGAAACGACTGGCTGCGAATCAACTGGTTGCGGAATGACTAGTTCCGAAACGTCCAGTTTCGAAATGTCTTGGTTGCGAATCGTGGCAATTGCAAAATCGGAGTTGCGAAATGTCGTAGTTGCGAAATGACTAGCGGCGAAATGTCCCGTGTCCAAATTTGGGTCCTATCACGAAAAGTACCG
Source organism: Caenorhabditis sinica (assembly GCA_963932045.1). Lineage (NCBI taxonomy): Eukaryota > Metazoa > Nematoda > Chromadorea > Rhabditida > Rhabditidae > Caenorhabditis > Caenorhabditis sinica. The sequence continues at coordinate 19,375,795 of OZ009942.1, read as the reverse complement.
TAGTACTCTTTGACAGGCTACTGTAACCTTGGGCCAAAAATTCAATAAAATCGTCATTTTCAAGGTTCCCATAGTTTCGTAATTCTATGATATCAAGACTTCTGACCACTTCAGAATCCTCAACCTACAACCACTCCTAACCTACAAAAATCCGTATGTATACTCATCCCCCCTCCTATCTCAATCATCATGCTCGTTAGCCACTTCATGGCTTCTTCATCTCCTTCGATTCGTTTCGGAAGTTGACGTCTTCTTCTTCTTCGCTTATTCTCATTCTCCGACATCTTCTGCCTTCCCATCAACTACTTGTATTCTTCGTTGTGTTAAATCTAATTCATTCGGGTGTCTTCGTCAAGCCTTAAAGGCGAGATTTTTCTCTCCAAAAGTCAATCTAGAGGGGACCCCTCTCTCTCTCTTCAAATTGATGAAATTTTGACTAGTTGAATTCGTTTAAATTTCAAAAGATTTCTTGACATCTTACTTGCTCCCCTCCACTCACTTGTTAGATGAGTAGTTGTATGAAGAAGAGAAGTTGATTAAATTCGGGTAGGGCAAAGAGAGAAGAAGAAGTTAAGGGGTGGAGAAAAAGAAGAGGCAAATGAGGATTTGATTTTTATGTATATACGAATTTTGACAAGAAGTTAGGAAATTTGAAAGTTAGAAGTTAGGGACATAAGGATCGGAACCTGGAAAATATGTGGGAAGAAAAGTACCGAAATTGAAAAACGTCGTAGATCAAAATATAGATGAAAATGGCGGAAAAATGAGGAAAGAGGCTGGATTTAATACTTGGAATATGAAGTACTGTAAACCAGCAAATACTGAAAATTTAATGAAAATCCAAGGAAAGTCAGTACAAAAAAGTGTTTGGAAAGTAATTTAAAAAAAAGGAAAATTAATGAAAATTTATTAGCAATATTCCCCAAGGGGAAACGCGCTCCATCGTCAACTTGGCTGAAATTTGAATTTTCAGCTTTCCCGCCGTTTTGAAAACAGCGAAACATGTTTCGGTGGGTGCGTGGACTCCTCGTGGACAGTTCGACTGCTGCCCGAGTTTCCCACGAGGAGTCCACGCACCCATCAAAACATGTTTCGCTGTTTTCAAAACGGCGGGAAAGCTGAAAATTCAAATTTCAGCCAAGTTGGCGATGGAGCGCGTTTTCCCTTGGGGAATATCTTTTCAATTCTGAACCTCGCCCCTGTGTACAATCTGAATTTTCCACGAGAAGTACACAGAGCAGCGGGAAACCTTGGAATTCAAATTTGTATGAGTTTCACAATAGAGCGCGGAGTTAGATCAGAAAATACCCATAAACTGCCAGAAAATTCAAAAAAATCAACGATGAAGAGAATGACAATGCTGCTTGTAGCATAATCAAGAGGGTATGTCTATTCGTTTGTCCAAGAAAAGAGTCATCTCAAAGATGAAGGACCGTGAGAAAACTGTATGGCATAAAATTATCATCGAGCATGGAAATATGAGTAGACAAACAATGACAAGAAAAACATGGAATATGTATGATAAACTGTGAGAAAAAATCAGAGGAAAGACAGTTAAATGAATGATTTTCCCCCTCCAAACATCGGTAGATCAAAAAAGGAAAAATCCAAATTCTAACAGGCGGTGGGCCCCTCAATGTCAAGTCAGAACCTCTTCCCCTGCTAAATCGCTAAAATGGGATAAGCTATGTATATATCCCATATATATCTTCATCTATGATGTAAACATTCTTTACAGATTCTGAGTGGATAACCCTCAAAAATCTCAATTCTTCAAGAAAAAAAACGTAGGAGGGCGGGAAAAAATCTGGAAAAAAGAAGTCATCGGGGTGTCAGAGGATAAGAAGTCGTCCTTTTCGAATCAAATTATTTTTAGAGGGGTGGGGGGGGGACCTCTAATTCGACTAGCCCTCGTCTTTTCCATTAAGAGCAGCATGCCTCCCATCATCTTTATATCAATTAGTAAGGATGAGATGTGCCTGGGGGGCAGGGGAAAGAAGAAATTAATCGGGATGAGCATATGAGAGGTTAAATTTTTGGAGTATAATTTTTGGGTACTTGAAATTTTTAGTTTTTGAATGGTGCCGCAAAATTAGTCTAAACGAGAGCTTCAAAATAAGTACAATGATGTCAGGGCCTTTTTTCAACTTTGGGTCTCGCCGCGATGGTTACCGTAGCCTCTTGAAGACGACTACGGTACATTTCGTGATAGGACCCAAAATTTGGCTCCGGGACGTTTTGTCACTAGTCATTGTGAAACTACGACATTTCGCAACTCGATTTCCCAAACCGTGACAATTCGCAACCAAGACATTGCGAAACTGAACGTTTCGTAACTCAACCACGTCGATTTCGAAACCACGAAACCCAGGATTTTTGTAGAAAGTTCAGGTTAAAATCACAACTTTTCAAATGTAGACTGTGACCTGGAATAGTTCACAATACCCTCAATCCCATACAACCTAAATGAACGTGAAGAGGACTAGTCTATAGAGTTGCGAAACGACTGGTTGCGAAACGTCCAGTTTCGAAATGTATTGGTTGCGAATTGTAGCGGTTTCGAAATTGACGTGAGGTGCGAAATGTCGTAGTTGCGAAATGTCGTGGTTGCGAAACGTCGGAATGTTTCAAATTCCGATTTTTCTGGAACCTTTCTGAAAAATCTGCAAATCCTATAATAATAAAAAAATTACAAACTGACCTATGTAGTGTATAAAAAAAATAAAGTCGTGTTTGTTTTCCTCTTGACCAAGAGATCATCCAAAGCAAAGAAGAGCTAATTCATTTGATTCATTTTTGCAAGAAAAAGGCTCACCGTGTTCTTTTAATCCGATCAGAAGCGAGAGGAGAAATTCTAATTAATCATTTTAATGGCGCTTTAATCCGAGAAGATGAGCACGTCTAGGCGCTATTCATCTTTCCTGGAAATTTCATGGGTTGCATTTGTGCGTTTCTAGGGTTTTGGAGTGTCTCCATTTTTTTCAAGAGCTTCAAGAAGAGTATAGTCATGCCTCGGTCTAATATCAAGTTTGGGTCCCGCCACGAATACTACAGTAACCTTTGGCCAGGAATACTGTACATTTCTTGTACCAAAAACCGGAAAACTAAAAATTTCAAAATTATGGTACCTCATGTTTTCAATGGCACCATTGTGTTTAGCTGCTCAAAAGCTTCAGAATGAGTATAAACAAGCCTATCTTCGATATCGTATTTAGGTCTTGCCACGAAAAGTACAGTATCTTGGAGTCCGGGGATACTGTAGCATTCGTAGTGAGACCCAAAGTTGCTTCCAAACTAGTCGTGACTATACTCATTTTAAAGCTCCTAACGTGCTGATCACAATAAAATTAATTAAATCAAGGAAATCGTGAAATTTTAAAAGTTAGCTGTCTAGAAAATTTAGACCTCCAAACCCAAAAAAACCTTACAAAGAGAATTTCAGTGACCAATAAATTAGTGGGCTAAGGATCCGGATTTGGAGGTATAAAACTAAGGAAGATTGATGAAATGAGAATAAGAGGGACCCTCAAACAAAAAGAAAATTAGAAAAAGAAAAGTGGGAGAGAAGTAATTTGGGTTAGAATAGAAAAGAGGAAAGGGTTCGGAAGTAATCGAAAGTAAATAGGCTCACTCTCTAAGAGATTGGGGTCCCACCACAGAAGTTTCGATTCCCGGTAATTAGACTCCAGAAGACGTTGACGTCTTCTGAATTCTGACGACGTCGTCATGGGAGAAATGGGTGAGGAAAATAGTGGGTAAAGGTGTGCTTCGGTGGCGAAATTAATAAATATCGAGAAATTAAATTAAACAATCAAATTAAGGCCGGAGCTGTTATGAGTTTGGGGAGGGAATGAGGAAAATAAGACGACGGGAAAATTTATTAGTGAGGTGAGAAAAATAATAATTGTCGCATTTTCGTATATGCGAGACAACGGCTGGTGTCACTGATTGGTATTGATTACTAGATTAATCATTGGAAAATATTTTGTGGATTCTTGGATTCTAGATTTTCTTGGAAATAGGGGTCGGGGAGAAAAAATATCGGAGAAATTCGAGGTTCATGGAATTCGAAAAATTAGGCTTACGTCTTCTAAAGATCACATAGAATCCGAAATTCAAAACATTTCGAAAATTTCGAGTTTTGACACAGAATCTCTAAATTTCAGAAAATCAAAATTTTGCAAGCTAAAAATCTTTGGTCATGTGCAAAAGTATAAGAAATAAAATGACGGAATTCATAAAATCAATTGGAATTCTAGAAATTGTTGAGACGAAATTTTAACATGAAGAGGGGTTTAATTATGAATGAATTGAGCATAATCATTTTCAGCAAAAATTTAAAATGATGATAGGAGATGAAAAAAAAGAAAATGAGGAAAATGAGAGTTTCAGAGATTTGACAAAATAAAGAATGAGAGTTACACAGTTTTTCGAAAATTCCAGACTAAAAATTGAAACAAAAAATTTTAAACTTCGACTTTTTCCAACAAAATCACAATGACTAATCCCTAAAAAGTTGTCTGGAAGATCACCCACAATAGTTTAGTTTACTCCTTTTCTTTCAGCAACTAATTCCAAGTAAATCCAATTCAAAAGGCCACTAATCTTCCTCCCTCTCTTCTCCGTTCAAAGTTCCTGATCTCATTTTTATTGTTCAATGGATTATCCATCAGTTTGTTAATTAATGAGACAGGATTTTTTACTACGATTCGAAAAAATTGCGTAGGATCTAAACGGTAATGTACCCCGTTTGAGGTACGGCTTTTTGGACGGGCTTATGTTGAATAGAACAAGCATAAAAAGTTATGTAAGGGGTTAGAACCTTTTTTGTAGCTTATTAACGGCCTTCGAGAAAATCAACTTTTTGTCAAAATTTCACGAAATCTGAAATTTTCATCTTCAAAGGGTCATAACTTGGTTTGTTCTTGACGGATTTTTGCAAACCAAAGTGGGTCATGAAGATAAAACATTCAAAAATGTAATTCTAAAAACAATTATGTTTGATCTATTTGTGTAAAAAAGTTATCCGTCGAAAACCATGAGTGCCAAAGTACCAAGGATGGCCTAAAATTTTTTATGGAGTATAACATTTTCTGGATTTAACTTAAAATGAAAGTCCGTGTTAGATTTAGTGTAAAAATATAATTTGTTATAGGGGTAACCGTCCAAATTTGAAAAATAATTTTGATTTAACAAAATTTTATTTTGACATTTTTTGGGAAATTTGAAATTTCTCACAATTTTTGCACTGAATTTTAAAAGATTGTTTTGGAATTAAAATGTTTAAGATTTGAGCTTTTTAATAAACTTCAGATTGTTTGATTAGCTTCAGTTTGAAGCATTTTATGACCGTTTGAAGTTGGAAGGCTGATTTTGAGGTGCCCTCTGAAAGTCGAAAAATGAAAATGATCCTAGAGCTTTGAAACTTTTTGCATTTTATAGATAATTCAAACACAAAACATAATGTCAACTGCAACTTTCTTCCATCTCTTCATCCTCGTTCGTAAAATTGCGAAGTATAATATCGAGCCCATCAGAATGGCGATTTTCTCCTTTTGCTATTTTACGAACGAGGATGAAGAGATGGAAGAAAGTTGCAGTTGACAATATGTTTTGTGTTTGAATTATCTATAAAATGCAAAAAGTTTCAAAGCTCTAGGATCATTTTCATTTTTCGACTTTCAGAGGGCACCTCAAAATCAGCCTTCCAACTTCAAACGGTCATAAAATGCTTCAAACTGAAGCTAATCAAACAATCTAAAGTTTATTAAAAAGCTCAAATCTTAAACATTTTGGTTCCAAAACAATCTTTTAAAGTTCAGTGCAAAAATTGTGAGAAATTTCAAATTTCCCAAAAAATGTCAAAATAAAATTTTGTTAAATCAAAATTATTTTTCAAATTTGGACGGTTACCCCTATAACAAATTATATTTTTACACTAAATCTAACACGGACTTTCATTTTAAGTTAAATCCAGAAAATGTTATACTCCATAAAAAATTTTAGGCCATCCTTGGTACTTTGGCACTCATGGTTTTCGACGGATAACTTTTTTACACAAATAGATCAAACATAATTGTTTTTAGAATTACATTTTTGAATGTTTTATCTTCATGACCCACTTTGGTTTGCAAAAATCCGTCAAGAACAAACCAAGTTATGGCCTTTTGAAGATGAAAATTTCAGATTTCGTGAAATTTTGACAAAAAGTTGATTTTCTCGAAGGCCGTTAATAAGCTACAAAAAAGGTTCTAACCCCTTACATAACTTTTTATGCTTGTTCTATTCAACATAAGCCCGTCCAAAAAGCCGTACCTCAAACAGGGTACATTACCGTTAAGATTACAAATGATATCCGTAAAGACATATAGCCTATATGAATGAAAACTGGACTACTTTACAAAGTTGCAAAATGTCTAGTTGTGAAATGTCTTGGTTGCGAAACGCCGTTGTTGCAAAATCGACGTCAGTTTCAAACGGTCTGGTTGCGAAATGACCAGTTGCGAAACGGCGGGATGTCTCAGGTTCCGAGATACTGGAAGACTCGGATCTAGAAAGTCTAAAATACCAGGACTCTAAAAAAAGGACTGAAACAGAAAATTAGAGAAAACCCCCCAAAATATGTGAGAAACCATGATCTAGGAAGTTTAACAATTCTAATTCTCACAACCAATAAAAAATCTTGACAAAAAAAAGTGATCTCTTAGGACATCAGTCATGAAGGTAATTGCAGTCAGAAGTCTGCTGAAACAAAAAGCAACTGCGACATTTCGCAACTTTATAAAGTTGAGAAATGACTGGTTGCAAAATGTCCAGTTGCCAAATGACTTGGTTGCGAAATGGCGCAGTTGCAATATGGCTGGTTTTGAAACGGGAGCTGAGGAACAGGCTATAGTCAATGAGATAATTGAGAGGGAATCCATCGAAAAATTGAAAATCTCTTTCCATTACAGAGTTAGAAAAAATGTTCCCATGAATCTGAGCACTTTTAATGAAATTTGGCCGTCTCCAAAATTTCTAATCATAACTCGTTCGTTAGTACACACAAGGTGAACCTTTCTCTCTTCCTTCATGTCCTTCTTATTCCACCCAATTTCTTCTCGATCTCCTTCCCCTTCTCTTTCTCTAATAATTTGTCTTAATTACTAGTTTTGGCTCTCAGAAGACGTCGTCGACGTCTTCAAAATGAAGGCAGGTGCTCCTAAGATTTTTCAATTTCTCACGATATATCATAAGACACCCCCCCCCCACCTCCGTTCTCCTGATGAATGACATCGTCTTCTGCTCTTAATTATAAGTTTTTGTTGGCTATTTTTCAGAAAGAATAATTAATTTTCAGAGAGTCTCATGACTCTCTGAAAGTGAAAAATCAGAAGTTTCGAAATCTTGAAGATTCTAGATTCCAGGTGACGTCTTCAAAATTTTACCTAAAGTAAGATTTTGGGTTTAGGATAAATTTGGACAAACAGACACACAGACAAAAAAATTCACATTGAAAATCGCTGGAGCGCCTTTGGCAAACTTTTTATAAAAACTGGTGCACTGCACATTGAGATACGGTAAGCCAAAGTTTACAGATACGCTTAAAATAGATCGTCAGTCCCAATTAATGACCCTCAGAAGATATCATAGTGATCATATTTTAGAAATTCAAAAACTTGAAGACATGTCCGAAAAATTTCCTTTTCATCAGTATAATTTTCAAAGAAGTTGGACTATTGGTTCTTGAGATACGGTATGTCAAAATTGAAAGGCTGAACTTTAAAATATTTTAAAACTTATGTATATACCATATTGGAATCTCAGAATTCAGAATACAAAAATCATTGAGCCCAGTGACCAGAAACCGTCGAAACTTAATATTTCTCAAGATTCAGAAAGTCAAGAAAATAACTAGATTCCAGAAATGTGTATGACTTCTTCTTCTTCTTCCAACAGCTACTAATTTTAATCTAAATTAAAAATTAGTAAGTCTCCTTCTTCTTCTCCCTCTTTCACATTTTTTCAGCAGGCTCTCCATATTCTCATTTTCATTTCTTCAGAAGAAAAAAAAAACCGAAGCATGATGTCGAAAATGGCCGAGTGGTTTGGCTCTCTCAGAGTCAGAGGAGTGCCGTCTGTTTGTTTAATTAATTTGCATCGATTGCTAATTGCATACCCATTCAAAATGTCCCCTCCTCTTCCCCGTGTATGTCCACTCCAGAAGTCTTCGGCACTCTCTGCGTCTCTTCGTCTCAAACACTCTCTCGCTCGAGTTTTCTTAGCACACCGAGGACAACAAATGAGCTAATGAGCTTTCCTCCTGGATTCGTGGATGTGAAATAAGAAAACCCGGGAAAGGAGGGGAAGAGAAGAGGAATGGGAAGAAGTAAGTGGATTAAGAAATTAAAAGTGAGGTTGAATAAGAGGCGGAGGACGGTTCTAACTTGAAAAATTTCACTTAAAATTTTTCAGATTTTTGCTTCTAAAATTTTTGGTTCCTGAAAACCTTCAAGACCTTCTATCAATTGCAATTGGACCTCAAAAATGACTTCACTTTTTTAAAAATAACTTGTAATCAGATGGCTCCAGAAGCCAAGATTTTTTTGCAGAATTTTGCAAAAAAATTTTCATTTCACGCCTTATCTCAGCGACCAGTGGACAAATTTCAATGACAATTATACAGATCGAGAGGAAATTTTACGGAGAATGTCTTAATTTTTTGAATTTTCAGAAAATCACAAATTTGATCTTTTTGGACTGCAAAAATTGAAGCTCTCCTACTCTATTAGTGAGTATCTGTCCATCTGTGTGTCCAAGTATCCAAATTCATCAATTTCTCCAAGTTCCTGAGGATGCCTGGTTCTGATTCTCAAACTACTCTTTTTTCGTGGAAATCAGGACATGCAGACACACAGACTTTCCATCTATTTCTAATTCCAGATTTTGCTCTTCTGACCTTAAATTTTCCAACAAAAATGTAGCCAATGTATATGTCTGCACACATTGACTCTCAAAATTTGACTCTCAAAACGTTCAGATCAGAAACATGTGTCTGTCTGTCACTCAGTATGCTATACGGATTTATTTTGTAGTTCGAGAAAATACTGGTGTATAGTGGTAGTCAGTGTAAGGTGCTGACTAGTATGTATTATACACTTTTGAAATTCTGGTGTTTCAAAAATGGAACGGATGATCTGGTTTCGAAAAATATAGATTTCGGATGAAAAATGAAGATTGAGGGATCGAACGGGAGAAACTGGGTTTCGGGTAGATCACTAAGACATTTCGAAACTGGACGTTTCGCAACCAGTTGTTTCGCAACTCTATAAACTAGTCCACTTTACGTCTATTAATGTTGTATGGGATGGAGGGTATTGCGAACTATTCCAGGTTATAGTCTAGATTTGAGAAGTTGTGACTTTAACGTGAACTTTCAATAGATATCGTGGATTTCGTGGTTTCGAAATGACGTGGTTGCGGATTGTCGTAGTGGCGAAACGGCTGGTAGCAAGATGTCGTAGTTGCGAAATTGACGTGGGTGGCAAAATGCTCTAGTAGCAAAGCGACTGGTTGCGAAATGTCTCGGAGCCGATGTCTTGCGAGAGAACAATGGACCCTTTCAAGCCTTGTACATGGTTTTCTACAGTAAATGAAGGTGAACATCGATTTTTCATTGTTCTTAAAAAAACAGTTAAGACTAAGGTTGACTGTGAAGGATCGAATTCATAGTACAGCATCGATGTCCACCAATGATAGTTAGTGTTTGTGCAGAAACATCTTTTCCTCACAGTTTTGTGACAACCACCACCACAGTATTTTACACAAAACAAAATCGCTAGGAATTAGAGGTTCCAGGTCTATCACAGTTATTGTCGGAATATTGTGGATACAGGGTAGATCAACATATCATTCGGGAGTTAAGGACTAAATAATAAATTCGTGATAAGCCTACGACCCTGAGCTCAGCTAATCGTAGGTTAGGTTTTGGTCGAACTGTGGGGCGGAGTTAAGAAAAATCTGCAAGACCGAAGTGTCAGGTCTAGGTAAGTATACAGTATTCTGTTAAATATGTAAAATATAGAACTGGATCAGCTGACATGGTGGCCCGGCCCCGGACTAGGGATAAGTAAAAATCAAAGCCGAACATCAAAACTTAATAAAATTATGGTGTTCCTCCTACTCAAGCATAAGTGAAGAGGTGAGTATTCCTGGTGGTAAACACACATACACACGGGCATGTTCACTTTTCTTATTTCGCCCGTCCTCTTCTTTTCCAACGTCTTCCTCTTCTTCTTATCCACACATACCCACCGCTCGAGAAAAGAAGGCAGCAGCACAAAATTAATGAAATTAGCGTGTGGATGAAATGAGCTAATGAGCGTCGTCGTCGTCGTTGAGAAGACGTCGTCGACGTCTTCTGAAGACGAAGACTTTTTATACACAGGATGAAAAAAAAAACTCAGGAAGCAAAGGACTATTCCTATCTAGGATGGGCAGGGGGACTCGTTAGAAGAGGGCAAAAAAGGCTTTCATTAATTAAGGAATAGCTCTTTTTCTAGGGAAGAGTAGGGGAGTAAGGAGAGGGGGAATGTAGAATTCAGAATTAGAAGGTTCAGAAGGATGGGAATCTGGAGAAAGTGGGAAAATGAAAAAAAGTCTTCGGAGTACCGTAAGGGACCCCTATTTTTTTGGTGGTACTTGAAGGGACCCCTATTTTTGAAAGGACCCCTATTTTTCGAAGGGACCCCTAAACTGCAATGAAGCCAAAAATTGCAGTATTCTGGGACTCGGCATGGCGCACCGTGACGAATACAGTATTTTAAGGAGTTTCCATGGAAACCATCACCAATTTCACCAAACCGCTACCAAAAAACATTTCCCCCAAGCCGGATCAACCTCCCAAAAACAGAAAATAAAGAGAAGAAGAGGACGAAAGTAATTATATACAACCTCCCAAAAGAGGAGGAATAGGTCCATAGGAATAGTTAAGTAAGGAGAGAGAGGGGGGGGGGGGACCTCTCTCTTTCCTTCCGGAAATGGGTAATCAAAGTCAAGTTGGGTTAGAGTTCTGAAGGAAAAACTGCCAATGAGTGGAGGAGGAAAAAATTGGAGAAGGAGAAGAAGACAAATTGGTTTTGGTTTTAGCTAGGATTTTTTTTCAGATTGCTGAACTTGAGGTCAAACTTGCCTCGCGGTAGTCTTAGCCTTTTTAAGAGTGTGGGGCTAGTTTTCCAAATCTTTTTGAGCTCAAATTCGTTTCTGTAGGCCCAGAATAAAATAGGGTAACATTTGGAACGGTTATTTGACCAATTGGAGGTTACGAAATCGACGTGAGTTGCGAAATGACTGGTTGCAAAACGTCGGGGGATCTTGAAATGAGGATAGTCAAAAAAAAATTTCTTGGCTCCCTGACACTTTGCCACCAGTCAATTCTAAGCCGCGAAACTTTGCAACTCACGTCGATTTCGCAAACTACGAGACTTCGCAACAGTACATTTTGCAACAACGACAATTTGCAACCACGTCATTTCGCAACCAATAGATTCACGTTTTCGCACAAATTTCTAGTTGCAATCAAACCATTTTCAGTTCTTGATGGTACCCTGAATTTGTTTACAATGATCTCTATCACAAATAACCTAGCAGAACGTAGAACTGACAAGTTTCTATAGTTGTGAAATGACTAGTTGCGAAATGTCCAGTTGCAAAGTGACATGGTTGCAAAATCGACGTAATTTTCAAAACGTCCAGTTGCGAATTGGCATGGTTGCGAAACGTCGGGGTGTCATTTTCTTTAGTGAAACTATCAAAACTTTTTAAGCGCGATATCGCAACTGCCTATCACTCAATTTTCATAAAAACTACACAGATCGATAGCAAATTTTTCAGAGACTATCTTTTTTTTTTGAAATCTGAAAATGTCACATTTTTTCTCTTCTGGAGCTACTCAAAACTCAGGAGAACGCGCCAAATTGTCCACGAGGACCACACCGATTTTCTCATTACCATATTTGGGATTAAAACCAAATCTTTAGCAAATCTTTCCAATCCTGACTGAACCAGTCACCACCACCCCAAGTACCACTGGTTCACTGCATCAGAGTAATTACCTACTCTAGAAGAAACTCCAACTCATTCTCCTTCCTCCCCATTTCTTCATCTGGAGATTGAGCACATAATTTGTTTTTGAATGAATTCGGAAAGCTCAGTCAGCCGATTTACTAAGAGAAGCGGAGCCTCCCTTCCCATTTTCTTTACCTTTCTTACGTTTTAACGTTTAATTGAATTTTCGATGAAGTCGTTTTTCAACCCAAAAGCGTTTCATTGACGAATTGTTGGGAAGAATTGGGAAGAAGAAAAATTAGGATTTTTGGGACTTCTAGGACCGAAAGAGTGAGAAAAATTGCTCATCCGGGAGAAAAAACGTAAAATTAGACGTCGTCTCCCAATTTTCTTTGCTAGGCAAGATCCGGGAAGCGAAAAATTAGAAACGAAAATCTTGGAAATGAAAATTAGAGGGTTCCCTTTTTAACGACATGGTGCATCCAATTTTCTTTACGTTTTTTTTGGCCCGAGGGGGGGGGGGGCTTGAAGCCTGAAAAGCTACGGGGCCGAGTTTGATTTTTTGCTAAATGAAAAAAGGGCTCCTAACCTCTAAAACACTAATATCCAGAAGTGTACGTAACGAGGAGAGAAATCATTAATCACTTGACACTCTCCCACTCACGGAACCCAAATCTAAAAAGGAAATTGGTTTTCAGGGAATAAGCCCTCTTTTATTCATTATTCCAGAGCGGATGTGTGAGAAGTAGTAGTGACCGCGAATGAGAATTAATTCATTTACTAGTAGTTTTGGTTTTGTGAGTTTGGATTAGGCTAGGTTTTTGAAGGAATCAGGGGGCTCAGGATCTTGGAAATCGAAAAAAAACGAAATTTGAACACGCCAGTGGTGCGTGCGCCGGTCATCGGAAAATTTTTACAAAAATTATATCATAAAATATCTTACGTATCAATTGGACATTCATTGGAGATCATGTTGAAATGTTCGGTTTTCTTGTTAGTTCAAGTTTGGCCGACTTTGGCATTTTCTACGCTTCCACGGATGGTTCTACAGTACCGGTCAATAGTATATTAAGTTTTGGTGTTTTCAGTTGAAAAACGCCAAATTTGGGGGTATGGGAAAGAATGTTTAACTTGACCATTTGATCTCAAATTTTTTAGGTGTATACATCAACTCTAGAACTCTATTTTTGTAGTTGACAACTTTTTTGTGCGACCTCTTCTAAAGACGGTATGTCCCTTTAAAGTGGGCCGATGCAAAATTCCCGCATTTTCAGTACAATTTTCACCAATTTTAGGGTCTTCTAGAAGAGTTCGTACAAAAAAGTTGACAACTACAAAAATAGAGTTCTAGAGTTGATGTGTGCATCCAAAAAGTTTCAAATCAAACGGTCATGTTTAACATCCTTTCCCAGACCCCAAAAGTTGACGTTTTTCAACTGAAAACACCAAAACTTAATATACTATTGACCGGTACTGTACTTTTAAAGCTGCGAAATGATTGATAGCGAATTGTCCAGTTGCGAAATGTCTTGTTGCGAAATGTCTTGTTGCGAAATGTCTTGTTGCGAAATGACTGGTTTCAAAATGACGCGAAGCCCTGCTTTTTATGAAAACTATACGGATCGGTAGAGATTCTGTCGGAGATCATGATGATTTTCAATTTTAATCTTTGAAAAGCTTAAAATTGGCTTAGTTTTGCGCCCGCTAATTTTTTACGGTGCTCAGATAACAACTGAGCCTTACTAAATCTAAGAGAGACAAGAGCGCCCCAGTCAGTGGATCGATATTCATGAAAATTATACGGATCGATTGGGATTTTTCTAAGAAAAGAAAAATAATTTGTGAATGCTCGCAGTTTAGAAGTTTGACATCTTCTGGATTTGGAAATCTTCCAACTTTAGAAAAAACTTCTCCACCTCAGGTTGTTTGTCAAGATGCAGTGTTTGCGGATATCGCTAATCTCAAAAATGATAACACAAAATTTGTGAATTTTCCGGAAAAAAACGCCAGTATAAGCATTAGTCAAACGCTGAATTTTCTTCAAAATTAGGCTGAAAGGGCAGAAATTAAGCATATGAGCATGAGAAAGAAAGTTTGATTTTGAGAAAGAATCAGGATTTGTGGGAACTTTTTTTAAATATTTTGATTAATGAGAGGAGTCATGGGAAACTCTTCTGGATTTTAGAGGGAGAATAAATTTCCAATCAAAATTTTGGCTCAATTTTGGCAGGGGTAGCTTCAGTAGAAGGCCAGAAAAACCTAAACGTTTGAAAGTTTCAATTTCTTTCTAAATTTCCACTCCTGAACCATCTCATTAATGTCTAATGAGATTAAAACATTCGTAAAATTGAACATCTTGAACTTCCCCTTTTCTTTCTCTGTGAGTCAGAACAAAAGTACATTTGAACCACAAAATAGTACTCTGTTTCTAGAAAATTTCCGTTAATTTTTTTGCAAATTTCGGCTCAAATAGAGTTTGGTCATACATTTTTAATACCACACAATTCCGATAAAGGGCGACCAAGTCAGTACAAAAAATTTCAGGAACAATGAAAGAGAGGGAAGATACAAAATTAGTGGAAGCAAAATAAATGAGGGGCAGGAGATTTTGAGGAAAAGTAGGGTTCTTGAAAAACCGCATTTTTCGAAAGTGGACGTTTCAGAAGAATGGAATCATAAATTTCGTCAGATCTCACAATTTCATAACTCGAAGAAAACTTTAAAACTTTGGTAAGCTGAGCGAATCCCTCGGAACTTTTTGTGTACCTCATAAGCCGGTAGAATCCTCCAGAATCCTCTCCAGAAGACGTAAAAATCCTTCTGAATTTCAACATATCGGAATTTCCAAATTCCAGAAATGCGGAGCTACCATTGACCTAGACCTACCGTCATCCAATAAGCGTCGTCCGGAAAATTCTAACACGGTCAAAAATTTTCAGCCAAAATAAACAACCATGTTTATATGATCTACGTCCAGATCACTAGGCTGAGAATATTGCAACCGATCAAAAAATAATAAGATTTCTCTTCACCGCCCACGGTTTCGAAGAACTATCCAGGCATGATTTATTGTAAGAAATCAAAAATCTAGCATCTCATTCATTTCCCCCCACCACCATCATCACTTCTAATCTGAATCTTATGAGCATATTATTTTATTTATTATTCAACTAACCACGAAGGGATCTAAGAAAATTATGACACTGTCCAAAATGAGATGTTTGTTGTCTAAATGGTATTATGGGGGCTCATTGGGCATAACACACACGAATTAGTGTGGAATTTTCCTGGGAATTATGGATTATTTCTTGGTGTAGGCATGAATGAAAACTACGTAGATATGGAAAATCTGAGATTTTGAGATTAGGCTTGATTTTGAGGGGAGATGAAAAAATGGGAATGTGTGAGCTATGATTGTTTAGAGATCTTTGTACCTTGAGTTTTTGGAATTTTGATAAATTGGGGGTCACAAAAAATTAGAGTCATCAGGGGCCTAAGATTCTGCCAATCTGACCATTTCCGAGATCTCAATTCCACTTTGCTGAAGCTTAGTTAGTCATCTTTTCCGGATTTCGAAACTAATGAACATCAAAAAAATCAGAAAAAGGACCTGTGCAAGATTATATAAGCACAAGCAGATTATGTCTTTAAAAATCTCTTTTCCCGAGAAAGATTACGGTCAAAAAATGAAAAAACAATGTCTCTAGAAAGCAATTCTTCACGATAGTAATAACAAAAATGCTTGAGATTCCAGATTGGCTCCACGTTAAAAGAACAATGACGAGGTCTTTTTCCAAAATTTTTTGAGTTACAGTTCATCGGTTAAAAAAACAGTGCCCAAAATTTCAGAGATTAATTTCCATTTCGAAAAACGTTCACTAGTTTTGATTTCAATTTCAATCTTGAAATCGAGTTTCTGACTTCCAAAACGCACAAATTTTAGTTGCTTAAACAAGTGAGGAACTAGAAAGAGAGTCATCAGATTTTGAGACGTCACAGAAAAGGCTACAAAAATTCAAATTCAGGAAGGTTTTTTCTTTTTTGTTGAATGTTATGTGTATTTTGATGTGTTAGTATCTACAAAAATTAATAAGTTGTGATGAGGTCATCGGAGCCTCGGACATCCGCCGGATGGCCGCCGACCGCTTCAAAAAATACAAAAATTCAAGATATTTTCTTCAACCTAAATTTCCTGTCCCTGTTCTCCAGAATACCTAAATAAGGCACAGAAAAAGCATAAGAAAAAAAAACGAGAAAACTCTGTAAGCCCTCTTTCACAGACAAAATGTCTTCTCACACACATCAGAATATAAGAATATCTAAGGCCGAGTTGTTTTAATTGAAAACAAATAGTCGTCTTAGGAAGATGAGGGAGGGAGAGGGGGGACCCGTCTTCCTACTGATGAGACTAATTGCTCACAGATTTTTTTAAGAAGGGGGGAAAAATAAGTAATGGACGGGTAAATGAGTGAGAGAAATTAGTTACTTTTCCAGAAATTTTTCGTGGGCAATATCAATGAAAACATACATCTATGAAGATGATTTACCGGTCGCCGACTGTAGACCGCTGACTTTCGATAGCCAACCGCCGACCGCCGACTGCCGACCGCCAACCGCCACACGGTGATCACCGATAGCTTGGCGCCGACCGCCGACCGCCGACCTCCGACCACCGACCGCGCCTACCGCCGACCGCCAACTGCCGACCGCCTACCGCCGATAGCCTACCGCCGACCGCCCCTACCGCCGACCGCCGACTGCCGACCGCCGACCTCTGACCACCGACCGCGCCGACCGCCAACCGCCAACGGCCAACCGCCAATTGCCGCCCGCCGACCGTCCCGCCGACCGCGCCGACCGTGTCGACCGCGCCGACCGTGTCGACCGCGCCGACCGTGCCGACCACCGACCACCAATCGCCGGCTGCCGACTGCCGGCCGCCGATCACCGACCGCCAATTACCGGCCGCCGACTGCGCCGACTGCCGGTTCCCGACCGCGCCGACCGCCGACCGCGCTGGCAGCCGACTGCCGACCACCGATCACTGGCCGCCGACGCCGGCCGCCGACCGCCTACTGCCGACCACCGATCACTGGCCGCCGACGCCGGCCGCCGACCGCCTACTGCCGACCGATTCCGCTGATAGCCTACCGCCGACCTCCGACTGGCGACCGCCGATTGCCGACCCCCGATCATCGGCCACCGACCGCCGATCGCCGACCGCACCAATCGCACCGACCGCACATTGACGACCACCGATTGCCGACCAACGCTAGCTAACTTCCGACCGCCGACCGCCGATCGCGCCGACCGCCAATCGCCGACCGGTCGATAAACTTTCGAGCATTTCTCCTCTTACATTCTTCCTTCTTACTATTTCTTCTTACTCGAAATAATAAGTAAAAATGTGGTCTTGTTCTCATAATAATAAGAATAACGAGTTCTAAAGAAAGAGTGTGTATAAACGTTTCCTGTACCCTCTGTCTCTTACTCTACCTGGTCCCCTTTACCCCAAAACCTAATTACCTATTGTAGAGAGCAGTAGTGGTAGCTCTAGTAGATCACATAAATAGGTGGGGCTCTCGTAATAATTGCCTAATGTGTTGAGTAATAATGGGAAGGAAATAGAAAAGAGAAAGAGGGAATGGGTACAATTTTGAGGGAATTATTGTGGGGTTAGGTTTTTAGGGTTAAGAGGGACTGAGAATTAAAAAAAATCGTGACCTAGGATATCATTTGATGGGATAGCCTCCGGCCGACCGCAATTCAAAATGAGACAAATGAGTCAAGTGTCAACCAAAAATCAAACCACTTGATTTCCGTTGATACTAATAAAAACAGTCATAAATTTTAGAAATTACGAGTCAAAAACCGATAGGTCATGAAGAAAATGTGAACAAATACCATCAATTTTTGTAGTTACGAAATTATAAATAATGTCATCTTTTCTTGATTTTTATGTGTTCTTCTCTTATGCAAATATTCCATTTTTCTCTCCAGTTTTTGTCTTGTTTTCTGGTATTGTTTTCAATTTGAAATCATTTATTGAACATAAAAATTTGGGGCAAATTTCTTTACATTAGTCATCGATGCATACACATTTGAAAATAAAATAGGGCAAAATTGAGACCAATTTGTTGTTTTTTCTGAATCTATAAATCTAATGAACCCGTTTGAAAAATGAAGGGGATTTTTGTTAATTTTCGGTGAAATTCTAGGTGTGAAAACCGGAAAATTGATGGAAAATTTGGGAGAATAATATGTATATAATTAAATCATATTATTAGTTCTAAAAGTCGAAGCGTAGGTATTCGATCGGACGCTGCCTGGAATGGCAGGCTGGGGGAGTTTAGGTACAGCGGGTTGGTATCCTTCCTTGCTCACTTTTGATCTGAAAAATGAAAACTTGTTGGGTTGAAAATATTATTTTTGAAAAATTCAGATTCTAGCCTTCATTTTGAACCTGGTCCCAAAAAATTTGGTTGAAAATGATGGGAGTTATAGTGATTTCAAACTTAGGCTTAGTAAAATGTCACAGACGTTTCGAAACCAGTCATTTCGCAACCGTGACAGTTCGCAACCAAGCCATTTCGCAACTGGGTTTTTTGAATTACAAGCTACTAGCGCAGCAGCCGGTTTGCAATTGCGCTCCACCAGACACTTATCGAAATCCAACTGAAAAAATGTTATTGATAAAAATCCGCGGTGAATTTTCATCAATAATTTTGGAAAACCTATATTACTGAAATGAAGTTTTATAGTGTACAGTGTTGGAGACCAACAATTCCAGTGAGATTTTTATAAATGTCTGGTGAAGCGCGATTGCAAGACGAATGAAGCAGTTAATTTTGAATGTACAGTTACCAAACGTCGTAGTTACGAGATTAACGAAAGTTGCAAAATGTCCACGACTGGTTTCGAAACGTCGGTTTTGAAACCCCTACAGAAATAATTTTGATAACTTACGAAGATCGCACGATCTTGAAGAACAGGTAGATCAGACAAAAAGTGCACATGACGAAGCTCAACAATAGATCAAACGAGAACTTCGTCGCTGACACCGCATTGAAACTTCTATCCAATCCCAAATTCGGCTGAGTAGCATCATTGATAAAGCACAGCATGTAAATCAGTGCCGACACTGGATAAATCGCAGCAATCACTCCAGCGAATCCATTGACTTCCTGATCATCAGACCCCAAAAGTCTGCAGCATGCGGAGGAGAGGGCGATAGAGCTGATAAGGAAGAGGGTGAGTTCTCGACAGAAATTGAAGATCCAGTCGGTTCCGGCGCTGGCGGAACCGATGAAACAGAGACCGGTGAGAGGGTTGGCGGCGACTGCTTTGGCTAGGAGGGCTAGCATAAGGGGTGCCAGAGGGATCCCAAGGATTAGCATAATGACACGGGTTCGGGAGTCGTCCTGAAAACGTTAAAGGTTCAAAATAAATGTATGTATGTAGTTGGAGCGAAATAGTGTGTTCTAAAACTTGATCTTGGCGGAAATTTTAACAAGATTTTTTCCGCAGAAACTTTAAAGGAGGACGCCGACCAAAACCTTTTATTGCTTTAAAATACGTAAAAATGTGCGTAAATTGCAAAACTCATAATGGAAATGCTCAAAAATCACTCGAAAATCCCAAAATGGCTCCAAAATGAGCAAAAATGCAGAAGTTGTTATCCGATGGCCGTGGCCGAATTTCCCAAAAAAGGCAGTGATTGGTTGCAGCACAACTGCAAAGCCGCGCACCTTTTTTTTTGAAAATCAGCCACGACCACCGGATACAACTTCTGCAATTTTTGCTCATTTCGGAGCCATTTTGCGTGGTTTTTGAGCGATTTTTGGGCTTTTAATAAAAAACTCACCAATAAATTTGCTGTCCTTGTCGCTTTGTTCCATGAGAAACAAATCAAGAGCCACCATAATCTTGAGCACGTTGCAGAATAGTAGATCAAAGAGGCTACTGTGGAACATGGCACATGGGATAGTCCTCCAACGACGAAGAGTAGATGATGCGTGTAGTCGGTGCAGGAAATTTGGAACTGGAATTTTTTTAATGTTTGAAATTTGCTATCAATTGGTGTAAAAATCGTATAGATAGGGGGAAGTGGCAGATGAAAAACAGCCTAATGAAGGTTCACTATTTTTGTCAAAATCGAAATTTTTCCAAATTTCAATAAAACTCATAAAATTCAAATCAAAATTAAACACTTACCTGATCCTTGAAAGAAACGCTAACAACGTAAATCGTTGATGTTGCTCCAAACGCGATGCACGAGAAGAACATGGCAGTTTCAGGTAGCGAATTGAGCATTTCGAATCTTCTGAAGTAGGCCCTGATTAGAAATTCTGGTTAGGATTCACAAGCACACAAGCTGGGGATGAAAAACTTACGATAATCCGACGATGAACACGGAGAGGATGGTAAGGATGACGGAGCTCAGGGAAAGGAAGAGGAGGAGACGGGTCGCGGAGTCGCGGTCGGCCTGAAAGATTGAAAAATGTTCAGATTCTAGTTTCTAAGAAAATTTGCTCTTGATTGGTATATTTTTTGAAAAGTTAAACCTGTCGGTACAGTGCGGTCAATAGTGTATGAACTTTTGGTGTTTACAGTTGAAAAACGTCAACTTTGAGGGTCTGGGAAAGGAAGTTAAACTTGACCGTTTGATCAGAAATTTTTTGGGTGTATACATCAATTCTAGAACTCTATTTTTGTTGTTGACAACTTTTTTGTACGACCTCTTCTAGAGATGATACGGCTTATATTGTGAAGTGCAGAAGACACTAAAATTGGTGAAAAATTGCATTTTAAAGGGACAAACCATCATTAGAAGAGGTCGTACAAAAACGTTGTCAACTACAAAAATAGAGTTCTAGAGTTGATGTATACACCCAAAAAATTTCAAATCAATCGACCATGTTTAACATCCTTTCCCAGACCCCCAAAGTTGACGTTTTTCAACTGAAAACTCCAAAAGTTCATAGCTTTTCGTCCGGTACTGTATACCCTTTCATTTTCTCTACGATTTCTTGCTCCAATGTTTCCCCATATTTCTAAATAGCCCCCCCCCCCCCCCCCTATACCCTACCAACCTGTCCAACTTTCTGCGGATTCGAGCATAGCGGAACACACTTGGATGATCGATTCAAAAACACCTCGTCTTGTGGACACTTTCCGTTTAGCCTGTCCGCCGCTCGTCGTTTATCTTCCTCATCATCGTTAGTGTCCTGGAAAAAAGGGGATAGATGATTGATTACAAGTTAGGGGAAGTGAGGGATGTGTATCTAATAACGTAATAATCTTTTTGGTAAGAGTGGGGGGGGGGCAGTGGATCAAAGGCATAGATAATGGAGGCCGGAGATGATATCAAAGGTAGAGAGTAATGTGACCATGAGTCCGGGTGATGTCATGGATTTTTGACTATTCGAACCGCGCCAAACTCCGACCGTCTGAACCGACCGCTCAAAAGTTTGAATCGTAGCTGTCTTGGAGCATGTTTGCGTGTCTCGCTTGAATTATTCTTGTTTTTTTCGCAACTATGGCATTACTCACGTTAAATCCGCAACCACGAAATTGCGAAACGACTGGTAGCGAAACGTCCAGTTTCGAAGCGGCTTGGTTGCGAAATGTCGTGGTTGCTTATTCGTCGTGAGTTGCGAAATGTCGTAGTTGCGAAATGACTACTGGCGAAACGTCCCGGAGCCGTTTTTCCGGTCGATCGGCCGACAGTCGGCGAGCGAGCGGACCGGCTTGCGGTCGACCGCCGGACAGCGCTTTTCTGCCGACCGGTATGTAGGATACTCACATAAAAATGCAAAAACATGACCCGCTTTTTCTCAGAAAGTGGGACTATGTACCCAATAATCCAAAAAATCCTGACTTACCCTTTCCGCCCCGGCATACTTCGCCCGCTCATCCTGTATGGCTCCTTGCTCATTTGGCCCCTTCATGCACATCTTCTCCCTGTTATTTTCCAATGGAAACTTATCACATCTGATGACATCCGGCCATGAGAATCCAAAGGATTCGAGCACCGGGAGGCATTTTTCTTGAACGGAAAGGCAGAGTGGGCGACATGGTCCGATGGGGTGGGCGAGCTGGAAAACTTGTAGATAGCCTTTTTGGTCCTGATTTTTCAAAAAGAGAAAAAACTAACCTTCTCATTGCACATCGGAAAATATACAGAGCACAGGAAAAACTTGAGCTGTTCGGAGCACACAACTGATAATAGGGGCTTGTAGGTGAGAATTGATTCTGATGCATCTTTGAAGGACTCCTCGCCGACCAGATTGGGAAAACTGAAAAATATTTTTTGAGTAATTTGTAGAAAATTTCCTGGGTTTTGTTTTAAGTGTACTCTCCTAACATTTGGACTATTTTGAAAAGAGTTATACCGATTTCAAGGGTTTGGGTATATGATTTTTGGATTTCTTAAGAATCTGAAATTCCCATGAGAGATCAAAAGTACATTTTGTTTTTTTCCGGTCCCCATTAATCACAAACTTTTTTCCCATTTTGAAAAAAAATTCTTCCTCTCCTCATCCCAAGCATTCAGCATTCTGTGGTACAATTGATAGGAGATAGGGAGCCCCCCGGAGCAGTTGCCCCTTTCTTCTCTCTTTTCTCTGCGTCTCTCCATCTCCCACACTCTCTCGCCACGTCGCGGATAGTGAAATATGGCCAGCAGATAGTATAAGCCCCGTCTATATATCACTTGGTCCCCTCGCTCGCCTCGCTGTTGGCGTTTCTGTTTCCTTCAGCTCCCCCCAGCCAAAAATCTTTGAAAATTTTTGGACCTCTATGCAACTTTGTTCCCCTTCATTCTGAAGGATACTAATCGTTTTTGGCCAGGGGGAACCGGAAGCCTTCGAAGAAGAAATGATGAATTTGAGAAGGTCGACTAAAGGATTTTTGTGGACACAGGGAAGGGAATTAGTAGTGGAGGGGAGAGATGATGAACGAGCTGGGATCAGTTGGAAGAAGTTTTTTGATGGATTTGGGAAGGTGGAGAAGTACAGTAGGAATGAGGAATCTGGTAGAACAATTCATCAATGGATCTCAAGAACTCGAATAACCAAATTTCTGAAATTCTGGAACTCGAGTTTCTAACAAGATAGTGCATAATTTCCCGCTGATATTTGTATAATCACCACATCTCTAAGATTATTGCAAGCTGGGTTACATCTCTTCAAAGTTTTTTGGCTAGAGACGCAGACAACGAGATCATTCTCGTTGTCTGCGTCTCTCACCTCAAATTTTTAGAACGTTGTAACTCGGTTCGGGATGGTCCTAAGGAAGTAATTCTTTTACAGAAATGTAGAGAAAATTGAAGGGTTTTTTGTTTGCTGATAGTAAAAACGTTGAAAGCAGCAACGACCTCTGGAAACCAGGTTATGGCCGAAATCGGCAAAATTACAATTCGAGAGTTCAAATGTATTGGAGTACGTCCACTTTTCAGAGATTGAAATAATATGATGCGCGGAAAGTTTAGAATCTGGAGCCATAAACACGCTAGATTGGATGAATTGGTTCTTCGGCTCTGAGACATTTCGCAACCAGTCGTTTCGCAACTCAAGTCGATCTCGCAACTACAACATTTTGCAACCGGTCACTTCAAAACCATGAAATCCAGGATTTTTGAAAAAAGTTATCGCTAAAATCACAACTTTTCTAATGTAAACTATAACCTGGAATAGTTCACAATACCCTCAATCCCATGCAATCTTAATGAACTTAAAGTGGTCTAGTTTATAGAATTGAGAAACGACTGGTTGCGAAACGTCTAATTTCGAAGTGGCTTGGTTGCGAAACGTCTTGGTTGCAAAATCGACGTGAGTTGCGATGTGTCGTAGTTGCGAAATGTCCCGGACCCTATTCTTCATATATGTATTTCTCTAGCCCAGAAAAGTTTAATATCACTATCCATTATACTGACCCCTCATTTCCCTCCACTATCTTCCTCTCCTGCTCCCACAAAATCCAATTAGATTGGAACTTGATGTGATATCCCCCCCCCCCTCTCAACTCAATACACCTCTCAATATCCTATCTTATCCCGAGTGTTATCCTTCGTTTTTCCCCATTAAACAATCATACTAAATCACCCGCCGTGGATCTACTCGGTCCTGCCTCCTCGAGAGGTACAGATAAAAAAAACGACAGTTGTTGGATATCGAGATATATTTTTACACACCCTATGGGCACTATAGCGAAGATGTTTCTTATGTAAAGTATACATTGTAGAATTTATGAGTACAGTAGGGCGAGCAGGGGTGTCAACTCTCTTTTAGCCACAAGACTTGCTTATTCTCCCTCAAATTTTTCAAAATTCCCCACCTTTCCCCCCTCAACCTATGCATCCTTTTGACCATTAATCAAAAACGTGTCGCGGAATTTCTTAAGAGGAAACGAAAAATTCGCAACATACGGCTCACTTGTCATTCCACATGTGGCATTTCCCCCTATGTTTGTTCCTCTCTGAAAAGAGACACCATCTGGACAGTTTACATACACTTTTGAGACAGAGGGGTGTCTGGTGGTGAAGGGCAGGAAGAGGAGATGTTTACAAATTGATAGTATATTCTATGTGTGCACTTATAGATAATAAACATTGGGAACACCACTTGATTATGTTTATGGACCTTGGTGTATGTTATAGAGTTTCAAGTCGAGGGTGGCCGAAAATTTGGAGATGGAAAAGGTGTAAATTGAAGTAGAGTTTATCGTTTGTTGGGGAAAATTATATGACCGGAAAGAGGCTCTCAAGAAGTATAGGGAAAATCAAGAATCGTAGATTTTGGGACACTAACAGCACACTGACTGACCACTTTTAAAGCAAGACGGTTTTTTGAAGCAAGATGGTTTTTTGAAGCAAGACGGTTTTTGCCGTATATCAGAATGATTAGTGGACCAATTTCTGTGAAAATTAGACAGAAAGAGAGGCAATTTTTCGGTGATGACTTCTTCACTCCAATCTTTGAAAAAGCGCCGACTACGCCGACCGCGCCGCCCGTTAGCCGACCGCGCCGCCCGTTAGCCGCCCGCGCCAACCGACAGCCGGCCACCGACAGTGCCGACCGACAGCCGACCGCGCCCACCATTAGCCGGCCGCGCCGACCGACCGCTGACCGCGCCGACCGCGCCGACCGCGCCGACTGATCGCCGACAGCGCCGACCGCCGACCGCCGACCGAAGAACTGCAGTTCGTTCTGCTAACGTTCGTCGCGGTCGGCGGTCCGTTGGCGAGCCGAAATATTCAGAAAACTTCGTATTGCGAACAGACTTCAATCAGAACCATTTTGACCAATCTCATATATTCTCAATTAACCTCCATTGAACCTTTTTCTCATCCCAATATAAGTTGAAGGTGTAACACCTTCCCCTCCTCTTCTTCCCAATTCTCAATCGCATTCGAGCATCATTTCTAAGATTTACGAGCCTATCAATTTGTGCGCTGCGCTCCCAGCCTCGCAGGCATACCCCTAGCACAGACACACACATTGTTATTATATTGCCACCTGTCTCTTTGTCTTCAGGCGTTTTTTTTTCGAGTATTGGATGTTGTTGAGTAATTTCGAATTTTAATAACTTCCAAAACTCAAATTGCGAATCAGAAGGGAAATTGTTGTGTCAGGAGGAGAGGGGAATGCATTTACGACTCTCTCGGTGTGGATGGGTATAATATGTACTACTGATAACTACTGATACTGATAAGTGATCGATTGAAGGGGTAGCAAATGGGGAAAAGGAAATATGTATGCATGTGAACTGGAGGTTGGGGAGAATGTATTGATTTAAGAAGAGTGGAGGAAAAATTGATGGTGATACGTGGAGGTAGCTGATGAAAAAGTAGCTATTGAAAAAGTAATTACTCTAGGAAACAGGCAAAGGAAAAATTAGTTTGAAATAAGCGATGGTCTGGTATCCATGGGACCAAAACATGAGAACGCCGTCTGGGAAGTAATTCAACGTAGTTTTTGTTTTTGACGGCTAATTTCTATGAAAAATATTAGGCTGGAAAGAAAATTTTCTGCTTGATAAAAATTGAAACAGATATTTAAAAACTTCAGTACTTGGCGTCTGTTGAAGCCGCTCAAAAACATACTGACAGAATAACCAAACCTAACAAGAGCTCATATTTTTAAACGGGCTCTATCTCAACAACCAGTAACCCAAATTACATGAAAATTTAACAGATCAAAAGGAAATGTTCTGTAGATTATAACCCACATTTGATATTTCAGAAAATTCAATACTAGACATGTTCGGATAAGACGAAAACGCTGCTTCGAAAAAAGCGGAGGCATTGTTAAAGACGTCCAAGGCGCACTAGTTTGACGCTTTTTAGGCTTTTAGGCTTAGGCTTTAGGCTTTAGGTTCTCAGGCTTTCTAGGCTTTTTAGGCTTTTAAACCGTAAGAAGCTCTGCGCGACATACAGTAAGTAAGTACAGTAATTTTAACGGCAACGCTCAAAATAGAGAAATCGAAAACGTCAGACAAAAGTTTCTTGAAAAGCTATTCTCAGACGACGTTCCGACGACGACGTTTCCGAGAAAAATTAATGCAATAGTAAAGAATAGATCAAATACAGTACCCAAAACCATACCCCCAAAAAAAAGCTCACCTCGTCAAATTATATGGCAACTCTGCGCACATATCATGATCCACCCGCTGACACTTTTGTCCATGTGCCACCACTCGGCAGGTAACCAGGAGCAATAAGAAGGTGCTCCAGGCTTTCGGAAGGAAACCACGAAATGGTCCCATTATGTGAGTGATAATGGGGCAAATGGAATGGGGTGCTGATGGTGGTGGTGGTGTGGGCCAATAGGTTCGGAATGAAGAGAAAAGGGGGAAGGCCTCGAAGAAGAAGTAAAAGAAACAAAGGAGGAGGGCGATGGACGGCTGTCTCTTCCTCTCTCTGCCTCTGTCTGTGTGTCCGTTGACAAATGACCCAAAAAGTGGGCGGAGCTTGGGCGTCCCCTCGATGTTGTTGGTGCTGCCTCCCCGGTCGGTTATCAGATATTTTGTGTATTCATGAAACACTGGGAAAGTGTGTTCTTTTTTTCGGTAGATGGGCGAGAGCAAAGAGACGCAGACTGTCAGAGAAGGAAATTTTTTATGTTGCCTGTAATAAATATATTTGGGCAGCAGAGAAGAAGGAAGCGACAACGAGAAGCAGCGATTGATTTGATGATAACGGGAAGCAAGAGCAAATAGAGAGAAAGGGAGGCATTCACATGGACTATTATCGTCATCGGGAGGTGCTTTTTTTTGGATTGACTTGACTTTTGAACTTTGAAAACCGTGTCTTAGACTGTTGTCCAAAAATGGTGTCGTCAATGATTTTCGATATTCTGGGCTTTCGAGCATTATCATGTTCTTTATCTTCAAACTTTGCATGATCGTAACTTTACTTTCAGTAGACTTAGAAAAGAATTCGATAGAAAAGTAGCCACGAAGATTTTTCCCATTTCATTCTTTCACTTACTTTTTTATTACTACTGTAAGCCAAGTTACAGTCGCTCAAATCTTGCCCAAAAGAGACGCGGACAACGAAAGCACTCTCGTTGTCTGCGTCTCTCACCTCGAAACTTCGAACGGCCATAACTCTTCTCAAATTAGCCCTAGAGACGCCGCTTTTGGACTAATGTGTTGAAACAAGAGAGGGCTATCTTTAATTTCAACTAGATGATGATGGGTCTCAGTCTACAATCTTCAAGAAACCAACAGCGCCTTCTGGAACGTTCTAGAAGCTCCGCTCCCAAAATTTACCATTTCTTCCGGTTCGAAGCAAAAGAAACATTTCGAAACTTCTAGATTTCCCTCCTCATTGTGTTCCATTTGTTCCATCTCCCTTTGCCCCAAAAAAGAAGAGTTCCATTTTCTTCCCCTTCTTTCTCCTAATCTCCTATCCTTTTCTCCTTCCCCCCACTAACACCCCAAACAAAGTTACATTGTGCACTTTTCAGTGTCTTCTGTGTGCATGTATATAGCTCGTTTGGGTCCAATTGTCTAACCGAAAAAAGGGGAAAATAACGGATAGTTGGGGAAAAAATCAAAGAGAAAATTGAATTTGTTGTTTGAACTCATAGCGAGTCAATTTTCTTGTAGAAAAGGGGAAATTTTACTTTGGTGGAAACGGGGTATGGGAAACTGAGGATTGTTTGAGAAAGTGTAAAAAGATGGTCTCCAGCTGGCCTCCAAACTTTTTCGTCAAATTTCGCACCTGCCTCTGTGTTTTCTTTTCACTAAAGTGCACTTTTTTGGGTCATATCTTCGTTTTTATGGCACTCAAAGTAGGGTTATTTTTTGGAATGTTGCATTTTTTCTCAGGTTTTGCAGGTGTCCCCCCCCCCCCCCCCTTTTTTTATGGTACTAGAATGGTCATTCGATGAGTGTCATGTAAGGGTACTTGACGTTAGTTTAGGTACTATTGGAGGTGTAGATAGGGGTCTTGGGAAACTGAATTGTGTGTCTGCAGAGTCAATAAAATCTCAGAACTTCAGAATCATGATGTTTCAGGAAATCAAAACATTAAAATCCCCGGAATCTTTCAGAATTGTGGAGCATGAGAAATCAAAAAAAGGTATGAGAAATCAAAAAAGAGTATGAGAAATCAAAAAAAACAAAAAGATGTTACTAAATTTCTATCTTTTCCAGAATCCTTTTGAATTTTAGAAGCCTTAAGAATTTCAGAATTCTTCAAAATTTCAGACCCCTTCAGAATCTCAGCGATCTTCAGATTCTTAGAATTCTTCAAAATGTTAAATTTGAAGTGGCGTCGGCCTGCTAGTGGCAGAATCCTCTGAACCAAAGGGAGCCCGTTGTCCACACATCAGATTCCTACGAACCTATAAATAAAGAAACTACAATAAACCTGGATAGCGTCTGGACAAACAGACACACATACAGTATCGGCCATAGTGATATTCGTTTTCGTCATGTTCAGTTGAAAAGCGCCAACTTTTAGTGTCTGAAAAAATAATTCAAAGTAACTATTTCTGTTTGAAATTTTAAGGGTATATGAATCAAACCTTGAACTTTAATTTTGTAGTTGACAACTTTTTTTTATCTCTTGAATCAAAAAAGTTGCGCGCAGAAACCTATTTCTCAAAAATGTTCGATTTTCGAAACAATTTTTTTTGACGTGCTATATCTTGGCAGAGCAACTTTGTACAAAAAGTTGTCAACTACAAAGTGAAAGCTCAAGGTTTGATTAATACACTTGCAAACTTTCAGACAGAAAAAGGAATTTTGAATCAATTTTTCAGCTTCTCAAATTGACGTGTTTCAACTGAAATGACAAAAACGCATATCAATGTGGCCGGTACTGTACATTCAAGCTCATCTACTTTGTCAGTGTCACCACACCCTAATCTTCTCCATTTTTCTCCTTCCTCTTGACTCTTTCCTTCTGTCCTTATCTCCCCCTGCCCATCTGCCCTGCCATCCTTCATTCTACAGTTTTTGAGGCCCTTCTCTATACCAACCATCTGCCACGAAATGAATACATACACTATCTGAAGTCTTCTTCTAGTGTTGAGGCTCAATTTGTCACTTGCCTTCTCCTTCTTCGTCTTCTGGAGCACCACCAGCATATTTCAAGAATCACGCATACAGATTGCAGGAGGGGGAGAGGGGACAAAGGGTATTAATTCAATTGTTTGGGGGTTTGGAGGGGGGGCGACATGGAGATATGCATTTTGCCGCCAAAAGACATACGGAGAGTATGAACGGGGGAAGGACACTTCATATTTGGAGGAAAGGGGGCTCATTTACATGCCAATTGGAGTATGGGGAGAATGGAAATGTCATAGATGTCAATGGACAAATCAAATCAAAGGAGAAACTGCTCAACCACCGGTGTGAATATGTACATAGTGTTATGAATAGCAGTGAAAGATGGAACGCAATATCTTTTTGGAAAACTTTGGGTTTTTGTAGAGGGACCAGTGCTAAACTGAATCTACAGTATCGGCTATAATGATATTCGTTTTCGTCCCTTACAGTGGAAAATCGTCAACTTCGGATAGCTGAAAAAGTAATTCAAAGTTGTTTTTTTCTGTTTGAAAATTTGAGAGTGTGTTAATCAAACCTTGAACATTTATTTTGTAGTTGACAACTTTTTTGTACAAGTCCGCTGTGCCAAGATATGGCCCGTCAAAATAAAAAGCTTAAAAAATGTCGAGAATCAGCACTTTTATCGAGCAAAATTTAGCATCGCCGTAGGTTTCTGAGCGTAACTCTTTTGATTGAAGAGATGCAAAAAAAGTTGTCAACAACAAAATTAAAGTTCAAGGTTTGATTCATGCACCCTCAAGTTCTCAAACAGAAATAACTATTTTGAATTAGTTTTTCAGCAACTCAAAGTTGGCATTTTTCAACTGAAAATGACAAAAACGAATATCATCATGGCCGGTATTGATTAAGATATGAATAATATAATGTAATTCTAATGTTTCTGGGTTGACAAAGGCAGATTATGTTGAAGTCAAATTATTTGTTTTTTTGGCTGATCGAGAAGGTTTTTGTGCTATAAACCGGGAATAACTATGCATAGTTCATGATTGCTAACCCTAAACTAAATTTTGAAGTTCAGTCCTTTTCTGAATTCTGGTACATCCAGGTCTCAAATGTTGCAACTTCGGGATTCTGGCTCTCATGATTTGCCTAGAAACGATTCTCTGAGATTCTGACAATCGGAGGAACTGACGATCAGATAATCTGAAATCCAGTGCTTCTGATGTTTTCATGCTTTCCTGTTTCGATGTTCTGAAACTCTAAGATTTGGAAACTCTGAGATTTTGGAGTAGCTTGACTTTTATATCCTTTAATCCAACATCATCATTTAACATCTCAAGTTTTCCAAACTTTTCTACAATACATACGGTACCGCTTGAAATTAAAGAAACTACATGTCTGCACCGATTCACCAAGACTATCCACATTTCACGAATAAATGATGTTCCCTGTCTGTCAGTCTGTCACTCTTCACTGCCTACACTTCAAAATCAAAAAATTTCTACCATGCTCCTCAACTATAACTCCAAAACTCATAGTATCAGTTGCAAAAACCTCCACACCAAATCGAAGTATTCCCGGCGGGGACAATGGTTCTCCCTCTCACGTCATCAATCATATCTCTCTCTCTCTCTGTCTTTCTGTGCTTGTCTCTTCCTGTCAGAAGGCGGGAAGATGAGCACGCCGTGGAGCCCTCAAGGCCTCTCTCTTCTACAGAAATAAATCACTTGTCCCTCTTGTCTCTCTGTGCACGGATTGCGCGCGAAGAAACACGAGTAGAAGGAAGGACCGGCACAAAACAAAGAGAAATATTTTGGAACAAAGAAGAAGAAGAAGAAGAAGAAGTTGGCAAGAGAAGTTGCTGATAGACGGGCCGCCGGCATTTTTTTTAG
The DNA here is from genome assembly GCA_963932045.1 of Caenorhabditis sinica. Taxonomy (NCBI): domain Eukaryota; kingdom Metazoa; phylum Nematoda; class Chromadorea; order Rhabditida; family Rhabditidae; genus Caenorhabditis; species Caenorhabditis sinica. Next base: position 19,344,335 of record OZ009942.1, on the reverse strand, counting down.
GAGGAAAAGTTTTAGGGCAAAGTTTTGATTTTGAAAAGGGACTAACGTTTCACTAATTCTAATAAATGGAGGTGCTCTATGAGACATCATCTTTACCTTTATAAGTTTTTAAGATGGAACAAATGGAACACAATGGGAAGGGAATCTAGAAGTTACGAAATGTTTCTTTCGGTTTGAATGGAAAGAAATGGAAACTTTTGGGAGCGAGGCTTCCAGAAGGCTCTGTTGGTTTCTTGAAGATAGTGGACTGGGAAACATTGTAATCTAGTCAAAATGACCCAGAGTAGTTCAAAATGGAACTTAAGGAAAGATAGCCCTTTCTTGTTCCAACACTTTAGTCCAAAGACGGCGTCTCTAGGACTACTATGAGAAGAGTTATGACCGTTTGAAGTTCCGAGGTGAGAGACGCAGACAACGAGAGTGCTCTCGTTGTCTGCGTCTCTCACGATGGAATCTCTGACGATGAAATTTCGGGCGGTCATAACTCGCCTCAAAAATGAGCTAAAAACATTATTTTTAAACAGAAATGTAGAAAAACTTAATGACTATATTTGTGACAGAAACCAAATTCCTAGCACTGTCTTCAGAAAAGTTACTATAACTCAAATCTTCAATGTGAGAGACGCAGACAGTGAGTGTGCTCTCGTAGTCTGCGTCTCTATTGGGCAAAGTTTGAGCAACTGTAACTTGGCTTACAGTAAAACCAGGACTGGCATCACTTGCTCAGTTCACCATAATATTTGCTCTTTGCTCCATTTGTTTCACCGTGGGAACCAAACCACAAGTATCATATCGCGAGACAATCAGCTGGTACTAACCTTTCTATCGATGCCAGTTTACGACTCTACTTGTTCCTTGTTACATCAAACAATTAAGAACGTATGTCTGATAATGCGTACTTAGAACTGATAAAAATTTGGTTCCTTACTCGAGCTACACCTAAATAAGCAGTTCAATTGTAACTTGAGGGTCGAACTGGGCCTGGTTTCTAGAAGCAAGATTTTCAAACACTCAAGTTTCAAGTATCCTTTTTTTAAATAATTGAATTTGAGCAAACAAACAGTTTTTGGCAAGCCTTAGGCAGATTTTTTTATTTTTAAGCCCCGACGAACATTTTCATGATCCAATGTTAGCATGTTAGCAAGAAAGTTCTTCAAAAATCTTTACTAGTTCTTTTCTGCTTACTGCCACTTAACTTTTCAATTTGCGGCAGCATTGTATTTCCTGTCAAGAAATATTTTGCCAAAGTCATCCAAGTGTATACATCCTACGAGACAATGTACACATACACATGTACAACAGGACCAATTATTTTCTCAATTTTATTAATAGGCGGAAAAGGAAGAGAAGAAGACACCTGAAGCAACGATTAGAACAAGCGGCACTAGGAAGAGGATGTGATTGGCATGGGAAGTTGAAGAATTGGGAGAGGAAGAAGAATCTGGAGACGTCACGGACGGTGATGTCTCCAGACGGGCCTTCTGATTCTCGCGCTTCAGACGGAACGATGTTCGGACGGCGATTGGTGGAGAGATGTCGGAGACGTCGATGTGTGAGGAGAAGGGGTCGGAGACGGGGGATTCTGGAGAATGGTGACGACGTTCTCGGCCACGGCAGGATGGCTGGGAGCAGGTTACGCAGACGTGCAGGTTGCAGAAGATGTTCACTTCGTTGCTGGAAGAAATATTGGTTTTGGGATTCAGAATACTTCAGATTCTAGTAGCCAAGTTATCAAACGATTCGAGATTTCAGTGATTGGATGAGCTCCAGGAAACTCGGCTCAATTTTAGCCAAGCTCTTTGAAGATGATTACACTTTTGACTCAAGAACCAGGAACAGGAATACAAATCCGTGAACTGTGTATATAATGATCACACTTATGTTCAATCTGATAACCTTGAAAATTAAGAAAGAAACTCAAACTGGGAAAAAAAGTGAACAAAGAAAGTTCAGCTTATTGTTTCTTTCTGTTCCCAAAGCACTCAAGGCTAAACAAAAAAAATTACATACCTCGTTGGAAAAGCCCACGCTTTGATGTGGTTGTAGAAGATGGTCTTGCCATCCCGTCGAGACACTTCAAAGTCACCCCAAACCTGAAAAAGTTTTGACTTTGGTGGTGAAGATTTTCAAAGTGAATAGCTTAATCATGGTCAAGATCAAGATCTAAAATCATGTATGTGGCTCAGGATCGAAACTCCTGGCCGTTACATGTGACGCCTCAAAGTTTGAAAACGCGAAAGAGACGGTAAATTTAGTGAAATTTGAAGAATTGGGATCTAACTCAGAAATGTATTCATCTGATAGTCCTCACTTTTCTGAACATTTTTGTCCAAAAATCGTCTCTCTAGAATCACTCGGAGCCGAGATGTGGCCGTCTAAAATTAAACGGTGAGAGACGCAGACCACGAGAGTGCTCTCGTCTTCTGCGTCTCTAAGCTCCAAACTTCAGTCAGCTCAGGCATAACTCTGCATGTAGTGGTTCTAGAAATCTATCTTGGTCAGAAAAACTCAGAAATATTTGTACTATTCCAGTTACTACAAGAGCTGCAATTATGATTTTAACGCTTTTTTGAACAAACTCGTGACTGTTTTCCGTTTCTACAACCTTTTTTATTTAGGATCGTAAAATCGCGGCAAAATCATTAAAAGACACATTGAAGAACAGAACATGCCTTTTGAAAAATTATTTCAAAAGAAAACCAGCGATTTTCTGAACACTTCGGTCCAAAAATCTCCTTTCCAGGACCACTATGCGCCGATTTATGGTCTGATGAAATTTTGAGAGACGCAGACGAGGAGAGTGCTCTCGTTGTCTGCGTCTCTCATTTCAAATGTCGAACGCGCATAACTCCGCTTACAGTAATCCTAAAAACATGCTTTTTGTACAGTATCACTTAAAATTATGTTCACTTTTTACCTCCCCAGAAGTTTGCAACGAGCAACCTTGAGAGTCCGACAGGGGCAACTCAGAAATCCCATCATTCGCCCAACACCTTCCGATTCTTCCATTCTGGTCATCCTTCATTTCTACTGTATACGTCTAAAAGGATAATAACTTTTGAGTCAAAAAAACTCTCGATTTCTTTTAAAAGCTTACCACTTTGTCGCCGACTGCCAACGGACGTTGTAGTTGTTTGGCGTCGAGGCTGGCGCCGTCGAGGACGCGGACACGATAATCGACGGTCTGGAAGAGTATTTGATCTACTTTTTTGATCTTGAGAATATAATAAATATCTGACGGGGAGTGCCTAGATTTGAAGCTATTAACAGAAAATCTTACTTGGTTATTCAACAAACTTGATGCCGTCGTGGCATCTGAATTGATGGTGATTCCACCAAAGGATACTGTCACTTGGGATTCTCTAAAAAAGGCGCGAAAAATGAAATTTCAAAAGTATCCAAACTCACTTTGGCACTGGCGCTGCTGGGATACAGGTTAGTAGAAATCGTTTGTCAGTGTCGACGTTGAATCTGAAATTTTTGAATTTCCAAAAATCTCAGAACCCCCTCAACTAACTCATTATTATTCGCCATCACCACTTCGATCTCATTCTCCAAATTTCCCTCTCCGTTCTCCTTGGTTGAGCATCCTTTCAGTGGAATCTAAACAAACATTGGTCTCCTTCTCTTTTTTTGTTATACACTTTTACATAATCCATTCTCTCTTTTATTCAAAAAAAAAGTACTGACCTTCAACTGATATTTGGTATCTGGTTGTAGTGTACCATTTGCATAAATACACTTTGGGCTACCCGATCGACTTTGTATCGTACCTCGGAAGACTTCGTCGAATTTGATTTTGAGTAGGAAATCTGTCTGGAAAATTGAGGAATTTTTTGAGGTGGACTGGAAGTAGGTCATTGGAAATGCTGGCACCCCGACGCTTCGCAACCAGTCAACTCGCAACCGCGACATTTCGCAACTGACGGTGATTTTGCAACTACGACATTTCGCTACCGGTCATTTCAAAACCACATATAACCGAAATGAATGTAAAACGTACAAGTTTCTATAGTTGCAAAATGACTGGTTGCGAAACGTCGGGGTAGTTTTTTTGGCATACAAAAATTGAGTATTGTCCGCTCATTTTTAAGCCTAGCTTAAGTCTTGCGTAAGTTCAGTTTAGTTAGTCAAATTTAACCTTGACACTGAGGATTATGTTTTTAGTCAGAAAATAATCTCTTGTTCAACTTTAGTATGTTCATCTGCACCTGTTCATGTTCGTTCGGCAAATTTTGCACATAGAGATTTTTGGATTAACCTTGAAAGATAGATTATTGGAAGTGAGTAATGAAACGTCGAGTATAGACCATATAATGAGCAAAAATATAGGAGATCTTACAATTCTTCGTGAAATCTCATGATTTCCGAAAAGTTTGCCTATATGAAGAATTTTCAGAAAAATTCAAGACTCGAGAAAAGTTTGAAATTTTTAGAAACTGGCCGAGTTTCAGACTCTCAGATCTTAGAATTCCTTGAATAATCAATATCTGAAAATCTGAGACTTTCAAAAAAGAGTCATATAGAATTTCAGAATCATCGAAAATCGCAAAATCAGACGCTCAGATTCCGGGAATAATGGATTTTTCTGATTCTCCTAGTTTCGAATGTTCAGTACAAAATATTACTTTCTAAGAATGGCAATAATTCATTGGATAGATATGCAATTATCATATTTTAAGATGTCACTTTGATTAAATAGAGGTACACAAATAATCAAAACTGGGAGCAATTGATCACACACAAAATGGCAGATGATAAGAGTTATAAGATTTTTGAATACTAAACATTTCTAGAACGAAAATTTTCGAAAAAAAAAACTAAGGGGGGAGAGTCCTACCTTATCACAAGCAATCGAAGTGTCGACAATGGCAACAGAATGGATAAGGGGGAACAGGTGACCGCCGATGATCCAAAAAAGAATCATCGGGCGAGGAGATTTTGTTACTAAAGAAAAACTTTTCTCGAGAAGTAATACTTCTTTTAGGACTGTGTGCGGGGAGAATGGGCGGTCTCTTCTGAATAGAAGACGTGACAACGATGGAGAAAGGAGATGGCGTAAGAATCGGGATGGGTATAATTGGAGCGCGCGTACAGAAGGGAGGGAGGGAAGGTACAAAAAAAGGAGAGAAGGGGGATGGTAATGACATGTTACTGTAGAAGGACACAACTACTCGCTCGCTCCGCTCTACCCCTAATTATATATGGGCATTTCATGAAGGAAGAAAAGAAAAGATGACGAGAAAGAAGAATATAAGTGACTCTTCTTTTCTCCCATGTTACGCAATTTGCTACTTTCCTTTTCGTTTTTTGAGGGAGTCTGTCTTAGACTTAAGATGGGGTCCGAGTCACAAAAAGTGATTTGGAGTACAAAAAGAGCTAGAATTTTAGTTTGAGCTTAACGAATGCTCTGGAATGAGGGTAAACACTGTTAGACGGGGAAATTAGTGAAATTTGAAAGATTCAAATATAGTTCAAAACTGTGTTCATCTGATAGCCCTCAAATTTCTAAACATTTTTGTCCAAAAATCGTCTCTCTAGGATCACTCGGAGCCGAGTTGTGGCCGCCTAAAGTTAAACGGTGAGAGACGCAGACAACGAGAGTACTCTCGTCGTCTGCGTCTCTCACCATCAAACTTTGAGTGGGTATATCTGGGCTCATATTGATCCTAGAAGTGTGGTTTTTGAATCAAAGTGTTTGAGAAACGTTGAACTTTCAGATCGTGGCAATTCGCTTTCAACATTGGCTTCATTTCGGTGTAAAAACGGTTTTTTCTAGAACCGCTGAGAGGGTTGTTCTGATTTTTGAAGTTCTCAGTGAGAGTCACAGGCAACGAGAGTTCTCTCTTCGTCTGCGTCTCTCACTCGCACTTCGAACAATCATACCGCAACTTCCGGTAGACCTGCACCTATTTTTTTAGTCTCGAATTTCTAATACTAACTTTACAGTAACCTGTCCTTATCACCACCCTTCAAAATGACAACAAAATAGGAAAATCAAGGACATCTAAAGCAATTGATCCTTATTATGCGTTCCTCGGAACAGGTCGCTTCAACATCAACGAAGTCTCTGATCGACCGCCTTCCGACCGAACCGCCATTTGGTTGTGCATGTGAAAGTCGATGAGTTCGGTGATGTTGCTGAACTGACGGTCTCGGGTACGGACGCGCTGTAAAATAAAGAAGATCGTAGGATGACAATTTGTCTAGACTTCTCTGAGCATTTATCTCTAAAAATCATGTTTCTAGGACCGCTACGAGCCGATTTATGAAGATTTGAAGATGTTAAGTCACTCTCGTTGTCTGCGTCTCTCCAACTTTCAGACTGCCATAGCTCGGCTCGAAATGATCCAAGCGATCTGATTTTTGAAACACAATGTCTCTTCCCAAAACTCACCATCCTCTCATCCAACAAAATCAAATGCTTATGATCTCCATCCGTCGTCAACCCACTCAACACATACATCCCGGCGGTATGATCGCTGTACCGTACCAAAAAATCACCGGCAGTCCTTAATAAGTTTTGAGCCTCCTCTCTAGGTATAGGACCATGGAACCATGGTTTCCCTCTGACGTCTTCCGAAATATTAGCAACTCGGTTAGTGACCATATCTTGTCGATGCAAATTAGGGACTCTCCGGCCATCAGAAGAGCCGAAAGAGTCCGAAGTCGATGTGCTCGGCGACTCGGCTTGAGCTTTAGCCTTAGCATCGTCTGTATTTACTTGAATAGCTGCTACTAAAGTGTCAAGTAACTTCTGAACATCTTTACTAGACAGCACATGACATCTTCTGTCAGTGCCATCCTTATTTTTGGCGATATATCCGAACATATTTTCAGTCTCAGTGCCACGTTGACCTTGCGAGCCAAAGGAGAAAAAGGAGAGGGGGTGTCTCTGGATAAGTCGATTTTGTTTTATGACTTTGACCATTTTGGAGGAAATGTTTAGGTCGACAATGTAGTTTTCTTCTTTGACCTCGCCAATGATCTGGAAATCATGGAAACTTTGAATACTGATATTTGTGGTTTTCAAGATTTAAGGGTTTTTGGATTCCAGGAATCCAAAATTCTTGAAGAATCGGAAATTTGAAGTTTGCTTGTGAAGTTTCCAGGAACGACGTCCCGACGTTTCGCAACTAGACATTTCGCAACTCCCTTCGATTTTGCAACCAGACATTTTGGAACTTTGTGAATTAGTCCAGTTCTCCTTCATATAATCTACATACATGAGATTACAGATACCGTGGTTACAAAATGACATATTGTCGCGGTGGCGAAATGGCCAGTAGCGAAATGGCGTGCTTGCTAAATGTCGCGGTTGCGAAATGTCTTTGTTGCGAAATGACTGGTTGCGAAACGTCGGAGTGTCCCGGAAACAGGATTACCATGGCACTGAGGTTCGAAAATGTAGGGTTCAAGAAATGTATGATCATGACGTTTCTTATGATCGAATTTATGACCGACGTTTCGCAACCAGTCATTTCGCAACTTTGGCATTTTTGCTTTCAGGATTCTACAGTCACAAAATCTGTGCTCCAGAATCGAATTTTTGAAGAATTATTGGCATTTGGAGCTTTCAGCAGGATCCTAAATATCCGAAATCTTAAAGTTCCAAAGTGGCGAAATCTCAGAAATTTGAATCTACGGATGTCAAGATTTGTGAAAAATCAACTCACTCGACTAACAATTGGATTCAAATCCCTCTGTGTGCATTGTCCTACTGTAGACGCGACATATTGTATGCATTCTCTGAAAATATATATATTGATACAATTTTTGAAAAATGGTCTCACCTGGTCAGAAAATGGTCAGATACTATAGTTTTGGCTCTCTAGAAGATAGGAATTCTCTTGTTTTTGTGGATATTTTTTCACTTTTCTAACATTGTGAAACTTTATAAAACCCCTATAAAAACTAAATAAAAACTAACCCCACCACTTGTGACCTCATCTCGCTGACCATCACATTCATCGACTCAATGACTGGCACACTGCCCAGGTACTGAAAAGTTGATAAATCAAAATTTTTACTGGACCATCTTCAGAGGTCCTAGAAAAAAAAGTCAAAGTAAATCCAATATGAATTGAATATACAGAAAAATCTACAGAAAATTTCCTTTCGATCTGTTCCATTTTCATAGAACTTGGTCCACTGACTACTAAGAAGACATTCTTCAAAATATTTCAGGTTTCGAATTGTATCAGTAGTGGAAAACTAACTCCAGAAAATGTCAAAATAATTCGTTTTGAAAAATTCACAAATTCAAAGGTCTTTGAAAAATTTGCTATCGATCTGTATAATTTTCATAAAAATCGGCGCATTGGTTTTTGAGATAGGGACCGTTAAAAGTTTTCAATGGCTAAATTTATCGAATTTTTGAAAAATCTTCATATTTTCTTGGTTTTGCCTTTCATTAGCTTTCATTTTTCTCTGAGATTCATCTTAAAAATATCTAGAATCCTAGAAAGTTTTTTTTTAGAAAGGTCCAAAAAAAGGTATTTCCAGTAGTGATTTTTCAAAAAATGCAATAATTTTTTCCAATAATTTTCAAAATTTCTCGATTTTTTCAAGTTTTTGTTTGATTTTGCATTATTTTCCAGGTTTTCGGCTACTAAATTTCACTTTAAAACTCTAGCTTCCTTGTTATTTATTCCAGTTTTTCATAATTTTAATTTTGAGCGATTTTTTAAACTAGAAACTGATATTTTCATTTTTCAAAGCTTGACATTTGTCTTTCTGGGACATTTTCCTTCAAAAATTGACAGAAAATCAATACATTTCCACGATTTTTCTCGATAATTTTGTTCAAAAAGCCTTACCACAGCGGCCAGTGTCACCCCTGAGCTTCGGAGCTCTTGCGCGAATCTCGGGTCCAAATGTACCATTTGATCTCTGCAAAATTTTTTTTGAAATTTGCAAAAAGTTAGTAACAAAAAATGAAAATACCAGTAATGTTACTGATAATAAAAAGTGCTTGAGTGTGTGTTAAAGAGGTAAGAAACTGTGTGTGAGGGGTGAGAATACTTCTTGTGCTGTGTTGAAGGTGAAGTTGAACACAACGGGACGAGAGAGTGTGCGAGAGTGAGAGAGTGTTAGAGAAATGTGGAGGAGAGAGTGTGGAGTGTTGAAGAGACGCAGTAGGAGAAAGAGAGAAGTGGAAAATATATTGGGAATGGGAATGGGTGACGAATGTTGACTAGGAGAGAGAGAAGGAGGGAGAGATTAGATTGCTTCTCTTTTCATGTGTGTATGTTTCGGAGAGAGTATGAGTCATCCGTTTTTATCGGAGAAAACGAGAGGAAAATAAGTTTGCATGTTGTGCAAACTTAATTTCAGGGAATTGAAGAATGTGTAATCGGATTGGAAATTGGAAAATGTGTGGACTCTGATCATGGGGAGTTTCTCAGTTTTTGAATATCGAGATCTCAGAATTTGATAAGTATAAAAATGTCGAATTTCCGGAGAACTAATGTAGAAATGTGCGAGTTTTCAGACCAGGAAGTATTTTCGAGAGATTCTTCTCACAAGGGAGTTACTTGAGGTGTGGAGTTGAACTTTTTCTAGGAATCGGACCATAGACTGTATTGACCGTGAGGATTCAGAATCTGCAATAAAAATTGGCAAAATGTTCACATAACTCGAGTTATCAGCCATCAAAGCCTCAGCCAGTACTAATTTCGCTGATTTTTGACAACTCATATCTTAGCTCCCAGGCACTTTTAGAAGGTCTAGTTTTTTGTGTTAAGCTCAAAATGAAGCCTGCAATCAATTAGTATAGGTTTTAGAAACAAGTTCAATCTAATAATGGGGGAGTTGCAATCTCTACATGTTCCAATTGCGACCATTCTTAGTTATTTACATAATTTGATTGTAGGCATCATTCTGAGCTTAACACAAAAAACTAGACCCTCTAAAAGTGCCTGGCAGCTAAGATATGAGTTGCCAAAAATCGGAAAAATTAGTACTGGCTGAGACTTTGATGGCTGATAACTCGAGTCACGTGAACATTTCGCCAATTTTTATTGCAGATTCTGAATCCTCACGGTCAATTTAGTCTATGGTCAGATTCCTAGAAAAAGTTCAACTCGACACCTCAAGGAACCCCCTTGTTAGAGATTCAATCTCTTGTTTCTGGATTTTCTCACTTTCTGAGCAAAATTCCAGCTGTTTTCACCATCCTAGAGACAGAAAATGCGGTCATAATGTCCCATCAAAATATATTCAATTTTCTCAAAACCCCCCCCCCCCCCCCCCAAAAAAATTTCAATTTTCTCTTGTTATTGTCTGACTCATAGTCAGCCTCAATAACAAAGGGATATTCAATTTTTCCTCGAATTTCCGATACCTCTATTATTCAATTTCCGGTCCCTCGAAGTTTCCAGAAGTTCACTTTTCCGTCAGCTTCATCTATCCATATTTCGTATTAATGATCAGGGGGCCACCCAATTAGAATATGCACCAAACCGTGAAAATTCCCTAATTATTTGAAACTTTTCAAGTAGAAAATGAGATTGGCAAACTTTGGTCATTTATTGTCGTGACCGACGACCAAACAGTTGCTTCTGTGGTGCGGTGTCCTTGAAGTTGGTTCGTATTGGATGGATGTCAAGCAACTTGCAAATCAACAGTTGGTTGGTGTTGGATTGATGTACCGCAACTTCGTCACTGGTGTATGGCAACTTGATGATGGAGTGATTGATGTAACCGCGATGATGTCTTGTTTGCCGCTCTTGATACATTGGGTCAATCACAACGACAACTGTCTCCGCTCTTCCAACCCGTGCCTCCGCTCTTCCAACCCGTGCCTCCGCTCTTCATGTCTCTGATCCTCCACATTCGATATGATGCCTCCGAAGATGTTACACTGGCTCCCGTGGCTCCCACCTCGAAGAATCTTATATAAATTCAACCCACTGTTAAGAGATTCATTTTCCAAAGTTATCCGATGTTCTTTCAATTTTGAATTAAAAGCTTTTCCAAGTAATAAACGGTTTAATTACCCAAGTTTGAGGTACTACATCGTCTACAACCGAACAGAGCAAGACCAAGGAGTACAGCACTCTTTCATGGTGCATCGACCGGGAACTGGTTCAAAGGACCTGATATACATTGGAACGAGCATTCCAACACGCAGGAGTAGATTATGCGGGACCATTTAGTATTAAGTCCATCCGAGGAGGATATGATAAGACTAAAGGATGGATAGCAGTCTTCACTTGCATGACTAGCAGACTTGTGCACCTAGAAGTAGTATACTCGCTAAGTACAGATGAATTTCTGTTAGCATTAACGAGATTCATAGGAAGAAGAGGAGCCCCAGAGAGCATATCAAGCGATAACGCAACCACCTTTAAAGCAGCGGCTGAAGTAGCCCAGAATACTTTTAAGATTGAGAAAGCGCTAGCAGATAGAAATATAAAGTGGTATTTTAATACTGCCCTAGCCCCATGGGAAGGGGGAGTATGGGAAAAAATGGTTGGACTAGTTAAAAAGGCTTTGAAACATGGCTTAGGAGAACAAGCCCTACCCAGAAAGGACTTCGAGACCATGGTTATAGAATGCGAATGCATAGTCAACCAGAGACCTCTCACATACCTTGATGAAGAGGAAGGAGATATACTGAGACCAATCGACTTGATCAACCCAAAAGTCGCCTTTCCAAGCTATGATGAGAAACTCCTAGAAGGAGAATATTCAGAGTATACGTACAGATTTAGAGAAGTACAAAAACATGTAAAAAGATTCTGGGAAGTATTTGAGAGAGACTACCAAAATCAGAACAAGATTTTCGAAAGTGTGAAATTCGGGAATAAAGCCCATAGCAATAAAGTTATACCAATAGTGGGAGAGATAGTCATAGTAAAAGACGAAAAGCAACCAAGAAATAAGTGGAAATTAGCTAGAGTTATAAAACTATGTCCTGGAAAGGATAACGTCGTAAGGACGGTAGAGATAAAAACAAAAAGCCAAAGAATTTTGAAAAGACGGATAGAGCAACTAATCCCATTAGAGATAAGACCAAACTCAGAGGTAAAACAAGTCTGGGAAGAAACAGACACAGGAGATAAGGAAATTGAAAATAAACCTAGTATTTTGAAAGAAAAGAAAGAAAAAGTGAAGAAAACCGAAAAACCAGTACCAGTGACTCCAGAAAATAGAATAAGGACAAGAAGTCAAACCAAAAAAGATCGAGAAAACCAAAATCAAGTATTGTCTGTGAAGCAAAACACCAAATCACGTTTTTGTTTGGCACCCACAAGTTTATACAACATAACAACGATTGTAATGATAATGAGTGCATGCATGATAACAGGAGTAAATGCAGGATTAACCTTGGCTGACCTCCAAAGTGGTTCATTTGATAGCATAACAGAGAAATTCAAGATCGAGAACATGACCACCACCACGGAGAATCCAAACAGAATAAGAAATATTTGGACAAGTACGACAACAACACCAGTCTATACCACAAGGAAACCGATCACCACCGAAAAGCATAATCTTCCACCCTCCACGAGTCGTCCACCATCAACTCAGAAGATAGAAACCACCCAAAGCATGCCGAAACTAACAACTACTACCACAACTACTACCAGCCCCAAAAGAAAAGAAACCACAAATAAACCTACTAAAAGCAGCACGACTACGGTATACACCACTACTACCACAATGCACCCCAGAATAATAATGAATGAGAGTGAAAATCCTAATACAAAGAAAAGTGGAAATAAAAACACACAAACTGTACCCACCAAGACGTATAAGGAAATCATAAATATGGAAGTAATACCAGAACCCATAAGACAAGAGAAAGAGATGAATTATAAAAGAGAGGCCAATCCAGAAATAAGCAAAGAAAAGGGTTTAGAAAAGGGAGTTAAAGGAAACTCTCCTAAAGTCAAGCCATGGATAGCCCACCACTCGGAATCAAGCATAATGTGTACAGACACAGGAGTACAACTAATTGATAACGAAGTAGTAAAGGGTAGATTATATGATGTCTGTACAGGATCTTACTGTATTAATGACATCGAGGCCAGATCAAAAACAGATATAACCTTTCCGGCGAAAGAAGTAGTAAATAAGCATAAAGTCATATGGAAAAAACCTATAGACAATGAATATATCATAATAGACAAAACTTGTCCACCAACGGACTACTGCAGCAAAGTAGACTGCAGATTTTGTATAGCTTATTTGACTAACACCCATTGTTCTCCAGCAACGGTCATAGGAGTCGTGACATTATTAATAATTATACCATTAAAATGCATTTTTAGCTGGACCCAAAGAAGGAAAATCAGAGAGTTCCTAAGGGCAGTACGGCTAAGAATAAGACAAGCAGGAGAAATAATTTGGAGAACAGGAACCAACCTAATTAGAGAAAGACGAAGAAATACCAAATCAAAAAGGAAATCAAGTGTTACGAGTAATACTAGAAATATAGGAGAAAGGAGAGAAGAAATAGAAATGGTAGAAATCAAGAGAGAACCATTACAAGAAACACCGATCCTTGTAAAAACAGAACAAAATAAACCTAAACCAAGAGATATAAAGGAAAAACCAATGGCAATGGGGACCCTCTCTAGAAGTATAGCCATGACAATATCCCTTATATGCCTAATCGGGAAAGCTACAGGAGACGTGTGCGATTTAGCTATTCCTATAACCCACACAGAAAAGATATGTAACGAGACCAAATGCCAGATCATAACTACACAAGACATATTTTTCAATCCTACCCAAAACACTGTCTGTCTGCAAGTTATATCAGAAGAGAATGTAGTCACTAAAGTCAAAGTCAAAGCAGAATATGTATACAGAAAATGTAGGAAAGGAGAGATAAAGTATACGAAAAATTATACAACGAAAGTTGAATCTTCGAAGAGATGTTTTGGATTCGGAGAATGTAGAGGGAGAAAATGTTTAGACATAGGTCCTCAGTCTAGTATAAGTGATTTTAAAGAAGCCAACCAGTATAGTGGAAGAACGTATTGTTCAGACTCATGTGGAGGATGGTACTGTTGGTGTATCCTCCCGATGGAGTCATGTTTATTTTACAGAACATATGCGAAACCAAATACAGAAGATATTTTCGAGAAATATAGGTGTGACGAATGGGGTCACCAGTTAGTATTGACCACCACCGTGACAACAAATGGTGTAGCAATAAGTGAAGAACATATGTTAGTGGAAGGAGAAACCGAAACTATGAAGATATCAGGGGGAGAAATAAATATAGAATTAACAGGAATAAGTGATGAATCAGGTTTAGGCATAATGGGGAAAACATTTTTACAAAAAGAAAATAGCATAGCCATAGCATCAGGAGAAATAGAAGACATAGCCCTTGAATGTGACGAGGAACTCAAATGCGTATATAAAGAAACGTGCACTTGTACACCAGCAGGTGAAGAGGCTAGCTGTCAGTGCCGAGAAGTAGATCTATACAGAATATTAGAGCATAAGGACCACAGACTGCCTATAGTCACAGAAAAATATCAATTGGCGGTAACGAAAGATAGACACCCAGTTTTGAGAATGAGACATAATCAAATCCATTTGAAGATATACTTTAATCAGAAATATGATATTGCGTTAACCAAATCAGAAATAGACTGCGAAATTCCAGAATTCACTGAATTCAAGGGATGTTATCACTGCAATAATGGAGCATCCCAGAATATAAAATGTAAATCCAAAGAAGATACACATGCTAAATTAACATGTAATGGGACAGAATTCATAGACATACTGACATGCAATAAAGAAGGATACGTAAACGAGATCCATAGAAAGTTTGATAAGTCCCACCCGGTAGACACATGCACAGTTAAATGTGGAAAGAAAAATAATGTATTCAAAATCGAAGGAAAGCTAATATATGTTAACGAAGAAGGAATAATCAGTCATATTAACCAGGTATTAGGAAATAAATCGCCAGGTATCATAGACCTCCCAACTATAAATCTACCAGATTTTGAAAACATAGGAAAAATAATTATAGGAGGACTAGGAAAACTAACAATGATACTAGGAATATTCTTAGTAACCGCAGGAATAATTTACTTTTGTATTTTACCAAAAATAACGAGATATTGCCTACCAATATAATCATATTACAGGAGAGAATGCAACCGATATTGAAAGGACAATACCATCAGCAGATACCGATGGGACAGGGACAATTCCCTCAGCAGATGTCCCAAGGCCAATTCCCTCAGCAGATGTCCCAAGGCCAATTCCCTCAGCAGATGTCCCAAGGCCAATTCCATCAGCAGATGTCCCAAGGCCAATTCCCTCAGCAGATATCCCAAGGCCAATTCCCTCAGCAGATATCCCAAAGCCAATTCCCTCAGCAGATACCACAAAACCAACTCCATCAGCAGATGTCCCAAGGACAATACCATCAACAGATACCACAAAACCAACTCCATCAGCAGATCCAAGGACAATACCATCAGCAGATACCACAAAACCAACTCCATCAGCAGATGTCCCAAGGACAATACCATCAGCAGATACCAGAAAACCAATTCCATCAACAGATGTCCCAAGGACAATTCCGTCATCAGAGACCACAGGAACAATTCCAACAGCAGATGTCCGAAGGACAAGTTCATCAGCAAATACCGCAAGAACCAGCCCCTTATTTTTTCAACCCACCAAAACCAACTGCTTCAGAGCAGACAAACCAGAGATATGTTGTTCCAACACAACGTCAAGTAAGTGACTCGAGAGATAATACTACCAAAACCCAGAAAGATAATAACCTAGAAGAAACCCCCATTTTATTTCAGAGAAAGAGAGAAAAGAAGGAAAACGACAGAAAATGCCATCTGTGTGGCACCTACGGCCACAAAGCTCTTCACTGCTCAGAACTAACCTATCATGAGAGAATCGCCGCCGCGAATAAGAGACCGCGGCTGTGTAGAATATGTCTAAATGAGACTGAAAACCCCCACCTACCAAACAATTGCAACTTCAACAACTATGGTAACAAATACCGTTGCAGAAGATGTGCCAATCCCGACCACGCGCGCAATTTGTGCCCCCTCATGATAGGAAGAGATAGGAAAAGAAGAGATACACCAGAAATAACACCAGTACAAGAAGAGACCAAGATCCCAGAACAACAGCCGCCAAATACCCAGCAACAAGAAACCGCAGAGAAACCGCCAATAATCAGCATGCTAGCCAGAAAGCATGAAGACATAGAAGGAAAGCCAGAAGAGATGGTAGTTGACGAAGAGCCAATAAATGAAGACGACCTCCTCAGAGAAGAAATAATCGAATAAATAAAAAGATATATGATACAAGAATAATATAACCCCAATTACTAATACAATTTATTCAAGAAAGAAGATTATATTATCATACATACTTATGAAACACCAATTATACCACTAGAAATACCAATTGTATCAAGAAATAAAGTTTGAAGTTGTACCAAGAATCACAGTTTGATGTTTACCAAGAAATACAATAAAGTTTTTTTTATAGAATCACCAAAAAGCCAATAGATATAATGACGAGAAGATACATCAAACCACCAGAAAACACAATGCTGACGGAAGTGTCGATTTTAGTTGAAGAAACCAAAGAAGCAAAAGAGCACTTTACGTGATCAGGAATATCGTCAATGTCGTCAACGCAGAAGTACGGCGAGACAGTCCTTCAAAGATATAATTAACAACCCCAGAGATATAAAAATAGCATACCCATCGAGCAAAAGACAATACGAACATGTGGGACATCCACCCTTCAGGACCCAACGGGGAACCTCAATACCAGATATAGAAGAAATAAGAATAACCACGAGAAGGAAAATAAATCCTCTCGAAATCATCAGAGATACGAAAAGACAAGAATGCCCACAAAACCTTACGGAAATACAGGAAAACTCAGAAACCATGACTCACGGCCCTCCCCCACACTACACAATCAAGAAATATTAATAGTTTTTTTTGTAATTCAATAGTTTAAAGAAAAGACGACAATCGTCGCCCCCGGAGGATGCCAGCATAAGAGATATAGGAAAAGAGGAACGTTTTACAGAAAATTATATTTAACCTCTTTTCGAAGATATACAACTTCTTGTCAAAGATACACAATTTTTCAAGAGATAAACCCTTTCATCAAAAGAAATACGACTCTCCAAAGATATAAACCCCTTTTGTCAAAGATATACGGAATTTCGAAGATATACAATTTCTAAAAATAAGAGATAAAGTATCCTGCCAGTCTCTTCAACGAGAGGGACCACCCAGAAGATAGATACCAGTTGGCCGCCCCCCGGAGTGTCGTGACCGACGACCAAACAGTTGCTTCTGTGGTGCGGTGTCCTTGAAGTTGGTTCGTATTGGATGGATGTCAAGCAACTTGCAAATCAACAGTTGGTTGGTGTTGGATTGATGTACCGCAACTTCGTCACTGGTGTATGGCAACTTGATGATGGAGTGATTGATGTAACCGCGATGATGTCTTGTTTGCCGCTCTTGATACATTGGGTCAATCACAACGACAACTGTCTCCGCTCTTCCAACCCGTGCCTCCGCTCTTCCAACCCGTGCCTCCGCTCTTCATGTCTCTGATCCTCCACATTCGATATGATGCCTCCGAAGATGTTACACTGGCTCCCGTGGCTCCCACCTCGAAGAATCTTATATAAATTCAACCCACTGTTAAGAGATTCATTTTCCAAAGTTATCCGATGTTCTTTCAATTTTGAATTAAAAGCTTTTCCAAGTAATAAACGGTTTAATTACCCAAGTTTGAGGTCTCTTCGACTCGAATGGTCGTTTAGCTGGTTATGTGTACCAAGCATGTTTGATTCTCTAGAGGCTTCTAACCAACCTCGTTTATGGGATGACGCTTGGGAGGTACCCTAGCCGGTCAAGTAGAGTCCGAGAGGGTCGCAAATCCCTAGACAGCTTGATAGTCTGAGGCGACCTGGTTGTGTCGGAGTAACTTGCTTGATCTGTTGTCTGTTATGAACCAACCAGACTTTAGTGACGGCTTGCTGAATGCCGGCATAACTCGGTAGAGCTTGTTTAGGGTCGGCCGTGAACCGATGATGGGACCTTTGCTCCCTAGGAACGTGGCAATAGTCCGCGAGGATATCGGCGGGTAACTGTGTCTTTGTCAATGACTTCGGTCTAACGGCATTGACCTCCTTTAGTGGAAACAGGAAACCTGAAGGGAAGGGAGAAGGAAGAAGATTGGGCTGGCAAGAGCTTCAGTCTAACTACAGTCCATTGACTTGCAACCACTTAAACCAGTGGGATATGCGGATGGATAAACTGTAGTTGGGTGGTCCTCTTGTCTGACTCGCCAAGAACTGTACTTATGCTCTCAGAGCAAATACATAATGGCCCCCCACAGAAATAAATCCCCTAGCAACTGGTGGTCCCGTTCAGCGGGTTCTTGCCACTATTGCGCCCCAGGCTCGCCCCCCATCGTCTACAACCGAACAGAGCAAGACCAAGGAGTACAGCACTCTTTCATTTATCAAAAATAGACTCTATTTCAGGATCCTAAAGAGCATTGAGCTGGAAATCGAAATTGGATTACTGTAACTAAGTTTGAGGTAAGATTCAGAAAACTTTGAATTCTGTATAGCCTATTTAGGCCCAAAAACAGGCTCCTTTTCTTTAATCTTTCCAATTTTGGTCCCCATTTTTGGCCACCTCCGGCGACTTTTGATCTACTTCAAAGTCTAATCCATTCTCGTTTTTTGCATACAAAAATCTCGATCTTTACTCAAAAAAATCCTATAAAAGTGTATACTTTTTCTATTCTCCCCTAATCTTTTTTCCATTAGCATTTTTCCATTTTCTTAGAAATCAAAATTGAAAGATCACAAGATCTTATCAACCTATGTATAACCAAAATGTTAAATTAGTAACCTATCATCAGTTGACAGGTTTGATCACCCAAACTGAGTCATAGTAGACGTTTTTGATGGGAATTTGAATGTCAAGAAACTAAAAAAAATAGCGATAAAAATGGGAAGAGATAAGGGAGTGATGAGCACCGGTACTTGTATTGAGAACGGTGAGAAATTTTGGGTGTGGCATTTCAAAATTGAGAAAAAAAGGGAAACACTTATTGCTGGCACACCTATGGGTTTATCAATTTTTTCTGCTTTCGATTTTATTAGCGAGGGTTTGGAATACTAGGAATATACTAAAGCAGAGCTTGTTTTGGATGATATGACCGTCGGCTGGCCGTTGACCGGTCTCCGATTGTCCATCGCTGGATAAAATTTCTATATTTTGTCAATATTAAGTGACATATTTAAAATTTTCAAAATTATTCATAATCTTCAGAAAATCTCCTATCGTTTCATATATTTTTCATGAAAATTGACTGTCTAGTTGTCGCGCTTTTGGTTCGTTAAGTCTGGCACATCCGATCGAGCACCAGGCATGGAAAATCGCGCCGGAATCCTCCAAAATGAAATTTTTTTGATAAATGTAGTGTGTGAAATAATCAAGAAAAAATCGCCTTTTTATCTGTGCAGTTTTCACTAAAATTGGACTACTGGGAGCCGAGTTATAGCACGGAATATGCAGGCACACATATTTACAACAACCACTGATTTGGTAAGAAAACTTAATCGCTTTCAGAATAAGCCGAGGCTAATTTTTTGTAAAATTTCAAGCACTGCTGTTATCAGCATAAAATTTCCTAATTTTCACAAAAATCGGATCACTGTGAAGCGAGTTATGACCTGAAATTAACACACATACAGATTTGGACTTTTGTCTTTTCCTGGACCGTCAACTAACGTTTGACCGCCACTCGACCGCCGAACATAATTCCAAAATTTAAAAAGCCCAAGTAGATCAAAAACTAAAAACCGAGAAATCCAAACCAATATGAAACGATTAGTCATAGCCTCAACACCAGCTGTTTTCATTTCCCCCCTCTCTCTCTCTTTTTTTTAGTTGTTTTTGTTTGCTCATTCTCCCTCTGTCTGCTCTTTTTCAACATCTCCATCTCTATTTTTGCAGCTCCAGAACAAGACAATTTTAAAAGGAAAAAAAGTGAGTCATCGATGAGAAATGAGCATGCATACTTGAGCACAAAATGGGAGAAGAAGAACAAAAAACATTAGGAGAAAAATAGCAGACCAGACAAGAAAATGGCACAACAATGGAAAATTGTTGGAGATGGAGATGTTACTCATAGGGAGAAGTGAGATATCTGTGAATAAAATGGGGGACTACAAAGACTACAAAGACTACACACTACAAACTACAAAATATCAACAAAACTTTATATAAACCACTTACGGAATGGGAGTGATCCTTGGAAAGCAGTGCTGAAATGAAAAAATT
The DNA here is from genome assembly GCA_963932045.1 of Caenorhabditis sinica. Classification (NCBI taxonomy): domain Eukaryota; kingdom Metazoa; phylum Nematoda; class Chromadorea; order Rhabditida; family Rhabditidae; genus Caenorhabditis; species Caenorhabditis sinica. The sequence goes on along the minus strand of OZ009942.1, from coordinate 19,323,990 downwards.
AAAGCCTTTGATTTTTCTCGATTTTCAGAAGTCTAGACAGCGGTCCAGATTCAAAATTTAAGCCTAAAACCTCAAAAAAGTCTCCACCTACCTCCCTGTCCCATGAATCCTCGGCTCTTGGCGTGAGCTCATCGTCTTCCTCATATTGGCCGCCATCTTGAAGATTTAGGCTTTTCAGGCCGTCCAGGCCATCGAGGCCATCGTATTCCACATCTAGGTCAGCCTGGGCCATTTGACTTTTTAGGCCGTCTTGAAACTTTAGGCCGATTAGGCCGCCATCCATGATATTAGGCCGAAAATATCAGTATAGAAGACACATATGTCCTCACTACTCCTCGAATGTGTCTGGTGGCTAAAAGTGGGCGGAGCCTGGGGTGTTGGAGCAAGAGCGTGGTGCAGATAACCTACTGCTAGTGCTCGGCGAGCACTTGGAGAGAAGGGTGGAGCCTGGGAAAGTTTCGAATAAATTTTGTGTCATGCATACATGTTTAAGGAAAACTGAAATGGATGAAAGATGCGGGAGTCCGAAGAATGAACTTCGGAAAGAATAAAATCATATGATGGAGAGGAGGAAATGAGCAAGTGATGTGTTGAGATTCCGAACCTAGATATTGAAAAATTGTCAGATGATGCAATTATGGAATTTAGAGATTTGTAGGGGAAACTCTACATGCAGAATTCTGTTCGATTCCTTGAAACCGAGAATGTTAAGGAGGTTGTTTTATATTCATGAAGATGTCTTTGTTTGGAAAATACTAGGGTGGTAGCCGTTAAAACTGTTGAAATTGGGATTCCCAATTTTTTCGGATTAGGATATTCAGATGCCTGGTATTCAGAATTTAAGCGAGATCAAAGTTCTAAAATTTCCAAACATAGTGATTAGGACATTCTGAGATTCAGGCCGTTTGGCAATCGCGCTCCATCAGACAAAATACTACACAAAAAAAAAAAAACGAATTCTTCTTCAAAAAATGACTATGAAAAATTTTTATCCAAAAAACCGGGCAGGCCGGGCCGGTAGAAAGGTCCTCTATCGGCCCGACTTCTATCGCCCCGACGATATCTATCAGCCCGACCCGTCCCGCGATAAGTATGATTCTTGTTATTTTAAGAGTCAAGTCATAACAAACTGGGAACCTTCAAAACTATTTTTTTTTAATTGGTTTTTTCATACGTCACGGGCCGGGCCGGGCCGAAGGAGGATTTTTTCTACCGGCCCGGCACGGCCCGGGTTTCTGGAGTCAATTTTTAGAAGTGTCAAATTTTCAAGCTAGAGTTGATTTTTGCCGGTATTTTGCTCAAGAACTACTATTTTGTATACTTGTCGCGGGCCGGGCCGGGCCGAGAGAAGACTTTTTTACCGGTCCGGCCAGGTTTTTTGGAGCAAAAATTTTCCATAGTCGGTTTTTGACATAGAATTCGTTTTGTTCGGTATTTTTTTTCCAAAAACGTATTTTAGGTAGACATTGAGTATTTCGAAAAGTTTTCAGTGATTTTTAAAAAATTTTCTAGCTCAAATGGCCCTATTTTGTTATTTATTGCCATTTTTGACAGATTTTCGTTGATATTTGAGAAAAAAATCCGGAACATCACAAGTATGGGCTTAATACATTCACATGTACCCCGTAGCAGATTTGAGCTCAAAAAGATCACTATCTAGAAATTTCAACTTTCAAAAATCAGCTCCCCGTTTTTATTTCATTGGAGATTAACACTCTTTTTGTATACATATACATATGTGTACGTGTCGTATCTCTTCTAATACCTCCACTTTTATTCTGACTCATGTGCATATCCCGTTTTTTGATTTTTGCTCATTTTCTCACGTCGCCCTTCGCAACATATCGCGCCTTTCAAAGTGCTGACTAATCTAGGTAATACATGGAAAATTTTTTTTCCAAGAATAGATTTAGTATTTTTTGTTTTTAGAGTCATAGAGGGAGGAAGAATCATGTGAGTTTTTTTTTGCTGGTCAGGTGATAGCGGTTGGGATTTGTAGGGGCGAGATCAGAGTATATGCTCTTTTCTTGCAAAAAGGGGGTACCCCTTCTATAAATAAACAAAGTATTTGGAATCTGCACTGATAATTGGAGCATATGGGGCTGTTTTGTTGGTGTCTTGCTTAATCCGGAGACACTCTAGTTTTCATGGATGTGATTTAGAGGGGTATCCCAGGAATCGAAAAGCAAAAGGAAGTGATTCGGAGAATTTGAACTTTTGTGGAATCCCGGATTTTTCTATAAGCGGCTAACTACCCAAACAAGTAGACTAAACTGAAATTTTAGCTGCTAGTACCGTGCTTTGCAATTATTCCATTTGGAATTTGGTTTCCAAGACGTTTCGCAACTAGTCATTTTGCAACTACGCCATTTCGCAACTCACATCGATTTCAAAACCACGACGGTTCGCAACCAAGACATTTTGAAACTGGACGTTTCGCAACTCTATAAGCTAGTCTACTTTACGTTCATTAGGGTTGTATGTATGGGATTGAGTGTATTGTGATGGGATTGAGTGTATAATTTGAATATTTGAGTTTTTTGTTGCTTTCATACCAAATTTGAAACAAAGCCTTAGGGGTCTTATTCCCAAAAAAAAACTATCTTTACATTAGTCACACCATAAACAGTGCCACAGTATGTACATCAGCTCTCCACCTTAAAAGTGAAAAAAAACAAAATCCTTCCAAAAGCATAACCATAAATGCACGCACACATGTGTGGCTATTAGAGAGTATGGAAATGTATTAACACATCAGGAGTATATGTATTAAGACACCCACAGAAGGAGGGGCGAGCTTAATAGAATTTGTATTCCCCTCCCCACTTTTTTGGACTATAATCTTTGCGGGTGGCTCTCCTTCGGGGTGTAGGCTACAATCTTATTTGAATCATTTTTGATGTGAGGGTGAGTAACATGGGTTAAAGAATACTAAGCCGAGACTTCATCTGTAATTTCCATGCATACCAGATTTCAAATGTTTTCTAGAATTCGTGGTTTCTGAACATTAAGGGTCCTATACCTGAAGAAATGTGATTAACTTTATTATTTATTATTATTATTAGGTCAAGACCATTATTATTATTATATGTACACGTATTTCCTGGATACAACGGGTAAAGAGAGTCTGGTGTCAGTAATGAAAATGCGGGAAATTTGAAAGCACAAAACAGAAAAACTACCATGTGAGGTTTACAAAAAAGACATGGAAAAATAGAGAAAAAGTTAAATGAGATAACGAGAAAATCAAAGTTATTGAAGCATCCAGTCTGGAGGCTGTACGAAGAAGACTCCACCATCCGTGGCACAGTAAGTGGGGCATACCTGGAAAATGTGATAATGCAGAATTTGATCATATATATTTTGTTATTTGGTACTGTTCCCATAATCAGTACTGACTAACGAAACTGCCAAGTTAAGGAAAAATCCAACCATGATCTCTAGGGAACTCTCTAACAATCTATATAGTTTTCATGAAAATCGGTACACTAGAAGCTACAGTACCGGCCAATAATCTATGAACTTTTGGCATTTTCCGTTGAAAAACATCAACTTTGGGGGCCTGGGAAAGGATGTTAAACTTGACCGTTTGATCTGAAATTTTTTAGGTGTATACATCTACTCTAGAACTTTATTTTTGTAGTTGACAACTTTTTTGTACAACCTCTTCTAAAGATGTTGTGTCCCTTTAAAGTGGGCGATGCTAAATTTCCGCATTTTCAGTGCACTTTTCACCGATTTTTTGGTCTTCTGCATTTCACAAGCCATATCATCTCTAGAAGAGGTCGTACAAAAAAGTTGCCAACTACAAAAATAGAGTTCTAGAGTAAATGTATACATCCAAAAAGTTTCAGATCAAACGGTCAAGTATAACATACTTTCCTATACCCCCAAAGTTAACGTTTTTCAACTGAAAACGCCAAAAGTTCATAGATTATTGACCGGTACTGTAAGTTATGGCGAGCAAAAAACCAGTGAGTGCAGGTTGAAATTTCTTTGGTTTGACATGTTGCTTGTCATAGCAAGAATTACGCTTGTCGAAGCAATTTGATAAGTTTATTGCTTGATAAGACATTCTGAGGAGATATTATTAGCATTTTTAATTTTTGGAAAATTTCGAGTTTGAAGGATTCCAGCACATAAGTAAGGGAGGCTCTATTTTGAGAAAAGCGCCAGATTTTTATTATTTTCGGATATCACTGCCCTACGAATGCCACAATACCACCATCAACTCACCCCTCTATTCCCTTCCTCTCCTCGCTCGCCAATAAGTCCCTCGGCTCCAGCAGCCCCATCATTTCCAGGGAATCCAGGCTTGCCCTTCTTCCCTCTCGGCCCTTGTGCTCCGATTGGTCCATCAATTCCTGGCATACCGGATGGCCCAGGTGGCCCGAACTCTCCTTCTTCTCCAATTGGTCCCGGTGGTCCAGGGATAAATGGTTTGGGGGTGGCGTCTGCTCCAGGGTCGCCCATCTCACCGTCAAGACCGGAGATCCCTTGCGGACCCATTGGGCCCGTTGGTCCCATTTTTCCATTTTCACCACGGATGCCGTTCTTGCCAGGGATGCCTGGTTTGCCGGTGTCTCCTTTGATACCCTGCAAAAGCTAGGATGTTTTTGAAAATGTGTATTTTGCGTCTCTAGATGCTTAAAAGATCAGATCAAAAACTTTTTGATGTGCAATTTTGCGTAAGCGTGTCATCGTGCAGACCTGGCATAAGATCTGACGCCAGGCAAATGTTTTGCTATTACTCACCGTAATCCCCGTCGTTCCTTGTACTCCTCTCGGACATGGATCAGCACACAAACTCTTATAATCCACAGGCGGCTCACATGGAAGCCTTGCTGGCAATCCTGGAGCCCCTTCAGACCCCTTTGGTCCAGGCAACCCATCGCGTCCGGATAACCCTGGAAGACCTTGTGGGTGCCGACACTCGCAGACTCGTTCACGGGCGGTTTGTCCGGTTTCCCGGAGGAAATCGTCGACTTCATCACGCTTTTGGCGAGTAATATTTTGGAATTGGCTACCAATGTCGGAGAGCATCCCCTTGAGCTCGATAGCGGAGTCCTGGAAAATAGTATGGTTTGATTAGCAGTGGTTAAAGTTACTGGATCGGGACAGTTCAAACTAATTTTTCCCCGAAGTTTCCAACGTTTAACGGAAAGTTGAAAATATGAGTTTTTTGCCATGTACAATACCGGACAAAAATATATGAACTTTTGGTGTTTTCAATTGATAATCGTCAAATTTGGGGATCTGGGACAGGATGTTAAACTTGATCGTTTGATTTGAAAATTTTTGGGTGTATACATCAACTCTAGAACTCTATTTTTGTAGTTGACAACTTTTTTGTACGACCTCCTCTTGAGATGATGTGGCTCGTGAAATGCAGAAGACACTAAAATCGGTGAAAACTGCACTAAAAATGCGGAATTTTAGCATCACCCCACTTTAAAGGGACACACCATCTTTAGAAGAGGTCGTACAAAAAAAGTGTCAACTACAAATATAGAGTTCTAGAGTTGATGTATACACCCAAAAAGTTTCAAATCAATCGACCATGTTTAGCACCCTTTCCCAGACGCCCAAAATTGACATTTTTTAACTGAAAACACCAAAAGTTCATATCTTTTTGTCCAGTACTGTTACTTAATAACAAATCGTCTGCATTTTTACGTGAGCGTGTTTACAGTTTCGATTGCGGACCTGACACTTGATCTGACGCCAAAGCACTTACCTGACAATAACTCGCATCGTTTACAGTATTCTGTATTGAGGGACGAAGTATTGTGGCCAGTGGATGTACTGATATGATGAAGGAGGACATTGTGGATAAGGAGACAAATAGAGACACTATTATTATGGACGCGTACGCCGTCTCTCGGGCGTTCTCGTTCATGGCTGAAAAATCTAGAGTTTACATTCAAAAGTTGATAAGCATAAGTTTGAAAGGCACGAAATTTTTAAATGTTTACGATCTGTCTGCAAGTTTAATGATTCATAAATTTATGGATGCTCATGTTTTCTTTTTCTACTTTTCTGCGATTCTGAGTCTCAGTCATTTTGAAAAGTTCTAGTTCTCGAATTCCGAAGTCCAAATTTCAGTTTTCATATGATCAAATGATCATGAAATATGATCAAATGATCATGAAATTTCAAAAACCCAAAAAACATGATTTTCAATTTTGTACCCGGATCCGTTTGTATACGGATATGATCAGGTCAATGAAATACGTGTGTATGATTAGATACAATTTTTTTGAGGTTCGTCGTCGTGGTTTGGTCAAGGAAGTGATCATACGAGAGAAAACAGAAAAAATGAAATTCTTGAATTTTCTGGGAGCCAAAATTGAGTGCATCAAAACTCTAGAATACAGGAGAACAATAAAATATTAAAGAATCGTGGAAATATGACAACTTTAAACTCAGGCCTCCAAAATCAGAATCTCAGAATCAAAAATCTCAAGGTTAAAAGTTTCTAAGCCCTAAAAGTTATCAAAACTAAATCAAGGAAAATAAGGACATAAGGAAACCTATCAGAAGAATCAGAAGAATCTCCATTTTCTCTCTGTTCAGGAGAAAACGGAAAAACGAGAGCGATTATGTGTGATGACCCAAAAACACGGATCTCCCTCTTTCTCTTTTACCTAACTTTCTCTTTTTTCTCCCTTCTCTCTTCTCATTTTTCCCGAAGGCGTCATCAGAATTTTATCACTAACAATGATGAGAAGGGAAAAGAGAACAAGAAGAGATACTGTTTGTCCCCTGGGAAAGTCCATTTACTCGTTTTTTGGGATGCAAAAAGTCAAGTATAAAACGAAAAAAAAACTTGTTGAAAATGTTGGGAAATGAAGATTATCTTATTATCTGTCTCCGGCCCCGTTGTATTTTTGATCTACCAATTTTTGTATATTTTTTCTGAAATTTCAAATTTGGATCAAAATCTGAAGATAGCTAATGAAGAGTATCAAGAAAGGATGAAGAATTTGACAAAGGATTTTGAAAATTTATCGAAAAATCGAGAAAAAAGGTAGCGTTATTTGTCTATCTGTGTGTCCAAATGTCCTATTTTTCTTTATTTTTTATTTATCTGTGTGTCCGTATATCCGCCTATCCCTATTTTTCTATTTTTCTGTTTTTCTGTCTGTACGGATGTCCAGATGTCCCAAAAATTCTCAAGTTTTTTTCAGGGACTATGTGGAAAGTCAGTGTTCATGCTCCATTGAAATATCTGAAAAGTGCCCGATTGGGAAAAAAGGACCTCCTGGGGAAGTTGGTAAGATATTTTTGACAGTTTTGGTTTCCTAATCTTCTAGAATTTCGTAGATTTTTTCAAGAGATAATTTTCAGGGTTCGTTGGGCTTCCCGGTACAAATGGTCTCGATGGGAAAGATGGAGAAGATGGGCATAGCAATATGGATATTAGTGAGTGGACTTTGGAACTCTGGGCTGGGCGGACCGAGCACAGCCCGGCCCGCTTGGCCGGTCTTGTAAAAATTTGTCAAATTTTCGGAAATATCGGGAAATTTTCTGAAGTTTTTTCGAAAAAACTGGAATATTGTTCTGCAATTTTGCCATTCCACTAACATTCAAAATTAGGTCGAAAAGTGCACCTTCATTATCACTGATGAAAACTGGCACTTCAAATTTTTTAACTACCATAGAGGGCAGATCGGGCGGAGCGGCCCGGCCCGGCCCGTAGTAAGTATGATAAAAAAAGATCCTACGACCTCGAACCCCCTTATTTCCAGAAATGTCTCCCACCGGTTGCATCCGCTGTCCTGCCGGACCCCCTGGTCTACCAGGAGACCTCGGTTCTCCAGGGGAGCCCGGATTCCCAGGACCACCAGGACCCACAGGCCCTGATGGTCCAGACACCATTGGCCCCGTTGGCCCTGCAGGCCTTCCCGGGCAAAACGGAATAGATGGAAGCCCTGGGGAGCCTGGACAGAATGGGATGGATACTGTAAAGATTGTCTCGGTGCCAGGGAAGCAGGGAAGAAGAGGAGACGACGGGTGCAAGGGATCGAAAGGGTCCCCTGGTGCAGTTGGGAAAGCTGGAGAGCCGGGAAGAGCTGGGGAGAGAGGGGAAGAAGGAAGGAAGGGGATTGATGGCAACCCAGGGATCCCGGGGAAAGTGAGTCAGGATAGTTACAGTAAGAAAGAAAACTGCATAATAAATAAAAATTTGCAGCCCGGCATGCCTGGTCTTCCTGGAAAGGATGGGACGTACTGTAGATGTCCGGATAGAAACAGATATGATATTTTTCCTTGATACTTTATTGTTATGAAGTTGATAAATTTATTTTTCAATTGGGCTTTATTTATTGATAAACTCCGTTGAGGGATGGGGGATTGAAATTGGAAGTGATAAAGAGATAGGAGGAAAGTTATATACATGCGTCGTAATAAGAAAAGAGGAAAAAAGAAAAATGTTTTCAATCGAGCTCAGATCCGGATTGTCTTTCCCTTCGAATCCTTGAGTTTCTTAACGTTAGACACCAAGAACAATCCATTCTCCGGGTACGACAAGTTGTTCTCATAGTGTCTATGATGGAGTTTTACAGTAACCACAACTGTAAGTGGCTCCGACTTGAATGGCTCTGGTAGTTCGCGACGATAAGATTCAACTGCCTTGATGATTTTCCACGCCTTCCTTTTTCCGATCTCCACTCTCCCAATGAATTCGTTCCAGAAATGTGAGTCACTTCGGAGTTCTTGTCTCCTTTCATCCCGATCCTCAACTTTGCGGTTCCAGTCACTCTCCAAGGCGTCGTGATCGAAGGGGAACTCGACTTTTATCTGTAAAATTTTGATTGATAACGTTTTCTACGATCTTTTTTAATAATTCTTAAAAGAAAGTTGTCTATCTCACCTGAACTCTCCCGTTCTTCACTTTTGTTGGCAACGGCGCGTCGACTTCGAATAGCTTCGTTGCTGTCAGCGACATATATGAGATCTCCGGTTTTGCACACATTTTTCCTCCTTTCCTCCAGCGCTGTCTGTTGTCTTCGAAGGTGTGTTGATACCAAGCGCCGAGCTGAAAACATACATTATTTCAGGTACGGTACAAAGGGAGACGAGATATATCAACTACCGAGCTTCCGCCGAACAATAGCCGGTCGAACACTGATCGACTGCCAACCGCCCGTTGGCAGTCGGACAAACGCCGGCGCAGTTGGCGGTCGATCGGCAGACAGAAATTTTTCACTGACCGAAAGAGATGGTCGGTATCTTTCTTTGTATATCTCACCTTTACTTCCTGAACACAACGATACATTCCCAATGCTAGTGAAACCATGTGGGCACATTTGGGCACCGATCCAATGTTCTTGGGACAGTACTTTGCATTCCGAACTCCGGTCTCCACACAGATACCAAATCTGACCGTCCAAGTCGGATTCAAAAGTTTGTACTTCTCTGTCTTGACCAATTTCTTCGGATGGATTTGTGGTAATTCCAAAGGCATATTCCAATTCTCCAGAACCCAGGGCTGGAAAGTTGTTTAAAAGAGGTAAAAATGTATAATAAAGTAATGAGGTCTTACAGGTCTTGCGAACTCATCATCATCCAATTGAACTGAACAACCAGCGGCGTCCAGCTCGAATAGTGTATCTCTATCTGGAGCATACTTGGCCTCAATCCATCCTAACTCTCCACCATTGAACGTTCTTCCGAACAAATTTTTGGGATCCCTCAGGTACCCAAGATATGGGGACCAAATTTTCCCTTTGTATTTTTGGAAAATCTCTTCTCGAATATGCTTTGGATTCGGACTGATCGCTATGGTTTTGAAGTTGATCACAGGTCCCTCCTCGACTTCTACAATCACATTTCCAACGTCAGCTCGACCCTTTGGGTAGTCGGAAACTTTCTGGAAAACTCAATTAAAAATAAGAACCGATTTATCATAGCAAACCGTATGTTCGAAGGTTTTCCACTGACCAAGCAGCAGCTGGTCCGGATCATAAGTGTTGCGAATCACGCGAAGCTTGCGATGCTTGACATCGAAAACCTACAAAAAACTGATGCTATGGTGATTTTGTAAGATCCGACAACTCGGTCTTGGCGACTTGTGATTTTTTTAAATTGAGAATACCATAATGCAATGGAACAAATCCGGCTTTGAAGCTTATTTCTGTAAAATTGTCCATTCCGACTTACCTTGATATATTTGTCATCGACATCGACCAAGACACCGATAGCAAGACGGGGGTCATACTCCAGAGGAGTGCAAGGCATCGTTTGGCTTAATGCGAATAAGAAGGAGTTGGAATTCACTGAAAAAAATGGGTCAGAAGAGCTTGAGAAGATTCGACAGCGTGAGTGAACGACCAATAGAAGAAATGGTAAATCACAGAAAGAAGAAAAAAATCTAGAGTTACAAAAGAATCGACTGAACTAATTTCGAAGAAGTTATTATCGGTTTTTTGAAGGTACTCTCACTGCTGCTCGCAATTGTAGATACGATCTGGAGCGAGTTGAGACGCTGAGAAAGTGTGTAGAAATAGTATGGATCTCAGAGAGACCCAGTAAATGCTATGATGAGGGGGGGGGGGGATGATTTGAATTTGTGAGTAATAGTGAGTAATACGAAAACGCAATAACAAGAAAAAATGTTGCAAAACACATCGTAAAATCGATGCTTTCTGTTAAGTTGACCTTGATCTATACGACGTCGACAGATGGTTCGATATTCACTTGGCTAGTATATATGTATGTAGAAGCATATACACATTGAGAGCGCGTATGTGGGCGTGGCCTAGTACTTTGTTGCGTTTGCGTGATGAGTAGAATTATCAGCATACAATTAGTTTATTGTTGCAAGAGTAATACATTCATTTTTCAATTAAATTGGATGAGATTAATAGACTCCGCTGAGGTTTTGAGGGATAACGCGAGGGAACAAAAAATCACATATGTACATGAAATTGAAAGTGATAAAGAGATAAGAGAAACGTTGTAGATGGGTCGTAGTAAGAAAAAAAATTAGACAAATGTGTTCAATCGAGCTCAGATCCGGATAGTCTTTCCCTTCGAATCCTTGAGTTTCTTAACTTTAGACACCAGGAACAATCCATCCTCCGGGTACGACAAGTTGTTCTCATAGTGGTTATGATGGAGTTTTACAGTAACCACAACTGTAAGTGGCTCCGACTTGAATGGCTCTGGTAGTCCGCGACGGTACGATTCAACTGCCTTGACGATTTCCCACGCCTTCCTCTTTCCGATCTCCACTCTCCCAATGTACTCGTTCCAGAAATGAGAGTCATTTCGGAGTCCTTCTCTCCTTTCATCCCGATCCTCAACTTTGCGGCTCCATTCACGCTCCAAGGCGTCGTGATCGAAGGGGAATTTGACTGTCATCTGTGAAATTTTGATTGATAACTTTTTTCTAAGAAACTATGTCTTATACCTGAACTCTCCCGTTCTTCACTTTTGTGGGCAACGGCGCGTCGACTTCGAATAGCTTTGTCGCTGTCAGTGACATATACGAGATCGCCGGTTTTGCACACATTTTTCCTTCTTTCCTCCAGCGCGTTCTGTTGTCTACGAAGGTGTGTTGATACCAAGAGCCGAGCTGAAAACACACCTTTTCCAGGGAACATGGGAGACGAGATAGATAGAGAGACCGCCCGCTGAGCAATAACGACCGCTGCCCGAGAGCCGACTGCATACTGATCTTGTGACCGACCACCATCAATGACCGACCACCAACAGACCTTCTACCGTGGATCCATGCAATTTGTCAAACTTTTGAGAGTAGGTCAGTGACCGATGACCAACCGCCCGATCCCTTGCAGGCCGACCTATGAGTGCCCGACCGCCGAACAATGGTCGGCCGAAAACTGATCGACTGCCAACCGACCATTGGCAGTTTGGCAAAGGCCTGCACAGTTGGTGGTCGATCGGTGGACGGAAATTTTCCACCGACCGAAAAAGATTGTCGGGATCTTTCTATATCTCACCTTTACTTCCTGAATACAACGATACATTCCCAATGCTAGTGAAACCATGTGGGCACATTTAGGCGTCGATCCAATGTTCTTGCGAGAGTACTTTTCATTCTGAACTCCGGTCTCCACACAGATGCCAAATCTGACCGTCCAAATCCTACTTAAAAATTTGTACTTCTCTGTCCGGACCACTCGCTTCGGATGGATTTGTCGTAATTCCAAGGGTTGATTCCAATTCTCCAGAACCCAGGGCTGCAAAATTGTTTAAAGTTGTTGATACCGACGAAAGGTGGTTATTGCTTCAAAATAGGTGAAACTGTGCGTATAATCCGAATATCACAATGAAAAATGTCAAAATTGCTCTAAAACTTCCAAAATTCGCTTCGAAAAGGTCACTTGTAATATGCAACCGTGACCTAACTGGAGTTTTCTCTTCCATCGGTCTTGGCCACCTCGAGTCCTTCTAGTCAATTCTCACTAAAACAATTGAAATAAACAGGCAGACATTGTCAATAAACACAGTAGCTGAGTTTGATGGTAGAGAAAACTCCAGTTAGGCCACGCCCATTTGACACAACGGCTGGTGGGACAGGCGGATTTTCGGGGTTTTAGAGCATTTTTTGGCTCTTTCATTATAATATTTAGATTCTTCAAAGCAATGACAATTTTGGTCGGAGTTCTTTTTAAACGTATCATAAAGTAATGAGGTCTTACAGGTCTTGCCAACTCATCATCGTTCAGTTGAACGAGGCAATCAGCGTTGTACAACTCGAATAGTGTATCTCCATCTGGAGCATACTTGGCCTCAATCCATCCTAGCTCCCCACCATTGAACGTTATCCCGAACAAGTTTTTGGGATCCCTCAGGTACCCAAGATATGGGGACCAAATTTTCCCTTTGTATTTTTGGAAAATCTCTTCTCGAATATCCTTTGGATTCGGACTTATCGCTACGGTTTTGAATGTGATCACATGTCCCTCCTCGACTTCTACGATCACATTTCCAACGTCAGGTCGACCCTTGGGGTAGTTGGAAATTTTCTGGAAAGTTCAACTGAGAAAAAATGACTTATTTTGATAACAAACCATATGTTCGAAGGTTTTCCGCTGACCAAGCACCAGCCGGTCCGGATCATAAGTGTTGCGAATCACGCGAAGCTTGCGATACTTGACATCGAAAACCTACAAAAATAACTGATGCAATAGTGATTTGGTAAGATTCGACAACTAAGTCTTGGCGTTTTCCACTGAAAGTTGAGAACAACAACGGAACATGAAACAGGGGCGGAGCCAAATAAAAAGTTAATGAATAAAAACGTTTTAATTTCTGTGTTTGACATTTTTGAATTGACAATACCGTAATTCAAATCCTTATCCGGTTTTAAGCTTATTTCTGTAATATTGTTCATTCCGACTTACCTTGATATATTTGTCATCGACCTCGACCAAGACACCGATGGCAAGAAGGGGGTCATAATCCAGAGGAGTGCAAGGCATCGTTTGGCAAAAAGCGAATGTTTGAATTCACTGAAAAAATGGGTCAGAAGAGCTAAGAGCTTGAGAAGATTCGGTGAAATACCAATAAACCACAGAAAAAAAAAGAAAGAGCTAGAGAAACAAAAGGAGCGATTGAACTAATTTCAAAGAAGTTATTATCGATTTTTTGGAGGTTCCCTCACTACCGCTCGCCACTGTATATACCATCTGGAGTGAGTTGAGACGCTGAGAAAGTGTGGAGAAATAGTATGGATCTCAGAGAGACCCAGTAAATGCTATGCAGAGGGGGGGGGTGGAATGATTTGAATTTGTGAGTAACAGTTAGTAATTGGAAAACGCAATAACAAGAAAAAAATGTTGCAAAACACATGGTGAAGCCGATGCTTTCTGTTAAGTTGACCTTGACCTCTACCATGTCAACAGAGGCCCCAACTTTCACACAACTAGTATATATGTATCCAGTAGCATATACAAATTAAGAGCGAGTACGCGGGCGTGCCCTAGTCATACGCCTAGTCATACGTTGCGGACTCGTGGTGGGTATAATCATCAGCTTAGCTCGGAGCTTTCTGAGAGTGCTATGCACCAAATGTCAAGATTTCTCATATTTTCGAAATGGAAAGGGGGAAGGAAAGTTTACGGAAATGTAAGGGGGGAGGGTGAGTTTCCATAGTAGAGATATGTATACACCTCATACACCTTATTAAGAGAAACGAGCCGTCCCGGTAGACGAAATGTGATGAGGAATGGGAAATGGTGAGTTTCATACTGGAGCAAAGTACACTTTATTTGTTAGGAGACGCGGACCACCTGGCCGAGCAAAATGTGTTGCAGCACCACATCATTATTATGGCTGCAGAATGTTTCACATTTTGACTTTCAAAGAATAGGGGGGGAACGAGCTTAATATCGTGGCGATTTGAAATTGCGTTTTGGTTTACATGGGGTTGCGTTCTCGGCCAACCGCCGACCGTCCGCCATCCGCGCCGACTGGGGCCCGGCCGCTAAGAGGGCCGGTGAACAACCAACCAGCGAAAAACCGGCCACGGAACGGGAATATGCATTTACGCGTGAATGTGCATGAAATTTTATAGTATTCCTTTCCTGCGTTTTCCTTGCCGGAGCCAGCCAGTATCGGTTGGCGCGGACGGCGTTCGGACCGTGGTCGGACGGCGGCCAGATGCTGTAGGACGGCGGTCGGCCACTGACGGACCGGGGGATGAAGAACAGATAACGGAAAGCGGACGGATTGTGGTCGGACGGCGGAAGGACGGCGGACGGTCAGCGGTTGGCGTGGATGCTGGTCGGACTATGGATGGACGGCGGACGACAGAAGGGCTCCAACTATTGAAATAACTCTCGGTATTTCAGTCACGGTATTTCAGTTTAAAAAGTGAAGATGACTCATATCCAAGTTTCAAAAATGTTTTCCCAAGTCATCATCATCCTCCTCCTTTTTCTTTTTTTTCCTCCGGACATTGTCCTCTAGTTTTGCCTTTTTCCTCTATTGGTTCAAATATCGTATGTCAGACGGGGGACGAGGGAGGACTCCTCGTCTCATTTGCCTTTTTTCACTTTTCTTGTGTCATCAAAGTCATCGGTAGTAGGAAAATTTGTCTGGGTTCCATTGCTTTTCTGGGAATTCCTCTGTTTTTGTTATTTCAGGATGCCTAAATTTTTCCTAAGTTGCACTTTAAATTGAATCCAGGTCACCAGGAATTCAAAATTCTCAATTTTACTCAAATTTTTTATGAAAATGTCTCCATTTCCAACTTATTGGTGTTCTTCGATTTCAGGGGTCGAACATTCCAAAAATAAGAAAAAAAGAAGAAAAGAGGAAAAATGTTGATTTCATTCTCATTAAGATTTGTTTATTGTAAATGACAAAAAACGAAGATCATGGAGACTAGGACCCCCTTGCCAAATGGAAAACAAGGGAGAAATGTTAGCTTCTTCATTTTTTTTTTCTTCGTTCGTCATTTTTTCTGGCGGAGTCTGAGCATTTTAAGTATTTAGAAAAGTATGACCTGCCATTTGAAACTGTTTCAAAGTTGTGAGACCTTCCGAACTGTGATTTTTGTGAAAGTTCCGTTCGAGGTTAAAAGTTCAAGCCTGATGAAAATATGCTGTATTTTCGAATTTTCGGAAAAAATTCGTCAAAAATATTAACGATTTTTTGGTTCTCAGGTTGTGAAGAAGTCCAGGATTCTAAAGTTTCCTGGGTCGGAATTTCCAAACTATGTAACTTCTGAAATCCCAAGATTGAAATTTCTTAGAATTCTCTGATTCCTGAACACCTCAATTTTAAAAGTTTTATATTTTTATATTCGGAACCATACGCAATTCGATTGATAGTGAGATTATGAGATGTAGAAGAAATCTGAAAACCTGAAGCTCTGAAATTTTGAAGTTCTTACAGTCCGAGGTTTTGGAATTTAAATATACGGAATTTGAACAATCTTGGGAATCCAAAATTTTCAACTTTTCGAGTTCTCTTACTTTAAAAAATTAGAAAACTTTCAGACATGACTTCCAGTGGCTTGCTAGGTAAGGTTCTATCACATCTGGTAACGTTCTAACAGTTTCCAATTTCCGAATCTTTTCAACTCCTAAATCCCACAAAGACCAACTTCTCATTCCCATTTTCTCCTACTTTTATCTTCTTTTTCATTCTGAATACCGCCCCATTTTTCTCCTCCATCCTTCCCCCGTCCTTTTTCTCCTCTTCCTACTCTTCCAAAAGCTCATCCTAATTTGAAATTCAGTCAATTAAGGGAGAGGCGAAATATAATGTGATAAATGAGAGACGCAGACAGAAAAAGTAAAAAAAGAGAAAAGATGAATTTATGGGTAGAAACGGCTTTATTTTTACTCGGGACCCCGGATTTTTCGGAAAGAATTTTTTGTAGATTTCATGATTTTGTGAATGAAATTTTGGTTTTTTCAACTTTATAATACATTTCTAAACCCGGTCCATTTTTATATTTTCGAATTTTCTCATAATTTCGGATGACTTTTGATCTTTTTCCTTCACTTTCTCGTGGTTTTTGAAAACCGGAAGTCCCATTTTTTCCACAATTTTCAAAGGTACGGAAAAGTATTGAATTTCAACCAGAATGCAAGTTTTTTTTTTTCATTTTTTGACAAAACCTGAGACCCAATTTTTCAATAGATTTTTTTTCGAAAATTTGGTTTCTTTTGCAATGTAATAGAGTTCCAAAGTCCATTTTTATTCAAAATTCAAACGAGATATTTTGTAGATAATTATAGAGTTCAAAATTACCTGCTCACGAATGATTTAGAGCAGCAGAACACAAGATTTAGAATAAAACATCGAGCCAAATATTGACCAAAAAGAAATTTCCTTCATAGAGAAAGTACACTGAAAATTGTTTTTCGGTAACATCTGAAATCCCAAGATTCAGATTTCTTAGAATTCCGGGTTCCTGTACGCCTCAATTTCTGAATTTTGAAACTTTCATATTGGGAAGCACACGCAATGGATAGTAAGGTTATAAGATTCAGAAGAATTCTGAAAACCTCAAAGGAGGGTTCCACTCAAAAAATTTTTTTGCCTCAAAATATGTAAAATTTTGTGCTGATTCCGGATATGATAGTGAAAACGCTCAAAAATCTCTCTAAAACCCTGAAGAATCGCTTCAAAACAACCCTTTCTCGGCCGAACGGTCTCCTGGGGCCGTGGCCTAACTCCCGGAGTTTTCTCGGCCACCGCATTTTCAAATTTTTACACCATTTTCACAAAAAAATACCTGAAAAAATAGTGAAAGTAATCTGAAAATGCGGTGGCCGAGTCAGGTGGCCGAGAAAACTCCGGGAGTTAGGCCACGGCCCCAGGAGACCGTTCGGCCGAAAAAGGGTAGTCTTGAAGCGATTTTTCAGGGTTTCAGAGAAATTTTTGTGCGTTTTTCCTATCATATTCGGAATCAGCACAAAATTTTACATATTTTGAAGCGAAAAAAATTTTTGACCGGAATCCTCCTTTAAGCTCTGAAATTCTGAAGTTCTTAGAGTCCGAAGTTT
Organism: Caenorhabditis sinica; assembly: GCA_963932045.1. Lineage (NCBI taxonomy): Eukaryota > Metazoa > Nematoda > Chromadorea > Rhabditida > Rhabditidae > Caenorhabditis > Caenorhabditis sinica. Next base: position 19,306,495 of record OZ009942.1, on the reverse strand, counting down.
TGAAATGCAAATATGTTTTTTTTTGCAAAAACATCACATTGAGCCAAATATTAACACACAAAAATTTAGCTCCATAGAAAAAGGTACACCCAAAATTTGAATGTTTCAAAAATTCCAATAAAAGTTCTCCTTCAGAACTCCATCCACACAACTAGAAATGTCACATTCAAGCCATCAGCTTCTCCTTTTTCTGCTCCTTTCTCCTCTTCCTCTTCCCATTCCTCACTCATTTTCCAAACATATTTACATATACACATCCGTCGTCGTGTCTTCTCCTTCTTTCCACGACGTCTTCTTCTGGTCATTCCACGTCTTCTGCTTCTATTTCTATTCTCTTCTGTTTTTTTGTGTTGCTTCACATCCATTTTCAGACATTTCTTTCTTTCTCTAACTCTCTTTCTTCTGGTTTCCCAATTAATGAGCTTTTTTTGGTTCATATGGGGCCCATGTGTGTGTTAAAACTTGGGAGTTGTTGTTCATTGGAAGATTCACTTTTTTGGGAAAAAGTTTTGATGAGTAGATGATGGAATAGAAGAATAAGTAGACGTAAAGTCAGAAGACGTCGGGGGGAAGGATTCAGAAGAGAAAAAGTAGAAGGAGGAGGAGATGATGATGATGATGATGGCAAGTGACAAGTTGGCACAGAGAGGAGAAAGTGAAAGAGTTGTCCTTACCTTCCTTTTTTCTTCGCCATACAATTTTCGCCTCCGATTTGTGCTCCGATTTATAATTATCGTTATTTTTGTGGTTCCGTAGGCGGGGATACCTCTAGACTTTTCAATAATAACAACTCAACTTGAGAAAATCTAGCTTTGAAGACTCATAGGACTTTTTTAAGTGAGTTGCTGCAGACGGCAGTTAGGTGCGCTGTTAGTAAATTTTTCATAGACATTTTGAACTTTTTGAATTTTCAAAATATCTCAATTTTGAAGAGTTCTAGGGCAAGTGACGAAATGAAAGTGGCTCCGAGACGTTTCGCAACCAGTCATTTCGCAACTACGACATTTTGCAACCAGTCATTTCGCAACTGCCACAAGCCGCAACCACATCATTTCGAAACCGCGAAATCCGGGATTTTTGTAGAAAGTTCACGTTAATATCACAACTTTTCAAATGTAGACTATAGCCTGGAATAGTTCACAATACCCTCAATCCAATACAACCTTAATGAACGTAAAGTGGACTAGTTCATTGAGTTGCAAAACGACTGGTTGTGAAACGTCCAGTTTCGAAATGTCTTGATTGCGAATTGTCGCGGTTGCGATCTGTCGTAGTTGTGAAACGACTGGTTGCGAAATGTCCCAGAGCCGTTTAAGTAGACGATGAGGAGCAAAATTAATGGCGTATTTGGCGCCCAGCCTCTGAACCAATTTTAACCAAAAACTATACTAAAAAATAGGAAATTTTTTGTGATCATGCTCATGTTTTGAATTTTGTAAAAACCATAGCCTTGAAAAATTCTGTGGCGCAAAGTTTAGTGGTTGCTCCAGTGAACGGCTGGAAAAGTGAACCGCTGAAAAAAATCTAAAAATGTCTCAGGTACCGTAGTCAGTGGGCCAATTTTGATGAAAATTGCATTTTTAGCAGATTTGAATGACCTCCATATCTAAAAAATCTGCATATCCCTCATCACAATCGATTTCCTCCTATCATATGCCTCAAATTGGTCTCCTGATTCTTACGAAATCTCGTCCCCTCCACTTTTCTCCATTCCTCCCCTTCATCAGCCCCCACACAACTATACATATTTATCTCAAATATCACCATCTTCTTCTTTTTCCCTCTAATTGCTAGGTATGTACTTGTTTTTGCCAAAACGAGAGCCCCGAAAGTGAGCTCTCTCGGGGCTCACTCGCCGAAAACTGGGCAACTAGTTTTCCGTTGAAAAATTTCCAAATTTTCGCAACATTTTTTGAATATTTTCCCTTGGTTACTGTTGACTTTGATTCCCGCTCAGACTCCGTTTTGTCAAAATTTCAGTCAGTTTTTAGTCGGATTTTTACTCATGACCAGTTATCATATGGGCACACAAAAGTAATATTTACCTAGTTTTTCGAGACGTTACAATTTTCGAAATTTTCGAGATTTTTTGTAAATACACATCTTGTGACTTCATTTGTCATCAAAAAGATTTTTGCTCGATTTGGACCGATTGAGCCAACTTGGGCTCACGCGAATTTTCTTAAGGCTGGTCGGGCCAACCTGGAGCCGACCGCCGGGTTGATTTGGGCCGACCGGACTTATCTGGGTCCATCCGGGCCTACCTGAGGCATTCAGGCTCATTCGACTTGTCAGGACTGATTCGGGCCTCCCCAGTTCCATGCCCACGGGGTAAATTTGATCTTCTGGCTAGTTTCGGGCCGACCAGACCCATTTGGGCCGTTTGAACTGATCCGGGCCAAACGGGGCAACCTAAGCTAACCAAGCTCATTTGTCCAGAATTCGTCACTTTCAAAACTTTGAAAACTCCAACAAAACAAATCTTTCAACAAAATTTTTTTTGCGATTTCGTCCTCCTTTTTGTTTCTTTTTTTCTCACGGACCGCGCAAATTATTATGACATGGGCGGGAAAAAAGAAGAAGGATCGCTTATTTATTTGCACGCTCTTTTTTTGTGTTGCTTGCTCATTCTGAAAATCTCAAAGGGAGTATTTATAAACGGAGAGAGTACATTTTCAAAGTGCACTTGCTCTTTTTTATGCTCCGTATTAAAATTTTTTTGATAATTCAGAATTTTTAGGTACCCATTCCTTTTAAACTTTTTTCCCAAGTTTCCTATCCGACCAGAGGGGTCCACTTCTGGTCAATTCTAGTGAAAAAACTCCAATTTTTTTCTATTTCCGAGTGCAAATTAACGCACCCTCAGATTCAAGCACATGGGTTCCTTGACGTCTTCTCCTCTCTTTTTTTTCCCAGTTTTTTGTTACTTCTACTCGTCTTTTTTACTCATCCAATTTCGGCGTGTCCAAAGTGTCGAATTTGTCAACTTGCGCCTGCTGAGCAAGATGTGTGTGTGTGTTTTTGTGTGGGGCAACTTTTTTTCGAATTTGAGGCTAACCAACTAACTTTTTCGAATTGAGAATTGAGTAGAAGACCACCTAGGCTTGTTCGACCTCCTTTCACAATCACTAAACCTTAGGAAGGCCGTTAAAGTTCCAAACATGCTTGATGCTCAGTTGAACTTATTCATCGCTATTTTTAACATGGATCACCTAGAAACATAGCTCTCAATGACTGAAAATCGAGTTCATGGCTCGTTATTTCGCTATTTCAGCTTCGAGACATTTCGCAACCAGTCGTTTAGCAACTATGACATTTCGCAACTCACGTCAATTTCGCAACTACGATATTTTGCAACCGGTCATTTCACCATCGCGACAATCCGCAACCAGGAAATCCAGGATTTTTGTAGAAAGTTCAATCTCAATTTTTCAAACATAGGTTATCACCTGGAATAGTTCACAATACCCTCAATCCCATACAACCTTAATGAGCGTAAGGTGGACTAGTTTATATGGGTTGTGAAACGACTGGTTGCGAAACGTCCAGATTCGAAATGTCTTGATTGCGAATAGTCGCAGTTGTACAATCGACGTGAGTTGCGAAATGTCGTAGTTGTGAAAATACCAGCCATTTCGCAACTTCTTAAAGTAGTCCCGTTGTCATTCATATATGTAGGCGATATGTGATTACGGATATCATAAACCAATCCAGATTGTCATCTACTTTCCAGAAAAATAGATGTGAACATGAACTCATTATTATGCATGTGGATTGGTTGCGAAACGTCGGAGTTCCAAATTTCCAACCGAAGATCTCTTATGAATGTCACACCCTAGATTTCTTGCTCATTCTTCTTGTCATCAGTCGTACCTCAATAATAGATTTCCCTATCATAACCAACATCGAAAATAAGTCTCACTATACGATCCCTGAGGGACCTTCCTCTTTAACTCTGTCTAGACAATATCATATCATTGATATTGCCTCATTTAGAATATTACGAATTATTTTTGTTGAGCCTCCCCCTTTTTCTTGTCATCGGTTCTCGTTAAGTTTAGAACATCAAATTTTTGGAAGAATCGCGTCATAGACTGAAGTAGAATTTTCTGTTTCCTTGCTCTATGTGCCAAAAATAACATTTCCGCTACAGTATCCTCCTTCTCTTCTCATTTTTCTGATCTATTCTTAACCTTCACTTTGCCAAATCTTCTCAATTTTCCTCTTTTTCCTGAAATCTCCTAATTAGTATCATTTTCCAGGTCCCCCTTCATCCTGTGACTCCCTCCTCCCCTCTTTTGTCACATTTTCTTCTAGATTTTTCTTCTAGAAACAAATCAAACTAAACATACACATAAGTACCTCAAACAACATATCCAAAACGGAGTCGTCATCGGCAACTACAACATTCAAGACCGCCGAGCAAATGGCGAGTGAGGCTCCGGCGCTCACTTTATTCCATCATCTGCGGGGAAATCAACTCATCAAACCGGTTAGTTTTACTTTTTGGGAATTTTTCTATGAGGGAGGGGATATTGGGAAAAACAGAGATACAGATAGACGGTAAGAAAAATATGGGCTTTTAAGGTGGTAGTCCGATGTTATATGAAAAATGTGAAAATCTAGAACTCTGTAATCGCAGATTTGAAATCACGAAGTCATTTCATAAAGGGACTCCAAGACATTTTGCAACCAGTCATTTCGCAACTAGCCATCTCGTAACTGCGACATTTCACTACTGGTCATTTCGCAACTCACGACAATCCGCAACTGCGCCATTTCGCAACCACGAAATCCGAACTTTTGTGAAAACTTCACGAGGAAATCGAAAATTTTCAAATGTAGAAGACAACCTGGAGTGGTTTACAGTATTCTCAATCACACAGTACTTAAATGAACGTGCAGTAGATGAGTTTATAAAATTGCGAAACGACTGGTTGGGAAAAGTCTAGTTTCGAAATGTCTTGGTTCCGAATAATCGTGGTTGCAAAATCGACGTGCGTTGCGAAATGACTAGTTGCGAAATGGCGGGAGGGAAAGAGACATCGGTAAAGTGGAGTCAATAAAAAAATCTAGGATTCATACATTTTCAAGACCTTGAGGCTTGTACAGAAAAATCGGTATTTTTTTTTGGAATTTCTGTCGTTCGGAGATATTCGAGATTCTCAAATCCGAGAAAAACCAATTAGCCTAAATTAAGAATTGTAATTTTCAGAATCCCAGAATTTTGACAGTTCTTTGTAGGCTACAATTTTCGAAAAAAAGTGGGTGGAGCCTCTTCTCCATTTCCCTCTCTATTTTTTCATTCCGTTCCTTCTGATTCATCAGACAAAGTTTTCTCATTTCATTGTCATCACCACCGAAAAATAAGGCATTTTTTGCCTCTTGTCAGCAGCAAAAAATAAGAGGAAAAATTCCAGCTGCTTCCTCATTTTCGTATATTTCCTACAACTTCTTATTCTCGAAAATCTGAAATTTCGATCATTTTTCTGGACTCAGAAAAAAAATGTTCACCCCAAGATTCCAGGAGTGGACTCCAATGGTCAGGAGGAAGGTAGGTCAAATTTCAAAAAAAGAAAATTTGGAAAAGTGCAGTAGAGCGCATTTGCGATACTGTAGTTTTTTCAATAGAGCGCACTTGCATTTTCGTCCAGGAACATTTTCGGACCTCCTTTTTTTCTACCATGTATGTCTCTGTGTACCTATAAATGTATCCCATTTCCTTCCGTAAGACTTCCTGTATGTGAAAAAATTCCCTTTTCTTCGATTGTGTTCTTTGAACAAACACACAAAGATCAGGAATATTCAAAGAAAAAAAGCAAAATCACCTGGTTATTCATAAAAATTTTCCACTCTAGAACCTGATTTTCTATTATATTCAATTGGTGAAAAAAGGGAAAAATGGTTAGTCATATTTTTAGATATTTATTAGCTTTGAGGTCGAAAAATTCTATGGAAAAATTAGAATATCAATGTCTTAGTCTGAGGATCTCAGATCCCTGGAACTTCTAATTTTCTGACTTTTTGATTTCTAGTCTTCCGTCATTTTTCAAATCCCCCCCCCCCCTCTCTTTCTAATTTTTTTTTGGAAATTCGAGATTCCTCTGATCAATTTGCGCCTTCTTCTACCATTTGAAACATCTTCCTTCCGTTTTTCCCCGTATTCGTAGAAATAGGACACCCAACGTGTGTAAGTGGTTCGTGGCTACTGCCCCAACGTCTTCTTCTTCTTCATCTTCTGAGTCAGAAGACGTCTCCAGAAGACGTCGGGGTCGAAAATTGGTTTTTATTCGGGGAAAAAAGGAGAAGATGGGACGGAAGACATCCTGATGGAAGATTTGCATTCATTTTAGTCGCCGTCGTTTTTCGTTTTTTTTCTGTGATGGCATTCAATTTGGATTACCCTTCATTTCCCCGGCTCTCTGAACTATTCTTCTTTTTTGTCATCCAATTTCTGGTTCTGTTCCATCTCTGACGCCTTGAAATGTACGAATACTGGTTTTGGGATTCTGAAAGTTTCCAAGAATCAGAAAAAAATGAAAAAATGTTTAAGCCCTTCTATCTCAAAAACAAAAAACCCTACCAACTTTTTGTAAATCACAAAAATAATTTTAACAAAATTTCCTACATTTTTTCAGTTTACATAATTTTTCCAGCTCTGCTAGTTCTTGAGATACTGCTAGTTGAATTCCCGCCCCCTTACATCACCGACAGGGGCGGAGCACTTGTTGTATCTTGAGTACCGTAAGAGGTATCAAAGTGTTGTAAACGACAAAAATGTGTAAAATTTTTTGCTAATTACTTTTTCTGTTAACATCTTTTTTATAGCTCTGCTAGTTTTCGAGATACGGTACTTTGAAGCATCACCTCTCTCAGGAATGCACAGAGAAGCGAGAGTGTCTGCGTCTATATGTAATCCTAACTTCAACCCGTTGTATCTAATGTACCGTAAGAGGTATCAAAGTGCCGTAAATTACAAAAATGTGTAAAATGTTCTGCTAATAATTTTTGCAGTTGACAACTTTTTTCCAACTCTGCTGGTGTTCAAGATACGGTGCTTTAAAGCACTGCCTCTCTCAAGAAGGCACAGAGAAACGAGAGTGTCTGCGTCTCTCCATCCTCCTACACTATTTTCTTGCAAAAACGTTCAATTGTAGTAGGAGATCAGAATTCAAAAACGGAGCAAAAGTAAAGAAATGACGATGTGTGTGTGCCACTTGTCGAAAACAATTGCATTCATTCAGAATACAATCCAATTTATTTCGGTTTTTGAATCTAGTTCTGATTTTTATTGATGACTATGGTCACTTTTTTTGTGATATCAGAGCCAGAAAAATGGAATAATTTCCGATTTCTGGTCCTCAAAAAGAGAAAATTTCATTTTTTGTCTCAAGATTTTCGAGATCAGGAAGGAAGGAAGGATGTACTCTCGGATTGAATTAGGAGGGAATGTATGTTTAAAAAAAATGAAGAAGGATTTTTCTTTTTTTTACATTTTATGGAAATTCTCTAACAATTTTTCGCTAAAACGATGGCTTCGAGACATTTCGCAACTAGTCATTTCGCAACTACGACATTTCGCAACAACGAAATTTCACCACCGGCCATTTAGAGTTTTTGAAAAAAGTTTACGTTGAACGTAGATGATAACCATGCATGATTTACAGTATTAGCTGTCGTAGTTGCGAAATTGACGTGAGTTTCAAAATGTCGTAGTTGCGAAACGTCGTAGTTGCGAAACGTCGTGTCTCGGAGCCGCCGAAATGTTTGTGATTTTTCGATAAATCTCTGTCATAATTTTTCTCTAGTTTGGACCATTTTTAATTCAAAAGTTTGAATTTTGTTTCGTTGATGTATCCACGTTTCTAGGGAAAAGTGGAAAAGTACTTGAGACTCCTGACAGACTTGAAGTTGAAATTGAAAAATTGGAATGGATTTTTGGACTTGAAGGACAAAGTAGGCATGGCGATGTTGGTATCCATGGTTTTGGGGGACGCGAAATTTAAAATTTCCCTACTGTTCGAAGATTCCGGAACTTGATTTTTCGAGAATTCCAGAATCGGAAAAAGATTTTTTTTTGAAGAATTTCAGATTTCATAAGACCTTACATTTGAGATTCTGAAAATTTCAATTTATTATAAAAGTAAGACTCTCTCAAAATACGAACATCTTCAGAATTCACAATGACTCAAAACCAAAAAAAAATTGAAATTCAACTATTCGAACCCAAATCGTCCGGCAATCACAATCCTCTTTTTAGACCAAAGGGTTCTTTAGACCAAATTTTTGCGGGAAATTCAAACTTGAGCCTGAAATTTTCATATTTTCAGCTTCCTACCTCCCAGAGAGCCTATTATACATTCTCAAACATCTCCATTTTTCTACTCTAAATTTCCAATTCTCACGTACTTTTTGTTTCCTACTTTGTACCCATCTTCTCTTCTCCTCGTTTCGCCTAGTTTTCTATTCTAAGCCTCGATTCTGAGCCTAATTATCCATCTCCTTTTTCTCATTCTCCTCCTCTTTTATTCTTTTTCTTCTTATTTTCAGCAGCGTGTCAAATATGTCCTTGTCCTCTTAGAATACTTAGAATCGCTAGAGAGTCCAGGAAAATTGTGGGCGGAGCTTAGGGGAGAAAATTTGACCCATGTTTTCACACAACACTCTAATTAGAGTGGTAAGGAGGAAATCAGATCATTCGAATCTCGTTTTTCCCCTTCCCAAATCGTATCAAATATTCATTCATTTTCACTCTAGAGAAGAGGAAAAAAGTAGTGTTTTTCCCTCCCTCCCACTCACATTACGTATTCCCATTGGCTACTCTACTCTCTCACGAGGAGGAGCATAGGTCCTAATAGTAAGAGTCCCAAAACCTTTTTAGACAACTTTGTTTTCTTTGTTCTCGAACAAGGAAGAGAGTGTGGAAAGAGAGGAGGGAGGAGATAGTCTCGCTTCTATGCGTCTCTTCGTTAATTTTGCATTGGGTTTTTTGTACCCCACCCCCCCCCCCCCCCCCCCCGTTTGGGACGTATTTATCTCAAGAACCATAAGAGGAATCAAAATTCTATAAACTATAAAAATAATTAAAATAAGATTTTGCACATTTTTGTAGTTTACAAAGTTTTTGTATCTCTCATGATTCTCTAGATACAGCTTTTTGAAAAAAAAGAGAACTAGAGATCCTGTTACTGTTTTTCTTTCTGGTAGCATTGGTTCATTTTGAACCCTTATAACTCAAAAGCTGATAAAGCTATGAAAATGTTATCAACTACAAAAATATACAAAACAAAATTTTACACATTTTTTTAGTTTACAACATTTTTGTATCTCTCATGGTACTCTAAATACAGCGGTTTGAAATTTAGCCAGTTTAAGAGGGACGCAGAGAAACGAGAGCACTCTCGTTTCTCTGCGTCTCTCTTGTAGGAAGGTTGATTTTTGAATGGGGGGGGGGGGGGGGGGGGGTATTTTATGAGCTAGATGATATGAAAAAATGCTGAAGGGTAGAAACTGTATGAATTCCGGGAAAATTATTGTTTTTTTGAAGTTGAGATGCTTCGATGGCTTTTTGGATTTTTGGATTTTTTTAGATTTCTAGTGATCCAAAATCTATGAAAATGATACATACCTATCATTAGGAACTTTTAGGGAGATCAATTTTATTTCTGGCTCCGCGACACTTCGCAACCGGTCATTTCGCAACTACGGCAGTTCGCCACACGTTGCATTTTTATCAGAGAAATTTTCAAATTTTTCAACTGTGGAGGAAGTCACCCGTGGCGAAATGTCACAGTTGCGAAACGACCGGTTGCGAAGTGTCGCGGAGCCCAATTTTTGGTTTTTCAAATATTTCATGCTTCTGCCTTGGAAACATCATTTTGTGACTGTCAGAAACAGCTATTTTCTATCCCAGACAACCCAAGTTTTCAGGAAGACCCTGGAAACACCGTAATCCAGATTCTTTTTCTGAAAAAGTTATTAGCATCTCCAAAAATTACGTATCGATTTATATTAATTTCATTGAAGGCAAAAAATGTCTGGCCCGGTTTTGGCGCGTTTGGCTGAGACAGTCTTTATCAGTTCACTTTTAGTGGAAAAGGCTCCAGGAAACGCCGAAATCAAAATTTTTTGAGAATACAATAAGTCAAATTACTCTCCAAAAATTTCTTGTCAAACCGTATATTTTTCATAGTAACCAGATCCCTAGTTCTAGAAATATGAGCAAAAATCCAAAATCTATCCTCTCTCTCTCTAAACTAAACACATTATAATCAAATCAGAGGGTTGTTAGTCACATTGCCTCACCTCATTTCTCATCTCTCTTTTTTCATCTTTTCTTGATTCAAAAAAGATGAGAAAAATTTCCTTATCATCATGTGAACTTTTTTCTTCTTCCTCCCTCACTTTTCATAACGTCTTCTGATTCTTAGTCCTCTTTCCTCTTCCCCGTTCTAGACGGAAGGCGGGAAATTCAAATTTCCATGGGGAATGTGTCGACTTGCGTCATTCGGAGATGAAGTTTTGGCTCCGCCCACTTTTAGACAGGGCATCCTGTCTAGAAGTGTTCGTATATAAGATAAGGAAGGTGTTAGGATGGAAGATTTTTGGAATTTCGAAACAGAATCAGAATCCTAGAAGTTCGTAACTCAAAAATCCTACTAAATATCTGATTTTCAAGACTGAGAATTCTCGACGTCAGAATCCCATCTCCCATGACAATTTTCCATTTCTGTTTTCTCCATCTTCCTATTTTCCGCTTCTTCATATACACCTACAATTTTTCGTTTCTTCATCTTTTTCTTGTCATCACCCTCTATTCCATATCTCATTACACCTCTATTCTTTCTTTTTTGGTGCTCATTGGAGCCCAAAAAAGGTATTCTCTATCCCCATTTTTTTTGGTTAGAAAAGAGCGATGAATAAGTTATAATTCATCGAGACAACTTTTTTTAGGTTACTCATTTTTCTAGATGTTTAGATTTTGAGAGGTGTATAGGAAAGGGCAATGTCTATGGAGATTCTATAGTGACGTCGAGTTTTTTTTTTCTTTGACATGGTCTGAAGAGTTCTGATTTTTTATTTGAGCTAAAGGGAAGTTGAAGTTGACTAATGAGGCCACAAGTGAGAAAAAAGCAGAGATCATCGACTTAGAATTTAGGGCTCCGCGAAGTTTCGCAACTGGACGATTCGCAACCAACCATTTCGCAACCACCCATTTCGCAACTGTTTCCGAAATTCTAGGACAGCATTGTAAGACCTTCATAAGATTGTAAGACCCCCATTGTAAGACCTTCATAAGATTCAGGAGGTTTCTGAAGACGTGGTAACGGTGGTTTCAGATTTTTCTAAAAATTCAACATTTCGAAAATGATAACTGAGTAATCCCCCTATTGACCTGTATACATCTTATCCACAACAGTCTACTAGAAATCGAGATAGAACCAATTAAAAATGTGCGAGTCATAAAAATCGCAAAATCTCAAAAAATATAAATTTTTCAGTGGACCCCCCAGGAATTCCGGGTTGAGATGAAACGAAGGCCGTCTGGGTTTTATTTTTGAAATATGAGAAAATTCCAAAATGTCGTGTTCACGAAGCCTCCTAGTGAAATTTTGAATTCCCGCCAAAACAAGGATTTTGAACAAGAGGAACCGTTTGAAAACAACCTGCTGTCTGGCTTGAAGAACTTTTCCGGAACTATTTTATGCTGAGATTCTGAAATTTCTCATTTTTGAACATCACCTTTAGGTCGAAAAAAATTCCTCACTATTTTCTCCCGTCATTAGCCTCTCCCATGTTCATCATAAATTATTAAAGTCTACTCTTTTTTTTTTCTTTTTTTTCTCTTTATATAGCTAAAAAGAGAGCCCCCCCCTTATTCTGAAGTGCACATTTTTCTCTCTTCTCTCTTTTTCTCTAAATCTCTCAAAATCTCCAAATCCCTTTTTTTCTCTCTAATTTGTCTTGATAATTGGCCACAGAAGTGTCTACTATTTTTTAGAGAGTAATTATTGTCTCTTTTTCCTAGCTTTTTCTAGAAGAATCCTGCTCCAATTTTTTTGAAACTCCCGCTCATTCTATGATCTACAATTCTTTGAAAAATCCAAAATTCTAGAATTCAAAATTCCGCGAATGGTCGATTTGCAGTTGTTCACACCGATTATTAGATATTCTGAGGTATTGGAAATTTTTCGCAAATTTTGCAAACATTGCACAAAAAATGTATAAAAACGTAGAAGGTTCATGAAAGTTTAATCAAGAGAAAAAAAGGTGAAAATGAATAGCTGAGAATAGGTTTGAAAACTACAAGAAAATACGGCTCCGGGACATTTCGTCACTAGACATTTCGCAACTATAATACATACGACATTTTGCAACCAAGACATCTCGAAACTGGACATTTCGCAACTCTATAAAGTAGTCCATTTTACGTTCATGAAGGTTGTATGGGATTGAGGGTATTGTGAACTACTCCAGGTTATAGTCTACATTTGAAAAGTTGTGATTTAACGTAAACTTTCTACAAAAATCCTGGATTTCGCGGTGTCGAAATGACCGGTGGCAAAATGTCGTAGTTGCGAAATGGTCGTGAGTTGCGAAATGACGTGGTTGCGAAATGACTTGGACTCAAAACGGAGGGGGGGGGGGAATCAAAAATGGAAGAATCTTCTATAATTTTCAATTTTTCAGCCAGAAGAAGGCGAACCCCAAACAATCCACCCTAACAAGGAACAACTCTCCCGTCGTCATGCAATCATCCCAGATCAGCCATCCGAAAATCAGGAAACCTCATCCCAAGGATGTTGCTCATCAGACAACGTTATCATAGTCCCACATGTACAAATCTCCCCAAACGAGAGTCATCTGTTCAACAGAGCTATCAGCTCGGGTGGCGGACTATTGGCGGGTTAGTTTTTTGGAGTCAAGGGATTACGGTAGCATAGAACAAGATTAAAGGCTTAAAGGCGCATACAGTATATAGTAAGACACACTTTTCAGATTCCAATAAAATCCATTCAATCGGTAGGTTATGGTTGTATGTATCCCATATAGAGTGTCAATATACTACCATAGGAGAGAAAATTGTGTGCTTGTAGTGAAAGATATGCAACTATAAACACTTTGTCGGCCACACTTACTTGGGCATTGTATGAGTAAAGAATGGAGTTACATAATGGCGTTCATATCATTCGAAAGCTGAAAATTTCTTGATTCTAAGTATCTAATTGTCATTTCTCGACGGCCTTTGAGGGTCGAGAAAGCTCCGAGACGTTTTACAACCAGTTGTTTCGCAACTACGACATTTCGATACCGGTTATTTTGCCACCGCGACCATTCGCAACCACGTCATTTCGAAACGACGAAATCTAGGAATGAACGTAAAGCGGACTAGTTTCTAGAGTTGCGAAACGACTGGTTGCGAAGCGTTCAGTTTCGAAACGTCCAGTTTCGAAATGTCTTGGTTGCGAATTGCCGCGGTCGCGAAATCGACGCGAGTTGCGAAATGTCGTAGTTGCGAAGCGACTAGAGACGAAATGTCCCGGAGCCCGAGAAAACTATCTTGGCGATTATTTCACCGCCGACTCGACAGGAGCTCACCAAAAGTCTATCGCATTTTTCTTGGTACCAAGTGGTCTTCATTCAATACAAATGATATATTTCAAATTAGCGCAATCTCCGCTTTCTAATGGTATATGATTCATCTTGTAATTTTTATTCTAACTCATACGATGCCTGTGTAAGTCAAGTCATGACCACTATTAGACGAATCGTCGGCCATAATCATACCGAGGTTGGCCATAATCCACTCGACCAGAAAGCCCTTATTACCCGTGTTTATGCTCTCAAAAATCTTTACCACTAGCACTCTACCCACTTCTACAAACGTATATTGATGTTCCTCACCCTTGAAAACCACTAGACATGTCATTGAAATCTCCAAGTTTCAAAACCGTCTCCCTATTTCCAGACCTCCAACGTGCCACAATCGCATCTCAGGCGTTCTATGCAGAAGCCTCCGAACCACAAAAGAATCGGTCACCATGGATTCTGAAGAGACTTTATGAGTGGAGTGGGAGGGCCAAGAGACGAGAGATTATCAAGCATGTGCAAGCGGCACTGGAGACGTCAAAGGATCATGAGATTGAGGATGATGAGTTGGAGAAGTTGTTGGTAAGTAATCAAAATATTGTACTGAAATACGTGAACATGTATGTATATTCCACAAATCATAATGTAAATGCTCAAAAATTGCTCTAAAACCCAGCAAAATGGCTCCCAAATGAGCAAAAATCGCAAAAGTTGTTTCCGGTGGCCGTGGCCGAGTTTTCCAGGACAGAGGCGGAGTCAGCCAATGAGTGCCTTTGCAGTCGTGCGGCAGCCAATCACTGCGCTCGGCTCCGCCCCTTTTTTGGGAAACTCGGCCACGGCCACCGGATACAACTTCTGCGATTTTTGCTCATTTCGGAGCCATTTTTCGGGATTTTAGAGCGATTTTCGAGCATTGTCAATGCGCTTTTTGGAATCTACAACATTTTAAACGTGCTTTAAAGCAATAAAAAACTTTGGCCGGATTCCTCCTTTAAGGCTAACTTTAAAACTCCCAAGCGTATTTCTTCAACGTTCCTCAATTTCCAGCCTGTCTCCTACGAGGAAATGTTCCTTGGTGATGATACCTCAACTCTCCCTCCAGCCAAACAAAAGTACCTCCAAGCGGTATGGGAACTCTTCCACACCGAACTCGTCTTCCTCTACCGTCAACTTTTCGTTCTCCGTGATGTTTACAAGGAGCCCCTGAAAAGATGTCAAGTCGAGGGATGTCTCCTGCTTGTCGAGCCAGACCTCCTCTTCGGAAACTTGGATCAACTCTGCAGGTTTTTAATTAGAAGAAGTTGAAGTTGACGTGTGTGTTTTTTTTCTAGAATCTCCCGAACATTTTGCCAGTCTTTTCTATCGCTGTTGAGTACGGTGGACAAGGAAGTGTGGGATTGTACGCAGTTGGTTGTGGATCTTTTTGAAAGGGTAAGAATCTTTGGGATCTTAAAGATTTAGAATATATAACGTCTTCTTATTTCAGTTCTCCAAAGGTCCGTCTACCATCTCCGCCTATCAGGCCTACTGTATCAACTATAAGGCGACAATGGAGTATTTGGGATCGATTCGACAGAAGGAGGAGAGATTTACAGAGTTTGAGAGGATTTGCTTGGCAGATGAGAGATGTTTCCGGCTGCAGTTGGAGGATCTTCTTATTGCTCCGTTGCAGGTAAGAGGTTTTTTGTTGAAATTGGTGGATTTTTCTATTTTCCGGGGAGGCTAGCAAGTCTTAGCATGTAGCTAGGTGCTTGTTATATGTAGTTGTTTTGGCGCGATTTTCAAAATTCAGTAAAAAGTAATCAATTTTTATAAAATCGGTGTAATCAAAGCTCTAGACAGTATTACAAAGCTCAAGATAAACAACAAGCATAGGCTTATTTGGGCTCCAAGACGTTTCTCAACTAGTCATTTCGCAACTGCGACATTCCGCCATTCACGTCAATTTCGCATTTCCGACATTTCACCACAGGTAATTTCGCCACCGCGAGAATCCGCAACTACGAAATCCACATGAAGTTTTATAAAGTTGCGAAATGACGAATTGCGAAACGTCCATTTTCGTAATTCCTCGGTTGCGAATCGTCGTGGTTGCAAAATCGGTGTGAGTTGCGAAATGTCTCGGAGCCCTTATTTCAACAAGCGGAGAATGCCAAAACACTCAATATTCAACAATTTTTTTTCAGAGAATAACTCGCCTCCCAATTCTTCTCCGTGAGATTCACAAGAGATCAGAAGACGAGGAGAGCAAGGGAAAAGTGGAAAAAGTGATCGACACGATGACAGAGTCCCTCCGATCCATCGATGACAGTGTGCAGTGGCTGCACAACTTTGAAAGGCTCCAACAGTTGCAGACTCAGGTGGTCTGGCCAAATATCAGCGAACTGGAACCCAAGTCGTATATTCCTGATGTGAGTTTTTTGGTCCCATACAACCTTAATGAACGTAAATTCGCCTAGTTTAAAGAGTTGCGAAACGGCTGGTTGCAAAACTTCCAGCTTCGAAATGTCTTCGTTGCAAATAGTCGCAGTTGCGAAATCGACATGAGTTTCGAAAAGTCGTAGTTGCGAAATGGCGAAATGTTTTGGAGTCGCATTTTCGCGTTAACGAGCGTATCTAAAATTGCGCACCAGGCAGCGAATTTGACGCCAAATGACTATTGGCATAAAAAATAATAAAGATGAAACCAGCTAATGTTGAAACCAAAGGTTCATTTTTTCAATTTTCTAAATATTTCAGTTCCTCCGCGTCGCCCTATCACGGCAATTCTGTGAGAATCTGCTAGCCCACCCTCGTCGAAAACTCATCCATGAAGGACCCCTGGAGCTCGTGGAAAATGGAAGAACTGTCGATATGTACGCATTTCTGTTCAACGACATGTTTGTGTTAACCAAGACCAAGAAGTGCGCTTCTAAGCTGAAAGTGGTAAGATTTTTTTGATCTACGGAGCATGTCGGGGTTCGGGGTTTAGGCGCCGTAGACCTTAAACAATTTTTTCTGTATTTTTGGCTAACCAATACCTCGTAAACTTCGAAATTCCAATTTTTCAGAAAGGAGTCCCCCTTGGGAAATCCGAGCACTACATTGTCCAACGTCAACCGGTCCCCCTAGACTCTTGCGTCTTCTGTGATGCCGACTCCAACGATCAGGCAACTCCAAGTAAGTGAATTCCCTTGAAAGGGGGGCGCAGTCTAGAAAAAGGGGCGGAGCTTACATTAAAATCTTCAGATCTTCTAGCTTGGCATCCGAATTGTAAGAATCAAACTCTAGTACATATATCCCCCCCCCAATAGATGTTTGTATCATGTAGCATGTCCCCTTTAGGAGAGTCTCATGAAATAACTTTTTTTCTAAAAGGTATGGAAATCGTTTTCAGTGTCCCTCAAGTTTGCGTTTGTCATAATCCACTTGACTCGCTACTACCAAGTGGTTGGAATATATACACTGCAGGCCGCTGACAAGGCTGATAAGGAGTTGTGGATCGAGAAATTCCAGGAATCCATCGAGAATTATGAGTCGATTCAGTTGAAGGATATGTTGAAGTGTACACCACTTTTCTCGAGTTTGAGTTTGAGAAGGTAAGGTTCGAAAATATGAATCTTCTTCGGAATCGTGAGTTTTTACAGATGCTCCAGCTCTCGCTTGATGTCCAAATCAGAGGGTGGGCCGCCAAATACTCCGCAACTTCCAAAGGAAGAGAAAAAGGAGAAAGAGGAGAAGAAAGAATGCTGCTCTTCATCAACTTGTAATCAAAATCAGCCACAATCGGCTTGAGTTTTTTCAAAAAGAACTTCTTTTTTTAATTAATTATTTTGCCCCAAAACCCATGTGTATGTACAATATTTTTATCTTCGACTTATTTTTTGCTCTTCAATAATTTTCCCTTCCAAAAAACTCAATAATCGGATCACTTTCATCAATTTTTTCTTTAATTTTCTGAGCTTTTCTTGAACTTAATAAACGGTCTCATTTTGACTCCTAATAGAAAATATATGTGGGGTTAAGTATTTTATTATATTATGACTTGTTAGAGAAAAAAATCATGCATAGGTACAACGATATACTGTTAACTCGTATGTCAATGCTGTTCTAGATTTTCGGAAATAGTTGCGAAGTGGCTGGTTGCGAAATCGACGGTGTTGCGAAATGTCAAAGTTTCGAAACGTCGCGGAGCCAAACATCTAATGTTCTCGAGATCGTGCGTCCTCCTCCGACACCACTTCCATGGTCAGCTGGATATCCAAGCTGGTCTTATACTTGGATAGGGGATCAACGGGACCGTAGGATACAACTATGACTGTGTTATTGGTAGTGGGAATGTGGACGGTTCTGAAAACAAACACTTTGTTCATAAACTTGCAAATGAGCTTCATCATAATGTTTCAAATAGAAAAAAAGAAAATTCAATCACTCACGTCTCATCAACTCGTTCTGCTCCAACATCCAGTTGCAAAATCTGCATTAAAAAATCACGAAACACGCATTCGTCGTAATGTTTGAAAGTCCAACACGTCCCAACTTCCTTGTTTTTTGCCAGCCAACACTTCACGATTCCACTCCGTGATGGATCCCAAAAATGATGAGTTGACTCCAATAACCGGCGAGTCTTCAAGTGGAAACATCCCATAAGCCCGACCAGAACCAAAAAATCCACTGAATTCACAACTTTCTTGATGACCTTATTCGAAAGGTCTTTTTTGCGTAAATACTTCGCCATCAAAAACTTCAAAGGGAAGCTCGACTCGCAAATGATCGGTTTCAAACCAATTAGCTGGGATGGATAATAAAGTTTGAGGCCTCGAATGGCGAACTGAATTCCTTCCGGCAGGCGAAGCATAAATGCGTATCGCACATCGAGATTTTTCACATACACTGGAAATCCACTTGATCGAGTTAGCAATTTAGCACGAACAGCTTTATGTGCTGCGTACAACCACTTGTTATATCGAACTCTTTCGATTTGTACTCCTCTCGGAGATGTTATGGTGAGCTGGATGTAGAACTCATGGAGGTCGTTTTGATCATTCCGTTCAACGATTCTAACATCGTTTTGCGGGGTCTCTTGATCTTCATTCCTTCCTTTTTTGTAGAGTGTCACATCGCCAGGAGTCAAAACATTCTCCGCGTTCGAATCTCGGTCTCCGTACTTGTCGAGATCATATCTTAAGCCACCATCATCGTTCTGTTTTTTGACATCATCTGAAGTTTGATTGGTGGTTTGCCGTTGAACGATTCCAAGTTTGTATGTGGTGTCGTTGAGGACAGTATCTTCTTCACTAAGCTCAAGATTCCGAACGCGAAGGGGAACTAGAGCTTCAGCGGTTCGAAGAGTGGGGGCACGTTGGGAGAGTTGGTTTCTGGAAGTTTGATGATTTCAGCTCAATGAATACTCCTCAAAAGCGATTTTTAATTTTTTGAAGTATTAGCGGTATCACACAAGGGGAAACGCGCTCCATCGCCAACATGGCTGAAATTTGAATTTTCAGATTTCCCGCCGTTTTTCTGTTTTCAAAACAGCGAGATATGTTTTGGTGGGTGCGTGGACTCCTCGTGATCAATTCAACTGCTGCCCGAGTTGTCCAGGAGGAGTCCACGCACCCACCAAAACATGTTTCGCTAAAAAAAAGGTGGTGCCGACCGAGAAGAGCAACTGTATTCTTTTTTCACCTTTGCTCCTTCTTGGGAAACTCGGCCACGGCCACCAAAAGCAACCTAAGAGTTTTTCAAAGTTATTTCGGAGCTCATCTTTGAGAGTTTTAGAGCAATCTCAGCGCATTTTCATCATGACTTCCGTAATCTTCAGTCATTTTTATTTTTAGAAAGGATTAAAATTTGAAAAAAATCGAGACATACTCCTCCTTTCAAGATGGCGGGACAGCACTTTTTCTACATTTCCACGTTGGCTGCGGACTTGCATCATATCTGACGCCTTTTTTACTGATTTTGAAGAAAACAGGCTAACAAAATACATTTTCATGTATCATAAATATAGCTTCAATCAACTTGAGTTTCAGAAATATAAAATTTCGTGTCTCTGCTAAATCATCGAATATCTTTTCTACGCAAAAAAAACTTAAATTTTACCTGATATTTGGGTCCAGGAATTGAAGTACTGATTGACTTGGACCATAGCTAAGAAACTTTGTGTTCATTGCTGAAAGTAGAAATCTTTAACGGAGGGAATCATCGGAAAATAGAAACAAGAAGCCGTGAAAGAAAGAGGAAATGGAGAAAAAAGCCATAAATCTAAGAAAAGCCGAGAGACTAAAGTAGTGCCAAGTCGAAATAAGAGGGATTAGTTATAGAGAGGCGGGCGGCTCTCGTGAGCAGGACTAGGCGGCAGAAAACCATGACAACTATATAGATTTAGAGTAGCGGCTAGTCTTATTTTATTTGAAAGGGGTGATTCAATGATTTGAAGAAAATATAAAAACACGAAAAAATGCAACAGCATTTTGGGGTAACAGAGGAATAGAAAGAAAGCAATTGTATCTCATTCTCTAGAAAGGATTTTCCTCAATAAGTATTCTTGTTCTTCACGGTGTTTGCGGGATTTCTTCTCCCTTATCGCAACAAGAAAATGCCCTCTCGTGTACCGCTGAACTTGATAGACGTGTCGTTATCTGATCACGGCATGAATCGAGACCATTTAACAACTATGGAGATTACGCGAGGGTCACAGGATGGCGGCAGATTAGAGTAGGCTGTGGAAATTTCACAAAACAAAAAATCACATCACTAAAGTTCTATTGGGATTTATTTGGAATTGAGAAGATTTGTGAAAGACAATAAAGTGAACATTTTCAAAGACTATCTTGGCTCAAGAACGGTTAAAATTGAGTTTGACGGAAATCATTGCTCACATAAATTCCAATGGTCCACTTGAATTTCCACTTGTTTTCATACTCGGATAGTTGCTCATAGGGTCCGTAGGTCATAGCAATGACAGTGTTCAACTTTGGGGGTCTGGGAAAGGATGTTAAACTTGATTGTTTGATTTGAAACTTTTTGGATGTATACATCAACTCTAGAACTCTATATTTGTAGTTGACAACTTTTTTGTACGGCCTCTTCTAAAGATGATGTGTCTCTTTAAATTGGGGCGACGCTACATTTCCGCATTTTTAGTGCAATTTACCCGATTTCAGTGTCTTCTGCATTTTACGAGCCACATCATTTCTAGAAGAGTTCGTACAAAAAAGTTCCCAACTACAAAAAATAGAGTTCTAGAGTTGATGTATACACCCAAAAAGTTTCAAAACAAACGATCAAGTTTAACATCCTTTCCCAGACCCCCAAAGTTGACGTTTTTTAACTGAAAACATCAAAAGTTGATATATTATTGACTGTTACTGTATCGTAACACCAGCTTTTCCAGGAACACTCTATCAACCTTGTAACCAGAACACTAGAAACCCTCCATCTCTTGTGTTGTGTCCACCGAAGGCCTTCTCGTTTTGAGCAATTCCCGTCTTCCCAGGAGCAACGTATCGACCAAGACGGTTTTTTTCTAGGGCCTTTTTATGAGTACACAACCTCTCTACTTACTCTTTTCACTGTCTGCCCAAGTTCTCATACCTTCTACTTTTTGCGTGGTGTCCACTGACGGTCATCTCGTTTTGCGCAATTCCCGTCTTCCCAGAAGCAACTTATCGACGATAAAGGTTTCTTTTCTAGGGCCTTCTATGAGTATACAACCTCTCTACTTACTTTTTTCATTTGTTCTCAGTACACAAAATTATCGATAATGGGGTTCCCTCTATTCCGTCTGCCTCAACTTGCGATACTTGAAGTTTTTCAGCATTGTAACCCGTTGGAAGTGTAAGTTTTCTACTGAGTCAAATCCGAAGAATAACATTTATTTTCAGTTTCACCATTTCCAAGACTTCCACTCGGGCCAAGCACTTCGTTCGAACCCTGAAGAGGAAAGTTCATTCGGTTCAACTCATTCTTAGCAGAAATTTCAAAATGCGAATGATGGAAAATGATAACTCAACCGTTTATTCCTTCAAAGTCGTCCAAAACTTGGACAGGAAAGTGGCAAAACCAGAAGGGAATATCATTACTCTCAACGTGGACCGTCCATTGGAAGGAGCATTGGATTTGTTCAAGCATTTTCAAGAAATCTTCAGTTTATCGTTGCATTATCTGTCTATTGATACTGCTTTTTTCGATAATCCTCAATTGGAACTGTTGTGCATTGCGGCGAGAGCTTCATTTCCAAGCATATATTTGGCAGTCGAAAGCAGAGAAAAGTTGGACCAATTATTGCGAGTTCTCTCACGACCGCTGCCTAGATTAGCCATTCTATTTTTGCCTCACTGGTGTGGAGGATCAAATTCAGATGTCCCGATTCAGAGTGTCCAGTGTGAAGCTTTGACTTTGACCTTTTTGGCCCGCTTGGCACAATTGCAACTGATCATGACTTTTGATTTTATTACCGCAGAATTCAACCGTATTGTTATGCCTAGCGGTGACCTCAATGCGTTCCTGAAAAGTTGGAAGCAGGGTAAAACTCATCAGCGAATGAAAAGACTTGAGATGCGGTACTTCTCGTACTTGAACCTAGCAATCGCCTTCGAAGGTTTGGAACCGACATCCGATGACCCTGATGTCTTGTATTCTGATTTCGGGGAGATCGGAATCGATGGAACAGATGGAAAAATTGCCAAAGTGGAGATCGACGAACATTGGGGTATTACTTCTTTTGTAATAACTGTTGATGATTGATAATGGCATAATTGTTCTGAATAAAGTATTTATTGGAGAAACAAGTGTTATTGTTCGCTTTATGTGCAAATTTTCCAAATGGTTTGTTTAACGAAGTTGTTTAAACTCCAGATTGTGACAATGCTGGATAACACTCTATCGATCTTGTCCGAAACACTAAAATTACTCCCAGACCAAGTTCTCGCACCGTCCACTTCTTGTGTTGTCTTCACGGACGGTCATCTCGTTTTGCGCGATTCCTGCCTTCCCAGAAGCAACTTACCGACGACGTCGGTTAATGTTCTCAAACCCTCCACAAGTACACAACATCTCTACTTACTCGTTTCATTACACAAAATTATCGAAAATGGGATTCCCTCTATTCCGTCTGCCGCAACTAGCTCTACTTGAAGTCTTCCAAAATTATGACCTGTTTGAAGTGTAAGTTTTCTACTGACAAAGTAAAACTGGCGAAGTAAAACTTTTCAGTTTCACCATCTCCAAGACTTCCACTCGAGCCAAACACGTCGTTCAAAGCATGAAGAGAAAAGTCCATTTGGTTGAACTCATTCTTCACAATTTTCTTAAGTTGCGAGTGATGGAAAATAATAACCTAACCGATTATTCCTTCAAAATCGTCAGAAACTCGGACAGACCAGTGGCAAAATTAGAAGGGAACAACATCACTCTCAACGTGGGCCGTCCATTGGAAGGAACATTGGATTTGTTCGAGCACTTTCAAGAAACCTTCAGTTTATCGTTGCATTATCTGTCTATTGATACTGCTTGTTTTGACAGTACTCAACTGCACTTGTTGACACTTGCTGCGAAATTTCCATTTCCGAACATGAATCTGGAAGTCGAACGGCTTGAAAAGTTGGACCAAGTATTGCGAGTTCTCGCACGACCACTGCAAACATTAACCTTTTCTATTTCGTTTAGCAATTCTGAAAGACCAATTTCACATATCCCTATTCAGAGTGTCCAGTGTGAAACTTTGAATATTTTCTCGAGACACTTGATTCAATTAAAACTAATAATGATTTTTGATTTTGTTACGGCAGAATTCCTCCGTATTGAAATGCCAAGTGGTGACCTCAATGTTTTCCTGAAAAGTTGGAAACAGGGTAAAACTCATCAGAGGATGAAAAGACTCGAGATACAGTACTTATCGTACTTGAACTTAGCAATTGCCTTCGAAGAATTGGAGCCGACATCCGATGACCCTGATGTCTTGTATTCTGATTTCGGGGAGATCGCAATTAAGGGGATAAATGGGAAAATTGCCAGAGTGGAGTTCGAACGACATCGAGAGTATACTTTCTTTGAGATAACTGTTGATCATTAATGACATAATTGTTCTGAATGAAGTATTCATTGGTGAAACAATTGCATTGTTCGTTTTATGTGCATATTTTCCAAATGATTCGTTTTCTGAAGATGTTTAAACTCCAGATTGTGACAATGCTGGCTAAAGCTCTATCGATCTTGTCATTACACTAAAATTACTCGGTCAGCCCAAGTTCTCGAACTGTCCATTTCTCGCGTAGTATTCACGGACGGTCATCTCGTTTTGCGCAATTCCCGTCTTCCCAGAAGCAACTTATCGACGACGACGGTTTCTGTTCTCAAACCCTCCATATGCACATAGCCTACGCTCTTTTCCTTCGTTCTTATTACACAAAATTATCGAAAATGGGATTCCCTCTATTCCGTCTGCCTCAACTAGCTCTACTTGAAGTCTTCCAAAGTTATGACCTATTTGAAGTGTAAGTTTTCTACTGACAAAGTAAAACTGGCGAAGTAAAACTTTTATTTTCAGTTTCAACATCTCCAAGACTTCCACTCGAGCCAAGCACATTGTTCGAACCATGAAGAGAAAAATCCATTTGGTTGAACTCATTCTTCACAATTTTCTTAAGTTGCGAGTGATGGAAAATAATAACCTAACCGATTATTCCTTCAAAATCGTCAAAAACTCGGACATACCAGTGGCAAAATTTGAAGGGAACAGCATCTCTCTCAACGTGGACCGTCCATTGGAAGGAGCATTGGATTTGTTCAATCATTTTCAAGAAACCTTCAGTTTATCGTTGCATTATCTGTCTATTGATACTGCTTGTTTTGACATTACTCAACTGCACTTATTGACTTTGCTGCAAAATTTTGCTGCTTGCTGCAAAATTGCCATTTCCGAACATGCAGCTGGAAGTCGAACGGGTGGAAAAGTTGGACCTATTATTGCGAGCTCTCGTACGACCACTGCAAACATTAACCTTTTCGATTTCGTTTAGCAATTCTGAAAAACCAAATTCACATATCCCAATTCAAAGTGTGCAATGTGATACTTTGAATATTTTTTCGAGACGCTTGCTTCAACTGAAACTAATCATGATTTTCGATTTTGTTACGGCAGAATTCCTCCGTATTGATATGCAAAGTAGTGACCTCAATGTTTTCCTGAAAAGTTGGAAGCAGGGTAAAACTCATCAGAGGATGAAAAAACTTTAGTTGCAGTATTTCACGTTCCCCAACTTAGCAATCGCCTTCGAAGGATTGGAACCAACATCCGATGACCCTGATGTCTTGTATTCTGATTTCGGGGAGATCGCAATTAAGGGGATGAATGGAAAAATTGCCAGAGTGAAGTTCGACAAACGTTGGGGTAGTACTTCCTTTGTGATAACTGTTTATGATAAATAATGACATAATTGTTCTGAATGAAGTATTTATTGGAGAAACAAGTGTTATTGTTCATTTTATATGTGTACTTCCTAAATGGTGCATTTTCCAAAGACGTCTAAAACTTCAGATTGTGACAATGCTGGCTGACACTCTATAAATTTTGTCTAAACCACTTATATTAATCTCAGTCCAAGTTCTCGCACCTTCCACTTCTTGCGTGGTATCCAAGGACGGTCTGCTCGTTTTGCGCAATTCCCGTCTTCCCAGAAGCAACTTATCGACGACGACGGTTTCTGTTCTCAAACCCACCATAAGTACACAAACTCCCTACTCTCTTTTTACGCATCCTCACAAGTTAAAACAACCACACAAAATTATCGAAAATGGGTTTTCCTCTATTCCGTCTACCTCAACTAGCTCTACTTGAAGTCATCCAGCTTCAAAATCCGTTTGAAGTGTAAGTTTTCCAGAAATCCAAAGTAAACCATTTATTTTTAGCTTCTATGTCTCAAAGACTTCCACTCGAGCCAAGCACATCGTTCGAACAATGAGGAGGAAAGTTCATACGGTTCAGCTCTATCTGAACACCAAATTTGAGTTAAAAGTACAAGATAACCAAAACCCCAACGATGTCTTTTCCTTCGCGGTGGGCCGAAACATTCCTCTAGTCACAGGCCGTCGCTTGGAAGGAGTTTTGGATTTGTTCAAGCATTTTCAAGATGTGTTCAGTATATCGTTGGATTTTTTGTATATTGATGCTGCCTGGTTTAACAGTTCTTACCTAAACTTGTTGGAGTTTGCGGCGAACACCCCATTTCCGACCATTTCTATAGCAATCGAACGTATGGAAAAATTGGACCAATTGTTGCGAGCTCTAACCCTACCACTGCAAAAATTAACCATTGAGGTTTGGTACAGCAGATCTATTGGTCCAAATTTAGATATGCCAATGCAGAGTATCCAGTGTGAAACTTTGCAAATCTTTTCTGTATACTGTGTTCAAGTGCCACTGATTATGATTTTTGATTTTGTTACCGCAGAATTTCTCCGTATTGATATGCCAAATGATGACCTCAATGTTTTCCTGAAAAGTTGGAAGCAGGGTAAAACTCATCAGAGAATGAAAAACTTCAAACTCTTTACAACGAGGAGATTCGATTTATCAACAATTTTTGACGGTTTGGAGCTAATATCTGAGGATCCTGATGTTTTGAATTTTGACTCAGGAAAAATTGGAGTCAAGGGGATAGACGGGAAATTGTAAGAGTGGAGTTCGATCAACGTCGCGTTGCTCCTTCCATTGTAATTACTGTTGACCATGAATGATGACATAATTGTTGCGAATGAAGTTTTTATTGGGGAATCTTGTTCATTTTTTTTTGTACTGGTATACATATAGAATGGTTCATTTTCCAATGATGCTTAAAGCAAGATATTGAGGTAATGTTGGCTTAAACTCTTTTGATCTTGTAATACAAACCCAAATATTATGCTTCTTGCGTCGTATCCACGGACGGTTATTTCGTTTTGCGCAATTTCCGTCTTCCCAGGAGCAGCTTATCTACGACGACGGTTTCTGTTCTTAAACCCTGCATAAGTACACAACCTCCTTCAATTTCCGTTCATGATTAATAAAATGGTTTTTATATAAGATAGTTTTTATGAGTACATCCTTGGCCAAAACTTTATTGTCTGTGCAATAATTCAGCTTCGATGGACGGCTAACCCTGCTATAGCAATTCAAAGAAGCCTAATTTTCCGGGCTAAAATTTTTGATAACATTTGTCACAAGATACAACTGTTTAACACTATAATTTATTTATCTTTCTTATAAAATACGATTCTAATTCTGTTCGTTTGTCCGTTTTTCATTTCTAGAAGAAAGCGTGAAGATGATGAAGTGAACTTTCTCGAACAGGAAGAAGGAAAAAACCTAAATTCGATGGTTACATCTTTATTGAACATAGAACTATCCATCACAATAATGAGAAAGCCTCAGAGGCTTTCATACCTACTATTAGAAAAGGGGGAGAAGTTTTATATAATTTAAGAAAGCAATAAGTGATGTGGGGGTTAGGAATGTCGGGAGATGAGAATGTGAGGAAGAGGAAACAATATCAATCGAGTGCAAAGGGAGAAAGTTCAATATAGATCAAAAGATTATGATCAAAAAAGCACCCGGAATCGGGTTCAAAACCGATAAAAACAAAATGACATTTCTAAATTCTTGGATTGCGCCCCAGCTTTGCTGGTTGTAGAATAAAAGGCTGTGCTGGTTTGTTAAAAAATCTGAAACAATGAATTAAATATCGTTTCCTAATTTTTTCCATCTGCTGCCGTTGGAATATGTATTTGGGTTGATTGAAGACCGTGATGATGTTGAACCTATAAAAGTTACAGTTTTCATTTTGCATTACACTTATTATTAACACCCACATGAAAAATGGGTGCACATTTTTGAGAACTTCAATTTGAGCCAGAAGAGGTAGACGGAGTAGAGGGAAACTCATTTTTTATAGTATTGAGAATTAATGAAAAAATCGTAAATGTGTGTGAAGGGTTCGAGAACTAAGACCGTCGTCGTCAATAAGTTTCTTCTGGGAAAACGGGAATCGTGCAAAACGAGATAGACGTCAGTGTTCGGATAGTGATCAGGCCGGGGCCGCCCAGTTGTTGGCCAGCTGTCAGCGCATTCGGTTTGTGGCAGGGAAGCGGTCAAGACGCAATCTAGGGTTTTTGGTCTTCTGTCTGTTGATTTGCCCGATGAAACCAAATTATTTCTGGCCATTTGGAGGTTCGCATGCAATACCCAACTAGCTCTCCCCAGAATCAATATATCGATCTCGTACCCCCGGGCCACCTCGCTATGTTCAAGGTCCACGACCCGCTCACTGTTGCACTAGAACGCAAACGTCCTCATTCACGCTCGTTTTAGTCACCTGAACAACTTTACCAAAAATGAGTTTCCCTCTACTCCGTCTACCTTACCTGGCTCAAATCAAAGTCTTTCAACATCTGACTCTGCTTGAAATGTATGTAAGTTATAACCAGGTTGAATTCAAATTATGTTTTTTATAGATTACACATCTCAAAATTTTCTGCTAAAGCCAAGTACACGGTCCAGGCCCTGAAAATAAGACTACACCAGGCTCAACTCGTTCTGAACAGTAGATTCCAGCTGAAGGTACAGTATCTTGAAACCTGGTACGCTTTTTCTACAGTCGAAGAGATTAACTATGAAGCGCCATTGAACAAAGAGAAAAATATAGTGTTCATTGCCGAAGATCCACTCAAAGAAGTATTGAATATTTTCAAGCAGCTTCAGGAAATCTTCCTTGTTTCCTACGACTATGTGCACATCGAAGCTGATTATTTTAAAGTGGATCAAGTTGAGCTAATGTGCGCTATGATTTCAAATACCTCGTTCCAAAAAGTGTCCGTAGGATTTGATCAAAGTGAAAAATTGGAGAGACTATTGCAAGTTTTCACAAATCCGATAAAAAACTTGACGATTGAGAATGCGCCTAATCGATACGACCCTCCTAAACTTAATGTTCCAATGCAAAGTGTCAAATGTGAAATTTTAACACTCCAATGCTTATATTGGCTCAAGTTACCTCAGCTAATGGCTTTCGATTTCATTACCGCAAAAATCCCCACCACTGAAATTTCGAGTTCAGATACTAACGTTTTTCTAAAGAGTTGGAGGGATGGGAAAACTCATCAAAGAATGGAAAAATTTGAGTTTTCTGTTGATAATGCTAACTTGGTGGTAATCTTTGAGGGAATATCGGATAACCGCGATGCTTTGGATTCTGGAAATGGAGAAATTCGAGTCGAAGGGGAAGATGGGAGAATCGCCACTGTTCATTTTATGCAGAAACTATGCTCTATACTTTTTGTTATAACGGTTAATCAGGAACCTTTTTGATGAATAAATATTCAACGAAAAAATTGCGATTGGCATCTTTCACATTTTTACGATTTTCAATATTCAAAACATGTTTTCTGTTTAAAATCTTGCTATCATTTGGAAGACAAGAAGATTTCACCCATTTTGGTTTTTGAAACTTCCTGATTGGATATTTTTGACCCAAGTTATGACCCCTCAAAAAGAAGATGGATTCTCAAAAAAATCGATGTTCAGTCCTTGGTGTCTCAAACTTCAGAATTTATAAAAATTTTCACACGAAGAAAATTTCTACAGTCAAAATTGTGTTCAAAAAAAACCTCCAAAAAGAAAATAAAAACATTTTTCGACACACTCGGATCCGAACCCTGGTCTTGCCAGCAGCGCCCGTCCCTCTACACCACTACACCAAACAGGCACTTCTAGAAAAGGATCGAGAGGGGGTAGGCATGATGGTGAGAATTGCGCTCCTCGCTCCTCTCACTCACCTCATTGCCTCGTGAGAAATATTTGAAAAAAAATTTGAAGGTGAAATATTTTAAAAAATTTTTGATCTACCCTCGAAAATGTTGCCCGCAAATTGTCAGGTTTCGCCGGAGACGATTTTTTTCGATTTTTTCGCGTTTTTTCTCATTTTTTTGGCGATTTCACCTCATTTTCTTCGGTTTTTCGTGCAATTTTTTCCATTTTTTGGAGTTTAGTCAGTAAATTGAATTATCAGAGCCTTGCGGCACTCGAAAACATAATTTTTTCGTATTAAAAGCAATTTTTTCAAATTAAAAAATTATAATTTTTTTTCTAAATTTTTTTTCGGTCCAAACATTTTTTCGAAATGTCTTTCGAAGTATTTTTCTTCATTTTCTGGGTTTTCGGATTACCGAAAACAAATAGAAAAACCAAAAAAAAAATTTGCCGCAAAACTTTTTGATCTACAAATTTTTGATCTACAAATTTTTATCTACAATTTTTTTGAGAGAAGTCGGAAAATCCTAATTTTTTCTTGAAAGCTTAGAATAATGGTTTTCTAAAAATATTTTCCCAATTTTCCAGTGTTCCATCTACACGGTCCTCAAATTTGAAGCAAACAGGCATCAGCATAATTGTCTTAAGTGTGAGTAAAGCCTTTATATAAACTTAACGTTAGATATGACCTGAACAATACCTTTTTTAGAATAGAGCCGTCGCGATTCGAGGACCGATCGGAGTGCTGATAACGATATCGGTGGTGCGGCAGAAGAGGATCACGATAGGCTTAGTTGAAGAAAAAGAAGGAGTTAGGGGTAACAAAGTCTAAGGTATTGTAGAGGGAAATAAAGTCTAAGGAATAGATAATGCGCTTTTAGAGAGAAGACCGTTACCTCACTTATCTTTAGTCTGGGTTGGGCTTATTAGGTTAGACTTGAGCTTCGTTATTAGAAATAGCTCGTCCTTAGAGGCTCGGGGTTCGCTTCCGCCTCTGAGAGGTTCTGACCTGTCCCTTGTCTTAACGGCTTGGGGTGCTTTTTTTATTCGATTCGCTTTTGTGTTTTTTATTCGCTTCTGTTTTGATGGGCGTGAACAGTTGACTTATCCGGCCTTTTCGTGCTTGCCCGCGAGGGTTAGGTAGGATTGGCTGGATTCGCTTCTGTTTTGGTGGGGCTATGCCTCTTAGTCGGTGGGCGATAGCAGTTGACTTATCCGGCCTTTTCGTGCTTGCCCGCAAGGGTTAGGTAGGATTGGCTGGATTCGCTTCTGTTTTGGTGGGACTATGCCTCTTAGTCGGTGGGCGGGAACAGTTGACTTATCCGGCCTTTTCGTGCTTGCCCGCGAGGGTTAGGTAGGATTGGCTGGATTCGCTTCTGTGTTGGTGGGGCTATGCCTCTTTGTCGGTGGGCGGGAACAGTTGACTTATCCGGCCTTTTCGTGCTTGCCCGCAAGGGTTAGGTAGGATTGGCTGGATTCGCTTCTGTTTTGGTGGGACTATGCCTCTTAGTCGGTGGGCGGGAACAGTTGACTTATCCGGCCTTTTCGTGCTTGCCCGCGAGGGTTAGGTAGGATTGGCTGGATTCGCTTCTGTGTTGGTGGGGCTATGCCTCTTAGTCGGTGGGCGATAGCAGTTGACTTATCCGGCCTTTTCGTGCTTGCCCGCAAGGGTTAGGTAGGATTGGCTGGATTCGCTTCTGTTTTGGTGGGACTATGCCTCTTTGTCGGTGGGCGGGAACAGTTGACTTATCCGGCCTTTTCGTGCTTGCCCGCGAGGGTTAGGTAGGATTGGCTGGATTCGCTTCTGTGTTGGTGGGGCTATGCCTCTTAGTCGGTGGGCGATAGCAGTTGACTTATCCGGCCTTTTCGTGCTTGCCCGCAAGGGTTAGGTAGGATTGGCTGGATTCGCTTCTGTTTTGGTGGGACTATGCCTCTTTGTTGGTGGGCGGTAACAGTTGACTTATCCGGCCTTTTCGTGCTTGCCCGCAAGGGTTAGGTAGGATCGGCTGGATTCGCTTCTGTGTCGGTGGGGCTATGCCTTTTAGTCGGTGGGCGATAGCAGTTGACTTATCCGGCCTTTTCGTGCTTGCCCGCAAGGGTTAGGTAGGATCGGCTGGATTCGCTTCTGTGTCGGTGGGCGGTAACAGTTGACTTATCCGGCCTTTTCGTGCTTGCCCGCAAGGGTTAGGTAGGATTGGCTGGATTCGCTTCTGTGTTGGTGGGCAGTAGCAGTTGACTTATCCGGCCTTTTCGTGCTTGCCCGTAAGGGTTAGGTAGGATTGGCTGGATTCGCTTCTGTTTTGGTGAGACTATGCCTCTTAGTCGGTGGGCGGGAACAGTTGACTTATCTGGCCTTTTCTTGCTTGCCCGCGAGGGTTAGGTATAATTGACTGGATTCGCTTCTGTTTTGGTGGGACTATGCCTCTTAGTCGGTGGGCGGGAACAGTTGACTTATCCGGCCTTTTCGTGCTTGCCCGCGAGGGTTAGGTAGGATTGGCTGGATTCGCTTCTGTGTTGGTGGGGCTATGCCTCTTAGTCGGTGGGCGATAGCAGTTGACTTATCCGGCCTTTTCGTGCTTGCCCGCAAGGGTTAGGTAGGATTGGCTGGATTCGCTTCTGTTTTGGTGGGACTATGCCTCTTTGTCGGTGGGCGGAAACAGTTGACTTATCCGGCCTTTTCGTGCTTGCCCGCGAGGGTTAGGTAGGATTGGCTGGATTCGCTTCTGTGTTGGTGGGGCTATGCCTCTTAGTCGGTGGGCGATAGCAGTTGACTTATCCGGCCTTTTCGTGCTTGCCCGCAAGGGTTAGGTAGGATTGGCTGGATTCGCTTCTGTTTTGGTGGGACTATGCCTCTTTGTCGGTGGGCGGGAACAGTTGACTTATCCGGCCTTTTCGTGCTTGCCCGCAAGGGTTAGGTAGGATTGGCTGGATTCGCTTCTGTTTTGGTGAGACTATGCCTCTTAGTCGGTGGGCGGGAACAGTTGACTTATCTGGCCTTTTCTTGCTTGCCCGCGAGGGTTAGGTATAATTGACTGGATTCGCTTCTGTTTTGGTGGGACTATGCCTCTTAGTCGGTGGGCGGGAACAGTTGACTTATCCGGCCTTTTCGTGCTTGCCCGCGAGGGTTAGGTAGGATTGGCTGGATTCGCTTCTGTGTTGGTGGGACTATGCCTTTTGTCGGTGGGCGGGAACAGTTGACTTATCCGGCCTTTTCGTGCTTGCCCGCGAGGGTTAGGTATAATTGACTGGATTCGCTTCTGTTTTGGTGGGACTATGCCTCTTAGTCGGTGGGCGGGAACAGTTGACTTATCCGGCCTTTTCGTGCTTGCCCGCGAGGGTTAGGTAGGATTGGCTGGATTCGCTTCTGTGTTGGTGGGACTATGCCTTTTGTCGGTGGGCGGGAACAGTTGACTTATCCGGCCTTTTCGTGCTTGCCCGCGAGGGTTAGGTAGGATTGGCTGGATTCGCTTCTGTGTTGGTGGGACTATGCCTCTTAGTCGGTGGGCGATAGCAGTTGACTTATCCGGCCTTTTCGTGCTTGCCCGCGAGGGTTAGGTAGGATTGGCTGGATTCGCTTCTGTTTTGGTGGGCGGGAACAGTTGACTTATACGGCCTTTTCGTGCTTGCCCGCGAGGGTTAGGTAGGATTGGCTGGATTCGCTTCTGTTTTGGTGGGCGATAGCAGTTGACTTATCCGGCCTTTTCGTGCTTGCCCGCGAGGGTTAGGTAGGATTGGCTGGATTCGCTTCTGTTTTGGTGGGACTATGCCTCTTAGTCGGTGGGCGGGAACAGTTGACTTATCCGGTCTTTTCGTGCTTGCCCGTAAGGGTTAGGTAGGATTGGCTGGATTCGCTTCTGTGTCGGTGGGCGGTAACAATTGACTTATCTGGCCTTTCCGTGCTTGCCCGCCAGGGTTAGGTAGGATTGGCTGGATTCGCTTCTGTGTTGGTGGGACTATGCCTCTTTGTCGGTGGGCGGTAACAGTTGACTTATTCGGCCTTTTCGTGCTTGCCCGTAAGGGTTAGGTAGGATTGGCTGGATTCGCTTCTGTGTCGGTGGGCGGTAACAATTGACTTATCTGGCCTTTCCGTGCTTGCCCGCCAGGGTTAGGTAGGATTGGCTGGATTCGCTTCTGTGTTGGTGGGCGGTAACAGTTGACTTATCCGGCCTTTCCGTGCTTGCTCGCCAGGGTTAGGTAGGATTGGCTGGATTCGCTTCTGTGTCGGTGGGCGGTAACAGTTGACTTATTCGGCCTTTTCGTGCTTGCCCGTAAGGGTTAGGTAGGATTGGCTGGATTCGCTTCTGTGTCGGTGGGCGGTAACAATTGACTTATCTGGCCTTTCCGTGCTTGCCCGCCAGGGTTAGGTAGGATTGGCTGGATTCGCTTCTGTGTTGGTGGGCGGTAACAGTTGACTTATCCGGCCTTTCCGTGCTTGCTCGCCAGGGTTAGGTAGGATTGGCTGGATTCGCTTCTGTGTTGGTGGGACTATGCCTCTTTGTCGGTGGGCGGTAACAGTTGACTTATTCGGCCTTTTCGTGCTTGCCCGTAAGGGTTAGGTAGGATTGGCTGGATTCGCTTCTGTGTCGGTGGGCGGTAACAATTGACTTATCTGGCCTTTCCGTGCTTGCCCGCCAGGGTTAGGTAGGATTGGCTGGATTCGCTTCTGTGTTGGTGGGCGGTAACAGTTGACTTATCCGGCCTTTCCGTGCTTGCTCGCCAGGGTTAGGTAGGATTGGCTGGATTCGCTTCTGTGTCGGTGGGCGGTAACAGTTGACTTATCCGGCCATTTCGTGCTTGCCCGTGAGGGTTAGGTAGGATTGGCTGGATTCGCTTCTGTTTTGGTGGGCGGGAACAGTTGACTTATCCGGCCTTTTCGTGCTTGCCCGCAAGGGTTAGGTAGGATTGGCTGGATTCGCTTCTGTGTGGGTGGGACTATGCCTCTTAGTCGGTGGGCGATAGCAGTTGACTTATCCGGCCTTTTCGTGCTTGCCCGCGAGGGTTAGGTAGGATTGGCTGGATTCGCTTCTGTTTTGGTGGGACTATGCCCCTTAGTCGGTGGGCGGGAACAGTTGACTTATCCGGCCTTTTCGTGCTTGCCCGCAAGGGTTAGGTAGGATTGGCTGGATTCGCTTCTGTGTTGGTGGGACTATGCCTCTTTGTTGGTGGGCGATAGCAGTTGACTTATCCGGCCTTTCCGTGCTTGCTCGCCAGGGTTAGGTAGGATTGGCTGGGTTCGCTTCTGTTTTGGTGGGACTATGCCTCTTAGTCGGTGGGCGGGAACAGTTGACTTATCCGGCCATTTCGTGCTTGCCCGCCAGGGTTAGGTAGGATTGGCTGGATTCGCTTCTGTGTTGGTGGGCGGTAACAGTTGACTTATCCGGCCTTTTCGTGCTTGCCCGCGAGGGTTAGGTAGGATTGGCTGGATTCGCTTCTGTTTTGGTGGGACTATGCCTCTTAGTCGGTGGGCGGGAACAGTTGATTTATCCGGCCTTTCCGTGCTTGCCCGTAAGGGTTAGGTAGGACTGGCTGGATTCGCTTCTGTGTTGGTGGGCGGTAACAGTTGACTTATCCGGCCATTTCGTGCTTGCCCGTGAGGGTTAGGTAGGATTGGCTGGATTCGCTTCTGTGTTGGTGGGCGGTAACAGTTGACTTATCCGGCCATTTCGTGCTTGCCCGTGAGGGTTAGGTAGGATTGGCTGGATTCGCTTCTGTGTTGGTGGGCGGTAACAGTTGACTTATCCGGCCTTTCCGTGCTTGCTCGCCAGGGTTAGGTAGGATTGGCTGGATTCGCTTCTGTTTTGGTGGGACTATGCCTCTTAGTCGGTGGGCGGGAACAGTTGACTTATCCGGCCTTTTCGTGCTTGCCCGCAAGGGTTAGGTAGGATCGGCTGGATTCGCTTCTGTGTCGGTGGGCGGTAACAGTTGACTTATCCGGCCATTTCGTGCTTGCCCGTGAGGGTTAGGTAGGATTGGCTGGATTCGCTTCTGTGATGGTGGGCGGTAACAGTTGACTTATCCGGCCTTTTCGTGCTTGCCCGCAAGGGTTAGGTAGGACTGGCTGGATTCGCTTCTGTGTTGGTGGGCGGTAACAGTTGACTTATCCGGCCATTTCGTGCTTGCCCGCAAGGGTTAGGTAGGATTGGCTGGATTCGCTTCTGTGTCGGTGGGCGGTAACAGTTGTCTTATCCGGCCTTTCCGTGCTTGCCCGTAAGGGTTAGGTAGGACTGGCTGGATTCGCTTCTGTTTTGGTGGGACTATGCCTCTTTGTCGGTGGGCAGTAGCAGTTGACTTATCCGGCCTTTTCGTGCTTGCCCGCAAGGGTTAGGTAGGATTGGCTGGATTCGCTTCTGTGTCGGTGGGCAGTAGCAGTTGACTTATCCGGCCTTTTCGTGCTTGCCCGCAAGGGTTAGGTAGGATTGGCTGGATTCGCTTCTGTGTCGGTGGGCGGTAACAGTTGTCTTATCCGGCCTTTCCGTGCTTGCCCGTAAGGGTTAGGTAGGACTGGCTGGATTCGCTTCTGTTTTGGTGGGACTATGCCTCTTTGTCGGTGGGCAGTAGCAGTTGACTTATCCGGCCATTTCGTGCTTGCCCGTGAGGGTTAGGTAGGATCGGCTGGATTCGCTTCTGTGTCGGTGGGCGGTAACAGTTGACTTATCCGGCCTTTCCGTGCTTGCCCGTAAGGGTTAGGTAGGACTGGCTGGATTCGCTTCTGTGTTGGTGGGCGGTAACAGTTGACTTATCCGGCCATTTCGTGCTTGCCCGCAAGGGTTAGGTAGGATTGGCTGGATTCGCTTCTGTGTCGGTGGGCGGTAACAGTTGACTTATCCGGCCTTTTCGTGCTTGCCCGCGAGGGTTAGGTAGGATTGGCTGGATTCGCTTCTGTTTTGGTGGGACTATGCCTCTTAGTCGGTGGGCGGGAACAGTTGACTTATCCGGCCATTTCGTGCTTGCCCGCCAGGGTTAGGTAGGATTGGCTGGATTCGCTTCTGTGTTGGTGGGCGGTAACAGTTGACTTATCCGGCCTTTTCGTGCTTGCCCGCGAGGGTTAGGTAGGATTGGCTGGATTCGCTTCTGTTTTGGTGGGACTATGCCTCTTAGTCGGTGGGCGGGAACAGTTGATTTATCCGGCCTTTCCGTGCTTGCCCGTAAGGGTTAGGTAGGACTGGCTGGATTCGCTTCTGTGTTGGTGGGCGGTAACAGTTGACTTATCCGGCCATTTCGTGCTTGCCCGTGAGGGTTAGGTAGGATTGGCTGGATTCGCTTCTGTGTTGGTGGGCGGTAACAGTTGACTTATCCGGCCATTTCGTGCTTGCCCGTGAGGGTTAGGTAGGATTGGCTGGATTCGCTTCTGTGTTGGTGGGCGGTAACAGTTGACTTATCCGGCCTTTCCGTGCTTGCTCGCCAGGGTTAGGTAGGATTGGCTGGATTCGCTTCTGTTTTGGTGGGACTATGCCTCTTAGTCGGTGGGCGGGAACAGTTGACTTATCCGGCCTTTTCGTGCTTGCCCGCAAGGGTTAGGTAGGATCGGCTGGATTCGCTTCTGTGTCGGTGGGCGGTAACAGTTGACTTATCCGGCCATTTCGTGCTTGCCCGTGAGGGTTAGGTAGGATTGGCTGGATTCGCTTCTGTGTTGGTGGGCGGTAACAGTTGACTTATCCGGCCTTTTCGTGCTTGCCCGCAAGGGTTAGGTAGGACTGGCTGAATTCGCTTCTGTGTTGGTGGGCGGTAACAGTTGACTTATCCGGCCATTTCGTGCTTGCCCGCAAGGGTTAGGTAGGATTGGCTGGATTCGCTTCTGTGTCGGTGGGCGGTAACAGTTGTCTTATCCGGCCTTTCCGTGCTTGCCCGTAAGGGTTAGGTAGGACTGGCTGGATTCGCTTCTGTTTTGGTGGGACTATGCCTCTTTGTCGGTGGGCAGTAGCAGTTGACTTATCCGGCCTTTTCGTGCTTGCCCGCAAGGGTTAGGTAGGATTGGCTGGATTCGCTTCTGTGTCGGTGGGCGGTAACAGTTGTCTTATCCGGCCTTTCCGTGCTTGCCCGTAAGGGTTAGGTAGGACTGGCTGGATTCGCTTCTGTTTTGGTGGGACTATGCCTCTTTGTCGGTGGGCAGTAGCAGTTGACTTATCCGGCCATTTCGTGCTTGCCCGTGAGGGTTAGGTAGGATCGGCTGGATTCGCTTCTGTGTCGGTGGGCGGTAACAGTTGACTTATCCGGCCTTTCCGTGCTTGCCCGTAAGGGTTAGGTAGGACTGGCTGGATTCGCTTCTGTGTTGGTGGGCGGTAACAGTTGACTTATCCGGCCATTTCGTCCTTGCCCGCAAGGGTTAGGTAGGATTGGCTGGATTCGCTTCTGTGTCGGTGGGCGGTAACAGTTGTCTTATCCGGCCTTTCCGTGCTTGCCCGTAAGGGTTAGGTAGGACTGGCTGGATTCGCTTCTGTTTTGGTGGGACTATGCCTCTTTGTCGGTGGGCAGTAGCAGTTGACTTATCCGGCCTTTTCGTGCTTGCCCGCAAGGGTTAGGTAGGATCGGCTGGATTCGCTTCTGTGTTGGTGGGCGGTAACAGTTGACTTATCCGGCCTTTTCGTGCTTGCCCGCCAGGGTTAGGTAGGATTGGCTGGATTCGCTTCTGTGTTGGTGGGCGGTAACAGTTGACTTATCCGGCCATTTCGTGCTTGCCCGTGAGGGTTAGGTAGGATTGGCTGGATTCGCTTCTGTGTCGGTGGGCAGTAGCAGTTGACTTATCCGGCCTTTTCGTGCTTGCCCGCAAGGGTTAGGTAGGATTGGCTGGATTCGCTTCTGTGTCGGTGGGCGGTAACAGTTGTCTTATCCGGCCTTTCCGTGCTTGCCCGTAAGGGTTAGGTAGGACTGGCTGGATTCGCTTCTGTTTTGGTGGGACTATGCCTCTTTGTCGGTGGGCAGTAGCAGTTGACTTATCCGGCCATTTCGTGCTTGCCCGTGAGGGTTAGGTAGGATCGGCTGGATTCGCTTCTGTGTCGGTGGGCGGTAACAGTTGACTTATCCGGCCTTTCCGTGCTTGCCCGTAAGGGTTAGGTAGGACTGGCTGGATTCGCTTCTGTGTTGGTGGGCGGTAACAGTTCACTTATCCGGCCATTTCGTCCTTGCCCGCAAGGGTTAGGTAGGATTGGCTGGATTCGCTTCTGTGTCGGTGGGCGGTAACAGTTGTCTTATCCGGCCTTTCCGTGCTTGCCCGTAAGGGTTAGGTAGGACTGGCTGGATTCGCTTCTGTTTTGGTGGGACTATGCCTCTTTGTCGGTGGGCAGTAGCAGTTGACTTATCCGGCCTTTTCGTGCTTGCCCGCCAGGGTTAGGTAGGATCGGCTGGATTCGCTTCTGTGTTGGTGGGCGGTAACAGTTGACTTATCCGGCCTTTTCGTGCTTGCCCGCCAGGGTTAGGTAGGATTGGCTGGATTCGCTTCTGTGTTGGTGGGCGGTAACAGTTGACTTATCCGGCCTTTTCGTGCTTGCCCGCCAGGGTTAGGTAGGATTGGCTGGATTCGCTTCTGTGTTGGTGGGCGGTAACAGTTGACTTATCCGGCCTTTTCGTGCTTGCCCGCCAGGGTTAGGTAGGATTGGCTGGATTCGCTTCTGTGTCGGTGGGCGGTAACAGTTGACTTATCCGGCCTTTTCGTGCTTGCCCGCCAGGGTTAGGTAGGATTGGCTGGATTCGCTTCTGTGTCGGTGGGCGGTAACAATTGACTTATCCGGCCTTTCCGTGCTTGCCCGCCAGGGTTAGGTAGGATTGGCTGGATTCGCTTCTGTGTTGGTGGGCGGTAACAGTTGACTTATCCGGCCATTTCGTGCTTGCCCGTGAGGGTTAGGTAGGATTGGCTGGATTCGCTTCTGTGTTGGTGGGCGGTAACAGTTGACTTATCCGGCCTTTCCGTGCTTGCTCGCCAGGGTTAGGTAGGATTGGCTGGATTCGCTTCTGTTTTGGTGGGACTATGCCTCTTAGTCGGTGGGCGGGAACAGTTGACTTATCCGGCCTTTTCGTGCTTGCCCGCAAGGGTTAGGTAGGATCGGCTGGATTCGCTTCTGTGTCGGTGGGCGGTAACAGTTGACTTATCCGGCCATTTCGTGCTTGCCCGTGAGGGTTAGGTAGGATTGGCTGGATTCGCTTCTGTGTTGGTGGGCGGTAACAGTTGACTTATCCGGCCATTTCGTGCTTGCCCGCAAGGGTTAGGTAGGATTGGCTGGATTCGCTTCTGTGTCGGTGGGCGGTAACAGTTGTCTTATCCGGCCTTTCCGTGCTTGCCCGTAAGGGTTAGGTAGGACTGGCTGGATTCGCTTCTGTTTTGGTGGGACTATGCCTCTTTGTCGGTGGGCAGTAGCAGTTGACTTATCCGGCCTTTTCGTGCTTGCCCGCAAGGGTTAGGTAGGATTGGCTGGATTCGCTTCTGTGTCGGTGGGCAGTAGCAGTTGACTTATCCGGCCTTTTCGTGCTTGCCCGCAAGGGTTAGGTAGGATTGGCTGGATTCGCTTCTGTGTCGGTGGGCGGTAACAGTTGTCTTATCCGGCCTTTCCGTGCTTGCCCGTAAGGGTTAGGTAGGACTGGCTGGATTCGCTTCTGTTTTGGTGGGACTATGCCTCTTTGTCGGTGGGCAGTAGCAGTTGACTTATCCGGCCATTTCGTGCTTGCCCGTGAGGGTTAGGTAGGATCGGCTGGATTCGCTTCTGTGTCGGTGGGCGGTAACAGTTGACTTATCCGGCCTTTCCGTGCTTGCCCGTAAGGGTTAGGTAGGACTGGCTGGATTCGCTTCTGTGTTGGTGGGCGGTAACAGTTGACTTATCCGGCCATTTCGTGCTTGCCCGCAAGGGTTAGGTAGGATTGGCTGGATTCGCTTCTGTGTCGGTGGGCGGTAACAGTTGACTTATCCGGCCTTTTCGTGCTTGCCCGCGAGGGTTAGGTAGGATTGGCTGGATTCGCTTCTGTTTTGGTGGGACTATGCCTCTTAGTCGGTGGGCGGGAACAGTTGACTTATCCGGCCATTTCGTGCTTGCCCGCCAGGGTTAGGTAGGATTGGCTGGATTCGCTTCTGTGTTGGTGGGCGGTAACAGTTGACTTATCCGGCCTTTTCGTGCTTGCCCGCGAGGGTTAGGTAGGATTGGCTGGATTCGCTTCTGTTTTGGTGGGACTATGCCTCTTAGTCGGTGGGCGGGAACAGTTGATTTATCCGGCCTTTCCGTGCTTGCCCGTAAGGGTTAGGTAGGACTGGCTGGATTCGCTTCTGTGTTGGTGGGCGGTAACAGTTGACTTATCCGGCCATTTCGTGCTTGCCCGTGAGGGTTAGGTAGGATTGGCTGGATTCGCTTCTGTGTTGGTGGGCGGTAACAGTTGACTTATCCGGCCATTTCGTGCTTGCCCGTGAGGGTTAGGTAGGATTGGCTGGATTCGCTTCTGTGTTGGTGGGCGGTAACAGTTGACTTATCCGGCCTTTCCGTGCTTGCTCGCCAGGGTTAGGTAGGATTGGCTGGATTCGCTTCTGTTTTGGTGGGACTATGCCTCTTAGTCGGTGGGCGGGAACAGTTGACTTATCCGGCCTTTTCGTGCTTGCCCGCAAGGGTTAGGTAGGATCGGCTGGATTCGCTTCTGTGTCGGTGGGCGGTAACAGTTGACTTATCCGGCCATTTCGTGCTTGCCCGTGAGGGTTAGGTAGGATTGGCTGGATTCGCTTCTGTGTTGGTGGGCGGTAACAGTTGACTTATCCGGCCTTTTCGTGCTTGCCCGCAAGGGTTAGGTAGGACTGGCTGGATTCGCTTCTGTGTTGGTGGGCGGTAACAGTTGACTTATCCGGCCATTTCGTGCTTGCCCGCAAGGGTTAGGTAGGATTGGCTGGATTCGCTTCTGTGTCGGTGGGCGGTAACAGTTGTCTTATCCGGCCTTTCCGTGCTTGCCCGTAAGGGTTAGGTAGGACTGGCTGGATTCGCTTCTGTTTTGGTGGGACTATGCCTCTTTGTCGGTGGGCAGTAGCAGTTGACTTATCCGGCCTTTTCGTGCTTGCCCGCAAGGGTTAGGTAGGATTGGCTGGATTCGCTTCTGTGTCGGTGGGCAGTAGCAGTTGACTTATCCGGCCTTTTCGTGCTTGCCCGCAAGGGTTAGGTAGGATTGGCTGGATTCGCTTCTGTGTCGGTGGGCGGTAACAGTTGTCTTATCCGGCCTTTCCGTGCTTGCCCGTAAGGGTTAGGTAGGACTGGCTGGATTCGCTTCTGTTTTGGTGGGACTATGCCTCTTTGTCGGTGGGCAGTAGCAGTTGACTTATCCGGCCATTTCGTGCTTGCCCGTGAGGGTTAGGTAGGATCGGCTGGATTCGCTTCTGTGTCGGTGGGCGGTAACAGTTGACTTATCCGGCCTTTCCGTGCTTGCCCGTAAGGGTTAGGTAGGACTGGCTGGATTAGCTTCTGTGTTGGTGGGCGGTAACAGTTGACTTATCCGGCCATTTCGTGCTTGCCCGCAAGGGTTAGGTAGGATTGGCTGGATTCGCTTCTGTGTCGGTGGGCGGTAACAGTTGTCTTATCCGGCCTTTCCGTGCTTGCCCGTAAGGGTTAGGTAGGATTGGCTGGATTCGCTTCTGTTTTGGTGGGACTATGCCTCTTTGTCGGTGGGCAGTAGCAGTTGACTTATCCGGCCTTTTCGTGCTTGCCCGCAAGGGTTAGGTAGGATTGGCTGGATTCGCTTCTGTGTTGGTGGGCGGTAACAGTTGACTTATCCGGCCTTTTCGTGCTTGCCCGCCAGGGTTAGGTAGGATTGGCTGGATTCGCTTCTGTGTCGGTGGGCGGTAACAGTTGACTTATCCGGCCTTTTCGTGCTTGCCCGCGAGGGTTAGGTAGGATTGGCTGGATTCGCTTCTGTGTTGGTGGGACTATGCCTCTTTGTCGGTGGGCGGGAACAGTTGACTTATCCGGCCTTTTCGTGCTTGCCCGCGAGGGTTAGGTAGGATTGGCTGGATTCGCTTCTGTGTTGGTGGGGCTATGCCTCTTAGTCGGTGGGCGATAGCAGTTGACTTATCCGGCCTTTTCGTGCTTGCCCGCAAGGGTTAGGTAGGATTGGCTGGATTCGCTTCTGTGTTGGTGGGCGGTAACAGTTGACTTATCCGGCCTTTTCGTGCTTGCCCGCAAGGGTTAGGTAGGATCGGCTGGATTCGCTTCTGTGTTGGTGGGCGGTAACAGTTGACTTATCCGGCCTTTTCGTGCTTGCCCGCCAGGGTTAGGTAGGAT
Source organism: Caenorhabditis sinica (assembly GCA_963932045.1). Taxonomy (NCBI): domain Eukaryota; kingdom Metazoa; phylum Nematoda; class Chromadorea; order Rhabditida; family Rhabditidae; genus Caenorhabditis; species Caenorhabditis sinica. The sequence goes on along the minus strand of OZ009942.1, from coordinate 19,263,907 downwards.
TGGCTGGATTCGCTTCTGTGTTGGTGGGCGGTAACAGTTGACTTATCCGGCCATTTCGTGCTTGCCCGCAAGGGTTAGGTAGGATTGGCTGGATTCGCTTCTGTGTCGGTGGGCGGTAACAGTTGTCTTATCCGGCCTTTCCGTGCTTGCCCGTAAGGGTTAGGTAGGACTGGCTGGATTCGCTTCTGTTTTGGTGGGACTATGCCTCTTTGTCGGTGGGCAGTAGCAGTTGACTTATCCGGCCTTTTCGTGCTTGCCCGCAAGGGTTAGGTAGGATTGGCTGGATTCGCTTCTGTGTCGGTGGGCAGTAGCAGTTGACTTATCCGGCCTTTTCGTGCTTGCCCGCAAGGGTTAGGTAGGATTGGCTGGATTCGCTTCTGTGTCGGTGGGCGGTAACAGTTGTCTTATCCGGCCTTTCCGTGCTTGCCCGTAAGGGTTAGGTAGGACTGGCTGGATTCGCTTCTGTGTTGGTGGGACTATGCCTCTTTGTCGGTGGGCGGGAACAGTTGACTTATCCGGCCTTTTCGTGCTTGCCCGCGAGGGTTAGGTAGGATTGGCTGGATTCGCTTCTGTGTTGGTGGGGCTATGCCTCTTAGTCGGTGGGCGATAGCAGTTGACTTATCCGGCCTTTTCGTGCTTGCCCGCAAGGGTTAGGTAGGATTGGCTGGATTCGCTTCTGTGTTGGTGGGCGGTAACAGTTGACTTATCCGGCCTTTTCGTGCTTGCCCGCAAGGGTTAGGTAGGATCGGCTGGATTCGCTTCTGTGTTGGTGGGCGGTAACAGTTGACTTATCCGGCCTTTTCGTGCTTGCCCGCCAGGGTTAGGTAGGATTGGCTGGATTCGCTTCTGTGTTGGTGGGCGGTAACAGTTGACTTATCCGGCCATTTCGTGCTTGCCCGCAAGGGTTAGGTAGGATTGGCTGGATTCGCTTCTGTGTCGGTGGGCGGTAACAGTTGTCTTATCCGGCCTTTCCGTGCTTGCCCGTAAGGGTTAGGTAGGACTGGCTGGATTCGCTTCTGTTTTGGTGGGACTATGCCTCTTTGTCGGTGGGCAGTAGCAGTTGACTTATCCGGCCTTTTCGTGCTTGCCCGCAAGGGTTAGGTAGGATTGGCTGGATTCGCTTCTGTGTCGGTGGGCAGTAGCAGTTGACTTATCCGGCCTTTTCGTGCTTGCCCGCAAGGGTTAGGTAGGATTGGCTGGATTCGCTTCTGTGTCGGTGGGCGGTAACAGTTGTCTTATCCGGCCTTTCCGTGCTTGCCCGTAAGGGTTAGGTAGGACTGGCTGGATTCGCTTCTGTTTTGGTGGGACTATGCCTCTTTGTCGGTGGGCAGTAGCAGTTGACTTATCCGGCCATTTCGTGCTTGCCCGTGAGGGTTAGGTAGGATCGGCTGGATTCGCTTCTGTGTCGGTGGGCGGTAACAGTTGACTTATCCGGCCTTTCCGTGCTTGCCCGTAAGGGTTAGGTAGGACTGGCTGGATTAGCTTCTGTGTTGGTGGGCGGTAACAGTTGACTTATCCGGCCATTTCGTGCTTGCCCGCAAGGGTTAGGTAGGATTGGCTGGATTCGCTTCTGTGTCGGTGGGCGGTAACAGTTGTCTTATCCGGCCTTTCCGTGCTTGCCCGTAAGGGTTAGGTAGGATTGGCTGGATTCGCTTCTGTTTTGGTGGGACTATGCCTCTTTGTCGGTGGGCAGTAGCAGTTGACTTATCCGGCCTTTTCGTGCTTGCCCGCAAGGGTTAGGTAGGATTGGCTGGATTCGCTTCTGTGTTGGTGGGCGGTAACAGTTGACTTATCCGGCCTTTTCGTGCTTGCCCGCCAGGGTTAGGTAGGATTGGCTGGATTCGCTTCTGTGTCGGTGGGCGGTAACAGTTGACTTATCCGGCCTTTTCGTGCTTGCCCGCGAGGGTTAGGTAGGATTGGCTGGATTCGCTTCTGTGTTGGTGGGACTATGCCTCTTTGTCGGTGGGCGGGAACAGTTGACTTATCCGGCCTTTTCGTGCTTGCCCGCGAGGGTTAGGTAGGATTGGCTGGATTCGCTTCTGTGTTGGTGGGGCTATGCCTCTTAGTCGGTGGGCGATAGCAGTTGACTTATCCGGCCTTTTCGTGCTTGCCCGCAAGGGTTAGGTAGGATTGGCTGGATTCGCTTCTGTGTTGGTGGGCGGTAACAGTTGACTTATCCGGCCTTTTCGTGCTTGCCCGCAAGGGTTAGGTAGGATCGGCTGGATTCGCTTCTGTGTTGGTGGGCGGTAACAGTTGACTTATCCGGCCTTTTCGTGCTTGCCCGCCAGGGTTAGGTAGGATTGGCTGGATTCGCTTCTGTGTTGGTGGGCGGTAACAGTTGACTTATCCGGCCTTTTCGTGCTTGCCCGCCAGGGTTAGGTAGGATTGGCTGGATTCGCTTCTGTGTTGGTGGGCGGTAACAGTTGACTTATCCGGCCTTTTCGTGCTTGCCCGCCAGGGTTAGGTAGGATTGGCTGGATTCGCTTCTGTGTCGGTGGGCGGTAACAGTTGACTTATCCGGCCTTTTCGTGCTTGCCCGCCAGGGTTAGGTAGGATTGGCTGGATTCGCTTCTGTGTCGGTGGGCGGTAACAATTGACTTATCCGGCCTTTCCGTGCTTGCCCGTAAGGGTTAGGTAGGATCGGCTGGATTTGCTTCTGTGTTGGTGGGAACATGCCTCTTTGTTGGTGGGCGGTAACAGTTGACTTATCCGGCCTTTTCGTGCTTGCCCTCCAGGGTTAGGTAGGATCGGTTGGATTCGCTTCTGTGTTGGTGGGAACATGCCTCTTTGTTGGTGGGCGGTAACAGTTGACTTATCCGGCCTTTCCGTGCTTGCCCGTAAGGGTTAGGTAGGATCGGCTGGATTCGCTTTTGTGTTGGTGGGAGGTAACAGTTGACTTATCCGGCCTTTCCGTGCTTGCCCGTAAGGGTTAGGTAGGATCGGCTGGATTTGCTTCTGTGTTGGTGGGAACATGCCTCTTTGTTGGTGGGCGGTAACAGTTGACTTATCCGGCCTTTTCGTTCTTGCCCGTAAGGGTTAGGTAGGATTGGCTGGATTCGCTTCTGTGTCGGTGGGCGGTAACAATTGACTTATCCGGCCTTTCCGTGCTTGCCCGTAAGGGTTAGGTAGGATCGGCTGGATTTGCTTCTGTGTTGGTGGGAACATGCCTCTTTGTTGGTGGGCGGTAACAGTTGACTTATCCGGCCTTTTCGTGCTTGCCCTCCAGGGTTAGGTAGGATCGGTTGGATTCGCTTCTGTGTTGGTGGGAACATGCCTCTTTGTTGGTGGGCGGTAACAGTTGACTTATCCGGCCTTTTCGTTCTTGCCCGTAAGGGTTAGGTAGGATTGGCTGGATTCGCTTCTGTGTCGGTGGGCGGTAACAATTGACTTATCCGGCCTTTCCGTGCTTGCCCGTAAGGGTTAGGTAGGATCGGCTTGATTTGCTTCTGTGTTGGTGGGAACATGCCTCTTTGTTGGTGGGCGGTAACAGTTGACTTATCCGGCCTTTTCGTGCTTGCCCTCCAGGGTTAGGTAGGATCGGTTGGATTCGCTTCTTTGTTGGTGGGAACATGCCTCTTTGTTGGTGGGCGGTAACAATTGACTTATCCGGCCTTTCCGTGCTTGCCCGTAAGGGTTAGGTAGGATCGGCTGGATTTGCTTCTGTGTTGGTGGGAACATGCCTCTTTGTTGGTGGGCGGTAACAGTTGACTTATCCGGCCTTTTCGTGCTTGCCCTCCAGGGTTAGGTAGGATCGGTTGGATTCGCTTCTTTGTTGGTGGGAACATGCCTCTTTGTTGGTGGGCGGTAACAGTTGACTTATCCGGCCTTTCCGTGCTTGCCCGTAAGGGTTAGGTAGGATCGGCTGGATTTGCTTCTGTGTTGGTGGGAACATGCCTCTTTGTTGGTGGGCGGTAACAGTTGACTTATCCGGCCTTTCCGTGCTTGCCCGTAAGGGTTAGGTAGGATCGGCTGGATTCGCTTTTGTGTTGGTGGGAGGTAACAGTTGACTTATCCGGCCTTTTCGTTCTTGCCCGTAAGGGTTAGGTAGGATTGGCTGGAATCGCTTCTGTGTTGGTGGGCGGTAACAGTTGACTTATTCAGCCTTTTCGTGCTTGCCCGCAAGGGATAGGTAGGATTGGCTGGATTCGCTTCCGTCCTGGAGTTGGTCTGACGTGCCATTTGTCTTAAGTGTCTTAGGCTTTGGTTCTGTTAGAGTTTTGCTAGGACCTTGTAAGGTAGTGCGGTAACTATCAGTTCCTCTGCTCTCTCTCACTCTCCTTGCAACCGACGCCTCTGTTTTTCCAAGCGGTCGAAGGAAGTCGTATATCAAATCTGTGCAGGAAGGACCGCTCTAAATGTGGACTCTGTTTTTTTTCTGTTTCGATTATATTGTTTTTTTATCATTGTGTTGAGCATTAAGTTTTGATGCTGAATTCTTTTTGGAAGTAAAGCTTTCCTAATTATTGTTGTTACGAGTTTAATACTGTCAAATTAACACCGCTTATCTCAATATTTATGTAAGGCACTTTTAGGGATTTCTGAAAATTGACATTCCTGTTCCGCATAAGAGAAATGTGACAACGAAAAAAAGGAAAGTGCCAGATTTGAGGAAAGAAGAATACTGCCAGTGTTTTTCAAAAGTTTCGAAAGTATTTTCTATGAGGATGTGTTCTATGCGGACCTGAAATTTCTTCTTTCGAACCAAAAAGTGCTGAGAATGCTGAATTTTGTTTTATGGCTTAGAATCATTACAATGCCTCGATTGCCATGCATTGATAGCCAAGTGACACCCCTGAAATTTTCTGAAATGTGTAAGACTCGAAGAAACACACAGATGTTCTAACAAAACCCCCACTAAACCGTTTTTGGCCAGGCTCCCCTTTCTCGAGACTTTGCAGAGGCATAACTTGAGTAAAAATTATCTAATCAAGAAGTTTTCAAAACCAAAATGTGTGAAATTATATTGGCCTTCATAGACAATCATGTAACTCATGAGAGAATTAGTTTTTTCTCTTTTTGCTTAACCCTGAATAACTCCATTAGAGTCTTTTGTAGATTTCGAAAAGATTACTCCCGTTAAAAAAACCGTTCATTCCATGTAAGTAGATTGTAATATGTCAATGGAATATAGAAGGACATTCTGAGGAAATTGAAGAAGGACATGAAAAAGAAGAATGATGACCGTTAATTTTGAAAAATTCATTTATATATCCAATTTCAATGAACTTCAAAGTGAAAATGACAGCTTCTCAAAATAAGTGAGAATTCAATTAAAGACCACAGACCAGTAGTTGCATCGTAGACCCTAGAAAAGTTTGAAATTACGTTTTGGACAAAATTGCAAAAACTCTTACCGTATTTTTTTTATCAATCAGCCGTCAGAATCTTCTGAGTCACTCAGACATAAAACTCCTTAGACACTTCATTTCGTTTCGGGGCGTTTTTCGACAAATCGTATGAATCAGAAAATCTTTTCGAGAATCGGAGCCATGCATGGACGGAGCATGGAATGAGGATGGCCAGGAGAGCGATGAGCAGGAGCCAGTGGTACCATTGCATTGATGGAGAGCGGAAAAATAAACATTATTTGATAGTTTAAGGAGATCAGAAGAGATTTGAGAGGAGAAAAAATATTTGAGAGAAAGCAAAACTTGAGTAGTGACAAGAAAACTGAAATTTTGCAGAATAGCAGTGAAAGCTGGCCAGTTCAAAATATTTGCAATCTTTTAAAGTTTTGAAAACTTCCTGCCAAGACAAACTAGTAGGTTCCGTTCTGACAGGAAGCAATTTTATGATCTCCGTAATCACATGTAGCCTATATGAATGAAAACTGGACAACTTTACGAAGTTGCGAAATGACTGGTTTCCAAACGTCTAGTTGCGAAACGTCGCAGTTACGAAATGTCTTGGTTGCGAAACGTCTAGTTGCCAAAATTTTGTGGATGGTTCTTGAGATAAAATGATTTGATACACATCAGTGAAATTTTCAGATATTCGAAAATTTCCAAAATTTTGGAACCAGCTCTCGTAATGCATATGACTGAAAACAGATAAATTGCCCTATTCTGTTAGCCACAAATGGAAGAAATTGTTCAATTTCTCATCCCAGAGCTCCCTATTCTCCTGTCTGTCACAATGATGAGGGTGGAATTGAAATTGAAATAGGTTGTTGGTTGGAAAGCATAAAATGACAGAGAAAGAGAAACGAATAATGAGAATGAAGAAGAGGAAAATAAGGGAGCACAATATGGATAAAGTAGAAGAAGAAGGCTATATATGGAAAAGGGCGTGGAAGAAGAAGATTGAAGAAAAAAGAGATAAATAATGGAAGGAGAATAGGAGGAAACGAACGAATTGGTTGGAGGGAAGGAATGGGAGAAGGTTGGATATATGGGAAAATGTTCTGGAAAAATGAGAAAAGAGAAGGTTGAGGCAAGGGAAAAAGAATCTGAGACGTACATGCCATCCGGGCCGAGACGGGCCGACGACGGGACGGCAGTTTTCTCCGTTTTAACTTGCAATTTTTCGATCAAATTTTATATCAAAATGTAGAACTCAATGAGATCTACAAAATGGTACCAAAAAAAAAATAATATAAAACATCTGAATTTTTCTCTGCAGTCCGTTATACGCCCGGGCCGGGCTCAGAGGGGCCGGCACCGTCGGCCCGGGTGTTTAACGGACTGCAGAGAACAATTCAGATGTTTTATATTATTTTTTTTGGTACCATTTTGTAGATCTCATTGAGTTATACATTTTGATATAAAATTTGAAAATTTGAATTTCATTATGAATAATTTAGAAAAATCTACTTTCAGTTTTTTATTTGAAAAATCTTGATATTTCCGCTAACTAACGGGCTCAGTTTCAAGATTATGAAGTTTTCGAAATTCCAAATTCCAAACCTGAACTGATCTCAATGATACATCACGAAAAATAATACATGACAATAACGACGAAAAAATGGAACAAAATGGATTTGAAACAAAATTGAATTGGGGTTTTCCCTCAATTCAATTGCATTTCAAATTCGTAGACATTTATGTTTTCTTTCTCTCATTTTTTTCATCTCCTCTTCTGGAAAGATGCACTATTGAATATGTCTGTCTTGTCGTAAAATGTTGGCTTTTGGAAAGACAGAAAATTTGAACTTCTGAATCTTGAACATCAAATTTTTAGATTTCTAATTTTGTAAGATGATTTCTGTTATCTAGAGAAAGTAATGACTATTAATAAGTCAAAATCAAGAAGTAGATCAAAAGTGAAGCAGTAAAAATCTGAGAAAATATGAGAAATTCTCACTAAACTGGACACGAAAGTGTCGAGTTTCGTCCGTCTTCTCATTTTTTTCTCCGGCATTTTTTTCGCCGAAAAATAGAACATATGTTGGGGAACATTTTGAAGCTATAGTCAAACAATAGAGGAAGAGTTTCTGAAACAGAAAACTGGGGAGAATGGTCAGAAGAAGTGGTGACAAGATGAAAAATTGGTGTATTTCCGAAGGGGGACCTCCCCTGGGAAATAAGCAATTTTCAGTGGAGAAGAATATTTTGAAAGTTTCTGGAGGTTTCCTGGAGGGAATATTTTTTGAAATTCTCAAATTCCGAAAAATGGAGAGGTTGAAATTCTGAGATTACGAGACGCCAAGATTTTGAGACTTTGAGGATGCGCGTTTTCCAAAATCCAACATTTCTCGAGTTTGGTGCACTCCAGCAAAATTCAATTTTAGTACTAAACTTTTTTTCGAAAAAATTTTTTAACCAAAAATGAAACATAAGTTAAAACAGAGTTGTTGACAAGTATGACAAATGAGCCCTCTTTCTTTCTTTTCCCCCAAAAAATTTTGAAAAAAAATTTCGAAAAAACGCCCCAGGGGGAATCGAATTGAGTGGGAGAGGGTTGTGTTCCGAAATCCGAAAACGCGAAATTTTTCGGATTTTTTTTGCGGAAAACAAGAGGAAAAGTTCCAGAAAAACCTTGGGGAAAATTTGATGATGGATAAAGCATATAAGAAAAAAATTGGAGGAAATTTTTTTCAAGTGATGAAGAAAAAGGGATAGAAAAAAGTGTATGTATTTTGTTTGCGCACACTCGTTTTTGATGATGATGATAGAAAAATTGAAACTCTTTTTTATAAATAAATATTTTATATGTTTGAGGTCTTATAGGAATATCTTTCATAAAAAATTTATCTTCAAAAACGTCAATAAATACAAAAAATCACAAAAAAAATCAAGAGGACTGACGACGGATGGAGTGAGAATACCCGAAACTTGGAGCAGGAGAAGAAACAAAAAAACCAAAAATTCAAGAAAAAAATGGGACAACGAGACTAGAATCGTCATGAGAGGATCTTGTGGGTCGAAGAAAAAACTAGAATCGAAAATTCAAAAAAAATTGATATGTTTAGGCACACACTTGACACGATCTGGGGCACCTGAGACGCATTTCTGGCCAATTTTCACAAGCTCCGCCTTGAGCCCATGAAGGGCAAAGGGAGTCGTGGTCGATGCATCTGAAAAATTTGAAAGTTAGGAGAATTTTATGTTTTGTTTTCCAATTTTCAAAAATTTCAAAATTTTTCTTGAAGCTGAACAACTTTGTCTATTGGCTCAATTCATGAAAATATTCTTCAAATGAGTTGTGGGGGCAAGAATCATCGTTGTCAGTAGTGGACAACTAACACACGTATTGTGGCTGACCGCTCGGAAACTAAGGATTTTTCGAAGTCTCTAAATGTGCACATTGACAACCTTATCAACTTTTCCTCTTGAGTCAAGTTATGAAAATCGAGAATAAAGAAGTTATGAAACAAACCATGGATTATTTTCATGAACCGAACTTTCTTAAACAAGTTTTCAGAATTGCGAATTGTTCAATAAATACAAAATACGATCCGCCATTAAAAAAATGCAAACCAAAATCTTACCGCTTCTGTGGTGACCTGTGTGTATTGGACGGGAGTTCAATAGTCTTGGCAGCAATCACCTTGACAGCTTCCCAAGTTTCTCGAGCGGTTGGAATGATCTGAAAACATAACACAGTAATGAACATTCAACAAAATTTTTAATGACAATAGCAAAAAAGCAGCAATCATTTTCTGAACTACAATAGACTTTAGTTATAAACTGTACAAGGTTTTAGACCTTTTCAACAGAAGCCAGCAATATCTGAGCATAGTTAATCCGCAATCGCGATGGCTTTCTAGCGTTGCTGATGCTACCTCTCATAGTTAGCATAAATATTCTCTAAATGCTAATTAGACTAACCTGATTCTCAGCCAACAAGAAACCATCCCAAACTTGCTCCTCTGGCCGGAGCTCGAATAGGAAGGAATACTTCACATGGGCTTTTCCTTTAGCCCAATCTTCGGATCCTCCGGAGGCGGGATCTGAAAATTTTTAGGTGTCAGAAGTGATGGCCCAGGTGAAAACGTTATAATGCATGTCCGAAAAGTCTTTGTTTGAGGAGAGACGCAGAAAAAATCTCCAAAGCCAGAAAGTACTCCCAACTAATGAAAGGGACGAGACTACACTTTCTAATTAAACTTTGATGCAATTTTCTGCATTTTTTCGTCATCGTGTATTTTTCTCTTGCGGACCAGACCTCAGCCTTGACGCCGAAAAACTCACAAAGTGTATCGGCTCCGGTTCCAACCTTGTATTGGGTGTTGTAAACGCTATTCAGGGCCTGAGCAGCTGACAAAGCAGTGGATCTCTGAAAATAGGATTCTTGACCTTCTCAAATTTTGAAACTTCACTATTTAATGGCACTAATAAAAACATCGATCCTTAAAATCTAAAAGAAAAACCCTCACCAAATCATTCAAATCATTGGAGTACGTCCGCACTTGATGCCCAAATGGATACATCAGGATCTGAGAGTATGAGTGGAACGTCAAGAAGGTTGAAATTCGATGACGTTGAACGAAATCTCTAACTGCGGCGGTTTCTGGCTCCGAGAAGGCATAAGCTCCTTGATAGATTTCTGAGCAAGGGTCGGTGGAGGAGCCAACTTGTCCGAAGAACCAATCGAAGTTACGGTTGAGGTCGACTCCTTGGCAACAGGTGGTGGTTGGAGGTTGGAAGAGTCCTGGAAATATAACGATGTGTTTCAAACTTTATGGGTCTAGTTCACTGCAACAAATTTAACAAGTTACCTGTAGCTGTCTGAATGCACTTCGGTGGACTTCTATTCTTCCGCCACAATCTGATCTCCGGATCATTGCTGCTTCTGCTGTACTCATAACCATCCGGATTCAAAAGTGGCACAATATACCACTCCAACTGATCAACAAACTGTCGGATTTGAGCATCTTTGTCGTATTGAGTGACCAATTGGTGGATAAAATAGAGTACTGTGGATGGGGAGACCCATTCACGAGCATGGATACCACCGTCAACCCAGATGCCGCGTTTTGTGCCTCCGTTTCGTTTGTTGGTGATCTGAAAAATATGTAGTTTTGAGTTCAGAAAGTTGTTGTCAAGTGAAAGTCACTGAATAGCTCAGGCTAAACGTCAGAACTTTTTTCTGGAAAGTATTTTTCTGCAACCAGTACAGCTAACCACATGGGTCTGAGGGCGTGTGACGTTGTTGTTGACTAAGTATCAAACTTTCCACGGTGAAGATTTCGCTGCTTGTAGCCACCGTAATTTACGGAAAATCGTTTATCATTGAAAAAGTTTGATACTCAGTCAACGGTGACGTCACACGCCTGTGGAGCGCATTTGCATACCGGCTCTCTCAGGAGCTAACTGGACAACGCTCATTTGGGAACATTTTCAAAAAACTTTTCTGCGTGTTTTTTTGCGGGCAAGCTCATACAAGGCTGTCAAACAACCAGCCGTGGCATTTCGGTCAAACTAGGTTTTTTTGGTCCGACAGTCTTATTTTCAAAATAACGGCCCGATTTGACCTCGGTGGCCTACAAGCCGCGGCCTGATTCGGACAGCCTTGTGTCCATAGTTGCGGACTCGACATCAGATTTGACGCCAATTTTACTGAAAAAACTCACCTTAATCAATGGAATCTGCCGTCCTTCGTGTGTTGTTCCAATCGGCTGTACTGACACAAGCTCCGGATAAGTGATGGCCAGAGAGTTCAAGTAGTTGATGACATCAGCAAAGGAGTGGTACTGGGCCAAGTTGAATTGGACCTGGAAAATTGATGTTTTTCAAAGTACTGTTGGGTAGTCTGTCTGTTCATCCCCATGTCCAGATGTCTCCCTTTATCCTCTCAAAAATCTATAATTTTGTGTGTCCCCATATCCAGATGTCCTCTATCATGCTCCCAAAATCTCTCGAAAATTCTCACCTTCTGTTCCCTCCAATCGTGTAATCGAACCTGTTTGCGAAGTTTGTCTCGTTTCTCCTTCTGTTCGACAATCACCCTGGAACAAATTTTAATCCATTTTAATCTCGTCATAATTCTAGGTGTGGTCAGCCGTGACGACCATAGACAGTTGGCTGATTTTCAAAGTATTTCGATTTCTTTGACGTTAGAGTCCCAAGGACTCTAAATTCTGGAGAGCCAGAATTTCGGGATTCAAAATTCTCAAGGCTTCTGAACCTGTCAGACTCAAAATAGCTTACTTCTGAACATCATCAATCATGACTGAATGTGTTATTGAGTGATCGTCCAATTCTTCCAAAAATTTCGGTGTTTTTTCATCAGATACCATCACGTGTACTTCTTTTCCAGCTTCAGATGGTGACTTCCAGAAATCTAGCTGAACATTTTTTTTGGAATTTTTGGAATCTTGCAATCTTACTTTAGAAAAATAATACATTCTGAATCCCTCTTTCTCACTGTACCCTGTTTCAAACTTCATAGTTTCTTTCCTGGTAGATCAAAAAAATCTCGATTTCCCGTTTGTGATCACCCAACCAATGTTCGTTCCACCTTCTCCTCATATATTACTACGAAAATCTTCTTTCTTCTAAATATAATCGAATTGGAAAATCATAATCATCTCTCCTCACTCCCTCCTCTCTTATTCAATCAGTTTTCCCTTTTTTTCATCGCTGACATGTTACATTGTTGTTATACATCCCTCTTTAATGTTAACAACCTGTTCTAGGAGGGATGGAGGACAAAAAAAGGGGACTTTTTGAAAAAGTGTAAAAGGAGGGAAAAGCATGTTCAACTGTCACTTTGTATTGTCATCGGGGGGAATGCATATTAGTCATGGTGTTCTTTGAAAAATGGGGGAAGAAAAAAGAAATTTTTTTGAAAAACTTGAAAAAGTGAAACTATCAGTTCCAGATGATCAGTAACAAAAATATCAAGATATTTTGATTTACCGTAGAAAGATAAAGTACTTACCTTAACATCATTTAGCTGAAAATTCTTCAACAGCTCCACCTGGTCCTGCGTCGTTGGTTGCAGTCGCCATACTGTGAATTTTCTGGAAGAAAAAGGCGCATTTTTGGATTTTAGTCGATTTTTCAATTCTTGATTTTTACAGATTCCCATATTTTTTTCCAAGATTAATTTCGATTTTTAAACTCAAAATTTTTGGCGGTTTTCACTCTAGATAAAGAAAACCGCGGCAGATCAAATCAAAAGAAAAGGATAGTGATCTAGAGGTTTTCTCAAGGTGGAACGGTTTTTATCTAGATTTTGGATTCGATGGCAAAAGTTCTAATAAAAGTTTTGGTTACTAAAAATTTGAAGGTTTTTTACATATTCGACTAAAAATATGTTTCAGATAAAAATTTTCATAGAGACCTCGAAAACACAAAACAAACAACGAAAGTTTCAATAGTTGTTTCTGTGCTTGAAGGTAAAAAAAATGTTTAAACAGATATACAAAATGTTGTCAAAATAGCCTAGAACTGATTTTAAAAAATCATAGTTTTTCAAAAAAACACTAATTTTATAAATTGATCCCATAGTCTAGTCCTAATCCAATTATTGTATAGTAGTCGTTTTCACAACATTAGAAAACATTAGTATTTTGAAAATTCAGAAAAGTTTGTATTAGCGAAAACGCACTCCATCGCATATTGGCTGAAATTTGAATTTTCAGCTTTCCCGCCGTTTTGAAAACAGCGAAACATGTTTTGGTGTGTGCGTGGACTCCTCGTGGACAATTCGACTGCGGCTCAAGTTGTCCACAAGGAGTCCACGCAGACACCAAAACATGTTTCGCTGTTTTCAAAATGGCGGGAAAGCTTAAAATTCAAATTTCAGCCAATATGCGATGGAGCTTGGGGAATATCGCTAATAATAGGAAAAAACATCTTCAGAACATTTCCTATCGAATGGTATACTTTCACTAAAATTGATCCACTGGAACTTGAGATAAATGTTTATCAAAAATTGAAGATTTGAAAAATCGAAAATTGAAAAATTTCAGAGGAAATTTTTGTTAAAAGTTACTAACGAAAAAATTTGTATCAAAAACCAAAATCATAAAATCTAAAGAAAAAAAAAGCCAGACGGTATTCAAAAAATGACTTCAAAGTCATAACAGAATCAAAAATAAATTACGGAACCTTCACCAAAGATCCTAGCCAGAATACCACCGATACCTTTATCCAAGGTCTACATATATCCCTAATCTCTATATCTATATATATACATAGAGTATATAGACACTTTCTCATTTTTTTTATCCGCGCCGTCGATCATCGCATAACGATGATCATCCTCGCCTCTGAGATCATAGATAAGACTAGGCGAGGATTTAGCCGCTTATGATGGATACATGGGCATTAGACCGGTTATGATTCATTATACTTGGAATTTTCAAAAAAGAAGAACCCACTTCTGATGTGCCAGCACAACTACAGTAGTAGGTACCAATAAAAATATGAAAAGGGAAAAGAAGACGTTGTTCTTCTTCATACCGCGTCTGTACTACAGTTGTCCCCTCTCTATAGTAAAACCTTAAAGGGACACACACACAGAAGAGAGAAAAAGAGAGAGGAGAAGAGAGATAGACAGTCGGAGTGTTCCCAAGGATACGCAGAGAGGGAAAATTTCAAAAGGCGCCGCCCACTTTTCCGCGCGCCGCCCGCGTCGTTCGCAGACGCCCGTCCGCCTTGTACACATTACTAGAAGGATGGGGGATACAGAAGAAGCAAGAAGCATCAGAAGAAGAAGAAGCACGACGCATTGTTTGCGCAACACAACAGTATGTTTGTTTTTCGAAAGCCTGCGCTTTAGAGAAGAAGAACCGTCACTTTAGAAGCCTTTGGCCGCGCCGCCGCGCGGACAGAGGGCGACCCCTGAGAAAAGAGGGAGAATTTCGAAAACGTGTAAATCGGTTTGGTGAGAGGTTAGAGTACTCCAAAGCGCTTTGAGGCGGCGGCGGTGGCGACAAAGAAGAAGCGGAAAGCGGGAAAAAAATTCTGAAGGAGGTACTCTTGGGGGTAAAATGGTAGAAAAGGAAAAAAATGAAGTGATGTGCTCACTTTTAGGATTGAGCATTGTTAAGAGGAAAAACCAATTTTGTCTGTGAGGTTATTTTTGGGAGTTGATCGCCGGTAGGTGACCAATAGGCTTCATTGTAGACCTTCACACTATTGGAAGTTTGGTTCTGGTTTCCGGGAGCATGGGGTAGAGAACGATCGGACCCCGTTGTAGGCTTTTTGTGGAACGGTTCATCTAGATGTGTTTTAGGTTTTTCAAGATGTTGGAGGCCTTTAAATTAGCCTTCTTTCTTCTTTTTTTGTCTCTGGAGAAAGTAAGAATCATTGAAAAATTTGGAATCTCAAAATTTAAAATTTCGCGCCCAAAATTGTACCGTACCTTCATACAGAAGATAACGGCAAAGGCGATGGCGGCGACGATGAGAATGCCGACGAATATGAAGATGACAACTTTGATCTACGGAGTCCTCCGAGAAACATTGATTTTTGATCTACCAAACTACAGTAATCCAAAAATACTTTAATGTTAGGCAAGAGTAGTTCAATATTACAGTAATCCAGCGGTGCAGTAATCAAAAACTGCGTTAGTCTTAAGTTACAGTAATCCTAAGTTACACTGATCTCAACCCACAGTAACTCAAAACTACAGTAATCCAAACACAGAGAGCCAAGTCTACAGTAACCCAAGACTACAGTAGCCAAAGACTACAATAGTCTAAAGTAACTCAAAAGTACAGTAATCCAAATCTACAGTAATCCTAGCGACAATAACCCAAGACGACACTAATCGAAAGTTATAGTAATCTCAGTCACAGTACTCCAGGACTACAGTAATCTGGTCGGCAGCGGTCTCAAAATATGCCTTCAGATTATACTCCAGCTGTACCAATAGCCCTGTTATGATCTATTGTTATTATTTTAGGGTCACTTTTTATTACTGTACACAAACACATAATACACAGAATTCCAGAACGCTATGGTCAAATATGAACAGAACAGGTGGTCTAATAAGACTGCACTACACTCAATACTGTACACTTGTTTTCGAAAATTGGAAATTCCTACATGCCCGTATTTCCAAATGTGTGAAAAGCCACATTATTGAGACTGATGTCTGACGGAAGCTTCCGGAAAGTTCGGACATTCCGATTGGTTTTTTGCCACTATTTGTTTACCTCTAGAAAATGTGACAATAGAAAAAAGATCAGAGACAGAAAGTGATAGATTAGCCGGAACGAGAATTGGGAGAAATTTGCATAGATGAACTATTGAGGGAGGATTCAGAGATTTGAATTCTTAGAAGTTTAGAATCTCGGAATTTCACTATCCCACGAACTCAAGTTCTTCAGGAATCATAGAATCATCAGAATCCTTCAGAATTTCAGAACCTTTTACAGCTACCAGAACAGAACACCTTCAGCTTCACGTGATTTCCAGAAAATTTCAAATTTCCAAAATTTTCAAATTCCCTCGTGACCTTCCCCTTCGAATTTCCCCAGTCTTATCAAAATTTGGAATCTGAAAATCTGGAAAAAAATCCACGTATCCCCTCAAAACTCCCTCACCAATTGAAAAATTTCCCCCTTGATTTTTCAATTTTCTTTCCCCCGACCGTCACTCTCTTTCCGATATTTTTGACGGATATCCATCGGTCCCCCCAGCAGCAAAATGCCAACTGAAAGTGAGTTTGAATTGTCTGGATTACTGTAGTTCTGGGTTACTGTAGTCTTGGGTTACTATAGTTTTGGGTTACTGTAAACTTGGCTTTTGGTACTTGGATTACTGTAGCTTTGAGTTACGCTGGTTTGGGATCACTTCAACTTTGAATTACTATAGATAAGCAATATTGTAGCTTAGGGTTGCTGTAACTTAAGATTACTGTAGCTCAGGACTTACGCAGCTTTAGATTACTGTGCTTTTCTATAACTGTAGTACTGGATTACTGTTGCTTAGCATTATAGTATATCTGGACTATTTTTGGATTGGGTTACTGTAGCTCTAGATTATTGCTGATATGGAGTACTGTAGGTTTGGATTACGGTACTTTTGAGTTACTTCAGTTTTCTTAAATTACTGTAGCATAGGATTACTGTAGTTTGGTAGATCAAAAATCAAATTTTCGCAGAGGACTCTTCATCATCTTCATCGCCGTGGATCAAAGTTGTCATCTTCATATTCGTCGGCATTCTCATCGTCGCCGCCATCGTCTTTGCCGTTATCTTCTGTATGAAGGTACGGAATTTTTAAGTTCCATTTTTTTCAATAATTTCCAACGTTTCCAGAGACAAAAGAAGAAGGAAGAAGCCAAGAAAAAGAAGGACTCCTCGAGCTCCTCCAAAAGCAAGTCAGCCAAGAAAAAAATGCCGGCCCCGCCGCCAAAAAAGCAGTCAAAGATGGTAGCCCCACCCCCTCCGATCCCGAAAGCTCCGCCCATTCTTCCACAAGTTCCGATTCAAACCAAATCCACGACGACTGATGAGACCGTGACGACTCCGCCCACCACATCGGTCCCCCCATCACCAGCTGAAGCCGTCACGTCTTCTGGAGTCACGTCTCCGATGGTGACGTCTTCTGGAGTTGCTTCGCCTGCTCCGGCGCCGTCTCCGATGGCTGTGGAAGAGGAGGCACCGGTTAAGGAGCATGTTACGGTGTTGTGCACTTATGGAGATGGATGGAAGGCTAAGAAGAAGGTATGATGATGAGCGTGAATTCTGATGAATTCAGAAGTTGGGGGAATCTGAAGTCGTTGAGTTCTTTGATGCATCAAATTCAGAATTTTCTTCAGCTGATGTTCTGAAAATTTGAAAAATAAATTTGGACGGGAATTCAAGATTTCAAAAATTTCCAAAATCAATTTTCAAATTTTCAGCCACCCCAAGACTTTTCCTTCTCAATCGAATCGGAATGATTTGGCGACTACCATCACAACTTTCGGAAAAAACTCTTCAACTTTTTTTCCTTTTTTCCATTTTTCGCCTACTTGTTTTTTGTATTCTCAAAAGAAGTTTCTTTTTTTAATAAACTAGATTTTGGTGTTTTGATTTTTCGATTTTCTCAAGTGTTTTTTCCGGCAAAAATTTGTCATATGAATGGAGAAAAAATAATATAAATAACTCGAGATTAGTCAAATTTCTTCGGAAAATTTTTTCTAGTCACATGTGAAAAATTCAAGTTTTAAAAAGTATAAAAACCTAAAACCCAGTCATCAATAATCAGATTTTTCTACCATCTTATCTTTGAAAAAATGTTTCTTTTTTTCCGATTTTTTTCCTTTTTTGATCACTGATCTCGCTGATTCGATTAATTTGACATCGTACGTTTTGCGTAATTGCCGTTCTGACGAGGAACCGAAAAAACGTTTTTTTTTTTCGTTTTTTTTCTATGATTGGTAATAGAACAAGAACAAGAATTCTCGGTATATTATCAATCATATGATTGTTTAACACACATTTTTTGTAATGTTTTTGTAGTCGATGCTTGAGGAAAGAGAGGGAAAGTGATAAGATTTGTGTAGGTGTAAAGATCGGAGATAGTGAGAATCAGGGGACGGAAATTTTGGGAATGTCAAAATCTTTGAACTTTTATAACAACTTCTAGTGAAGTGATTTTGATGAAAACTATACAGATCGATAGGAAATTTTTCACACATTAAATTCAATTTTTAAACATTCGAAAATTTTTGATATTGACGTCTTCTAGCCAACTTAAAAAACAATGGACTCGTTTTCTCTGCAACGTCATTGTTACAGTTTCCGTCGTCAGCCATAACTCGACAGCCAGCAAACTCATTTTTTTCAAATCATACTGTTTGATAGAAAACTCTTCAAGCAACATTTTAACATTTTGAATTTTGCAAAAATCTTGATTTTGACGTTTTCAGGCTGGTGTCAAAGTCAAGAGGCACATTATTTATGGAAAGTCTATGCAACATTGGGGCTCTGAGACATTTCGCAACCAGTCGTTTCACCACCACAACAATCCGCAACCAGTCGTTTCGCAACCATGACAATCCGCAACCACGTCATTTCGAAACCACAAAATCCACGATTTTTGTAGAAAGTCCACGTAAAGATCACAACTTTTGAAATGTATAATCTGAATAGCATAACCTGAATAGTTCACAACATCTTTAATAAACGTAAAAAAGACTAGTTTATACATAGAGTTGTGAAACGTCCAGTTTCAAAATGTCTTCGTTGCGTAATGTGGCTCTTGCGAAATGACTCTGCATACTGTAGTGTGATCAGCGACGAGCCGGACTAGGCACTCAGGCTACTGTATCTGATCTTCTGGTGAGCTGATTTTGATAAAAATAATACAGTTTGATAGAACAATCTTTATTGAAGTTCCTACTATTATAGGTTTCTAGAAAATTTTGAATTTCGCGCGTTTTCAATAGTCCTCATCATTGCCAAAGAAGAATTGGGATTTTGATCTTTGTCTTCCCTCTCCTCTCCACGCTGCTAGGGATTCCCTTTTTTCCAAAGCTGAAAGAACATTGACGGTCTTTGTGGATCTCAATTATCTCATCAAAACACATTTGACTGTCAACCTAGGAGCGTTTGTTCTAGTTTGTTTCATTCTTTATGGATTTGCAAGTTTTTCAGAATGCACGGTCTCCCAGATTTGAAATCCAAACTGTGAGGTACAGTATGACATAATTTTAAAGTTAAAATTTTTAAATACCAATTAGTGAGCTTCTCTAGCTTGACTCTGAAGTTCGATCGCGAAGCACAAGTCACATAATAACCGATTTTTTCTTTGATTAGTTCTCTTTGGGTTTCATGTTCTTAGGTGATCAAGGTCTTTTCTTAATTGATGAATTTGACGAAAAAATGGGAAAGTTGTGATTTTGATTGATTTTCGTTCCGTTTTTTTTTATTTCGTTCCGTTTTTTTCAAAATTGATGATGAGGATGGTGGTTATTTTTCAAAATTTAACGATTCTCTGATGTCCGGAAAAGTTTTGGTTCTTGAATTTTTGAGCACTTTCGGAACTTGAGACTTCAAAAATCGATGTATCAGAAATTTTAGTAAACTTCTGTTTTAGAAAATCCAAAAATTTGAACCTCGCTTAATTTCAAGAATATCAAAATCTCAGATTCTCAATGACAGATTACCATTTCAAAAAGAACTCCTCAAATGCTTCCAAATTTTAGGAAAATTCAGATTTTTGGCCAGGCTCCTCCCACCCCAATAATTCACAGCATTGAAAAAATTTTGGACATCCGGACATCCGGACAAACCAAAAAATATAGCCCTAAAGTCAAATAAAATCCTTCTTATCACCAGAAGAAAATCTCGATTTTCCCCTTCTTTTTTCCGTTTCTCTGGTCACAATCGTTTTCATAATTTATCACTCTTCTCTTTGCTTGCTGCTTCTTCTCCTTCTCTCTCGGTCTCACCACCTACCTGTTTTTTCTCTTCCATCTCCAAATGCCTCAAAGTGATTAGACGGTATGGTTTTCAAGGGGGGATAGATAGATTTCCTTCTCCTTTTTTCTTCATTCAGCGCTTTTCCCCTCTTTTTTCGTTTTTCTTTGCCCCTTCTTCAACAAAATAGTGTATACAGGTGCGGACGGCGCGCAGACATCGAGACGGAACAGGATTCTTCAGAATAGAGAAGACCCCCAAAAAGGTGACGACGTGGAGAGAAGAAGAAATAGAAGACGTTGTAGGAATAGAAGATTCAGAAGCAGATGACGTCGTCCAATTCAGAATTCATGCTCATTTTTCTCTGCTTCTCTCTCGTCTCTCTCACCACACAGTCTTTCTCGGTTTATCGATTATTACCGAAATCGCAGACGGATTTTCAGGCGATACAGAGGTTGTATAAGAATGCGACGGATCATGATGTGAGTTTTTTTGGCGGGAAAATTTTGGTAGATCAAAAAATAGACTGAAATCTTTCGTAGATCAAAAAAAACATTTCCATTGATTCAATTTTCAGTTAAACTTCTGGAAAACTGGAAAAGACAAGCATGGATTCTGGGATGTGATGGTGGAGTTGAAGAATGAGAAATTTTTAATGGATTATCTGCAAATCAATGATATTTCACACATGAAGACGATAGATGATGTAGAGAAGTGAGTTTTTGGGCTTTTCCTGAAATTTCGAAGTCTCCAGATTCTGGGATTCTGAATCTCCCTGACACCAAATTTTCCAATTTTCAGATTAATCTCAAAACACGAAAACAATCAAACCCTCTCAAAAATGTTCCCGCGTCTCTGGGATGACTCAAGCTCCGCCCACTACGATTTTCACACATATGGATCTTATCAAAGGATGACTGATTGGATGAAACAGTTGGTGGTGAAATATCCAAAAATGGTACAGTATATTTCGATTGGAAAAACAACGGAGGGAAGGAATATCGATGGTGTTGAGGTATGTTTTTGAATGGAATTTCACATTCAGAATCCCTCAATTTTTCAGATCGGCGGAGATTCTCGAACCAAAAAAATTTTCTGGATTGACGGTGGAATTCATGCCCGTGAGTGGGCCGCCCCACACACTGCCCTATTCTTTATTCATCAGGTAACAATCATTCTATATATCTGTGTGTCTGTTTATCCTAGCTTTTGATCTACTGTAGTTTGATTGGAGCGCGCTTGCATCATTTGCAACTTTTTGATCTTCAATCTTTCTTCTTCTCTATAACCGTTATTAACCTCACTTCAATTTCATTGCCTCTATTCTTCCGCATCAAAAAAAAAAAACTTTCCCCCCTACTCATCCCCATTTATAATTCCATTTTCGCTTTTTCTCCGCCATGAAAAAGTGCGTTCTTCTCTATTATACTCACGGCGGGAGAAGCCTTTGGCAAGCCTAGACAAAGCAAAAAAAGAAGGTGAAAACTTGATATATAGTGGGTTTAAGTGGGGTTGAGGCGAACCGTTTCAATGATGTAATGCGGAACGAAATTGAAAATGATGATGGTGATGCAAGGGCGCTCTGATTAAACTGTAGTAGATCAAAAATTTTTGAGTTGAATGACAAGACAGTTTTCAGCTTACCTCCCGTGCCAACGAACCGGGAATCAAGAAACTTCTGGAAGAGATCACATTTGTAGTGGTGCCATGTTTGAATCCTGATGGATATGAATTTACAAGGTCGTCGACTAATCCACATGTGAGTTTCGCATTGGTCTAGCTTGATAAGCCATCGACCAACCGTCCGCCGAGCAATCTCTGACCGCTTCTGACCGCCCGCCGCCCGCCGACCGCCCGCCGCCCGCCGACCGCCCGCCGACCGCCCACTGACCTTCCGCGGTCTGTCCACCAATTCCCTGCCGACAGTCAGCCATTGTATGACCGAGAGCCTGCTGACTGTCAACGATTGTCCGTCAGTTGGCGGTCGGTAAGTAGGACGGTCGGCGCGAACATTCAGGGACTACCAGCCGACCTACGGTCGACCATTCGGTAATCGTCCGTTGACCGCCCACTGACCGACCGAGCGACCGCGGCCGGCTAGGTCGATCGGCAGGTTAATCAGCAGTCGTCGGTCGGCGGTCGGCGGTTGGTAAGTCGGGCGGTGAGCGGTCGGTGAGTCGGGCGGTCGGTAAGTCGGGCGGTCGGTAAGTCGGGCGGTCGGTAAGTCGGGCGGTCGGTGAGTCGGGCGGTCGGGCGGTCAGCGGTCGGCGAGTCGGGCGGTCTGTAAAACAGGCGGTCGGCAGTCGGGCGGTCAGCGGTCGGCGGTCGGCGAGTCGGGCGGTCTGTAAAACAGGAGGTCGGCAGTCGGGCGGTCAGCGGTCGGCGGTCGGCAGTCGGGCGGTCAGCGGTCGGCGGTCGGCGAGTCGGGCGGTCTGTAAAACAGGCGGTCGGCAGTCGGGCGGTCAGCGGTCGGCGAGTCGGGCGGTCTGTAAAACAGGCGGTCGGCAGTCGGCGGTCGGTCAGTCGGTAGGCGGTCGGCGGTCGGCGGTCGGCTGTCGGCGCTGGCGGCGCTGTCAACTGCTGGTCGGTCGGTCGTTTTGCACTCGGTCAACGGTTGCTCAGTCGGTGGTCGGTGATTTGTCGGCGGTCGGCGGTCGGCGGTCGGTAAGTCGGCCGGTCGGCCGGTCGATCGGCGGTCAGCGGCCGGTCGATCGGTGGTTAATCGGTCGGCGGCCAGTAAGTCAGGCGGAAGCCTGAGATGATACTGTATGCGCCTTTAAACAAGAACTAATGATGTCTGCTCATTCTCCAAAAGACAACAAGACACATTGTTTTCATATATATTTCAGGTCCGTCTCTGGCGCAAGAATCGGTCAAAAATGCAATGCCGAAAGGACATTTGGGGAAGAAACAGGTGTTGTCGAGGAGTCGATTTGAACAGGAATTTTGACTTCCACTTCAGAGGTTTGTACTGATATTTTTTGGTACCGGAGTACATGAGCTTTGAAAAATTTATGAGTGCATGCTGTCAAGTTCTAGGTTTAAGAACATAATGACACTTTTTTCTCTCCTAGAATGCAATGCAGTTGTGCATTCGGTCCTTAAT
Source organism: Caenorhabditis sinica (assembly GCA_963932045.1). Taxonomy (NCBI): domain Eukaryota; kingdom Metazoa; phylum Nematoda; class Chromadorea; order Rhabditida; family Rhabditidae; genus Caenorhabditis; species Caenorhabditis sinica. The sequence goes on along the minus strand of OZ009942.1, from coordinate 19,241,051 downwards.
ATGAGTTCCAAGACGAGCATCGCGTCCTCCTTAAAAAACCATTTACCCCGTTTTCACTAAAATTACGTTTTTTTTCAGAGTCCGGTACCAGCGATGACCCGTGCTCCGAGATCTACCAAGGACCGGCTCCGTTTAGTGAGCCCGAAGCCAAGGCTGTTCGAGATGCATTATTGTCACAGAGATATAGAGGAAGAACGGATGCTTATATTACACTTCATACTTATTCACAGGTATGGTTACTGTACTTTTTGGGTTTAGGGAAAATTGTATGCTATTAGCGATATTCCCCAGGAGGAAACGCTCCATCGCCAACTTGGCAGAAATTTGAATTTTCAGCTTTCCAGCCGCTTTTCTGTTTTTCAAAACAGCGAAACATGTTTTGATGGGTGCGTGGACTTCTCGTGGACAACTCGCACAGCAGTCGATCTGTCCACGAGGAGCCCACGCACCCACCAAAACATGTTTCGCTGTTTTGAAGAACAGAAACGCGGCCTTGATCTCCACAATGAGCAGATATCTAACGTTGGGCACGCTGATCTCAAAATAACTGAAATGAATGAAATTTGCAGATCTGGATCCACCCATACGGTCACAAGAAAGACGCCTACCCAGGAGACATTAAGGATCTGGTAACCCACCCCACGATTTTAAGAACATATTACCCTTTTTTCAGTACGAAGTCGGAAAGAAGGCTGCTCAAGCTCTCAAGAGAGTATACGGTACCAAGTATGTGGTTGGTAGTGGTGCTGACACATTATATCCTGCTTCTGGGGGATCCGAAGATTGGGCAAAACACGAGGCGAAGGTCAAATTTGTGTATTTGTTGGAGTTGAGGCCCGATGAGAAAAGGGAGTTTCTTTTTTGGTAGACTAGGTTCTTAAAGGCGCATTGCCTTCTGCTCGTTGTCATTGGTTTTTAGAAACTGTGTGCCTTTAAGGAAATTTGAAATTACAGCAGGCGCCAATATGATAATATGTGTTTTTCAGACTGGGACGGATTCATCCTGGACGAGAAGGAGTTGATCCCAACAGCCCGGGAAACATGGGAAGGAGTTCGAGTAGTGGCTGAAGCAGTGTTGGATAGGATAGTGGCGGCGAAAGCTAGTACGCCGAGAGGTATGGGCAAGTAGATGGATAGAGGATCTTTGCATCTTCAAAACCATATTCACTTCACGAAAAGTTTGATGGAACCTGAAAGATCGACACTATTGTGACTTCGGTTAATGAAGTTTCTTTAGTTGAATTTTTGTTTTATGTTCTTACAAAATGATGCACTCTAGTCGGTTCACTTTTCGGGCTCCGGGACATTTCGACACTAGTCATTTCGCAACTACGGCTTTTCGCAACTCACGTCGATTTCGCAACTGCAGACGATTCGCAACCAAGACATTTCAAAACTGGACGTTTCGCAACCAGTCGTTTCGCAACTCTATAGACTAGTCCTTACGTTCATTATGGTTGTATGGGATTGAGGGTATTGTGAACTATTCCAGGTTATAGTCTACATATATTTGAAAAGTAGTACGTGAACTTTCTACAAAAATCCTAAATTTCTTGGTTTCGAAATTAACGTGAGTTGCGAAGTGTCGTAGTTGCGAAACGACTGGTTGCGAAATGTCTCGGAGCCACTTTTCGATGTAGACCCGGTATCGAAATTACGACTAACCGACCGTCAGTCTTGTCAACTGCTGGCCGACCGGTGGCCGACCGCTGATCATTTGCCGATGGTCCACTGACAACCTACCGAAAGCTGTCCGTTGCGGACAAGCCTGTTGGCTAAAAGACGGACGGACTAAATTTGTCCGACCCTCAATCTGAAAAAAAAAACCAATCTGAAAAACATATACATCTCACAACCAAGAATCCAAAAACACCGATGTTCCAAGCCTTATCTAAATTTAGTCAAGTGCTCCGCTTTTTTCTCTATTTCCAAAGGTCACTTCTTAACAATACCCCCCCCCCCTCCTCTTGAAACCGATCTCCCCCTCTCAAACAAAAAATACAGTATCCAATTTCAGAGGCGCCGAAAGCGCGCGGATTTCGATTCGGCGACGGCACCGAAGGATCGTGTTTCGATGTTCGACACGCGTGCAAACGATGGGTTCAGGAGAGGGAAGAGCTGTGTCGGACGGTGCCGATTTTCATGAGAGAGAACTGCGCGTACTCGTGTAATTTCTGTTAATTATGTGATCTGATCTGAATGATTGATGAAATAATGATAACTTTTTGTGGAGGGTTTTGGAAGGATCCGGAAGGATCTGCAACGTTTTTAAGGCAGGTGAACAGTGTGATATTGATGTGAAAGTGGTCAACCTATCCACGGCTCAAATTTTCTGCAAAACCAGAATTTCTAAAAATCAACTTCCAAAATTCTTTGAAGAACCTTCCAGAACTTCCCAGAACTTTCCTCGTTTCTATTTTTTCCAATTTTCTCATTTTTTTCATAAATCTGCTGTATGTATATATTTCTGTCCAGCTCCTCCCACCCCACCCCCCCCCCCCTTTCCCATTGTTGACTCTTCATCATCATCTAAAAACAAGGCTAAACCTTAAAAAAAAGGCAAAAAATAAACGGTTTCTCCATTTTCTTGTCATCCTCTTCTTCTAATTCAGTCTTCACGAAGATGACCCCCCCCCCCCCCTGCGAATACCATATTTGCTCTTTTTCCTCCCGGCGTGAGAGAGCATCTCTTTTGTCCACAACAACCCGTTTCCCGAATAAACTTTTGTCTCTTTTTCTTCTTCTCTTCAAATATGACAAAATGTCAAAATTTTTGTGTTGAGCTCCTGTCCTCCTCCTCTCTTCTGCTGACCACTGCTCCTCCAGAGCCAATACTCGGTGTTCGGGTCTCGTGTCCTTGGATTCTTCTGGGCAGTCTGAGTTGGAGTCAAAATGAGATTAAGTTTTTTGATATTGGCCTATTTTGGTTTAAGGATAGCTGAAGCTATCCATAATACGGAGGAGAATTCTGCTTTTCATAAGTGAGTTTTTACTTTTTCGTGATATTCTGATATTCTAAAAAATATTCTTCTGCTCTCAAAGTTCCAATTCTAAGACCTCGAAAGTCTTTTTTTCCGATTTTAAAGATTTTCAAAAAATCGAATATTCAGAAATTTGGATTCTGCATTTTCCACATTGCCAAATTCTCATATTCCAAAACATCTCAAAACTCAAAATTACTTCTTTTTCAGTTTCAAACTAATCCGAATCAATCCCGAAACTGAGAACAGTGTCAAATACCTGCGAAGTCTCTATGAAGACCCATCTCCATACGAATTGGATTTCTGGCAGCCTCCAACACACATTGGTAGGTCAAAAAATAAATAATAAAATTTAAAAAGTTCAAAACTCCAGGAGCAATCGTGGACTTGACTGTTGCTCCATCAGATGCTCCACAGTTTGTGAAGGATTTGGAGTCTAAAAATATCAATTACATTGTTGCGGTCAATGATTTATCAAAGTGAGTATTATTGGATTTTTTGAGCTTATTAAGGCTTTTCCATATTATTTAGGCATTTGAGCCAACTTTCAACTTTCCATTGATTTCCAGAGCCATCGAAAACGAACGTGGAAGTGACAAATTCTACAACCCCATTGCTGGATTTGCCTACGACAAATATAACAGCTTAGATGAGATTCATTCAGAAATGAAGAGACTCAAGAAAGAGTATCCGACGATGATTACGCTGATTGATATTGGACAGAGTCATGAGAATAGGACACTTTTGGTCATGAAGGTAAGGCTTTTTCTTCCAAAACTATGAGTTTCATACGGCATTAAAAATTGACAAATCGACCGACCGACGGGTGACGGGCGACGGGCGACGTTCGACGGGCGACGACCGCCGACCGCCGACCGCCGACCGCCGACCGCCGACCGCCGACCGCCGACCGCCGACCGCCGACCGCCGACCGCCGACCGCCGACCGCCGACCGCCGACCGCCGACCGCCGACCGCCGACCGCCGACCGCCGGTGGACTGCCGACCGCGGACCGCCGACTGACCGCCTATCGACCGCCAATCGACCGCGGCCCGACCGCTGCCCGACCGCCAACCAACCGCGGCCCGACCGACCGACCGCCGAGCGCCGACCGCCGACAGCCGACCAACCGCCGACCACACCGACCGTTGACCGACCCGACCAGAAGAAGGTCGCTCTAGGGTTGGGCCGCGGTCAGGTAGCGGTCGGGAGAAAGTCGAATGGCGTTCGAATGGCGGTCGACTGACGTTTGATTGATGGTCGGTCGAATGGCGGTCAGGTAACGCACGAGTGGCGGTCGGCTGACATTCGGGTAAAGTTCGATTGATGGTCGACCGTCGGTCAGACAAAATTCTTGACTCTTAAAACATACGTTCCAAAACCATTTTCTACAAAAATCACCAAATTTTCTTTCCAGATCACCGGAAAGCGCAACCCTCTGGGCTCCAAAATTTCCATGTGGATCGACGGTGGTATCCATGCTCGTGAATGGATCTCCCCAGCCACTGCCATGTATATTGCACACGAACTCATCCTGGGATACGATAATGATGCTACTGTAGCCAAGCTTATGGACCACATCGACTTTTATATTTTGCCCGTGATGAATCCAGATGGCTATGAGTATTCCAGGGAGAAGGTGGGTTAAACTTTTTGTTGTCTGGCAATAGAGCGCATTTGCAATTTTTCAGAACAGAATGTGGAGGAAAAACCGCAGTCCGGCTAAGTGTCACAGACAGACTTTCAGTACGGTATGCTGCTCCGGAGTGGATTTGAATAGGAACTTCGATTGGTTCTGGGCTTGTGAGTATTTTTTGATTTGCTAGCAATTCTAGAGCGTCCATATCGGTTGGTCAAAATAAATCGTTAACTGACCGTCCGCCAACCAAGCCGATCAGTGGTCAGCAGACCTTTTTGATCCCTGAGCTGTCCAGCCAATCGGCGGTCGATCAGCGCTGTCGGCCACAGGTCGCCAGACGGCAAGTCTGTCATACGCGGCCAACCGCGGCCAGCCGCGGCCGGCCGGCGGCTGGCCGCGAAACGTGACAGCCTTGCCAGACGGCTCTTTCGACAGACCACTGTGAAACCCTACCCCACAACCTTCCATATCGTTTTCCAGCCACCGGATCTTCATCCGACCCTTGCCACGATACCTACCATGGCTCCTCCGCCTTCTCCGAGCCAGAATCCCAGGCAGTCCGTGATTTCCTCGAGCAGAACACCCCTGAGGCGTTCATCTCTCTTCACTCCTACTCCCAAATGTGGCTGATTCCTTATGGACACCGAAAACAGAGTTACCCTCAGGATTATCATACTGGATTGAGGCCGTTAGCGTTGAGAGCGACAAAGGCTTTGTATGAATTGTATGGAACAAAGTATCAAGTTGGAACGGGAGCGGATTTGATGTGTAAGTTTCAAAAAGAGTTTTGAAGGCCACGGCTAATCACTGGCAGACCGCTGGCCAATCTAGCTCGACCGATCGTTCAAAACACTGGCCAAATAAGTGCCCAATTTCCTTTCAAATCGGTAGGCGCGGTCGATCGGCGGTCCGCCGGCGGTCAATGCGGGAGACGGTCGGCCAGCGGTCGGCTGAGTTTCCATAGAATAAACACGCTTTGACGCACTACTGTATCCCTTCCAAGCATAAAATCTTCTTTTCAGACGAAGCCTCTGGAGGATCCCATGATTGGGCCAAGGGACAACTCAAAGTTCCATACGCTTACTTGATCGAGCTCCGACCGAAAAACACTATGATGGGGTAAGATTTGAGATATTGATTTGGGGGTTGACCATGATCAAAAATATGTGAATTCTGGGCATACCTGACTCAGCAAACTTACTTGTCTTTTCAAACCTGTACCTAATTTCAGACATGGCTTCCTCCTCCCAGAACGAGAAATCGTTCCAACCGGACTGGAAACTTTCGAGTCTATCAAAGTGGTTGCTGATGAACTTGTTGCTCAATTTGTGGAGCCGGTGATCAGAACGAAAATGAGCACAACAACGACGAAGCCTTGTGAGTTTTAGAAAAATCACCTTCGAGTAAAGTTTTTATTCGGAAAAAACTTTTAACGGTCCCGTGGGACCCTTGACAAAGAACGACCACCGACCGGTCGCCGACCGACTGCCCACAGGCCGGCGCACCTGTACGGTAGGACAGTTGGTCGGTCGGTCGATAGTCCGCCAACGGCCGGCTGGCGGACGGCGCGGTCTACCGTAGCTTTGCGAACTAGTTATAAGCTGGTCTGTTGGACGAGTTTTGTCCGAATTGCAGGCTCATTTTTGGGTCCTGGCCAACATTTGATCAAATTTTAGGGAATCATATTTCAATTATTTTTAAACTAGAAGAGCCTAAGAAGTGGCCTGGTCTCCAAATTCAGCAATAATTTCTTCCAGCAATCCCCCCTTACCGCCGTGGCTACTCTATCATTGACACCACCACCATGGAACCACCAGTTGAGGAGAAAGCAATGCCAAATATTCGGAAAAAGTTCCCAACTACTTCTGAAGCCACCACCACGACTACATCTACTACAACCACTACAGAAGCCCCAACCACCACCACCGCGATTCCTACTACAACGACAACCACTACCACCGAAGCCCCGACAACGATGACCACAGAAGCTTCAACGACGACTCCTGAAACTTCAACGACTACAGAATCTTCTACGACAACGTCGACTTCAGAATCCAAAACAAGCACGGATTCTGACTTCAACGCTACTGTTGTTGTGCCAGCTGAAACCTTCCCTCCAGAAACGGTGACTTCTGGAGGATCAGAAGGCCAGAAAACAACATTGACGCCTTCCGAAGAGACGTCAGAAGTAGCGGTGGAAGAGGTAAGGAATTCTGAGATTCTGATTCTAAACAGAAATATCTCTATTTTCAGGAAACGAGTCCCCCGGTAAAATGCATGGATTACGGTGACTACTGTAGACTATGGGGGGTCCTTCAACTTTGTTATAGGGATCAAGTATCGAAGCTTTGTCCGAAAACTTGTGATTCTCGATGCGCATTTTCGTCATAATTTTTTTTGATCTGAAAATTCCATTCAATTTTCCATGTGGATAATTGAAATTTTCCTTGTACTGTATGGCATATTGTCAAGTTTTCCCTATTATCTGTATAAAGTTGTTTCAAAGTTTTCAAATTTTTTATTTTCAAATTAAAAAAAAAGGAACATCGGGCCCCGATCTCATATCATCACGAACACTGTTTTATACGAAAACCAAAGGAATGAACATTTTAAAGGATAAGAAGGGCAAGAAAAATCAAAAAACGAAAAAAAAATCGGATACATAGAAAAATGTGTGTGAGGGCGGGTGGGAGGCAGGTGGCAAGAAAATGCGGGGGGCGGGAATTTGAAAATTTTTTGAAAAAAAACTTTTTCCAAATTCGGGGAAAGTTATATATTCGTTGTTTTCAGGAGTGTGTGACCGCATAGGAAAATTGGGAATTTTTAGGAAACAATTTGTTTTTTGGAGGAAATTTTTAAAGCAAGAAAAAAGGCGACTAGGTGATTTTTCGAAAGGAGAAAGGAATGATTTTTGAGGGATGATAAAGCCAGGGGAAAGAAATTTTGGGGTTGAGGGAAAATTGGAGAAAAAATTAGTAATAAATATAGAAATAGATTTGGGATGAAAAGGCTGGAAAAAAGGCTGAAATTTGCCAAAAATCAAAAAATTTTCGAAAATTTGAATTTCCCGCCAAACCAGCCTTTCCAGTCCAAATCGAAAATTGGAAACCGAGAAAAGAATTCAAAAATCGGGTTAATCAGAATTGAAAAAGTACGAATCGTCAGGATTGAAAACGGGGTTAGAAAGAGTAAAAACCGGCAAGATTGATGAAGAATTTTTGGGAGGGAAATTTGAAATTTTCAAGAAAATATAAGTTGCATTTGCGCTCCACTAGACTCCAATAGAGCGCATTTGCAATCTTAGAAATTTCAATTTCCAAAAAAAGAGATGATTCGAAATGATGTGTCAGTCCAAAAGGGCGAAAAAAATGAGAATAATGAGAAAGAAAAGAAGTGATGAGCAATTAGATAAAAGGGCAAACAAAACAAGAAAAGTTCAAAAAGAAAAAAACGACTAGACATTGATTTTTAGTAGGAAAAAAAGGTTTTCAGAGCACCTAAAGCACCAGATTTGTGTTGTGTGTCGGTGTCCATTGAGCGGTCATCAGTTTCCATTTTTCGTAATTCGACTCGAGCTGGTCGGAGAGCTCACCAAGTTTGGCGAATTCGGTAAAAGTGGCAAAGGCTTCCCGAGCGAACATGTCTGGAAGTTTTGGGATTTTTTTGAAAGTTAGAGATGCTAGATAGCCATGGGCTCTATGACCCGAGGACCCAAAGTCTCAGTATTCTGGGATCTCAAACATACCGATGAATCCACACTGGGTGATCGGTACATTGCACGTGTTGCGGTCAAAGACTTCCATGGTGACAGGCAGTCCTTTCTCCTTTTCTTCGCGAGTCTGGAAAATGGAGAATTTTAGAAATATGGGTTCTTAGAATCTCAGGGATAACAAAATAGAGTTCTATAATATCTAGAGTATGACAGATTCTCATTATTACCGAAAATTTCCGATTTCATGGTGTAATTTTAAACTAAATTTGACGGTTGGAAGCCTAGGAACGGTCAGGCTGATTGTGAGACTATGATTTACTCGTAAGACAAGATCGCGCGGTCTACGCAAAAGAGGACTTCAGCTGGCCCAATGCAAAAATAATTTAGGATGTCCAAGGAGAAGCAGATTTTTCGAGAAATTTTTTATTCATCGGTATAATTTTTGCCAAAATCAGTCCATTAGGCGTTGAACACCGGCGACACTAAGTCAGTCTAATCCTAGAGACACAAGCAAGCTGAACAATTTCAGGAAAATTTAATATCTGACGTTTTTCTCAGTTTTAACATTGTTCGGAAAGACCAAAAAATTCCCTATCCAATAATGTATCTTTCATAAAAACTAAGTCACTAGATTTTGAGACATATGTAACAATTGTACTGTCTAGTTCCAAAATTTGTCATACATATTTTCTTTATCTCTAAGAAATTTCCTATCGATTGGTATAATTTTCATCGAAAACGGTCGACTAGGAGCCGAGATATACTTAAGGGAACAGTCGGAACGAGTCGCAAACTTTAAAATTGGTGAGCATGGTAAGAAAAGTCAGAATATGAAAACTCCTTAGCTAGTAGAACATCTTCCAAACCCATCCTTACCTGCTCAAAGTACTCCTCTACAATCCTATGCGCCCATCTCTGACACAATCCCCACTCTCTCGCCGGATTCGAAATATCCGCACACTTGACCAACATATCACAGATCGTAAGCGAATTTGTATCCCGTTGCTCCTCCGGTACATCCGTCACATGCATCTTGTTAAACTTCGCGAGATACTCAAAATGCCTCGAGATATCCGTGGCCAGTACCATCTCCACCATAGCATGTCTCATTTGGATAAACTCCTCCCTTGACAAGTTTTGGAAAATATTAACGTTGGCATTGTGTTGTAGTGTCAACTGGAATGCCAGGGCAATGTGATGGTTTTCCAGGATAGAGTTGTCATTGTAAAGGATTGCAAGGGACTGTCGAGTGTTGATCAAGTAGGCGTTACCCCGACCAGGGTGGTCCAGATCGTGGACAGCGGCGGCCAGAAGGGCAGCCACGGCGTGGGATTCGTTGACATGGACAGCGACGGATGGGGAATCCAAGAAGAAGGATGTTGCTTGAAGGACGTCGGCGGCGTGGGTGGCGTTGTGATAGGTATTGCCAGCGTGGTAGTGAGCTTCGATGGAGAGGATCCAGCGGTTGAGAAGGTCGTCAGAGCAGCTTAGGACTTCGCAGACCTGGAAAAAGATTTTGTTGTGGTCGAAAAGTTTAAGTATATATTTTGTATTTTGTTTTATGTTCCTCTGTTTTCAAAAGTCTTTTATCTTCTCGGCACATAGTAAAGACCGACCGCTGCCCGACTGCCCCTAAGTCAGTCGGTGGCGCGGTCGCCACTAGTCAGCGCGGTCGGCGCGGTCGGCGCGGTTGGCATTGGTTAATGCGGTCGGCGCGGTCAATACGGTTGCTGGTCGGGGCGGTCGGCGCGGTCGGCGCGGTCGGCACTGGTCGGCGCGGTCGGAGCGGTCGACTTAGTCGGCGCAGGCGTTGCGGTCAGCGCGAGCGGCGCGGTCGGTTCGCCGCTGGACGGCCGGCCATCAGCAGGAGCCGGTCGGCCACCGGTCTGGCCGGTCGACGCGGTCGGCGCGGTCGGCGTTTTCGGCGATGGCGGTCGCTGTTTTTTTACCGACCGACAATGGAAACGACACTGCTGATACCGCTAACCTTTTTTCACATTCCCCATACTCACCTTCCACCTCTCGAAAACCTTCATTCCGACTTGACTCAACGCATGATGATCCGAGACCTTCTCCAAATGAAGTATATCAAATTTCCAACAATTATCATTTTCCAACGCATTCTTCACATCTGCCGAGACCCGTCTTCTCTCTCCATGAGAACCTCTTTTCTCTCGATGAGCATCCACGACACTCCTCTTTCGCTGCCTTGCTGGGTGATGGAGTCGTATCAGACCATCGTAGTATTGGGTCGCGATGCGGTCGGCGTCGCGGAAGCGGTTGATTGATGGAGCGTATAATTCATGAGAAGATAGCACTTTCATAGCGTCCTGAAGTTTTATAATTTAGGGTGTTTGTACTCAAAAGTTGCAAAATTTTCTGGTGATTCAAATAAGTCTCAATTTATGGCCTATAGCCTCCTGGGTAAGATTTCACGGGACTCTTAAAAAACAGACCTCTAAATTTTGAGACCATAAAACTTGTTCCGGAAGGCCCTCAGCATCAAATTTAGTTTCCTTAAAGCTCCCAAAAAATCGAAATTTTCTGATCTACCCACCTTTATAGTTTGTTGGGGCTCCCCATCCACTCTGACCGACAAATCACGGAGCATTGTCAGCACTTCAGAAATTGGAGCCTCGATACCGCCCGTTTGAGATTTGAGACTTTTCAGCGAGACGTCACGGAAGATCGCCGCTTCACCGGTTGTGTTTGAGCGTTTCATATACACGAATTGACTACTGTAAGTACAGATAATTAGGATTGGTTTTTCTTAGATTGAGGGAAAGGGTGGCATTACGGTTTGTCGAGCATTGGCGACTACTGCCGATCGACCGCCGGCCGACCGCCGTACGCCCCGATTGGGCCGGTCGGGAGGCTGTCGGCGGTCGGTCGTCAAACGTTTTGCGCGGTCGGCCAATGGTCGGCGGTCAATGGTAGCTTTATTTCAGCTTTAGGGTATGTTTGGTAGGTCAAAAAAAAGCGACTGCCTATCAACCACCGACCTTTTGGCCAACTGCGCTAACCGTTAAGGTCGGCAAATTTCCACCATTGAAGAAATTCACAAAATGGAGAATACAACCTCGAGTGTAAGCCTCTCACGCCTCCAAAATTGCAAAAAACCGGAAATTAAACTCTATCAAAACTCACTTGTTCGCAAAAGGTACCCGTATAAACTTCCAGTCGGAGCTCCGCCTCCTCTCCTCTTCACCACGTGCCCGCGGCAGAGATTTCCTTCTCATTTCCGATTCTGGCTGTCCGATGACTTCGGATCGAATGCACCCGGTGACGTTCTCGTAGGCTCGATTGACGTATTGCACTACTCGATTCTCGTCACACACTTCTACTGCTTGATCGGTCTGCAAAAAATTTGGATGATATCAGGGTTGGAAGTAAGGGTAGGCCGGTCAGCTGGAAAATGACCACGGCCGACCGTCGGCGGTCGGTAGACTGGTCGGTGACCGCTGGACGACCCCAAGTCGCCGACCGGCGACTACTGGGCCACCAATGGGCTACCACTGGGCGACCGCTGCGCGACCGCCGCGCGACCGCCGTGCGACCGCCGGCGAACCGCCGGCGGACCGCCGGCCGACCGCCGGCCGACCGCCGTCCGACCGCCGTCCGACCACTGGACGACATCCACCAGAATCCTTCAAAATCTCAAAAATGCTCACCTCATCCAGCACAGCAAAAAGGGCGGGCAGTGCTCGAATCCTATTGGATAGTCGACCGACGTAATCGAGGAGTGACACCTCCCTCGTACTCCACGTCACATTCTGAAATGAAAAATGTAAAAAAAATGAATAGAATTTTCGATTTCTCAACGACAAAATTTGAATAATTCATCAAAAAATCGTAAAATCTCTCACATGAATGATATTGGACTGGGCCAGATGTCTCCGTCGTTTCTCGCTGATGTGTCTGAAAATTTTAAATTTTTTGAATCTCGCGAGCCAGGTTACAGTAATTTCAAAAAACTCACTTTTCGGAAATCGAAGCTATCAGCACCTCCTCTGTACACACCGAAGCGATGTCCCTGGAAAAATTGGATTTATAGAAAAATAATTTTTTGTGAAATTATTTCGAATTTCCCTCTTTTTTTTCTAGAATTTTTAATGTTCGAGAGACAACAAAAAGCACTAGAAACAACAAAGAGCATAGCGATTAACTCAGGGAAAAGAAAGACATTGAAGGCAATTAAAAATTGGAGAGAAAGACCGAGAAAAGTCTAGAAAATGGGGGTGAGTATGAAGGGTTTTTGATCTACTAAGGGAAGTTCAGATTTCAAAACCCAGATTTTCAGAAATTTCAGTCCCCAATTTCTCTAAATTCCCATCCAAAGGTTGGCCTGATGATTCACCTTCAAAATGTTTGATCTCTTCACCAAAAACCAAAATCCCTTAACACAAATCCCTATCACTGACACATGTCCATATCACACTTTTCGACTTTTCTACGTAATCCTCCCAGTCACTCCTAAAAACTACGCATGTTTCTTTCTTTTCTATGGTCATGTATCCCTTCCTAATTTTTGCTCTTTTTGCTCTTCCTCATCCTCATCCTTCTTGTGTTTGTTGTCCTCCGATGGATGTGTGTCATCGGATTTGATGGAGAAAAGCAAAAAGAGAAAAAAAGGAAGAAGAAGAAGGCGTGAGAATACATGATATATACATACAAACATATCTAGTATGTATATATGCATTGTGAAACTGACACAAAAGGAGAGGAGAGATTTGTTGCCTTTTTCTCACCACCCAACACCAGACAATGGGTGTTGAAAGGAGGGGAATCAAGGCTGGGAAAGTTAAAAAGAGGAAGAGCAGGATTGTGGGGCATAAGAATTTAGAGTTGGTCAGGAAATTTTGCAGACCGGCCGACCGCGCCGACCACCGACTGGATGTTGGTCGGCCGCCGATAGTCCAACTACCGATCGCACCGACCGCCGACATACTGTAGTCCAGCGACGCCGACCGGGTCGACCGCCTACCAACCACCTCCGGACAGGCAGTAGGCTAGCCGCCAATCGCGTTGATCACCAACCACCACCGACAGTCTCGACCGCCGTCCGACCGGTGCTCTAAAGCGCCTGTCGCTGGCCAACCAGACCGACATGCGCCGACCTCCAACCAACAATAGTTCGCCGCCCGCCAACCGTCCGTAGTCCAACCGCCTATGGCGCCGACCGCCGACAGACTGTAGTCCGACCGCGGCCGACCATGTCGGCCGCCGGTCGAATGATGATGGGACCGCCGGCCGAATGATGATCGACCACGCAAGCGGTAGCCGACGCGTCGGTCGAACCGGTCCGCTCGGCTGTCGGACGGCCGCTCGGCTGTCGGACGCTCGGCTGTCGGACGCTCGGCTGTCGGACGGGACAACCGAGAGCCAACCGCTTGCCGATCACTTGCCAACAGGATTCACCGAAGCAGCAAAAGTACAGCGGTCGACTAGCGGTCGGTGCAATCTGTCAGTGGTCGGTGCGGTTGACCAGCGGTTGGCAAAACTTTCCGACCTTCTGAAGCTCTTACTATTGTCGATCTACACAGTTCTTCGCTGTTAGTTTTTTCGCTGTTAGTACCTAGTCCCCTATTCCAATTCCCTTCAAAATCTATTCATACCAATACACATGGTGATCCATTCCTCTTTTCTATGTGTACTCAAGTATTATAACATAAAAGTTTGCTCTATAGTCTAGCCTCTCTCTCTCTTTCCGGGGGAGAATATTGTTGTTGTTATTGGTATCCCGTATACGTATATATGTTTTACGAGGTGTTGGTATTGGGTATTGTATTGGAAGAGAACACACACGAATCAACTTTCCTTCTTTCCCGAGATCAAACAAAACTATAATGCTCTTTTGTATTTTTGAGAAGGATGGGCGGAGGAGTAGTGAGTCTAGAAATTGAGAACGCGTGGTCGGCCGGCGGTCGAGTAGCGGTCGTTTTGTGGTCGGTAGATTTTTCAAGTCAACGTATCATAAGAAACTTTAGGAAATCAGGACATTTGGATACACAGACAGACTTTAAAAAGAAAAACTCACTTTCCAATTTGCAGATAATTGGGCAGCCGCAGATCGATAAATACAGCTAGCGGGCATATGGATTCGACGTCTGATGTGGCCTGAAAATTGGATTTTTTGATCTTGGAGTTTTTGAATTTTTCCTATTTCTCAATTCTGAATGTTTAATTATTTTGAGTATAAAAAAGAAGCTTGAGATTTCGATATTAAAAATTCAGAATAGGAAATTTTTGAGATTTTCAGAATTTCATATACAAGATATTTTGGGGACAAATTTTGAAATCAAAAATCAAAATATGAACCCCCTTCTTCTTTCTTATTTTCTTCTCAAAGTTTCAAAACTCATCTCACATTCTCAAATCCCCAATTTTCAATCTCTAGTCCCCCTCAATCCCTCTTATCATCAAAAAACCAACCAAAATCCTCATCCATTCACTTCCTCCAAAGTCCAATCTAATCACACACCCCTCTCTTCTCTAATCATGCACTTTTCCCATTCTCACTCCCTCGAGTTTCCTCGATTCTTTTCAAAAACTCCCCAAATCTCACAACAATACAATATGTATACACTTTTTATTCATGCAAGGATTTGTGCACTAATCCCCCCAAGGTCCCCTGAGCCAAAAGAGCACCTGCCTTTTTGCTTTTTCACCCCCGATTTTTTCAGCGAAAAAGATTAGTCACACGTATGCACTTTTGCTCATGCCTCATGTGCTCTTCTACCTAGAAAGTGTACGACGACGTCAGATCACTTTTCTCGTCATTTTTTAGTTGAAGAGCTTGGAAGCATGAGAGTGCATAGAGGAATGAGAGACGCAGAGAAATGAGAAACCAGGGAAAAAGATAATTATGCTCAGGTATACCTGGAGTAGAGTGGGCCGGCCTAGAAGGACCTGATTAGGTACGGTAGGTCCGGGTAGGCCCAGACAAGATCAAATGGTCTGGCTAGGCAAGTCTACTTGGGCCTTCTCGTGCTGAACTGGAACCTGATCGGCCCAACCTAAGTCGACCGGGTCTACCGAAACCGATTGGGCCTACTCAAGCCTACCCGGGCCAACAAAGCCTACCGGACCCGATCGGGCCTTCTCGGGCCCAAACGTCCTATTCAGACCAACTTGGTTTTTCAAAGTATATCAAGGCCTAACTGAGCCAGCCAACCGGACCCACACTGGGCGGCCAAATGGTGGCTCAACACGTGTCGGCCTGACCATAAAATCCTTGGCCTGGGTGGGACCCAGAAAATCTTTTTAGGTTCATTTTAAACCTCGGAAATCCCATTAATGTGTGGTCGAGGCAAGTCGGCCCAGACCGGTCTAGAACACCGACTTGGCCCGATTTGAAGACTCCGACCTAATTTGGCCTGATTTGCCCTAACGTCACCCTGTTGGCCCAGGTTAGCCCAAAGACCGAACGTTTTGAACAGCAAACGTTTTTTGACAATCTAAAAATTACCGACTTAGGTCCAAACAGGCCTAGAGCTTTGGTAATTTTCGAAATTAATCATAATTTTCGATTTGTTCCAGACAATTTTTGACCTACCTGAGTCGGAAACGAGATGGTACAATTCCAGCCGGAGGAGCGGAGCGAGTCGAGCAGGTTGCTTTCACCGGTACCTTCTGTCACGATCACGGCCTGAAAAAAAATTGTTGGATTATTTTCAGGTTTTCTAGTCCTTTTCAAATCTTGTATTTTCTGAATTTTGGGTCTATGCTTATTTTGGTTTTTTGGGTTTTTTGAACTTTGATCCTGGACTACTTCTCATTTTTTTCCAATTTTCCGTTTTCCCATATTTACTCCCTCTAGTATACTTTACTCTCTAAAATTTTCTGTACTCAACCTTTAAAATATGATTTGTTTGTCCTCTGCATGCCTGAATACGAAACTATTGCCCATCCTGTTATCTTATCAGTTTTCGTTGATAACAAGCAATTTCGTAAAAAAGTTTCCGGTTTTATGACGACGACAGCGAGGAGCAAAAAAGTGGGGAGAAAAGGGGTGAACCGGGAACTACAGGGAAGTCAGGAGTTACGAAAACTAGAGAGTTAAGAGAGTTGGGGTTTGGTCAAAGGTAAAATATTGGACCACTAACGTTTGAACAACTATGGGCGGCAGTAGATCAAATTTTTGTTGGAGAACGTACACCCAAATTACTGTAATATCTTTGAGTAATTTAGAGTAAGTAATAAGTTCAGCTCAGCATAGTTCCAACCCCCTTTAAGTACTTTCAAGTCAAGCCTAGCCGCTTGGCTATCCAGAGCTGGTACGTTCGAACTGCAGAACAGCAGTTCTCAAGCCAAAACACCGTTGGTAATAAACATAGTAAAGTTAGAAGACATTAACTGATTGCATAAAACTTAAAACAATCATAAAGTTCGTAAAATTCTCTATCGATGCATATAAAAATCATCGAAATTGGAACCTTGTGAGCTGAGACAGGACTCATTAAACATGACCGGATTTTTGTCACAAGTGCAAAGCAGGTGGTCAGTAAAAAGCAGACCGTCGTGAACGAAGTCCAAGCACCCTAATTCATTTGAAATTAAACGTAATTTCCATAAAATTTCCTATCGATCAGTATAATTATCGTCAAAATCCGTTCAGCCGGAGTCGAGATACTACCCATCAAACATGAACAAGATTTCTTCATAGATTCTTAGTGGGTGGTCCGTAAAAAGTGAACACCAAGCAGGATCAAATATAGGCTTTAAGTGAATTTAAGCACACATGTAATCTCCATAAAGTACCCTATCGATTCATATATTTTTCATGAAAATTGACCCACTGAGAGCTGATTTAGGGACTATCAAAGATTGGGGAATTTTTTGAGCGTTACACACTCTAGATTTTACATTTTCCCTTCAAAATTTTCATCGACCAAATTTTTTAGGCCGTTAGACCTTTTTAAGTCCCCGCAGGCTTTTCTAGACCCCTACAGTACTTCCAACCCACCTCAGGCCGCCTATGATTGCCAAAGAAGTACTCGGCTGCCTTCATCTCCTTCCTCTATTTGTACTTCTAGGCAATAACTAGGAGAGAAGCCAAAAGCAAAAAATCTCTGCCAAGTTTGAATTGCGTGGCAAAAAAGGGTAAACGAAGCAAAAAGAAGAAGAAGAAGATGAAGATGGCCGGAGAAGAGGGGTGTGGGAACAACGACTGGGAAATGGACGAGTAGAATAAGAAGAAGAAGACGAAGAAGAAGAAGCAAAGGCAATGAATGCAATGTATGTATGTATGTGTCCGTGTGTGTGTATGTGCGAAAGTCTGTGTCACAGGTTATAATATTGCGTGTATGTATGTGTGTGCATGTGTGCAGCACCAGCCCAAAAAATGTACGCTATGCCCCCCCCCCCTTCCACACTTTTTTTGATGATGATGATGATGCCCCCTGCTGTGTGAGTTGAGAGTTGAAAAGGAGAGCCTAGGTATGCCCCCATCCCTCCCCTTATCAATGTTTGTGTGTACGTCATATCATTCGATTTTCAAATTTCCCGCCTTATTCAATTTCTATTGGATGGACCTCGGACCTTCTGGGGGTAGCTTATTATGGTCTAGAGGGCTTTGGGTGCTCTAGAGTTCATCTTCCCAACTTTCAGAGAGGAAAGGCGTCCAGGAAGGTTTTTCTAGATTTCCTGGAGCTCTGGGTGCTTTGAGGGGGGGGGGGGGGGGGGGGAGGGGCATATTTACTTATAGGATTTCCGTTGCCAGCTAGGGGTCAGTTTTTGGGTGGTCAAAATTATTCAACCGCGGACCGTCTGTGGTGTTGCCGGTCCAGCACGACCGCTTTGACCGATTCCCGGCCGACCGCTGGCAGACCGTTGTCCGATCATCGACCGTAGGCCAACCGTAGGCCGCCCGTTGGCCGACCGTTAGCTGCGCGATCAGCCAAACTTCCCTCATAACTAGAGAACCCCTGCTTGGATTTGGATGAAAATTATACCAATCGACAGGAAATTTCTTGGTGATGTACATAGCAAGTATTTTGAATATCTCAAA
Organism: Caenorhabditis sinica; assembly: GCA_963932045.1. Taxonomy (NCBI): domain Eukaryota; kingdom Metazoa; phylum Nematoda; class Chromadorea; order Rhabditida; family Rhabditidae; genus Caenorhabditis; species Caenorhabditis sinica. The sequence goes on along the minus strand of OZ009942.1, from coordinate 19,222,710 downwards.
AAATAAGTTTTGAAAATTTTCGTATTTTACGGTATCTTGCGTGAGGAGCACCAGCTATGCTATTACGATAATTTTGAGAAGGTCCGGGACACCAAAATGCCCTGTTTTTGGCCAAAACCTGACCCAAACTGTTGCTAGGACAGTCCTTGAAGAGGCTAGAATTTCATTGGGCTCACCGCATTTTACAGGCAAAAATTGGTCTAGTCTCTTGAAGACCTAAACTTGATTCTGGGTCTATAATTGCTTTCGGTATTAAGGGAAACTAACTATTTTCTGTGACACTTTCTAAAACGATCCAAGGGTGTCCAGAGCAAATGAGATTACTTGGGTGGATCTAGGCCAGCTCGGGGCATTCTAGGCCAGCCGGACCAGACTGGGTCCATTGAATCAACAAGGGCTTACCGAGCTGATTAAGACCAACATGTGCATTATGCCTTCCCTAGGTCATTCTGTGCTACATGGGCTCAGTCGGGACTGCAGACATGCCTTAAACCTTCATGGGGCCCCCGTGTACTTAAAAAAAATTTTGAGTCCACAAAAACCTTGATAACTTTTTTCTTTAGATGTCCCTATTCCTTTCGAAAGCCTTCTCATCATCAAAAGCAGCGGCATATCCTATCTTTCTCTCTGCCAACAACTTTGTTACTCTTGGAATTGCCCATAGACTACTCTCTTTCTGCGCCTCCTCTCTCCTCGAGCATTTTTTCAGAAGAAGAAGACGTGAATGAAGAAGAAGAAGAGCTCCTCCTTTTTTCTTCTGGAGCACACAGAGCCCCGCCTAAACAGAGATAGAGAATAGGCGCCGAATACACATACACACACGATTTGTCATCGAGATGAGCGCGCTTCTATTTTTTCCTTCATCGTCGTGCTGACAGGCTCTCTGGAGAAGAAGAAGAGATGGAGCCCTGCCCGCGGAAGAGCAAGAGCATCCTCACTTGCCTTCGTTCCGCATTCAGAAGATCTTTGATGACGTGACATTGAGATGTAGGAGGAGGAGAGGATTCAGAAGATGTTTCTTTTTTTGCTTGAGATGTGTTAGTGTTACATTAGCGCCGCCGCGGATGCTCTTTGTTAGATGAATGAAGCAGGAGGAGGAGAAGAATTGGAGATGAGGATTCAGAAGAAGATTTCCTTTTTTGAGAATCAGAAATTTTTATGGAAAGTGGGAAGATTTTGAATTCGGGGGGACCAAGTTTGCGCCAAAAAAGGTATTCAAGAGTTTCGAGGATACTTCGAAATTCTGAGAGTTTTCAAATTTTCCTATTGGTTTCTTAGGCATTCACAGAAAAATTAAAAACTAGGAAAGCTGGCGAGCCTTTGGCGCGTTTTCACATAAAACCGTTACGGTAGCGGATGTGCCGGGGGAGAGGGTATTCAGAAGACGTCAAATTCAGAGTTTTCAATAATTAAAAAAGCGTAATGATCTTTGAGAAAATTCCTATAAATTGGTAAAATTTTAGTGAAATTCGAACTACTGGAAGTTGAGATCAAGGGCTTCAAAAAATGGAGCTTCGCAGAATTTGCCTATGAAATCTAGAAACATGTGGATCACTTCAGAAGACGTCAAATTCTGAATATTCTAAAATTCAAAGCAGTCACGTGTTCTTCAAAAAATTTGCTATCGATCTGTATAAGTTTTATAAAATTAAGTTCACTAGAACTTGAGATAAGGCCTGTTTGAAAATAGAGACACTAAATATCGATCCATAACATCTGGATCACTTCAGAAGACGTCACATTTAGATTTCTTGAAAATATTAAAAAATATGGCCATTTTCATAAAATTTTCTATCGATTGCTACATTTTTCATAAAGATTGAAGCGATGGAAGTTGAAAAAAAACTTGTCTAAAAGATGAACACACTGAAAACTAGGCCATGCAACCCGGACACTTCTGGAGACTTTAGAAGACGTCAAAATTCAAATCTCAATAATTTAAAGCAGCGAAACAGCCTTCGAAAGATTTCCTATTAAACGGTATAAATATCATAAAATTCGAGCCACTGAAAACTGAGATACCGGGTGTCAAAGATTGGAATGCCCAAAAACGAAAATCATGAAAGCCACGTAAGTTTGGAGCTGATCAGAAGACATCAGAGTAAAATTTATTTTTTAATTCAAAAAACAAAATTGTTGTTCAAAAAATTTCCTATCAAATGGTATTATTTTCATTAAGATTGAGTCACTAGGAGCTGAGATAGAGCTCCTCGAAAATTGTGATCTCCAATTTTTCGTCTGAAAAGTTTTCGAAAAAAATCTATATCAAAGTTTAGGCTCAGCTATTTCAGAGCTTTCTATGAGTTTTCTACAAAAATCGATCATTTTTCTAACTTAACTTGATAAAAAACCAATCCTTCCCCCAAAATACAGGTAATCCCTTTTTGGCAGTGCTTTTTAACTATAGTACTACAGAATTTGTGGGATTTTATGCCCCCCCCCCTTTTTTTCCCCAGATTCCCGCCATCACCATGTTTCCAAAAAATCAGATTGTTTCATCTTCCCCCTGGTTCCCAGAATTTCCATATTTCTTACAAACAAAAACTGTCATCTCGCATACTGTAGTTGTGGGAAAGAGTACTGTCTTTTCCAAAGCTTTTTTTTCATTTTTGCCATCCTTTCCACTTCTACTTCCATGCTGCCTCTTTGTTTTGCAATAAATTTGTTGTGAGAACGCTGCGGCGGTGGCGGCGAAAAAAAATTGGAAAAAGTGGTGAAGACACCCCCCATCCCCCCGAAGGACGATTGTTTTGGGACACAAAAAAAGACACAAAATGGGATGAAAAAGAACTGAAAATTTTGCGGGGAGCTGTCTTCTTCAGGATGAACCTAGTGGGGGAAAAATTCGGGTTTATTTTATATGCATATGTGTTTTCGAAATTTTCGGGTGGGGTGTCCGATTTCAGATTTTGACCCCCTCTAGGAATATATCGAAATTTAGGAGTACATAAACAATGACGCGCTAGTTGTGGATTGGATTTTGATTCTGATCTCTAGACATGACTATGAAAATTTAGAAGCATATGAAAAATTGGATACAAATTTCTGAGTGGAGGATACGAAAAATTGGAGCCAGGGACAATAAATTTTTGGTCATCGTCGGAAAACAAGAGGATTCTGACAATGACGGGATGGGGGAGAAGACGTCAATATTCGGAATTCTGGATGACAAGGGAACATATAAAATTTGGAGTTTTTTGAAACTGGGGCCTAAATTTTGATGGCTGTAGCGTCCTCGGTGGCTTAGACAGTACAGAAGACGGTAGGCATACAAAATGGACTTCAGAAGACGTGGAAATCAGAATTATGGAAAATTCAAAAATGGAAAATGATCTATGAAAAATTTCCTATCGAATGGTGTACTTATCATAAAATTTGGCCAACTAGGAGCAGAGATATAGCCGAAAGAAAAAATGAACATCTGAATTTTATTCAAAGAATTTTTCTAAAATATTGAAGTTTCTACAAAATGAGTTTATAAAATTTTTAAATTTCTCTAAATTCAAAAAAAAATTTACAAAAAAATTTACAAACTAGTTGAGTGAAAAATAATATTTTTCAGCAAAACTTCGAACTTTCAAATTTGATATATTACCGCACAAGGCTTGAATAAAAGCAATATTTTCAAAAATCGAGTTTCCTCCAACATTTCAGAACGCTCTTATGAACTTTTCGATGGTTTGGGGCACGAAAAATCCCAAAATTTTTCAAAATGTTTCAAATGTTCGCCAATTTTTCGTGTGAGGTAAAAAATGAGTCCATATAGATCAGTCCCAGTTTAAAACAAATGTCCTAAAAATTTGAAATTTTTTGTTTTTCTGCAAGTTTTTATTCAAGTCCACCTTCTAGGCTCAAGTCCCGAAAAATTTGAAATTCTAGCTTTTCAACTATACCATACTTTTTCCAACGGGATTTTCAATAATAGTCTCTTAAATCTCGTAAATATCCAAGTTTTTCAAACCGCAGTCCAGTAAGTCGAGCAAAATTAAAAACAAGGATTTTCAATTTTTAGCGGATAATGCTTTCAAAAGTGACTGCTTTAACGAAAGTTGTATGATTCCCCCCAAAAATTTGAATTTCCCGCCGCCCATAATCCAACAAAAAAAAACACTCACATTCTTATGCATCTTGACTTGCATTGGTCCAAATGTATCATGCGTCTGCGACACTTGCCGTTCTCCAGATCCACCAGCTACCGATAATAAAGGTGTTGGCTGAAGGTGCCGTGATCCACTACCACCACCACCACCACCATTTTCAGAATACGACCCACCGCAGCACCATCTCATTGCAAACTGTGCTGGATGTGCTGCTGCCGCTGTGTTGCCGTCGTCCGTGCTGCTGCTGCTCTGGCTCTGGGCGAGGCGGACGAGAGGCGGACGAGAAAGAGTGTATGTATGTATGTATGTGTGCTGTGCTTCTAGCAGTATGCCGCTTCAAGCTCTTCCTCTCTCTCTCTCTCTCTGATTCTCTCTCTCTCCCTTTTCTCTGCGTCTCTCTTCCCCCTCTCCCTCTCATCGCTGTCTTCAGCGCCACAGGGGCCTCCCCCCTTTTTCCTTTTTCCTTTTTCCCCCAAGTCATCGTCATCGGCGCCTGATGTGTGTAGCCGCCCATCTATACCCGCCTTTTTTTCTCTTCTCTCTCTGTGTCTTCGCTTCTCCAACTTCTTCTTCTTCCTCTAGCATTCCCCCCTCATTGATACTCTCTTCTTCTTCTTCTTCTTTGGAGCAGCACCATCCCAACACAACACAATATAAATGTCTGCGTCTCGATTCTCAATGATGCTCCTAGTCTTCTTCTCCGCCATCTTCCGACCGAGTTTGTCGCAATTTCAGGTAATTCTCCTCTTCTCCATCTTTTTTTTTCGTCTTCTTCTTCTTTTTCTTTCCATTTTTTCCTCGTCCCCCCTTTTTTGTCATGATGATAGTGTAATTGTTGAGGGGCAGCGTCTCTCTCTCTCTTCGAGTCTCGAGAGGCGAGAAGAGGCGATAATGGGTTTATTACGTATGTATACGGAGCGTTTTTCAGTTTTGTGTGTGTGTGTATAGAGAGAGTGATTACATATAATACATACATAACATAAAAATTAATGATACGTGGACGAGAAATTGGAAAATTAATACCTGTGTCGATGTGAAAAAATGGAAAAAAATCTCATCGGGAAAGATTTTGATTTTGAATGAAATTTTTGTCGAAAAATCATGATAGTGTTGTCAGGTATTAATCTGAAATTAACAATTTGGTGCATTTTTAAGCTCCGCCCACTAATAAGGCTCTAACGGAAAATTTAATTTTAAAAATATATAAATTTTTCAGACTCCGCCCACTAACGGAGAAGTTGCACTTGTCCGGTCCTATTATGTTGGATTACTGTACTTTTTTCATAAGTATTTTTTTTCAGTTTTTTCTCACAGAATAACGCCTCCACGACTACACTGATGCAGATCGTCGAACGCACCTTGTCCTGAACCAAATATGCTTTATACTAATTTGAAATTTGGAGCTTCTGAAGATGTCAACTTTTGAAATTTAAAAAACTGAAATAATCTGTGAAAAATTTTCTTTCCCAGTGGTGTAGTTTTCATAAAAATTGATCTACGGAAAGCTGAGATATAGATAGTTAAAATTTGAGCGTTCGAAAAAATTTAGTTCATAACTTGCTGAACTCCAGAAGACGTCGGAATTATAATTTTCTGAAAAATTCGAAAATTCAACTTTCATCAAAGTTAGATCACTGGAAACTGAGAAATCTCGAAAATTTATAACTTTTTCCAAAAGTTCAAGAAGTCAAAGAAATCAAGAATAAGCCAGAAAATCAAAAAAGGTAAACTTTATCGAAATAAAACTAAAAAATCAAAAGGAACCTGGCGCCAAACTTCCGACACTCTCCAACTTCAGACATGCTGCCGACCTGGATCCATCTAACAATGTGATAAAACTTTTCAGTGCTACCGTAATCCTATGTACAGTTATCCTACAGTAACCCACTACATCAAAATGCATCACACACCATAACATTGTTTCACACAAAAAACAGACTACTGAATAACCAAAATCTCAATAAAAAAATTGAAAATCCTAGGCACACTGACCTTACAAGTTACGTCCATATTTCAAGGATCGTCAATGGAGGTGTATCTACAGTAATCTAAAAACCAGAAATAATAATGCTATTCTCTAATTAGTAATCTAACTGTGCTTATGTTTTTTCCTGGAAACTCAAAAACCGATGCTTCACACTTCATCTGATGATAGAGGGATTCAACACTTAACTTTGTATTTTCAAGCTCTGCCATTAAATCAAGGTACGGTAAGTCGCTACAGTAATATGTCACATTAAAATTTGTTTTCATAAGATAGCGAAAATCTGAGGATTAAAAATATATAATTTTTGTTAGCCTAGCTCATATTTGAGCCTAGTTATGACATTTTGAAAAACCAGGACTGCTTGGAAGTGCTTCCTACTGTAGCTACTGTAATTTGGTACTGTAACTACCGTAACTGAATATTTTTACTCTGTAACTTTGTACTGTAACTACTGTAACTGAGCTACTGTAACTGCTGTAACTTCTGTATCTGAATACAGTAACTGAATACTGTGACTAAATATTGTTACTACTGTAACTGAGCACTGTTACTACTGTAACGGGGTACTGCAACTAATGTAACTACACTACTACAACTACTATAACTGACTACAATAACTACAGTAACTGACTACGGTGACTACTGTAATTGCCTACTGTAGCTACTGTAGTTACTGCTAACTTCAGTACATTGTCAATAATGTGACTGGATACTGAAATTTAGCACTTTTCCTGCTGGAAATGATTACTGTAACTACTATAACTGACCACAGTGACTACAGTAATTGCCTACTGTGACTACTGTACCCACTTTCACAACTAGACTAAACTTTCTTGCAGAGCTTCACTCCTCCCAGACAGGTGTCCCAACTATTATCCATTATATCTCTTTCAAAAGTTTTTTTCCTCCACAATTTTTCCTCTTCTCCTTACCCCCATTGTTCTGACGGATGAGCTGTCATCATCACCATCATCATCAAAATGCTCTGGGGCTCTTTTTCTCTTTTCTCTGTGTGCACTAGGATGAACAATTGGCATCAATTTGTGTATGTGTGGATACTAGTGGGACGACGACGACGACCCCCTAAGTGGTTCCCATTTTTTCCAGAAAACGATGAAGAAGATGATGATGGAGAAGAAGAAGGAGAACTTTAAACGATGGGCAATGAAGAAGAGGAATCTATATAGTGATAGAAATTTTTCTTGGGTTCAAGGGGGTTGGGAAGACTTTGGGACAAAGATGTTGATGGAGAGCAAAAGAGCAACTGGAGGGACTAGGATTATGGCATTGAGAGGGGGTGCATATGGATGGATACTGTAATTACAGTAATTTAAATAAGGTCAGGTTACTGTAAGTACAGTAAGACTACAAGTACAGTAACCTTACCATTATCGGAGCATCACGACTAGGCCACTGTCCGTATACAGTAACCCAGATTGGGTTACAGTAATCTTAACTTTTGAGGAGTACTGTAACTGACTAATCCAGTAGGATCTGGCACTTTCAAAAACTTCAATATTTTCTATTCCTCAAGGAAAAACGCGCTCCATCGCCAACTTGGCTGAAATTTGAATTTTCAGCTTTCCCGCCGTTTTGAAAACAGCGAAACATGTTTTGGTGGGTGCGTGGACTCCTCGTGGACAATTCGACTGCTGCCCGAGTTGTCCACGAGGAGTCCACGTACCCACCAAAACATGTTTCGCTGTTTTCAAAACGGCTGGAACGCTGAAAATTCAAATTTCAGCCAAGTTGCGATGGAGCGCGTTTCCCCTTGGCATATCTCTAGTGGTGATGGATTGAAGAACTGTTGAAAACCAACAATTCGGGTCCGAACTTCGTCGAATTCAAGATTCAGAATCAGAATCCCTCACCAGAATTTTCAAAATTTCACATCTTCTGAATCTCCTCATCTTCAAGTCTAAAAGTCATACGCGCCAGCGTTTCCCCTGCTTCCTCAATCCTAAGAAAGAGTCCCGGTCTTCTTTTTTATACCCATACTCCAGATTTAGTATCTCTAGACTAGACCCTAGTCGCTCTCCCACCTTCCTTCCTTATCTCCCCCTCTACTTCCAAAACCAATGTTCCTACCGTAATCCGATTGTTTTCGTTTCTCTCCCATCTTTTGCAAAAAAAACCACTACTAAACCATCATACGGTTAATTGGTTTCCCTTCTTTTTCTTAAAGTTTACCCTTGATCTAATCATATGACCCGAAACGACTTCCTTTCCTCTGCTTACGTGTGATCTTAATTTCTGTGTCAAACTTTTATTTCCCTCCTCCCTAACATGTGTTTGAAATGAGAGAACAAAGAATGGAAAAAGTCTATAGATAGGATTCTAGAAGGTTCTAGAGTCTAAAAGATCAAATATGAAATATGGATAATTCTAGAGCCTATTGGAACCTTCTAGGAAACCCCCAACCTTGAAAACTGAAAAATTGAAAATCGAGTCTTCCAGAACCTTCTAGAACCCCAAAACTCGACATTTTTTAGGTACTGTACAGAGAAAATCAAGACCAAGTATGGAACAGTTCCCAGCCTGCACGATTTTGGGAGTTGGTAGAATACAGGCCCACGACTACAGAAGCCACCACGACGACGGAGTATGTGCCGCCGCCAACGACGTGAGTTACGGTGGGTACTGTATTTTGAGAAAAAGCGGACATCTGGATACACAAATGAGCAAAAAGACATCTAGAAAAAAAGTATGAAAATGTTTCAAAGGAAACGGGAAGAGACTCAGAGAAGCTAGAGTGTCTGCGACTCGTTTCTCTCTTTTCTGGGGGAGCGCAACTTTAAGCAACCATATCTTGAGTACCAGTGAAGTAAGCAAACAATTGTCAACTACAAAAATATGTAAAATTTAATTTTACACACTTTTGAAATCGACAACTTTTTTCTAGGTTTGCTTGTTAAAAAGATATGAACGTTCAAAGCGGAGACTTGCCTGAAACACGCAGCGAAACAAGATCGTATGCGTCTCTCCCTCTTTTTTGTGTGCTTTGAGTTTGAACGTTTGCTACTTTTGAGCCAAAAAAGTTAGCAAAAAGTTGTCAACTACAAAAATGTGTAAAATTGAATTTTAAACATTTTTGCAATTGACAGCTTTTTAATACCTTTTTTGGCTCTTGAGATATAAACGTTTAAAGTATCAGCATGCTCAGCGCCGCGCCCTACCATACGAGGCGCAGAGCTCTCTCGTTTCTCTGCGTCTCTCTCACGATGTCAGTTACGGTAGGCATACTTGTCGCGGGCCGAGCCGATTTTGGTCAAGTATGACGGTAGGTACTGTATTTTGCGAAAAAACAGACATCCGGACCAACAGATAAATTGGTAAAATTTTGGAAGCTATGACACACCGAAAGAGGTAAGAGAGACGCGGAGAAGCGAGAACCCCTGCGTCTCTCCACCTCCCTGAGAGCAGCTATGCTTTGAGCAACCATATCTCAAGAGCCAGCAGAGCTAGCAAAAAGTTGTCAACTGGTAAAATGTGTAAAATTAAATTTTACACATTTTCATAATTGACAACTTTTTTATAACTTTCTTGGCTCAAAAGATATAGGCATATAAAGTTTAAGCCTACTCAGCACTGCAACCTACCACGAGAGGCGCACGGCTCTCTCGTTTCTCTACATCTTTCTAACGAAGTTAATTACGGCGGGTACTGTATTTCACAAAAAAAAATGGACATCCGGACCAACAGATGATTTGGTAGAAATCGAAAAGCAATGACACACCGAAAGTGGTAAGAGAGACGCAGAGAAGCTAGAGTCCCTGCGTCTCTCTCAACCTCCCTGAAAGCCGCTACACTTTGAGCAATCGTATCTCAAGAGCCAGCAGAGCTAGCAAAAAAACTGTTAACTGATAAAATGTGTAAAATTATGTATTGCACATTTTCATAGTTAACTACTTTTTTAAAACTTTTTTGGTTCTCGAGATATAAGTGTTCAAAGAGCACGCTTGTTTATCTGAGCCTCTAAACTTCAAGCGACCATATCTCAAGAACCAATACAGCTATTAAAAAGTTGTAAATTACAAAAACATGTAAAATTTTACGCTTATTATTTTTGTGGTAAACAATATTTTGATAGATCTTAAGATTTTTGAGATAATCACTCTGGAAGATAGTTGCTGCTTTTCTTTTCGGATGTAGCTGGATAACCGATGGCAAACTCGCTCTACTGAACTAGCACATCAGACCCAAGTTTCCTAACGAATTGAGACACTTCTGAATCCCTAGACTACAAACTACGCCAATTCTCCAAACTAGAAAGTTCTCGAACACTTTTCTCCAAAATTTTGCTTCTGTGTCAACAAAAACACCTGATTCTTTTATCTCCAGATGACGTGCTATCTTTTCTTTTGTCTTTTTGTTTTTGTGATTTTGATTCAGTCTTCTCGATAACCGTAAAAGGAAAAAAGAGAAAAGCATAGCGGGTCGAGACAAGATCAACAACAGGTGGTTGATATGATTCGCCGAACTTGAAGATAGTGATTTGATTTATTCTCTCAAGAGGTGAGAAAATTGTGATTTGTATCGGGATGTTCGAATTCCAAATTTTCCGAAAAATTTGGACTATGAACCTTGGTCATTGTCATCTTGTAGTACTACAAAACTACACACAAAGATCTCACAATTTTCTGTACTTACTAGATATATGACGTCTTCTGATCCCAGATTCTGAAATTCCAGCACACCCACGACTACAACAACGACTACAAAAGATCCATGTGAATCGTCACATCCATCAGAATTGACACGTCGGCTGAGGGATACCGCTGGATACAATCGAATTTATATGGCCAAAGATTTTTCGACGGCGCGGAATGAGTTTCCGGATTTGAGGGGTTTGGCACATAAGCCACCAACGGATTATAAGTGTGGACGGAAATGTCAGAGGTATGGTTCGACGTTTCGCAACTGGGATGATTTGAAACTAGCCACTTCGTAACTGGAACGGGTTTTAACTAGACACTTTGCAACTACAACTTTTTGAAACTAGTCGTTTTGCAACTTTGACATTTCACAACTAGCCGTTTTGCAACTTTGATGTTTCAAAACTAGCCACTTCGTAACTGAGATGCTAGACACTTCGCAACATCAACTTTTTGAAAATGTCGGTTTTAGAACTTTATCGTTTCACAACTAGCCATTTCACAACAAGGACGTTTTGAAACTCTGACGTCTCGCAACCGAACCATTTCGCAATTATGAAGTTGTGTGGCAAAAAAGTTCGAATCCTAAAATGGATCCCTTTCTAAAAGTTGCAAAATGAACAGTTTTGAAAAATCAGGGCTTCGATGTATTGCAGTTTCAAAAAACCAGTCAGTTACAAAACGTCGTAGTTTCGAAGCAATCAGTTTCGAAATGTCTCAGTCCCAGAACTTGCAATTTTCATGATTTTTGAACTCAATATTTCCAGATCATCCCAACTGATCCGAAAAATAATAAAAACCGGTCAACCATCGGAAGCAGAACGGGCATGGTGGGATGAGGATGAGTGGGAAGAGGGACGACGGAGAGCACGGGCGGCCGATTGGAGGGATAATGAGGATGGGACGAGTAATAGTGCCAGTAATAATATGTTGATGAGGAATACGGGTACATCGAGGCATATTTTGGGTGAGTTTTTGATTTCAAGCATAAGGATGTCTGGACGGAAATTGAATCGACTTTCGGACCAACTTCCGGCCGACCAGTGTGTCCGTGGTCCGTCAGTGTGCGTGTGTTGGGCGGTCGGACGGTCGGACGGTCGGGCGGTCGGGCGGTCGGGCGGTCGGGCGGTCGGGCGGTCGGGCGGTCGGGCGGTCGGGCGGTCGGGCGGTCGGGCGGTCGGGCGGTCGGCGGTCGGCGATCGGCGGCCACTGTGGGCGGTCAGCGGTCGGCTGCTGGCTGTCGGCGACCATCGGCGGATGTCGGCGGTCGCCGGACACCTGTCGGCGGTCGGCGGTCAGCGGTACTACCTACAGCACTGGTCAAAAATTTAGGGAGTTTTCTACTATTTCTGTTCAAATTTTGTTCGTCTGACGACCGTCCGCCTGCGGGTTGTCTGGCGTCCTTCCGACTTCCGCCAACCGCCCTTCCGTCGACGGTCGGGGCGGTCGGTGTGGTCAGAGTGGTCGGTGTGGTCAGAGTGGTCGGGGCGTTCGAAGCGGTCGGGGCTGCCGGGGCGGTCGGCTGTCGGTGGTCGGCGGTCGGAGGTCGGTCTGCGCGGTCAGTCGGTCGGTCGGACTGGTCGGAGGTCAGCGGTCGGGCGGTCGAGGCGGTCGGGCGGTCGAGGCGGTCGGGCGGTCGAGGCGGTCGGGCGGTCGAGGCGGTCGGGCGGTCGAGGCGGTCGGGCGGTCGAGGCGGTCGGGCGGTCGAGGCGGTCGGGCGGTCGAGGCGGTCGGGCGGTCGAGGCGGTCGGGCGGTCGAGGCGGTCGGCGGTCGGCGGTCGGCGGTCGGCGGTCGGCGGTCGGCGGTCGGCGGTCGGCGGTCGGCGGTCGGCGGTCGGCGGTCGGCGGTCGGCGGTTTGACAACTTGTCTTTATTTTCAGGAATGACAGTAGCCGTTGAGTGTGACGACGAGACGGGGGAATTCAATAGTGGTGGATACTCATTATGTACGACGTGTCGGGCGGTACGACACCTACCGTCGACATATTTTCCTAGAGTTATCAATGAATTGATATGCTCACAAAAAGCATGTTTGAGAGGAGAGGGCAAGTGTATACAGAGGGTTATGCCGATGAAGGTGAGTGTTTTTTGTGTTAACAAAAAAGGTGAACTCTTAAAAAGTCGTATTAGCGATATTCCAAAAGGGGAAACGCGCTCCATCGCAAATTGAGCTGAAATTTGAATTCCCGCCGTTTTGAGCAGCGAAACATGTTTTGGTCGGTTCGTGGACTCCTCGTGGACAATTGAACTGCTGCCCGATTTGTCCACTAGGAGTCCACGCTCCCACCAAAACATGTTTTGCTGCTCAAAACGGCGGAAATTCAAATTTCAGCCCAATTTTCGATAGAGCGCGTTTCCCCTTGGGGGAATATTGCTAATAGAATGAAAAAATTAGAAATACTGTATACTTTTACAAACTTCAAAAAATTCCAATTTTGAATTTTCTGAACTTCTGAATCTCCATAATCCTCTCCAAATTCCAGGTCCTCCGAAACGTGGGAACCCGCGAGTGTGCTCGATGGCAAATGTCGCAAATCGATGTCCGAACATGCTGCGATTGTATGCTGAATCCCAACTCTCCACTGGTCACTTATTTATAAAAATCGGAAAAAAATCTTATTTTCTTTCATATAGAGAAAAAAAACGCCAACGAAAATTGAACAGCAACAACACAGTAATAACAGGGGGGAAATAGAGTGGAAATTGTCAATTTTTTGGGAACAAAAAGGGCATTTTTAGCTTAAAAAATGACCGAAATTCGTCGAAAAATAGCCATTTTTAAGCCAAACATGCCCAATTTTTTTTTTTTCAAAAAAATGCACAAAAACAGCAAAAATTGATAATAATAATAATGGTAACAATGCAATGATACAGATCCTCTTCTTCGTTTTTATGTAGAAAATTCCTCTAATCGTTTTCCAATGTCGCTTTGTACACACGATCTTTGTTGAACACGGTGATCAGCGGTCCGCCGAGATGTCCTTTTATCTGCAAAAATTTTTTGTTTTTGGATTTTTGTATGTTGTAAGCGCGCTCTATTGAGAATTCCATTGTTTTTAGGGTAAAAATGGCAGAGAAAGCGGGAATTTACGGTCAAAAATCGTCAAGTTTGGCGGAGAAATCCCGAAATTTTTTCTCAATAGAGCGCATTTTCATCCTCTCTCTCTCACCTGAACCTCTCCCTCCAATTCCTTATCATCGTTCACCAGCTCGAACGATTTGCTAGTCTCGAATAGAAATCTGTAATTTTTTTTTGTTTTATTAAAATTTTGAATAAATTATTTCAATTTTTACTTTCGAAAATCTCGTTCCGGTTGATAGAAGAACAGCTCTTTGCGTTGATCGGCAATTCGCTCCATTGACCATTGTCTGCAAAAATTCAAAATTTTAGTGATTTTTGAGGGGAAAATGAAGGGTTTTAGGTCAAAATTGACCGAAAATTCAAGGTTTTCAGGTCTAAACTGTCGAAAATTGAATGTTTTTAGATAGAAAATGCTAGAAAATTTCGAATTTCAGGTCGAAAAAGGTCAAAAATCGAAGATTTCCGGTCAAATTCAACCGTAGCCGAAATTGACGGATTTTAGGTCGAAAATAGTAAAAATTTCGTGTTTTCTAGGCCAACTTTCACCGAAAATGACGGATTTTAACACAATTTCGGCGAAAAATGAAGTTTTCTCGGTCAAATTTGTCCTGAAAAACCGATTTTTGACCAGAAAATCACTCATTTCTATGCTAAAACCGTCAAAATCAGCTCTAAAACCACTCACCTCACAGCTCTCAGTGCCAAATCCACCGGGCACCGAAGAAATCCGAATTTCGTGGCTTTGGGGAAGAGACGGGGGTGTTTCTGGAAAAATTGGAGCATTTTGAAGGGGCGATTTTCTGGTGGCTTCTAGAAGGTTCAGGAGTCTTCAGAATTCTTTTAAAACTTTTCTGACGTCTTCTGAAGCTTAGAATTCTCCAAAAACCTTATTATGTCTTCAGAATCCCTTTGTAGTCTTCTGAAGATTCCAGAAGTCTCCAGAAGTCTTAAGAAGGCGTCTAGCCGTCTAGAGATTTTGAATACTTCTGAACTCTCAAAAATCTGTCTGGAGACGCCTGACGTCTTCTGAAACCTCCAGAATTCTTCTGACGTCTTCTGAAGTCAATTTGGACCAAAAACCGCCCATTTTTCGCTAGAAAACTTAAAATTCTAACCTCAGCAACCATCTGATCGAACATGGTGATGGCGAAATCGCAATTATCCAAAAGGAACGATTCAACACTTGGCAGCTCGAAAATCGTCACATCGTCTACCTGAAAAATTTGATTTTTAGCTTAAAATTCAACTTTATACATCAAATTTACTGAATTTTTGAGAAAATATGGTGAATTGTATGTAAAAAATCAAGCTTTTTCGACGAAAATTACTGCATTTAGGGTTAAAATTTAGATTTTTAGCTTAAAATTGGTGAAAAAATCAAAAAATTACATTAGAGAGTGTCAAATGACGAAGATTCTTGCATCTTTTCAGCGCTCTTTGAAAGTGTTGGTCGAGGGAGACAAAGTTGAAGACGCGAAGCACTCTGGAAATATAAAATTGAGATGAAGTGGAGGGTTTTTGGCTTGAAAATGGGCTTTCAAGGGTTAAAATTAGGCTTCTTAGGCCTAAAAATAGTGTTTTTCAGCCTAAAAATTGGTCTAAAATCGCCTAAAAATACTTATTTTTTGCTCAAATTACTCGAAAATGGTCAGAAACCAGTGTCAGACCTATATAAACGTGAAAAGCCTGAAAAAGAGCAAAATAATAGGGGAAAAAGAGCACAAAACGAGCAGCAACAAGAGAGGATTATGCATTTTATATTGGAATCAATAGGGGGAAAAAAGAGCACAGCATGAAAAGGC
Organism: Caenorhabditis sinica; assembly: GCA_963932045.1. Lineage (NCBI taxonomy): Eukaryota > Metazoa > Nematoda > Chromadorea > Rhabditida > Rhabditidae > Caenorhabditis > Caenorhabditis sinica. Next base: position 19,207,084 of record OZ009942.1, on the reverse strand, counting down.
TCACCGTAGGGTTTCACAAGTGTTTCTTGTGCCCACAAACTGCGAAATGAAGTCGGTCACGTAGCGTGCTTCTGTCGTTGGTTGCTGCAAAAAATCGGGGTTTTTGGACTATTTGGGTTGGAAATTGAGCTTTTTTAGCCAGTTTTTCGTTAATTTTGAGCATTTTTCACCTATTTTCGACATGAAACTATCAAAATTAAGCTCCTGTGGCCGTTTTTACACAATTTTCGCGTAATTTTGAACCTCTGAACCTAATTTTAAGCCAAAACTGAGCTTTTTCAGATAAATGGAATTTTTACGATTCTTTGTCTAATTTTGAGCTTTTTGAGATATTTTTTGGCTGGAATTCTTCAAAATTGAGCTTCTAGGGTCATTTTTAATCCATTTTTCTCTTTCTAGCTCGATTTTTGTTAATTTCCACACAAAAATTTCTAAAAATCGTGCTTTCTGTGTCATTTTTCGTCTATTTTCAAGTTTTGAGTCGCGGAGCACTTTTTTAGTTCTATCTCTATCTCAAGAGCCAATTTCCCAAAATTCAAGAAAATCGCACCATTTTGAAGGTAATTTTCTGTAGATTCTCCTAAACGTCTGATTTATTCCAAATTTTTTGATCCTGACCTCTTCTGACGCCTTCTAAACTCACCAACGGATACGTCTTCATTTTGGGAATACCCAAATTGAGAATGGTGCAGTTCGGAGCGAGCCTCCCGAGCATTGAAGCCAACTTATCCGCATAGGTGAAATCGTAGATGAAGAAAACGAGCCGTTTCACAGGGACGGCGAACTGACAACGCTCACGGCGCTCCACGAATTTCCGGATGACGTCCTGGAACAATAAGAAGGCGTTGGAGAGGGGTCTTGAGGGTCAAAATGGGTATTTTTAGTGCAAAAATCGGAAATTTCGGCTAAAAACAGCCCTAAAACTTCGAAATTGACCCAAAAAATTTAAAAATTGTTGAAATATGATCCCAAATAAGCTCTGGAGCCTTAATTTCATACCTAGACAAAAATAGGCTTTTCGGGTTCATTTTGGACAAAAAACTCGATTTTAGGTCAAAAATTGAACAGTTTCAAACCCCTTTGCTTCTAAATTGGCCAATTTGGAGTAAAATGAGCCAAAATAGATATCAAGGGTCAAATTTTGGTTCTGGTCAAAAATAGGCTTTTTTGGAACCTACCCAGGCCAAAATTCAAGGTTTTAGAGCATTTTTTGATATGTAATTGCCCTTTTTTGACCTAGAATCATCGGATTTCTTCACATTTCCACTTTATTCAAACATTTACTTCAATATTACTCTGGTCAGAACAAATCGGAGCTGTGGCCTAAGATTCTCACGTGGCCGAACTCGCAAAACAGCAGCGAAATCTACAGTAACCCGGCTCGTAAATCGACACAAAAATTATTTCAATTTAATTCCTAAAATCTTTCCAATTTTTTTCCTTCGTTCTTAACCGATTTTACTAATTTTTTTGTGTTTTTCAGGTAACTTGGGCACAAAGGAATATTTTCGCAACATGTCCGACCATTTTTACACAACTTTTAAATTTTCATCGTTTGAAATGAAAAATCCCTGCGCCCAACGCTTCCTTCGTGCTCAAATTACCTGAAAAACACAAAAAAAATTATTAAAATCGGTTAAGAACGAAGGAAAAAAATTGGAAAGATTTTAGGAATTAAATTGAAATAATTTTTGTGTCGATTTACGAGCCGGGTTACTGTAGATTTCGCTGCTGTTTTGCGAGTTCGGCCATGTGAGAATCTTAGGCCACAGCTCCGATTTGTTCTGACCAGAGTAATAGCAATCTTGCACGCTGGCACACAAATTTTGATGTCGATTTCAACGTTGTCGAGTCGAATTCGGTCGTCCGTCATACAATCCAAACAATTGCCAGCATCCGCAATGGGCACTTCGATGAAATCTGAGAGCAAACATTTCTTTTTTACGATTCTTAGGAGGGGGGGGGGGGGGTTGGGGCCCCCGAAATCTCCCTTATTTTCGTCTTTTTCGCCCCCTTCTTAATCACCATCCAACTGGCACGCAATGTCCACTTTCGGTTGTCCCCTTTCGCCTTTACTAATATTGTAGAATTTGATGACGAACGGTTCGGAGAAGTCCGCGTGCTCCGCATCGCCGTACTCATCGCCATCGAAGGAGAGCGACTTTTCTGGTGTTCTTTTCCATCTGAAAATTGAAAAATTTGGTGCTTATTTGGTATAGAAGACTTGACAATTGAAATTTTTGAAAATTCGGATTTTTAATTTTTGGAAAATTCCAATTTTTGAACATTTTCGACATTTTTTGAGGGTTTTTTGACTTGAAAATCTTGATTTTAAGGCTCATATTGCTCTGGAACCCCTAGAAATCGGCCAAAATTCGATTTTTCAAAAATTCCTATTTTTCGAATTTCTATTCCCCCATTGAATTTTCCACCCACCTTGGCGAAGGATCATCGAAAAATGATGAGGAACTTGATTTTGGACTCGATAAATCCGACAAATTCAGCGAATTCGTCACTGTGCTATCCATTTTTTGGCTGAAAATCTGAAAAAATCGCTGAAAAATGCTCCACATTAATTGAAGTACTTTTCCGAGAGGACTACACACGCTTCTTCATCTGGTGGGTCTCAAACGGAAGAGCCAGAAGAATGGGTTACGGTAGCTCGTAAATCGTGTTGATCAGCAAATTTTTCGGGTTGTTTTTCATGATTTTTGGATTTTCGGGCCATTTTTTTTTGTTTCCGATGCGTTTTTCGTGATTTCTTCGGGTTTCAGCGTAAAAAATTGAGTTTAAAACGATAAAATTAGGTTCTGGAATAGGTTTTATGTCTCTAAATCCCATATTTTCGAGTAATTTCGCCTAATATTGTGCCAAGAAGGTTTTTTAGTTTTTTTCCCGATTTCGACTAGTGCTTCTCGGATTTTTTGTGTTCTAAATAGGCTATTTCTCTGTTGGAAATTCAGATTTTTGAGCTCACTTTTGGCCTGAAATTTAGGATTTTTTGTTGGAAAAAATTTGAATCCCTTGCAATTTTTGGTCTGATTTCTCTCGAATTTCTAGGTTTTCCCCCACGATTTTTTCTCCCAGATCGAACCCCAAATTTCTATTTTTATGTGTAAAACGCGAAAATCTATGTGTGTGTGGGAGGCCCTTTCTGCTCGCTTCACCCATCAATATCCACATGAATAACTGCGAAAATGAGCCTATTTTCTGCTGTTGCTGCTGCTGATAATGTGAGTTATAGATAGATGCACTTGGATGCTTTTTTGCTTCTCACAAGATTTATATATGTTTCTTTTTTCGTATTTTGTGTTTTTGTTTTTTTGTTGAATTTTCTGTATAGACCATTACCCTTTGGCCAAAAACAAGGATTTACAACCACAATTGGACCACTAATCCTTCTGGAAGACGGAAAAATTCGATTCTAAAGCTCAATTTATGGCCATTTCGAGTTAGACCCCCTGGAGTCCAGAAGCCACATTTTGAGCCAGATTCATCCCGCAGTGTCCAGACTCTACAGGAGCACCGAAGAACCTTTTTCCTCGAAAAAAATGGAATTTCCAGCTTAATTTTGAGCCCATTTCGGCTCATTTTGAACCTTATCCGTCATTTTTCGTCAGTTTCAGCCCAGAATCCGCCTATGTAGCTCATCAGACTTATTTTTTTCGGAATGTTCGGTTTTCTGTGCTAATCTCAAGCTATTTCGGCCGACATTTGAGCATTCTAGCTCAATTTTTAGCCATTTTGAGGGTCCCGTTAATGTTGGGACAACAGGGAAGGTTCCTCGAAAAAAATGAGGCTTTTTGACCCATTTTTGAGCACTTTTTCGTTATTTTCTTTGGTCAGTTTGTTGTCAGAGTTCCTAGTTCCTTCATGAGCCTAGTAGCCCCTTTTTCATGGAAAAAATAGGATTTCTGGACTATTTTTGAGCCATCTTTGGCTCATTTTGACTCTAGAATCCCCGGTCCTCCTAGAGCCCAAAATGGCGCTTCTGGCTCATTTTTGACTCGGATTTCGTCGATTCTAGCTCAATTTTAGCTATTCTCCCTCCACAATTCAAGGAAAAAACGGCGGGAAAATTGAGTGCTCAAAAAACGAGGAAAACTCTTTTTTTTCCCCCGATGAGTCTCTTCGCCTTTTTTGAAACGCCCTGACACTTCCAATTAAGGCATGCTTCATTTCTATTTTTAGGTTTATAGAGAAAGAGAGCATCTGAAAAGAGAGAGTTTCTCATAATTTTCATTTCTCCTCCCCCTTTCCATTCTTCATCTTTTTCATCCTCAAGTCGCCTACGCGAAAGAGTGTAATTTGCGGCATTTGAGTCGGGTTTTTCGTCTATTTTTCTGCGAAAAATTGGGTTTTTCTATTGAATTTTGAGCTCCTTTGAATTTTGAGCTCCTTTTGAATTTTGAGAATTTTGAGCTGGATTCGTCTCATTTTTCTACCGAGAAATTTGGATTTTTCTAGTTTTCGAACTCCAAAAATGTACATTTTTATGGATTTCGACTACATTCTCAAGTACGGATCAAACTAGATTCTCGATTCTTGTTTTTGTCTTCTTTTCAAAATGTGGTTTCAACTACATTTATTGAATTCTTTTGCAGAGAATTCAAGTCAGAAATCGAAGGGGACAGCAATGTGGGCGGAGCTTGATTTGGAGCCAAACTGAGCTCAGTAGACTCCAGATGACTTTTCTGGAAGCTCCTATGGTTTCGACGTCTTCTAACGGCTTCAGAAGACGTCGAAAAAATTCCGAAGAATCCCGAAGACATCGAGAGGCTTCAGAAAATATCTGAAGGACTGTATGCATCCAAAACACTGAAATCTCAATTTTCAAGATTTTGAGACACTGGATGTCTTTTCAAATTCGAATTGAGATTTTCGGAAAAATCTAAAAAATTCCATTTTGGCCAGCTGAAACCTTGCCTCGCTGTATGCTCTGGTAGTCATGGAAAAGATGTGACAAAGTTTTTTTCCTTTGCTTCAATCGTCTATAAGGCGAAAAAAGCACCTGTCCTTCTAACTTTCCAGTCAACGTTTTCGATTTTTTCTTTGCTCCGAATGCTCAAATTTTTAGCTAAAAATCACTGACAAGCTCATTTTTAGTGGGAAAAAATCTGACGAAAATCGACATTTCTAGCCGATATTCGCCTTTTTTGGCATCAAGTTTTCTCCACCTAAGACTATTTATTCTGAGAATTTCCTTGATTAGCGGATTCAGAAGGCGGGAATGTTAAAAATTTTCGGGGCGGCCCCTTCTTCTTCTTCTTCGCTATTCTAAGACACCGCCCCCCCCCCCCCCCCGTTTTCGGGTACCCCTCCTAATTCCTTATTCTGCAACAGCTTCTTCTTCTTCTTGTTCTAGCAAGTACCGAAGGGAGTAGAAGAAGAATTGACCCCGCTCTTCATTAATTATGCCTCTTTTTCATTATCTCGCTGTTGCCAGCACAGCGGCGGTTATGAAATTGGCCGCGCGAATCTATCAAATTCGCCAGAAGACGTCAAATTTGAAGAAAGCGATGTAACCCTCTCGAAAATTGAAATTTCGTCGTCGGCGGCACAAAATTGAGGGTAACAATATGAATTTTTCATGAAGAATTGTTGCGTTTTGCCTTGCGAAATTTTATAGTACTTCATTTTAGTCCCCTCGACGTCTTCAGAAGATGTTGTCTTCTGATGGACGTCTCCAAAAGCGCTGGATGTCTTCATAAACGTTAGATTTCTTCCTGACTTCTTCTGACGTTCTCTGTAATCCTGAACGCCTTCTGAGACCCTGACGACTTCTGAAGCCTCATGGAGTTTTTCAGAACTGTCTGGGAGTCTACTGATACCCTAGGCGTCTTCTGGAAAGTTTTTGGAGTCCATAGACGTTGCCTGAAGTCCTAAGCATCTTCTGAAACCTCAGAACTTTTCTGAATTCCTTCACGTCTTCTGGAATCTCCTAGACGTCTTCTGAAGGTTTCTACATTTACTGTTGTCTCTGGTGTCTTCTGAAGTCAAAAATATGAAGACGTCTATCGTGGAAGTCTTAACGTCTTCTGAAGTTCTGAGCGTCTTCTGAAACCCTGGAAATATTTTGGAGTCTCCTTATCGTCTTCTGAAACCCTCCAGGTCGTTTGAAGCCCCGAGCATTTTCTGTTGTCTGCAGGGTGGCTTCTGAAGTCCACCAGATGCCTTCTGAATCCCTTTACATTTTCTGGAAGGTCTCCAAAAGTCATGGACGTGTTCGGAAGTTATCCGAATCAGCTTGGTGTCCGCCGACGCCTTCTGAAGTCAAGAATATGAACGCATCGGTTGTTGGGTACCTAACGCCTTCTAACCTCCTGACTTCCTCTGAAGGTCTAGAAACTCAGGCCGTATTCTGGAAATTCCCCGACGTCTTCTGAAAATTTTAACGTCATCTGATTAGTGTCACGTCTTCTGAAGCTACGGAAGTCCCTGGAAGCGTTCTGAAGCCTCCTGGACGCCTTCAGAATCTCAGGTCTTTTTCTGGAGACTTACTGACGACTTCTGAAGCGGTGTTCGTTGTCTGAAGTATTGTGTACCGCCGGAAGTCTTCTGAATACCGGAATTTTTCCTGGAGACTCCCTGACGTCTTCAGAAGCCCTGGAAGATCTTCTACAGAAGACGTTGCTTTCAGAAGTCAAGAATATGAAGTTGTCAGTAGGAAAAAGAAAACGACGGACGAAGAAAATTTCATGCATTCTTCATCATTTCTTCTTCTTCTTCTTTGCCTTTCTCTTCGCCATTTCACAGAGGGAGAGAGAGAATGGCAAAAAATATCGAAAAATTTCATTAAAAATGCCACTTTTTTGTGCCGAAGAGAGAGCAGCGGCGGCGGCGGCGACTCCCCTGCGTTATTTTCCACCTCATTAATCATGTTTTTTCGATTAACTTTTTTTTCATTTTTTCCCTCTAGTCTATATATGACTACTCCAGGATGGCGGGGAAAGAAGAAGACCTCTTCTAGATGATGAAGATGATGGCGATGGTGATGGTGATGGAATCGAAGAAGTAGGAGAGAAGAAATGAAGAAGGATGCGCAGAGAGAGAGAAAAGGGCGAATGTTGCAATTGTTTGTGTAAAGAAGCACCCCCTTCTTGCCGCGTCCCCCTCTCTCTCCATTTCTCTCTCTCTCTCTCTGTTCACGTATTTTTTTTCGTCCTTCTCCATCTATCCATCTATCCATCCATCCCTCCCAGCCCCAGCGCCATCCTCTACTATCCGTCCATCCCTCCTGCGTCGTCCTTTCTTTCCTCCTCTCTTCTCTACTTTCTGGACGTGTCTCTCTCTCTGCTGCCCAACACCTCGATATGACGAGAGAGGAGCCCTTTGCCCACCTTTTTTTTCTCAATTTTTTTTTTTGAAGAAGAAAAACGACGCATTTTGAGCCATTTTTGGGACGATGCACCATGTCGGATTTGGTCTGGGGTGGCTGGGACCGTTTTAGACGAAAAATTGCCAGTTTTTTGATATCAGAGGGCCTTCAAGCGAAATTATCAAGATTTGGAGCTTTTTGACATAAAAATCTAGAATTTTCGGCTAAAATTCAAGGATTTTGAGCTAAAACATAACGAAATTGGACACATTTCGATCCTGGAACTCCTGGAGCGATGACTTGGGATTTTTGGTCGAGAATGAGACCTTGAAGAGGGTTTCGAGCGAAAAAACAGTCATTTTGACTCCTTTTTCTGCTCAAAACGGTCTAATTTAGGCCTAATCGTTGATTTCTCGCCCGAATTTCGCAGGAATTTTAGCTTTTCTTCGTCTAAAATTTGCAAAAAAGTCCTCATTTTTTTCCTAAAATTCTCCGTTTTCTCTGGATTTTGGAAAAATTTAGAGATTTCTTACCTTTTTCTATCGAAATTCTCGATTTTGGACCAAAATGGACTCTTTTCGGCCCGAAACTGCAAAATTGAGCGTGTTTAGACGAATTTTTCAAATCCTCGAGTCTTTTTACCCAGAAAACCTGTGACTTTTTGGCGAAATGTTCGGATTTTTCACCTGTTCTTTCATCTTGGATTTTCCTTCAATTCACTCTTTTTTCTCAAAATTTTCCCCCCTAAAATTGACCATTTTTTGCAGCCATGGGATGTATTATGAGCCAGGAGGACGAGGCGGCGAAGCGACGATCGAAAAAGATTGATCGACAGGTAAATTTTAAATTAAATAGATAGGCTTAAAATCCGTGATTTTCACTTCGAAATTCTTGAAAAATGAGCCAATTTTGGGCATAAAAATCACGAGAAAATTGATTGAAAATGACCAAATTTTGAGCAAAAATGAAACAAACTCGATAAAAAATTGATCCAAAATTGACCTATTTAGGTCTAAATTGTCAAAACTAGACAAAAAATGGTCCAAAACCAGTCCATAACGGTCGAAATCAACCAAAAATTATCTAAAATGAACTAAAATTGGTCTAAACGGTCAGAATTTCATCAAAATGACCTAAAATGAACCAAAATAATCAAAAATTCTTCAAATTTCCAGCTCCGAGAAGACGCGGAGAGCTCGAATCGAACGGTGAAACTGCTTCTGTTGGGCGCCGGCGAGTCGGGCAAATCGACGATTCTGAAGCAGATGCGCATCATTCATGACGTTGGATACACGACAGAAGAGCGAAAAGTGTTTCGTGGCGTCGTCTATGGGAATATCATTTTGGTGAGCGTTTTTTGATGGAAAATAAAGGAAAATCGGCAAAAATAGAGCCAAAATTGGTCTGAAACGGCCTGAAATTATCAAAAAACTGCCTAAAATCCTTAAAATTGACCCAGATTTTACTAAAAATGAGCTGAATTTATTATTCCTAAATTCGCCAAAAATAAGCAAAAAAATACCCGAAATTTGTGTAAAATGGCTGAAAATTCGCAGAAATCGGCATAGAAATGTTAGAAATCTATCTAAATTTGCCCGTAAGTGGACCAAAAAGCCAAATTTTAACCTCAAAATTCCTTTTTTTTTCAAACAAAAAATTCGATTTTTGACACCAAAAATGCAGCTTTTTGGCTTACAACGTCAAATTTGATTGGTTTCAGGCCAAAAATTTGATTTTAGGTCTAAAAATGTGACTTTTTGAGCCCTAAATTAAAAGTTTGAATATAAAAATTCAGTTATAATTCCCAATTTTTTGCAGTCCCTCAACGCCATTATCCGAGCCATGGAGCAGCTGGAAATCAGTTTCGCCACCGTCGACCACGAATCAGACGCCCGAAAATTGCTCATGTTTAGCACGACGGGCGAGGAGGACGAGCTGCCCGAGGAGTTGGTTGTGTTGATGAAGAGCGTCTGGGCGGATGACGGAATTCAGAAGGCGTTGGAGAGGTTAGAACGATGGAAAATGCGTCAAAAAGACTAGATTTTGGCCAAAAAATCATGAAAAACATCGAAAAATGAGCCAAAACAAATTAAAAATGGTCTAAAATGGACTAAAAATGGTCTAAAATGGATTGAAAATGGTCATTTTTGTTCCATTCCAAACTAATTTCGACCCTGAAATAGACAAAAAAAAACTTATTTTTGACCACTTTTTGCCGATTCTAGTCGATTTGTAACCTTTTTTGTCTGTTTTCGGCCATGTTTCGTTCATTTTTTGCTAATTTTGGCCAATCTGAGCGTGTTTTAGGCCTAAAATCGTCCCGAAATTCCAGATCCCGCGAATACCAGCTCAACGACTCGGCCGGCTACTATCTGAGCCAACTCGACAGAATTTGTGCGCCAAACTATATTCCGACGCAGGTAAATTGGGCAAAAATTAGTGTATTTTGAAATTTTTGGCCTAAAATTGAGAAAAATTGGACCAAAAATCAACCAAAAATTGGCCAAAATACCAATTTTTACCTCGAATTTTTCAATAAAAGTAATTTTTCTAATTTTTCCAGGACGATATTCTCCGAACACGAATCAAGACGACAGGCATCGTGGAGACGCAGTTCGTCTACAAGGATCGTCTCTTCTTGTGAGTTTTTGCCTAAAAATGCTCAAAAACCGCGAAAATTGGCTTCAAAATAAGCTAAAAACGACAAAAATTGCTACAGGGGGACTGGCTCCGCCTCTTTTTCGAATCTAGACAAATTTTGTGATTTTGCTTATTTTGAGTCAAAAATTAGCGGTTTTGAGCCGAAAATATTGTTTCTTGTGCAAAAAATGAACAATTTCAGCCATTTTCCCCCCAAAAAACCAATTTTTAGCTCCAAATTGACCCAATTCTGTGATTTTGCAGGGTATTCGACGTGGGTGGCCAACGATCGGAGCGAAAAAAGTGGATTCACTGTTTCGAGGACGTCACCGCGTTGATCTTCTGTGTCGCATTGTCCGAGTACGATATGGTGCTTGTCGAAGATTGTCAGACGGTGAGAAATTCGAAAATTTGAGCTAAAATCGTCTGTTTTAGCTGAAAAATGACCCAAAAATGATGGAAAATGGTCCAAAATCTGTGAAAGTTGAGCCAAAAATGTTCTAAAATTGTTGAAAATTGATAAAAATTCACTCATTTTGAGACTTCCCTATTCAAATTTTCGAAAATTCTGAAACCTACCGTAATCTCCAAAAAATTTCCTAGCGATCTGTATAGTTTTCACCGAATTTGAGCCATTTGGAGTTGAGATAGAGCACTTTTTGAAAAAAAATGCTATTTTTCAGCTGAAAATTGCGTTTTTATCATTATTTTGAGCTTTTCGTTCAAAAAATCGTTTTTTTTCTCAAAATTAAATCTGAAAATCTGATTTTTAGCTCTATGCTAAGATAAAATCATCCACAGAACCTTCATTTTCACCCAAATTTCTTCCAGAATCGAATGCGAGAATCGCTGAAACTGTTCGACTCGATTTGCAACAACAAATGGTTTACGGAGACGTCGATTATTCTGTTTCTGAACAAGAAGGATCTGTTCGAGGAGAAGATTCAGAAGTCGCCCCTCACGCATTGTTTCCCAGAATACACGGGAGCGAATAACTACGAGGAGGCGTCGGCGTACATTCAGACGCAATTCGAGGAAGTGAACAAGAGGACGAGTGGACAGAAGGTGAGGGAGAGTGAAAATCAAGGAGAAATGGCTGAAAAATTTTAAAAATTGAAAAAATTGACCCTGGAGAAGAGAAAATCGAGGAAAAAAAGAGCTAAAAATCCCAAAATTTCCATTAAAAAACTGAAAATGCGAGCAAATTCTTGAAATTTCGAACCTAAAGATCTGGATTATCCTACTAAAATCCCCCGAAATTGTATTGCTCTAAAGACCTAAAAATGTGCGTAGATTGCAAAAATCATATTTGAAATGCTCAAAAATTGTCCTAAAACCTCTAGAAACGGCTCTGAAATCAACCAAAATCGCAGAAGTTGTATCCGGTGGCCGTGGCCGAGTTTCACAAAAAAGGGGCGGAGTCAGCCAATCACTGCGCTCGGCTCCGCCCCCTTTTTTGGGAAACTCAACCCCATACAACTTTTGTGATTTTTGCTCATTTCGGAGCTATTTTTCGTGATCTTAGAGCGATTTTTGAGCATTTCTATTATGATTTTCGGAATTTACATCCATTTTTATTAGCGATATTTCGCAAGGGGAAACGCGCTCCGTCGCAATTTGCTCGTGTTCAAATTCCCGCGCTTTTCGGTGTACACGGTGTTGTCCTCGAGGAGTACACCGAGAAGCGCAGGAATTTGAAAACGAGCAAATAGCGACGGAGCGCGTTTCCCCTAATGAAATATCGCTAATAAGTGTTTTGAAGCAAAAAAAAACTTTAAACGGAATCATCTTTCATATCCCCCTCACCCATTTTCTAATGAACCATAAGACTCAGGAAATCTACACGCAATTCACCTGCGCCACCGACACCAACAACATTCGTTTCGTGTTCGACGCCGTCACCGACATCATCATTCGAGACAATCTCCGTACTTGTGGTCTCTACTAACTCCTCCCCCTAAAAATTCGTTGATTTTCCCCCCTTGTTTTTCATTGTTTCATTATCATGATCATCGATTTGTCGTCATTCGTCTAGCAGTTTTATCCACATTTATCATTATTCTTATCTTATTATCTTTTTTCTTGTTTAGTTTTGAATTTGGCGGGCGAAATTTGGGTCAAAATGAGCTATTTTAGGCCTAGGAAAGTCTATTTTGAGCCCGAAGAGCCATTTTTACCCAAAATCGCCAAAGTCAAAACTAAAAAAAGCCAACCAAAAAAAAGCCAACTATCATCACAATTCTTCACTCCTTACAACTAAAATGCCGGTATTTTTCTATGTATTGACCATTTGACACTCCCCCACTGATCCACAATGTTTCCTCCTCCTTCTCCTCTTCCCCCAAAACTGCTCTATTTATTACGGTTATTATTCTTTTGTGCTCTGATTTCGCCCCACTTCCCAATGCTTTTCTTTTGTCTTCGCTTTTTTCCCATCATTAAAATGTTATGACGGTTTTGAATTGTTGCAAATCTGAAAAAATTGAGGTTATTAGGTTTTATTTCAACATTTTTGAGCACAAATCCGAGACTTTTGGGTCGGGAATAGCCTAATTTCAAAACGGAGCCCTTTAGGACATTGTGGAACTTTAGGTAATTCTTCGAGTTGCGAAACGTCCTAGTTCTAGTCAGTCCGGTTCTAGAATGTCCGCATCGGAGCTGAGGACGTTCTAGAACCACCACTAGACTTGACAGTTTCGAAACGTCCCAATTGACATTTCGTTCATTTTCAGACCTCTAATTCTGCTTCTTGTAGTTGCCAAACGTCTCGCTTAGGTCAGGACGTTCTAGAACTTAGTCGGCTTTTTAGGGGTTTCAAAACGTCCAAAGTAGGACGTTTGGAAACTATGACGCTTTGGAGCACTTTATGTTGGTTTTCCAGGCGGTTTAGAAATGTCTGATTCTAGCTCCCGAAAACTGGACGTTTCGAAACCAGGACGTTCTAGAACTTTCGAGTTCTGAAACGTTCGATTATAGATAGGTAACCCAATCCCTTTAGATATCGGACGTTTCGAAACCAACATGTTTTAGATGCTTTAGGTGATTTCGAGACGACCAACGTGAGACTTTTTGAAACCGGGACGTTCTAGAACTTTCTGACTTTCGAAATGTTTCGGAACGTCGATTTTTTGCAACTTTTTTTGACTACCTTCAAAACAGGAAATTTCGAAACCAAGACGCTCTAGAACTATCTGGATTTCCCAAGAGTTTCAAAACGACTCTGGGCTATAGGATAAGAATATTCAAAATCGGGGACATTTCGAAACCATGACGTTCTAGAACTTTTCTCCCAAAAATGTCCTTCGTCTCTCTTTTGATTTTTTTAAATTTTTGCGTGACTTCTACAACAAAAAATTCAATAAAAACATGGAAATTTTTGCCAAGTTGGCAAGAAAAAAAGGCACCCGGCTCGCTACAGTAGTACTGTATTTTTGGAAAAGTGTCGAAAAATTGAAGAAGAATCAGAAGAATGCGAGTGATACACTGGGCAGTGGTCGCTTATTTATGTGCACTGATAGACGGAAAATATCGATTCAGATTTCGTGAGTTCTTGTTTTTGGGGATTATGGAGAATCTGAGGATTCTGGAAAAAAGATTCAGAATCCTTGAAATTAGATTTCATTATATGAATTTTTTAAGAAGCCAGAATCTTGAATTCCCCAAGAGTACGAAATTTGAAAGTTCGAAATTTCCAGACACATGCATCAAAGAAGACCAACCGATTCTGGACCGAGAAAATTTGGTCTCGTTGCGACAAGTGGCTTTCATTGATGACGGAAGTCTTGGAGCACAGAAATGTGAGCATTTTTGATGAAAAAAATCACTAAATTCTAAATTTTCAGACCGAAAACTGTCCCAAGCTGGTATAGGAGTTCAACATGGATCAATGTTTGAAAAATTCGGAATTGAAGTTCCAAAGGTTTGAATTTTTTGAGATTCAGGAGCTTCTGAAGAATCTGAAATCCCAAATTTACAATTTTCAGGGCGTGGAATCGACGATTCACTTCATCGAATTCTACGGATCCGACTACGTCATCGTCATTAATTTTTGGAGTCGATCGTATTATTTTGCGAAGAAAGGCGAAAAATTGAACATGAGACCACACGAGAAGACGATTAAGCCGAATTTTGAGCATTTTGTTCGGTAAGAGAAATATTACATTTTTTTGGAATTCTCAAAACGGCTTCGGGACATTTCACAACTAGTCATTTCGCAACTATGACATTTCGCAACTTACGTCTATTTCGCAACCGCGACGTTTCGCAACCAAGAAATTTCAAAATTGGACGTTTCGCAACCAGTCGTTTCGCATCTTTATAAACTATTCCCCTTTACATGCATTAAGGCTATATGGGATTGAGGGTATTGAGAACTATCTTACTATTATTAAAGAGCAAATTCTGTGTGTCCGTTGGTGTCAAAATTATTCCACCGGCCCTAGCGCAGCCCCCACCCAACCGAATTCTCCCAAAATTATATAGGCCAATCCTAAATTCTATGAGGATGATGCCCCTCAACTTTTTTAGGCGTGACTTTGAGAAATAAGGTCAGAAGACGTTAAAAACAGTTATTTCAGTACAAACCAATAGAAAGCTAGAGAAAAAGTTCACGGGGAGTAGAATAAAATTTTTGAAAACTTCCATTTCTAAAAACGCGCCAGGATGGCGCAGCCATTCTGGTTCCAGGTTATAGTTTACATTTGGAAAGTTGTGATTTTAACGAGAACTTTCTACAAAAATCCTGGATTTCGTGGTTTCGAAACGACGTGGTTGCGGACTGTCGGGGTTGCGAAATGTCCGGTAGCGAAACGTCGTAGTTGAGAAATTGACGCGAGTTGCGAATTGTCGTAGTTGCGAAACGACTGGTTGTTTCGCAGGATCCCTCAAAACACATAAAATTGAAACTATCCAAATTATTCCGCAGAATCTCCAGAATCTCCAGAATCTCAAAAACTTAAAAATCTCCCATTCTCAATAGAGCGCATTTTCCAGTGTCTACTTCATCTGTGCACCCGGCAATGCTCGAAGCGCTCTAATCCTTTTCGGTGATCAGGCGAAACTTCGAAAAATCAGAAAACAAGACGGCGAGCCGGAGACCCCAAAGAAATCCAAGAAACCATCGACACCGAAACGAAAAAAGAGGACCCCCGTGGATGTGAAAATTGGAAATTCGACGATGAAAAAATGCAGAAGACGTCGAGCGAAAAGACAGAATTCGAAGAGACGATATCCCATCGAAGGGGACATTTCGACGGCGGTTCGGTTGAGAAAAGACGATCGGAGATTGGTGCGGAGGGCTCTGTGAGTTTGAGGAGGAAGCATGTGCGCTCTAATGGACTTTGTTCATTAGAGCGCACTTTATACTAATCGATATTAACTTCAATGTTGCACCTGCGCTCCACTGAGAACACCGAAAATCGTGAACTTCTCGGAGTGCACGAGTCCACGAGGAGTACACGAGGTGGCGCAAAAGATCGTTCTCCGTGGAGCGCGGTATACAGTCTAGGATTTCGGTTATTGAGATGAAAATGCGCTCTAATCGAAAAAAAAAGTTCTCAACAGAGCGCACTTGCTCAAAACTCTCTATGGAACAATTTTCAGTTTCAGTATGTTCAAAAAGATCGCTATCGTTTTCGCTCATTTTGGCTTCGGTGTCGGTATCGTCATCAATTGCATCCTTCTGATTGTCTTCTTCCAATTGTACAGAAAACTGAAAGTCTCGTCGAAAGTGGAAAAATCGGATTCAGATGAGAAACTGTTGAATAATCGAGGCGGCTCGGATACTGTCGAAACGACGAAAACGAAATCGGATCAGAACGGAAAATGAGAACTCGATTTTTTTTGAATGTTCCGAAAGAAGAATGACTGACTTGGCCTTGATAAATGAAGTCGTTTTATTTGAGTTGTTTTAAATTTCTTAATAACCATCATACATTTTGTGAACAGTACAACGATTTCAGATAAAGTTTATTTCATCAAAATCAGGAATAAGGATTTTCAGAAGTTAATCAAAAACATGAACACAAAAACTAGTCCGGGGTAAAATTCTATTTATCTGAACATTGGCTTTCCTTCCATTCCGACTTCTGATATCGAATCCTCTTTTTAGATAGCTTGGTGGGTTTGTTTCAAATGAGTGCTCTTGATCTTCAGGCACTATTGTATACTGGATTCCCCTTAAAACCGAGTCCACAGAGAAATCAGGATCTCTTGGAAATGATGAGATTGAAATTAATTTCATTCTCGGATTGGACCCACGAATCCAATTCTTAATAAACCGATTCACGACAACTTGAAGTGGCACGAATTGACCAAATCGACAGAGATGGATTTTAATTTTAGGTGCATTCAATGATAGCAAGTCTTCCAACTTAAGATTTCCGATATTGTTGATGGAAACGACGTCGAGATTCTGAATCCCAAAGTTCTGAAGAGGAATCGGAATCTGATTCTGGGTATAGAAGAGGTCCGTAAACGTTGAAAGTCTCCCAGATTCCGGAAGAAACTCTTCAAGAATTTTTTTAGCACAAACAGTTGAATGGGTTAGTACAACGAGATTTTTTGACTTGGGCAGCAATTTTTTGAGTTTTTCGATCTCTGGAATCTGTTGGATATTATACCAGAAACTGATGCGATACAATTCATCGACATGGAAAATCGACTGAAAATGTTCAAAAAACTGTTGGAAGGTGAAATTCTGCGGGTTTCTCCATTCAAATTCTGTAGAGTAGCTCTCCAGAGTTTTGATTCGAATCGGAGTTTGGTCGAGTTGTATTGGTTCTCCATTCAGATTCAATGCATCATCTCGGTGTAAGTAGAAATGAGGGAATTGAGTATGACTTCTCCAGTAGACAGTCACCAGGCCAGAAATCGACAAGGAGAAGTCCACATTCCGGAGGTTCAGAGATTTGACGAGTTCCCTGGATTTGGTGGAGATGAGGGATAGCGCTACACTGAAAATGGAGAAAGATTTTAGATTTTTCACTGTTGAATGAACTCACATTGAAATCGTATCCATTGTACTAACGACTTGGACGATAGCATTGCTATCCAGCTTATAAAGAGAAAAACCAATAATAACCATTGCAGAAGACGAAAAAAATGTGGAATTGACTGACTAAAGAAGACCCGCTATGGGTAGGGTGCTCATCGATTTTGGGTGTGTTCTGGGTCTCGAATGGATTGGACAATGAACACTGTTCTCATGGGATTAGCACTCCTCACTGGCAGCCCAACGTGAGACAGTCAGTCTCTGGAAAGCCTATTTCTGGTCAATGCGCTTACCTTTTCATGACGGGATATGTTTCACGCAGATAATCTGTAATCACCTATCCAAAAAGTTTAAAAGCCGTTACAACTTTCATGAATAATGCAACGATTTCAGATAAAAGTTTATTAAATTAAAACTAAAAACAAGACTCTTTGGAAACTTAATCAAAAACATGAACACAAAATCTAGTCAGCGTATTTATCTGAACATTGGCTTTCCTTCCATTCCGACTTCTGATCTCGAATCCTCCTTTTAGACGTCTTACTGAGTTTGTTTCAATTGTGTACTCTTGATCTTCAGGCACAACTGTATACTGGATTCCCCTCAAAACCGAGTCCACAACGAAATCGGGATCTCTTGGAAATGATGAGATTGTAATGGATCTCATTCTTGGATTAGACCCACGAATCCAATTCTTAATAAACCGATTCATGACAACTTGAAGTGGCACTAATCGACCGAATTGACAAAGATGGAATCTAATTTCGCGTGCATTCAAGGCTAACAAATCTTCCAACTCAAGATTTCCGATATTGCTGATGGAAACGTCGTCGAGATTCTGAATTCCAATGCTCTGAAGAGGAAATTGAAGGGTGCTCATCGATTTTGGATGTGTTCTGGGTCTCGAGTGGATTGGACAATGAACACTGTTCTCATGGGATTAGCACTCCTCACTGGTAACACAACGGGAGGCAGTCAGTCTCTGGGCAAGTAGCAAGTAGCAAGTAGCATGAGCTGGTAGCAAGCGAGCACCGTAAAAACGTTCATACATTAACGCGCCAACGCCGATTCCCGGCTCTGTCGGTTAGTCGCAAGTTTAAGCATTACAGCGACGTTCTGAACTGTAAACACGAATACTGGACACACCCCGCCTACGCTGCGCAAAATACAAAAATATCCAAAAATTGAGAAAGTTTGGATAAGGGCAGAGTTGTCAAAGATTGACCTAGAGACAACAATTTGGGCTTTCTTTGAAGCCCAAAAACAGTAGTTTCAGAAATCAATTGGAGCACTTAATATTATCCATCTAATTTTTAAATCCAGAGCATGTTCACTAATGCTCACAGTCGAACACAGTTACAGCGGCGAAAATAGGTGAGTACCCCTTTGCTCTTTTTGGTATATCTTTGCTGAACGGTGTCCAAATGACTTGAAATTTGGTGGAAGAATGACGTTCAACTCTTCAGAAAAAGAATAGTAATTTTTTGAATATCAGATTTTTGCCAGTCCTTCAGAATCTTCCGGAATGCAGGCGTGAAGTAAGTTCTCAACAGAGCGCACTTGATGAAAACTCTCTATGAAACAATTTTCAGTTGCAGAATGTTCAAAAAGATCGCTATCGTTTTCGCTCATTTTGGCTTCGGCATGGGAATCGTCATCAATTGCATCCTTCTGATTGTCTTCTTCCGATTGTACAGAAAACTGAAAGTCTCATCGAAAGTGGAAAAATCGGATTCAGATGAGAAACTTTTGAATAATCGAGGCGGCTCGGATACTGTTGAAACGACGAAGACGAAATCGAATAAGAACGGATAATGAGAACTCGAGTTTTTTTTTTTGAATTATAGATTGCTCCGAAAGAAGAACGGCAAACTTAGCCTTGATAAATGAAGGTGTTTTATTTAAATGCAACATGAAAGCGTTACAAACTCCAATTTTTACAGTGTTCAAACATGACAGGTCTATTTGAGATTTCACAAAAAACGTGCTCAACATTATTACTGTAGTTTTCAGACACCTAAAGTCATTTGGGCATCGGTTTTTGAAATTCGCGCGCAAAATTTTGCACTAAAGAGATCAAAATATTACAAAATATTTTCACCGAAACTGGCCTTTGATCTACTGAAGTAATGCAAAGTAGCGCGCCAACGTCAAGTTGTCAGCGGAATAGACACAAAAAATATTCAAAATGAAAGTTTATTAATTTTTGACCCACCCAAAAAAAATTTTTTTTGATCTACCGCCAAAACTTTTGGGGGCAAAACTTTGTTATTTTTGTCATCATCGCTCGATTTTCTCTCATTTTTCCCCTTTTTCGTTGTTTTTGATGGGATTTCGCACGGTTTTTTGTCGATTTTTCGGCAATTTTTTCCGAAATGTCTCCTTTGTCCCTCTCACCTTAAATACCAACGTTTCTAGGGTGATTTTTCGTTGTTTTCTCTCGTTTCTCTACTCAATTTTTTTGGGAAATTTTAAATAAGAATTTTCAATTTTTCAGGTCTAATTCGACCACAACCACGTCTACAAGGGATTGTCAGGAGAGGGAAATCGAGGCACAAGATGGATACGGTAAGGGAGCAGGAATGGACTTGAAGAAATTCGAACAAAATTTTTTTAGATGCTGCCCTTGGTACCCCCTCCATGGCCCCAGGACGTCATCAGGATTCTGAAGCCGTCGACGTCCAAAAGCGGAAGTCTGAGGAATGAGGAGGAAGATGGCAACGAAAGGATCCTGGTGAGTTTTTAGAAGACGCCAACGTCATCTGAACTGAAATTTTTCCAGATGCCAAGTACTTCCGTCTCCTCTCCAAGAAACCTGGCCAAATGCGATTCTCACCAGAACAAGAAGGCTCACCGCAGTGGAATCAAGAAGCCCAAGAAGCACGTCTTCCTCTCCATGAAGGGTGCCGAGTTTTTGAAGAAACTCGGTTTTGCCAACATCAACTCATCGATTCGCCAGAAGGCCATCAGAAGACGTCAGGAGGATTCTGGAATCAACGACGACGACGATGATTTAAATACCCAAGTTTGAGTGAAACCATGGTCGCCTGGAGAGCCGCTGGACTCAACTACATGCGTTACTCGCAAATCGCCGCCGAGATCACCCGCAAGTGCACCAAGGCCGCGCCAGGAAAGACGTCGTCAAGAAGCCAGAAGCCACTCTCAAGATCAACCTCTGGGAAAATGGAAAGCAACAGAAGTAGATAGACCATCATCAACAAGACTTTTTGATCTACCAAAGGGAGGACAAGAAGGCTCCTCACAACGATATCTAGAAGCCAAAGAAGCACGTCTTCCTTTCCATGAAGGGTGTCGACTTTCGGTTTTCGAATAACCAGAAAAGAAGAAGTCAAAAGTCAGGATAATAAGTCAGAAGTCAGAAAAATGAGGATGAGTGAGGAAGATGGCAACGAATGGATTCTGGTGAGTTTTTTGAATACGTCGACGTCATCTGAACAGTAATTTTTTCAGATGCCAAGTACTTCCGTCTCCACTCCAAACGAAGTCACTTCTCAAATGAAGCTCTAGCCAGAACAAGAAGGCTCACCGCAATGGAATCAAGAAGCCAAAGAAGCACGTCTTCCTCTCCATGAAGGGTGTCGACATCAAGTTTTTGAAGAACCTCCGTTTCGGCAGAAATAACAACAAGAATTGCAAAGTTCCCGGATGACTGAAGGCCATCAGAGGATTCCGGAATCGACGGCGAGGATTTGGAGGATTCTGGAATCAACAACGACGACGACGAAGATGATTCAAGAGGCATGATAACCTCCCCCTCTATATGACCCCCCCCCATTCATTTTTCTTACTGTTTCCCTCTTCCTGACTTTGGCCGTTTCCCTCCGTAACGAGTGTTTCTAATTAGAGTCCTATGCTGATTTGACCTGGCGGAAGATAGGCTTACAGTGCACTCGGCCCGTGTTCCAGCTAAGCCCCTAGCCAGGTCGCTCGCTTTTTGTCAGCGGTAAAATAGGATATCACTCTGATAAGGAAGGAAATGGTTAAATTGTCAATCAGGTCATTCTGGAAGGGATCTAAGCGCTGATCCCATCTGACGATGAACCTGTTGGTGACTAGAATAGTAGCCGATAGTGTGAAGCAGATGGCCTTTTGGCCCCTTTTATTCTGAAAGGGATGACTCTGGTTGACAGAACTGGAAGGGGGGAAAAGTGGAAATTTTGGATGGGAAGTTAGTTTTTGACGTCTCTCCCCCGTTGTGTTAGTGAGCCTGCTTTTGAAAGCATTTCTTTCCCTGAAAGAGTGTTCCGTGGTCCTATGCTGATTCGAAATGGCGGAAGATAGGCTTACAGTGCACTCAGTGAGTGTTCCAGCGTAGCCCCTAGTCAGTCTCAGCGGATTAGGTTCACGGTTCCTCCGGAAGGGAGGGAATGGCTAACACTTTGGGAATTGACTGCAAAATTCTGACATTTTGGTCATATTTGGCATCTTTTGGAATCACTTCTTGACTGATGATCGTCCGATGATTTTGAGAAGAACTGATGACCTCCCTATCTACCGACGACTTCAAGATATAGAAAGCCATCAGAAGACGTCAGGAAGATTCTGGAACCGACGACGACAACGATGATGATGATGATTCAAGAGGGGAGAAGATTCAAAAACCTCAAAAAGGGACTCCAGAAGAAAAGAAGGCGTTGAGCGGAAATCTAGAAAGGTGAGGGATTCTGAAGCTTCTATTCTGATAATGATTACCTTTTTTAGGTCGAGAAGAGTCTACAAGGATCCAGAGAATCCCCGAAGAACCCACAAACTCGAACGTCATCTGACTCCTTGATCCCAGTGTTGGATGGTCCAAATACGAAGCACCGCCCACTGGAATTTCGAAAAGAGAGACGGATCTCAAATTCGGAAAATGATGTGATGTCTTCAAATCCTCAAGAAATCATCAAGAGGATTCTGAATCCAACGACGACGTCAATGACGGGAATCTACAGTTGGATGTGGTCCACCTTGGCAAAGTACAGTAACCTACAGTAACCCGATGGCGTCAAAATGGTGAAGAAAGCGACAATCAAGGATATGATCGAGAAGAGGATTCTGGTGAGTTTTCAGAAGACGTCAATGTCATCTGAACTTCTGATTTTTCAGAGAAATGGAAGCAACGAGTGGAGTCACCACCCACTTCCGAATTCTGATGACGCATGATGGTTCCGAGATGTCTCCGATCCCACATTTTCGATTCGAGGAAGAAGGCCATCAAAAGACGTTTGGAGGATTCTGGAACCGACGACGACGACGATGAAGATTCAAGATAAGGAATTCGAGACGTTTCCGATCCCCTACTCCGCGTCGAAGCGATGAAGTCAGCGATGAAGTTTCGCAAGTTCTGTGAAGAATAAGAAGACCAAAGCGTTTTTTGGATCATAACTCATCAGGTGAAGTTTTCTGGTTTTCTCGGGACGGTCTTCGTCGTTGCTGTTCTGTCACGATTCGTGATTCTGATTCGTATTGCTCGGAAGTGCTTGACTGAGAGATAGCTGGGATACTGTAGTTCCTTTCCGACCCCCCCCCCCTCTTTTAGAAGAGAAATGGAGCTTTTTTGAAATTCTGAAAGGTCCGATAGTTCTGATAACTGTGTTGGACGCTAGCAGAGTGATATTGGATTGCCTTCCCTTCGGGTGTTTGGTAGACCTTACGTCCTAATTGCTGCCTGTATCACAGTTGGATGAGCTGGACTTGACCTTTCAGATTGGGAACTTTTTGGCTCTCTTTTCTGTAATATCTATCTGAACAGACCCCCCCCCCTCTTTTAGAAGAGAAATGGAGCTTTTTTGAAATTCTGAAAGGTCCGATAGTTCTGATAACTGTGTTGGACGTTAGCAGAGTGATATTGGATTGCCTTCCCTTCGGGTGTTTGGTAGACCTTACGTCCTAATTGCTGCCTGTATCACAGTTGGATGAGCTGGACTTGACCTTTCAGATTGGGAACTTTTTGGCTCTTTTTTTGAGTATGTATCTGAATTGACCCCCCCCCCCCCCCCCCAAGTTTTGTGGTTGCTATTCTTTTCCGATTTTTCTTTCAGATGATCAATGGCGTCGTCGGCTCCAGCTTTCGCCTTTGGCTCCCAGTCATCTTCAGCTCATCGAAGGACCATTCGACTTCCTATGGAGGCGATTTAGGATTCAGAAGACGGCGTATCAATGAGAAAGATGGTTCGACAGTCACTTCTATCGAAATCGAGTTTCAAGGACTAAACCAGGGACTAAGAAGAATCCTGTCGGCAAGAAGACCGGTGGGTCCTAGGCGAAAAAATATTCAACGTTCTTATGTTGTTTTTTTTCCAGAAGATCAACGACGTCATCTGGTTCCAATTGGCTTTGACCGACCACCACCGACCGCCTTCGACTCATCTGGCCTTGATGGACTTTTCGACTTCACAACAGATGAGGGATCCTGAAAAAAACACAACGAGAAGATGCTCCAGTGGTAGTAAGATGAGGAGGAGAGAGCTCGATGCCGTCCGTCCAGCCCATATCGATGCCAGAAGGAGGCGTGGAGTGGAAATGTCGCCAAAAAGTTAGCTTCGAAGAGTGACAATGACTTCTTGCATCATCGGCCAATCAGATGATCAAAAGGATCAATGGCTTCGAATTGAGAAGGTACAGTTACGAGTTTTTCAATGCAGGAAAAACTGGCTCCGAGAAGTTTCGCAACCAGACGTTTCTCAACTACGACATTTCACAACTCACATCAATTTCGCTACCGGTCATAAAAAAAAATCCATGATTTTTGTAGAAAGTTCACATCAAAATTCCAACTTTTCAAGTGTAGGCCATAACCTGGGATAGTTCACAACACCATCAATCCTATTCAACCTTAATGAACGAAAAGAGGACAAGCTTAAAAAGTTACGAAACGTCCAGTTTCGAAATGTCTTGGTTGCGAAATCGACGTGAGTTGCGAAACGAGTGGTTGGGAAACGTCGTAGTTGCGAAATGACTAGGGGCGAAATGTCCCGGAGCCGAAAAAAGGAGCCGATTTTCGCGTCTTCCTCCTTTTTTTTTTGTATTTTCGTTGATTTTTCGAGTCTAATTTTTTTTCGTTCCAGGTATCAAAACGCCACCAGTCTCGAGGTTCGATCGTGGGGAGCGAGGCCCATGCACATTAGGATAAGGTTAGTTTCACGCTACAGTAATCCGGTCAAAATCAGCCAAAAGGCAAGAAAGTCATGTTTTTTCTGATCGATATTCGATCGATTTTTGGCTTACTTTAGCTGACTTTTTTTTTGTTATTTTTTGGCTGATTTTCGACCAATTTTCGACAAAGATTTCTGGCCAAATTTTCGACTTTTGGCTAATTTTTTGCTATTTCTAAACCTAATATTCCCTTCTTTTCCAGGCGATGATCGTGCGAGTAGCAGTTACAACGTCTTCGATGTGGTTGGCGGTCCCAAGGAGAAGCACATGAAGGCGTGAGATCTTCCCGAAACCGGAGTTGAATTGGGCAGGACGACGTCCATTTTTGGTGAGTATTCAGAAAACGTCCACGTGGACGTGGATATTTTCTAAACCTAATTTTTCTCATACTTTCAGATTACCGAAGGATCCGACAACGGTGTTTATTGCTTCCGGCTCGATTGGTTATCCTCCGATGGGTTTTTGGTGTCCTTGGAAAGAAGACTTGGTGATGTTCGATACCTGATTTGTTGGCTGCAGAAGAAGGAAGAAGATGGCTAACTGGGACACCGTCGAAATCCGATTTTGTCGATTATGAAGAGAAAAGAAGACTTTCCTAACCTCCTCCTCTATATGACCCCCCCCCCCCCCATTCATTTTTTTTTACTGTTTCCCTCTTCCTGACTTTGGCCGTTTCCCGTCCGTAACGAGTGTTCTAATTAGAGTCCTATGCTGATTTGACCTGGCGGAAGATAGGCTTACAGTGCACTCGGCCCGTGTTCCAGCGTAGCCCCTAGCCAGGTCGCTCACTTTTTTGATCAGCGGTAAAATAGGATATCACTCTGATAAGGAAGGCAATGGTTAAATTGTTAATCAGGTCATTCTGGAAGGGATCTAAGCGCTGATCCCATCTGACGATGAACCTGTTGGTGACTAGAATAGTAGCCGATAGTGTGAAGCAGATGGCCTTTTGGCCCCTTTTATTCTGAAAGGGATGACTCTGGTTGACAGAACTGGAAGGGGGGAAAAGTGGAAATTTTGGATGGGGAGTTAGTTTTTGACGTCTCTCCCCCGTTGTGTTAGTGACCCTGCTTTTGAAAGCATTTCTTTCCCTGAAAGAGTGTTCCGTGGTCCTATGCTGATTCGAAATGGCGGAAGATAGGCTTACAGTGCACTCAGTGAGTGTTCCAGCGTAGCCCCTAGTCAGTCTCAGCGGATTAGGTTCACGGTTCCTCCGGAAGGGAGGGAATGGCTAACACTTTGGGAATTGACTGCAAAATTCTGACATTTTGGTCATATTTGGCATCTTTTGGAATCACTTCTTGACTGATGATCGTCCGATGATTTTGAGAAGAACTGATGACCTCCCTATCTACCGACGACTTCAAGATATAGAAAGCCATCAGAAGACGTCAGGAAGATTCTGGAACCGACGACGACAACGATGATGATGATGATTCAAGAGGGGAGAAGATTCAAAAACCTCAAAAAGGGACTCCAGAAGAAAAGAAGGCGTTGAGCGGAAATCTAGAAAGGTGAGGGATTCTGAAGCTTCTATTCTGATAATGATTACCTTTTTTAGGTCGAGAAGAGTCTACAAGGATCCAGAGAATCCCCGAAGAACCCACAAACTCGAACGTCATCTGACTCCTTGATCCCAGTGTTGGATGGTCCAAATACGAAGCACCGCCCACTGGAATTTCGAAAAGAGAGACGGATCTCAAATTCGGAAAATGATGTGATGTCTTCAAATCCTCAAGAAATCATCAAGAGGATTCTGAATCCAACGACGACGTCAATGACGGGAATCTACAGTTGGATGTGGTCCACCTTGGCAAAGTACAGTAACCTACAGTAACCCGATGGCGTCAAAATGGTGAAGAAAGCGACAATCAAGGATATGATCGAGAAGAGGATTCTGGTGAGTTTTCAGAAGACGTCAATGTCATCTGAACTTCTGATTTTTCAGAGAAATGGAAGCAACGAGTGGAGTCACCACCCACTTCCGAATTCTGATGACGCATGATGGTTCCGAGATGTCTCCGATCCCACATTTTCGATTCGAGGAAGAAGGCCATCAAAAGACG
The DNA here is from genome assembly GCA_963932045.1 of Caenorhabditis sinica. NCBI lineage: Eukaryota > Metazoa > Nematoda > Chromadorea > Rhabditida > Rhabditidae > Caenorhabditis > Caenorhabditis sinica. The sequence continues at coordinate 19,180,911 of OZ009942.1, read as the reverse complement.
TTTGGAGGATTCTGGAACCGACGACGACGACGATGAAGATTCAAGATAAGGAATTCGAGACGTTTCCGATCCCCTACTCCGCGTCGAAGCGATGAAGTCAGCGATGAAGTTTCGCAAGTTCTGTGAAGAATAAGAAGACCAAAGCGTTTTTTGGATCATAACTCATCAGGTGAAGTTTTCTGGTTTTCTCGGGACGGTCTTCGTCGTTGCTGTTCTGTCACGATTCGTGATTCTGATTCGTATTGCTCGGAAGTGCTTGACTGAGAGATAGCTGGGATACTGTAGTTCCTTTCCGACCCCCCCCCCTCTTTTAGAAGAGAAATGGAGCTTTTTTGAAATTCTGAAAGGTCCGATAGTTCTGATAACTGTGTTGGACGCTAGCAGAGTGATATTGGATTGCCTTCCCTTCGGGTGTTTGGTAGACCTTACGTCCTAATTGCTGCCTGTATCACAGTTGGATGAGCTGGACTTGACCTTTCAGATTGGGAACTTTTTGGCTCTCTTTTCTGTAATATCTATCTGAACAGACCCCCCCCCCTCTTTTAGAAGAGAAATGGAGCTTTTTTGAAATTCTGAAAGGTCCGATAGTTCTGATAACTGTGTTGGACGTTAGCAGAGTGATATTGGATTGCCTTCCCTTCGGGTGTTTGGTAGACCTTACGTCCTAATTGCTGCCTGTATCACAGTTGGATGAGCTGGACTTGACCTTTCAGATTGGGAACTTTTTGGCTCTCTTTTCTGTAATATCTATCTGAACAGACCCCCCCCCCCCCTCTTTTAGAAAAGAAATGGAGTCTTTTTTGAAATTCTGAATGGTCCGAAGGTTCTGAAGACTGTGTTGGACGCTAGCAGAGTGATATTGGATTGCCTTCCCTTCGGGTGTTTGGTAGACCTTACGTCCTAATTGCTGCCTGTATCACAGTTGGATGAGCTGGACTTGACCTTCCAGATGGGAACTTTTTGGCTCTTTTTTTGAGTATGTATCTGAATTGACCCCCCCCCCCCCCCCCCAAGTTTTGTGGTTGCTATTCTTTTCCGATTTTTCTTTCAGATGATCAATGGCGTCGTCGGCTCCAGCTTTCGCCTTTGGCTCCCAGTCATCTTCAGCTCATCGAAGGACCATTCGACTTCCTATGGAGGCGATTTAGGATTCAGAAGACGGCGTATCAATGAGAAAGATGGTTCGACAGTCACTTCTATCGAAATCGAGTTTCAAGGACTAAACCAGGGACTAAGAAGAATCCTGTCGGCAAGAAGACCGGTGGGTCCTAGGCGAAAAAATATTCAACGTTCTTATGTTGTTTTTTTTCCAGAAGATCAACGACGTCATCTGGTTCCAATTGGCTTTGACCGACCACCACCGACCGCCTTCGACTCATCTGGCCTTGATGGACTTTTCGACTTCACAACAGATGAGGGATCCTGAAAAAAACACAACGAGAAGATGCTCCAGTGGTAGTAAGATGAGGAGGAGAGAGCTCGATGCCGTCCGTCCAGCCCATATCGATGCCAGAAGGAGGCGTGGAGTGGAAATGTCGCCAAAAAGTTAGCTTCGAAGAGTGACAATGACTTCTTGCATCATCGGCCAATCAGATGATCAAAAGGATCAATGGCTTCGAATTGAGAAGGTACAGTTACGAGTTTTTCAATGCAGGAAAAACTGGCTCCGAGAAGTTTCGCAACCAGACGTTTCTCAACTACGACATTTCACAACTCACATCAATTTCGCTACCGGTCATAAAAAAAAATCCATGATTTTTGTAGAAAGTTCACATCAAAATTCCAACTTTTCAAGTGTAGGCCATAACCTGGGATAGTTCACAACACCATCAATCCTATTCAACCTTAATGAACGAAAAGAGGACAAGCTTAAAAAGTTACGAAACGTCCAGTTTCGAAATGTCTTGGTTGCGAAATCGACGTGAGTTGCGAAACGAGTGGTTGGGAAACGTCGTAGTTGCGAAATGACTAGGGGCGAAATGTCCCGGAGCCGAAAAAAGGAGCCGATTTTCGCGTCTTCCTCCTTTTTTTTTTGTATTTTCGTTGATTTTTCGAGTCTAATTTTTTTTCGTTCCAGGTATCAAAACGCCACCAGTCTCGAGGTTCGATCGTGGGGAGCGAGGCCCATGCACATTAGGATAAGGTTAGTTTCACGCTACAGTAATCCGGTCAAAATCAGCCAAAAGGCAAGAAAGTCATGTTTTTTCTGATCGATATTCGATCGATTTTTGGCTTACTTTAGCTGACTTTTTTTTTGTTATTTTTTGGCTGATTTTCGACCAATTTTCGACAAAGATTTCTGGCCAAATTTTCGACTTTTGGCTAATTTTTTGCTATTTCTAAACCTAATATTCCCTTCTTTTCCAGGCGATGATCGTGCGAGTAGCAGTTACAACGTCTTCGATGTGGTTGGCGGTCCCAAGGAGAAGCACATGAAGGCGTGAGATCTTCCCGAAACCGGAGTTGAATTGGGCAGGACGACGTCCATTTTTGGTGAGTATTCAGAAAACGTCCACGTGGACGTGGATATTTTCTAAACCTAATTTTTCTCATACTTTCAGATTACCGAAGGATCCGACAACGGTGTTTATTGCTTCCGGCTCGATTGGTTATCCTCCGATGGGTTTTTGGTGTCCTTGGAAAGAAGACTTGGTGATGTTCGATACCTGATTTGTTGGCTGCAGAAGAAGGAAGAAGATGGCTAACTGGGACACCGTCGAAATCCGATTTTGTCGATTATGAAGAGAAAAGAAGACTTTCCTAACCTCCTCCTCTATATGACCCCCCCCCCATTCATTTTTTTTTACTGTTTCCCTCTTCCTGACTTTGGCCGTTTCCCGTCCGTAACGAGTGTTCTAATTAGAGTCCTATGCTGATTTGACCTGGCGGAAGATAGGCTTACAGTGCACTCGGCCCGTGTTCCAGCGTAGCCCCTAGCCAGGTCGCTCACTTTTTTGATCAGCGGTAAAATAGGATATCACTCTGATAAGGAAGGCAATGGTTAAATTGTTAATCAGGTCATTCTGGAAGGGATCTAAGCGCTGATCCCATCTGACGATGAACCTGTTGGTGACTAGAATAGTAGCCGATAGTGTGAAGCAGATGGCCTTTTGGCCCCTTTTATTCTGAAAGGGATGACTCTGGTTGACAGAACTGGAAGGGGGGAAAAGTGGAAATTTTGGATGGGGAGTTAGTTTTTGACGTCTCTCCCCCGTTGTGTTAGTGACCCTGCTTTTGAAAGCATTTCTTTCCCTGAAAGAGTGTTCCGTGGTCCTATGCTGATTCGAAATGGCGGAAGATAGGCTTACAGTGCACTCAGTGAGTGTTCCAGCGTAGCCCCTAGTCAGTCTCAGCGGATTAGGTTCACGGTTCCTCCGGAAGGGAGGGAATGGCTAACACTTTGGGAATTGACTGCAAAATTCTGACATTTTGGTCATATTTGGCATCTTTTGGAATCACTTCTTGACTGATGATCGTCCGATGATTTTGAGAAGAACTGATGACCTCCCTATCTACCGACGACTTCAAGATATAGAAAGCCATCAGAAGACGTCAGGAAGATTCTGGAACCGACGACGACAACGATGATGATGATGATTCAAGAGGGGAGAAGATTCAAAAACCTCAAAAAGGGACTCCAGAAGAAAAGAAGGCGTTGAGCGGAAATCTAGAAAGGTGAGGGATTCTGAAGCTTCTATTCTGATAATGATTACCTTTTTTAGGTCGAGAAGAGTCTACAAGGATCCAGAGAATCCCCGAAGAACCCACAAACTCGAACGTCATCTGACTCCTTGATCCCAGTGTTGGATGGTCCAAATACGAAGCACCGCCCACTGGAATTTCGAAAAGAGAGACGGATCTCAAATTCGGAAAATGATGTGATGTCTTCAAATCCTCAAGAAATCATCAAGAGGATTCTGAATCCAACGACGACGTCAATGACGGGAATCTACAGTTGGATGTGGTCCACCTTGGCAAAGTACAGTAACCTACAGTAACCCGATGGCGTCAAAATGGTGAAGAAAGCGACAATCAAGGATATGATCGAGAAGAGGATTCTGGTGAGTTTTCAGAAGACGTCAATGTCATCTGAACTTCTGATTTTTCAGAGAAATGGAAGCAACGAGTGGAGTCACCACCCACTTCCGAATTCTGATGACGCATGATGGTTCCGAGATGTCTCCGATCCCACATTTTCGATTCGAGGAAGAAGGCCATCAAAAGACGTTTGGAGGATTCTGGAACCGACGACGACGACGATGAAGATTCAAGATAAGGAATTCGAGACGTTTCCGATCCCCTACTCCGCGTCGAAGCGATGAAGTCAGCGATGAAGTTTCGCAAGTTCTGTGAAGAATAAGAAGACCAAAGCGTTTTTTGGATCATAACTCATCAGGTGAAGTTTTCTGGTTTTCTCGGGACGGTCTTCGTCGTTGCTGTTCTGTCACGATTCGTGATTCTGATTCGTATTGCTCGGAAGTGCTTGACTGAGAGATAGCTGGGATACTGTAGTTCCTTTCCGACCCCCCCCCCCTCTTTTAGAAGAGAAATGGAGCTTTTTTGAAATTCTGAAAGGTCCGATAGTTCTGATAACTGTGTTGGACGCTAGCAGAGTGATATTGGATTGCCTTCCCTTCGGGTGTTTGGTAGACCTTACGTCCTAATTGCTGCCTGTATCACAGTTGGATGAGCTGGACTTGACCTTTCAGATTGGGAACTTTTTGGCTCTCTTTTCTGTAATATCTATCTGAACAGACCCCCCCCCCTCTTTTAGAAGAGAAATGGAGCTTTTTTGAAATTCTGAAAGGTCCGATAGTTCTGATAACTGTGTTGGACGTTAGCAGAGTGATATTGGATTGCCTTCCCTTCGGGTGTTTGGTAGACCTTACGTCCTAATTGCTGCCTGTATCACAGTTGGATGAGCTGGACTTGACCTTTCAGATTGGGAACTTTTTGGCTCTCTTTTCTGTAATATCTATCTGAACAGACCCCCCCCCCCCTCTTTTAGAAAAGAAATGGAGTCTTTTTTGAAATTCTGAATGGTCCGAAGGTTCTGAAGACTGTGTTGGACGCTAGCAGAGTGATATTGGATTGCCTTCCCTTCGGGTGTTTGGTAGACCTTACGTCCTAATTGCTGCCTGTATCACAGTTGGATGAGCTGGACTTGACCTTCCAGATGGGAACTTTTTGGCTCTTTTTTTGAGTATGTATCTGAATTGACCCCCCCCCCCCAAGTTTTGTGGTTGCTATTCTTTTCCGATTTTTCTTTCAGATGATCAATGGCGTCGTCGGCTCCAGCTTTCGCCTTTGGCTCCCAGTCATCTTCAGCTCATCGAAGGACCATTCGACTTCCTATGGAGGCGATTTAGGATTCAGAAGACGGCGTATCAATGAGAAAGATGGTTCGACAGTCACTTCTATCGAAATCGAGTTTCAAGGACTAAACCAGGGACTAAGAAGAATCCTGTCGGCAAGAAGACCGGTGGGTCCTAGGCGAAAAAATATTCAACGTTCTTATGTTGTTTTTTTTCCAGAAGATCAACGACGTCATCTGGTTCCAATTGGCTTTGACCGACCACCACCGACCGCCTTCGACTCATCTGGCCTTGATGGACTTTTCGACTTCACAACAGATGAGGGATCCTGAAAAAAACACAACGAGAAGATGCTCCAGTGGTAGTAAGATGAGGAGGAGAGAGCTCGATGCCGTCCGTCCAGCCCATATCGATGCCAGAAGGAGGCGTGGAGTGGAAATGTCGCCAAAAAGTTAGCTTCGAAGAGTGACAATGACTTCTTGCATCATCGGCCAATCAGATGATCAAAAGGATCAATGGCTTCGAATTGAGAAGGTACAGTTACGAGTTTTTCAATGCAGGAAAAACTGGCTCCGAGAAGTTTCGCAACCAGACGTTTCTCAACTACGACATTTCACAACTCACATCAATTTCGCTACCGGTCATAAAAAAAAATCCATGATTTTTGTAGAAAGTTCACATCAAAATTCCAACTTTTCAAGTGTAGGCCATAACCTGGGATAGTTCACAACACCATCAATCCTATTCAACCTTAATGAACGAAAAGAGGACAAGCTTAAAAAGTTACGAAACGTCCAGTTTCGAAATGTCTTGGTTGCGAAATCGACGTGAGTTGCGAAACGAGTGGTTGGGAAACGTCGTAGTTGCGAAATGACTAGGGGCGAAATGTCCCGGAGCCGAAAAAAGGAGCCGATTTTCGCGTCTTCCTCCTTTTTTTTTTGTATTTTCGTTGATTTTTCGAGTCTAATTTTTTTTCGTTCCAGGTATCAAAACGCCACCAGTCTCGAGGTTCGATCGTGGGGAGCGAGGCCCATGCACATTAGGATAAGGTTAGTTTCACGCTACAGTAATCCGGTCAAAATCAGCCAAAAGGCAAGAAAGTCATGTTTTTTCTGATCGATATTCGATCGATTTTTGGCTTACTTTAGCTGACTTTTTTTTTGTTATTTTTTGGCTGATTTTCGACCAATTTTCGACAAAGATTTCTGGCCAAATTTTCGACTTTTGGCTAATTTTTTGCTATTTCTAAACCTAATATTCCCTTCTTTTCCAGGCGATGATCGTGCGAGTAGCAGTTACAACGTCTTCGATGTGGTTGGCGGTCCCAAGGAGAAGCACATGAAGGCGTGAGATCTTCCCGAAACCGGAGTTGAATTGGGCAGGACGACGTCCATTTTTGGTGAGTATTCAGAAAACGTCCACGTGGACGTGGATATTTTCTAAACCTAATTTTTCTCATACTTTCAGATTACCGAAGGATCCGACAACGGTGTTTATTGCTTCCGGCTCGATTGGTTATCCTCCGATGGGTTTTTGGTGTCCTTGGAAAGAAGACTTGGTGATGTTCGATACCTGATTTGTTGGCTGCAGAAGAAGGAAGAAGATGGCTAACTGGGACACCGTCGAAATCCGATTTTGTCGATTATGAAGAGAAAAGAAGACTTTCCTAACCTCCTCCTCTATATGACCCCCCCCCCATTCATTTTTTTTTACTGTTTCCCTCTTCCTGACTTTGGCCGTTTCCCGTCCGTAACGAGTGTTCTAATTAGAGTCCTATGCTGATTTGACCTGGCGGAAGATAGGCTTACAGTGCACTCGGCCCGTGTTCCAGCGTAGCCCCTAGCCAGGTCGCTCACTTTTTTGATCAGCGGTAAAATAGGATATCACTCTGATAAGGAAGGCAATGGTTAAATTGTTAATCAGGTCATTCTGGAAGGGATCTAAGCGCTGATCCCATCTGACGATGAACCTGTTGGTGACTAGAATAGTAGCCGATAGTGTGAAGCAGATGGCCTTTTGGCCCCTTTTATTCTGAAAGGGATGACTCTGGTTGACAGAACTGGAAGGGGGGAAAAGTGGAAATTTTGGATGGGGAGTTAGTTTTTGACGTCTCTCCCCCGTTGTGTTAGTGACCCTGCTTTTGAAAGCATTTCTTTCCCTGAAAGAGTGTTCCGTGTTGCCTATGCTGATTCGAAATGGCGGAAGATAGGCTTACAGTGCACTCAGTGAGTGTTCCAGCGTAGCCCCTAGTCAGTCTCAGCGGATTAGGTTCACGGTTCCTCTGAAAGGGAGGGAATGGCTAACACTTTGGGAATTGACTGAAAATTCTGACATTTTGGTCATATTTGGATCTTTTGGAATCTCACTTCTTAACTGATGATCGTCCGATGATTTTAAGAAGAACTTCAACTTTGACTCCAGATGAGAAGAAGAAGAAGCGATCGGGAGAAAAAACTGGGAAAGCAAGAAGAGTTTTCAACCATTTCAAGGTTAGTTTGGGATATTTTAAGGTGATTTTTCTTAAAGGAGGATGCCGGTCAAAAATTTTTTTTGCTTCAACATATGTAAAATTTTGTCCTGATTTCGAATATGATAGTGAAAATGCTCAAAAATCTCTCTAAAACCCTGAAAAATTGCTTAAAAACGGCCGTGGCCTAACTCTCGGATTTTTCTCGGCCACCGCATTTTCAGATTTTTTCACCATTCTTTCAGATTTTATTTGTGAAAATCATGAATCTTTGTTGTTATTTCGCTTTTTTGTTTGGTTTTCACAAAAAAAAACCTGAACAAATGGCTTTTAAAAAATCTGAAAATGCGGTGGCCGAGAAAACTCCGGGAGTTAGGCCGCGGCCCCGGGAGACCGTTCGGCCGAAAAATGGTCGTTATGAAGCGAGTTTTCAGGGTTTTGGAGATATTTTTGAGCATTTTCACTATCATATTCGGAATCAGCTCAAAATTTTACATATTTTGAAGCAAAAAAATTTTTGACCGGAATCCTCCTTTACGGTGATTTTTCTTAAATAACCCCCATTTTTCAGGCTATTGCCCTTCTCGATCAACGCCTTCAAAAATGCATTAATTCCACATCGCTGACCAATTTCAACTTCTTCTCCGTCGCGTCGAGATGTTGTCAAGAAGAGTTGGGGAGGATTCCGAATAAGATCAAACACTCACCACCTGCTCTACAGTACCTTGTGGACGCCTCGAAATTCGACGAAGACTACATGACGTTTTCAGAAGGGTACAAGGGGACGTCAGACGATTTTGAAGAATCGGAGAAGACTAGAAGACGGCCAAGAGATGCATCGGATTCTGGAGAATGACGACACCAAAGAGATTGAGGACTCTGAAGACGTTGGATTTGTCTAGAAGATAGTCATGAGAAATCCGATGAAGATGAGGAATCGGAAGACAAAATCAAAGTTTTCGTTGAATCCATGCAACGTGCTGGAAGTTCTGAAGACGACGCCGTTGGATGCACTCAAATGAATTCAAAATCCTATGAAGAATCAGTTTCTGCAATTTTGGTGAGTATTCAGAAGACGTGGATATTTTCTAAAGCTAATGTTTTTTTCAGATTTCGAACGGCTCGAGGACGGTGCTCATAGTTTCCGGCTCGTGTGGTAATCAGAAGAATCCTTGGTGCTCGATTTCTGATTTGGTGGAATCAGAAGAAAGAAGTCAACGTCTACTTTGGGTCCGGAGAATTTCAATTTTATGGATTTTGTTTTTTTTTGTCAGGCCTGAGAAAAGATAATCAGGCCTGTAATCTGTTGGACGTGGACTTCTATTTTACTTCTTGGGGGGCCGCGTGGGGGACATCCCAGTTTAGCATTTTTCAGGAAAAACAGCACTTTAAAAGTGCAAAATTAGAGAGTTCCGGGCTGAGATTTTGGACTTGTTCACTAGATAATAGGACTATTTGATTTGGACTTGTGGACTATTGGACTACTGTACTGGACTTTTCAAACTTGGACTAATAGGCTGGCCGGCTGTACTCTTCTAATATTTGGACTAACCTAAGGTTGGACTATTACACTTGCACCTTGGTTTATTGAGTTCAATTTCTGGACTGTAAAGTGGACTAAAAAAATGGACTTTTCTTTAGATAACCTGGACTAATTCATTCAGACAATTTTTGTCTGAAAATTGGGCATCCGTGGACTTTTGATTTTGGACTATTATTTTGGAATTCAGAGGCCTGAATAATCTGGCTTTTAGGCTTATTTTATGGACTTCAAGAATTGGATTATTGTACTGTTGTAGTTGAACTTTCAGGATGTTTCCTTTGGACTCGCTGACTTGAGTTATTAGGCGTCTAGACTGAGATTTTAGATTGTAATTCTGTGGTCTCCGTTGAACTGTTTGAAAAGTTTGAGAAACTAATATGAGCAGATATTTTTAGATCCGAAGCGACGGAAGGATTGAATTCGTTTTTTAATAAATGCTATTACAAATTTTCGTAAAATTTTTTTCTCGATAATAATAAATATTTTTGCTCCCGTGAAATAAAGTTGAAAATGATCAATCATTGAAGGTCTAAATATTGGCGGAGAATATGGAGACTAAGAAACAGAAAAAACGTTTGAAAAATCGTGCTCCAGCGCACTGGTCAAATGGAAGAGAAAATCATACTGATTTTTTTTGCAAAAATACTTCCATTTGACCAAATGCACGGGCCAAATGTACCGCCCTAATATAAAACATAAAATTGTCAGTGGGGCGCACTTGGTGATTGCAATGTGCAAGTGGCGATTGTGCTCTATTGAGAATGTGTACGGAATTCTCAATAGAGCGCAGAAGGTGCAAATGGTGCAAAGTGAGGTGATTAAAGTCGGTTTTTATTATCATGCAATAATGAAAAAGAGATCAACACAGAAAAAAGTAAACAATAAAAATGAAAAAAAATACACAAAGAAAGCGGGAAATTTGAAAAAAATTACTTCTTGCGAAATTCCTCCGCGCATTGGTAGTAGACGTCCGAGAGCGTGCGAAACTCAGGCATCGATTGACGGAATTGTTCAGCGATCACGTCGTTCCGCCGTCTCTGGAGCTCGTTCCGAAGGAGCATCACTGCGTCGAGTTGGGCTTCGCGGAGTTTGAGTTTTTTGGAGCACTCGATTCGCGAGGAGAGGGCGATCTGGAACAATTTAAACGGGTTAAAAGGGGAATTTCGAGCATTTGGGGAGGTGGAGGGGTGATTTTTAGTTATTTTCGTTTTTTTTTGTGATACTCAACACTTCAACAAGTCAAGAGATGCCCAGTGGAATCTGAATGCTCACCATCTGCTCCGAATGATTAAATAATTTCCTCGCTTGTCTGTTTGATACGTTGAGATGGTCCGCTGGATTGAGAGGTGGCCGTTGGAGTGAGAGTTGTGAGACATCCATCATACTCCCAGTCGGTGAAGCAGCAGTGTGGAGTGACGGTGAATACGCAGTGTGGAGTGATTCTGGATTGGAACCGGAGCCAGAGACGGACCGTGCAGGGTAGGTTCGAATAGGAGAAAGCGCTTCGTCGTTCTCTTCTTGAGTGTGTTCGGAAGCGTCGCCTTGCTCTCGAGGTGGTGAATCAAACTGAATATCCAGGTCATCCGGTGGTGCCTCGGGAATATTTCGATTGCCTTCATTGTGTTGGGGGCTCAAAATTGGACTGAATCCCTCAGGTCTCTCCTCGGGAACATCGCGATAAGCATCGTCAGATTGGGCACGGTTTCGGTTCCTCCAGCTCTCATCGTGACGAGTCGAATATGGACTACGTTGGAATTGGTTTGGCTGCTGATATGGATGCTGACGGGGGTTCCTTGCGTTTCGGAACGGCGGAATCCTCCAATTTTCATCTGGTGCTCCCTGAGTGTTGTAGTAGACTCCATGGCAAACCAATTGATCGATGTGGGCGTTTTGTATTATCACATTCCTCGCATCCTGAAAATTAGGAAAATTAGGAAAATTCTCCAAAATTTAAGGAACTAAGTTTTTTTTCGAAATATTTGAAAACACACAGAAACCCAAAAATTAGACAAGTTCTCAGAAAATCACTTACGAAGCGTCTTTGAGGGCGTCGGCCACGGTTCCCACCGAATCGGTACATCTGAGTCAGAGTTGAACACCGAGAAGAAAGAGTCAATGAGAAGAGGAAGCCAAGAAGAAGAAAGAAAATATCGACGAAATACCTGAAAATCGAAAAGATTGGGTAAAGGCGTACAAAAAAGAAGGTGTCAAAAAAAGGGAAAAAAAGGGGGAGTTAGATGGAGACTGAATCATCTCCTTTTACAGTCTGGACAGAAGCCACGTGGTTCCACGTTGCATGACTCCATTCTTCGAGAAGAATCCAAAAGGTCACTTAACAAATTGAACATTTTTGTTTTCTTTTTCACGTAAAAATTGAAGAATTATGCCAACGCACACAAGTGTCACACGCACTGTTGTCTATGCATTGAGAGTCGAACGTTGGAACGGCGCGCGTAGCGCAGTGGGTAACAGTGCTGCCTATGAAGCGAGGGTTCGGGGTTCGAAACCAAATAGTGTCAAGATTTTTTTAAGCCTCATATTGAGTTCTAGGATGTTTTGATGTTTTTTCGAATAGCCAAAGATGCCGTAATTTTGTCATGAACAGAAGAATCACTCTAACTTTGTTAAAGTTGTTTTCGCTGGCCTAACGAAAAAATGAATTCACAAAACAATGTTTATAAAAAAGCAATAAAAATTAACGAAAGACAGAAGAAAAGTTGAAAAATTCGACTATTTGGTCATATTGTCTGGGGACATTGGAAGAGGTAAAGAAATCCGCGAGATTCTAAGATTGGAGGGATAAAAGAATTTTTGTAGATACTTCAAGGGGCCTTTCGAAATATATCTGCTTTTGACTGAGCGGTGATTGACAAAAATCCAAAACACATGAATTCCTACTGTTGCGGGATTCTGGAATCGACGTCGATTGTCCCGATTTTCAAAGGCCTCATCATGGATTCCGGGAAAACGGGAGGTTGGGTGATGGATGATCTCGTGTTGTATTTTTTTGATTTTCTTCCATCAAGTCGAATATTTTCATGTCTAGATGACGATTTACCGATTGGAATCCGTTCAAATTTCCAGAAACCTATCAGAAATGACACCACTTTTTTCTCGATTTTCAACGACCGCCCGTTGATTTCGAGAGATTCGGGATCGAGTGGAGAATGAGAAATTGCTGCATGTATGGAATTTTTAATCCGCAAAGTTGTTCTATGCTATGTCTAGATCACGAGTCAACAAGTGGAACACGTTGACATGATCAAAAACCATCTGAAATATGTCATTTTCCTCTTAAACTCAGTGTTCGGAATCATGCGGTGGGTTTTGAAATTTAGAACTAATCCTTGAATGTGCCCATTGATTTCTGAAACTAGTTTTTTTGGAACTAATGTACCCGTCCTCATCCCGTTGTTATCAATTACCAATTACTAGTGAGGATTTCGAGGGTTCGATCGAGAACGAAAATTGAAATGACCATTCTGAGTTTTTTCCATAGAAAGTCTTGCTTACATGTAAGAATGTCGAAAATCGCAAATTGAGATAATTTTCCCGCCGCGGACTTCTGGAATCGACGTCGATTTTTACCCGTATTTTCAAAGGACTCACGTTGATTTCGGGAAATTTGGGATCTACGTGTAGAATGAAATTTGCAAATACCCTCGAATGTCTCTCCATAGACACTTTTCACATCATCTGAGATTGAAGAAAATCCAAAATTCATGAATTCCTACTGTTGGGGAATTCTGAAAATCACGTCAATTTTTTCGCCCTTTTCAATGGCCTCATCATGGATTCCGGTGAAATGAGTTCTCAGAAAAGAGTGAAAATCGAAAACACATCTCTAACGTCTAGCTTTTACCTTGTTTTTCAAGTATATGTTCGTATGTGGTCATGTCCCAAGAAGCGAGGACCCGTCGCTCGCCGACCCCACCAAATCGAGCAGCCGACACCTCACGGGTTCCGCCGTCCACTATGTTTTGTGTGCGAAGTGGGCGGAGCCTATTTCTAAATTGGGCTTCAATCGATTTTGGGCAATTTTCGTCGGATTTTCATGTGGTGAAGACCGACACTAGGGTTTCAGAAGATGTAGAATCCGATTCTGATAATGAAAAAACGCAAAAACAATGGGAAAATCCGATTTGAGACGAGTTCTTCCTCGATAATTGCATGATCCTTTTTTGATTATTTTTTCAGCAGACGATACATCTATATTCTGAATCCATAATTGAAAAAATTCTCAAAAGTCCGAAATTATTCAGAATGCTGAAAATCCTTTTATCCTTCTAAATCTTTCTGAAATTCGAATTTTTCGATTTTAAAGCCAGACTTTTCAAGAGAAATTGTTTCAAATTTTCAATATTTTTTTTTAATATTTTTTTTTCAAGTTGAATTTAAGTTTATTCCTGATGTGATCCTGCTTGTCCAGATGTCTAAAGTCTGAAAATCTGCTGAAAACTCAAAAACCTACTGCTTGATCTAAAAATCAAAATTTCTCAGCGAATTCCTGACGATGGCATTTTGTTTTTATACCAAACGATAGCTCTTTTTATTTTCTACAACTTGAAAATAATGAATCGTTGAAATAATCTCGAAATTCGGCTCAAAAGAGGCAAAATTGATGCTCCGATGTATTGAGGTGTGCAAGTGCGCTCCACCGAAATGGCCTGATTTTTGAATTTCTACAGCGATTTTCAGTGAATTTCAGTGGATTTCCTGCGATTTTCTTTGATTTTTATGAAATTTTCTCAATTTTTTTTGGTTTCAGGGCTTCATCAACGTCTTCAGGATCTTCAAAAAGTGGTTTTCCGATTGTTTCGCGGTTAGTGGGCAGTTTGAGCGGCAATTTTCTTCTCCGCCCATATTTCTTGAATTTCAGAGAAAAAGAGCAACGTTAAGCCGATGGAAGAAAGGAAAAATCAAAGATAAGAGCGGTTAGTCACACCAGATTCAGAAAATTCTTCTCCGCCTCATGTTTTTCAGATCGCCCCTCGTCTTCGATGCTCAAAATGGCCAAGTTTCTCAAAAAAAATGTGAAAAATGTCAACTTTCAGTCTCAAATCGCTGAAAATCGATAATTTAGAGGAAATTTTCGCCGAAAATTTGAATTTTTCGCGAGAAATTAAGCTGAAAAATCGCCAAATTTGACTGGAAAAATCTGAAAAACTGAAGGAAAAGTGTAGAAATTACAAGACAGATAGAATTTATTGAATACAAAAAATCATTGAGAATGCATAAATAGAATAAGAGAGAGGCGGTACATAAAAAAAATCATTATACGAAGCACTATAGACAGACAACGACAATTGAACATTTGGAGAAACTCAGAAAACAAAGTTTTTGAATTCTCAAATTAGAAAATCAAAAAATTTGAATTCTTGAATTTCCAAAATTTTCACAAAAACAAACGATTAATTATCAAAAAGGAGGCCTCATAAAAAACATTGTTATTTAGGCTCCGCCCACTCAGTAGTCTCCGCTCCCTGGCCATCGTCTTCAGCTCCTTCAAGTCGCCCTCTCTTGACATCTGGCTCTCCAGAATCTCCGACGTCTTCTGGATTCTCATCTTCTTCGTCACCAACGTCTTCTGGATTCTGAAGGCTTTCATCATCGAATGCGCGCTTCAAGGACGCGGATTCTGGTTGTTGTGGTGGTTGGGAGAATTCGTCGAGACGGCCGATTCCGAGAACCTGGAACAGTTTTGAATTTTTTAGAATTTTTGGGATTTTGGAAACGTCGGGAGCCTTTCGAATCTACTAGGATACTCCAGGCTCAAATCCTAGTCTCCCAAAAATGGCCTAACTTTTCGAAAGTTGACTAAAAATATTCTCTCACCTCCGTACTCTCCGACCAACCAGCATGCTTCATTTCTTCCACCATCACTCGCCAACCTCGCTCCGTCAACACCTGTAAATTTTCGTTGTTTTGAAGATTTCGAAGACAAAAACTTACCTCTTGGAGACCCTTTTGGACATCCGGAGATTTGAACCATTCCACAATTTGTTGCTCCTGAACGACCGCCCGTCTCCAGTCCCAATCGATCGCATCTCTGGCACTCGGATCCATTTTCAGCCCGTGAGCGAGCACGAGAATCCGCATGAGATCATACGCAGAGAGCGCATGCGAGAAGATCATCTTCGCATTTCTCTGAAAAAAGGAAAATCTTCTCAAAGTTTTATAAATTTTCGAATGCCAAAATCTCAGAAATTTCCAAACTTTAGGAATCTCAAAATTTTCAAAAACTCTAAATTTCCCAAATTTCAGAATCCAGAATCTCCATACTTGTTACGGGCCGGGCCGATGGAGCATTTTCTATCGGCCCGGCCCGGCCCGGTCGGCTCGGTTTTTTGGGTTCAAATTTTCAAAGTATCGATTTTTGAGCAAAAAAATCGAAATTTTCAAAAAAATTTTCTTCGAATTTTTGATATCGGGCCGGGCCGGGCCGGGCTGACCCGGGCCGGGCCGGGCAGGCAAATCACAAGTATAAGAATCTCAGGGTCACAGAAATTGGAACTCTCAGAATTCAAAACTTCAAAATTCAGAAACGATTTTGATAATTTTCTCTTCAATCCTCCCCCAACCGAAATTGCATACCATAAGGCTCGGATTGAACACGTTTCTCCAAGGCGTGAAGACGGATCTGATCGGGACCTCGTCCTTCGGAACACCTTTGACCCGGAACGTGACATCGTTGGATCCTGGCGATCCCAAATTGAAGACGCTCGGCTCGATGGAAACCACAGTCCATTTGGAGCTGTCCAGTCTGAAACAATTCAAGTATGTGCATGTGATACGGTAAGAAAGTGGAAACTCACTTCATAGACCGGAGCACCTTCGAAGCACCCTTGTCAGTCCCTGGAACGGCGAATATTGTGACGTAGACCACCGCCGGACCAACTTGTTCCGAAAAGACGTTCGGATCGCGAACCAGACTCGCACGCAGCTCCATCTGTAAAAAAACCATACAATTCCACGAGTATTTTCTTTTGTTTGGAATGATTTTGGGGAAAAATCCTTTTGGGAAAAGGAGAATGTTTTGGCAAAGAAAGACTCACAAATGCTTTCGTCGTCTCAGACCATGCTTGAGGGGCCCGGTAGGAGTAGATCTCGGGTTCATACTCGTCCATTTTTCTTTTCGAGAAGCCAACGGAGGGGAGGTCGAGGATGCCTGATGAAAATCGAAAATATTGGGTAAAGGGGTACAAAAAAGAAGGCGTCAAGAAAGGAAAAAAAGGAGTTTGGAGAGTGAAAGGAAGGTGTCAAAAAAACGGGAAAAAACGGGAAGTTTGATGGAGACTGAATCATCTCATTGTGCAGTCTGGACAGAATCCACATGGTTCCACGTTGCATGATTCCATTCTTCGAGAAGAATCCAAAAGGTCATGTTATAAATTTGACATTTTTCTTTTGTTTTTACGTAAAAATTGAAGAATTGTGCCAACACGCTCACGTGTCACACGCACTGTTGTCTATGCATTGAGAGGTGAACGTTGGAAATGGCGCGCGTAGCGCAGTGGGTAACAGTGCTGACTATAAAGCGAGGGTCTGGGGTTCGAAACCAAATAGTGTCAATATCTTTTTTTAAGGCTCATATTGAATTCTTGGATGTTTTGAAGTTTTTTTTTAAACAATCTGAATGCTGAATCTCCCAGCTCCATCGATTTTTGCATATTCCGAATTCTCGATTTCCATTTTTTCCTATTCCAAATTTTCAGAAATCCGATTCTTCACGTCTTCTGTATCCTCTTTCCATTTTTTTGTGTCTTTCAAACTACTGTATTTCTTGAAATCGAAAATTTTTATTCAAAACAAAAATTTCGAATTTCAAAAGAAAAAAAGTTTCGAGGAGTGTTACAGCAGAAAGAGAGCATCGGGATAGTCGAGAAAAATTTGGATTTTTTGGGTGAAAAATTAAAAAAAAAATTGACGAGAGAACAGGGGGAAAAGAAGAAGATCAGAAAGGGAATGAGGAAAAATATGGAAAAAAGGGGTCCGGGGGGCAAAAACAGGGTAAAAATTAACTGAAAACCTGGGTTTCTAGGCTCAAAAATCGCATTAAAAAAAGAGGAAAAATGGCACAAAAACAGGCAAAATTTAGATGGTCCCATCCATTGGCTCCGTCCCTTCTGGCTCCAGTTCCACTTCCATTTTAGGCTCCGCCCCCGGACCACCGTCTTCAACTTCTTCTTCAAGTCGCCCTCTCTTGGCATCTGGCTCTCCAGAATCTCCGACGTCTTCTGGATTCTCATCTTCTTCATCTCCAACGTCTTCTGAATTCCCGCCGACGTCTTCTGGATTTTGAAGGCTTTCATCATCGAATGCGCGCTTCAGGGAGCTGGATTCTGGTTGTTGTGGTGGTTGGGAGAACTCGTCGAGACGGTCGATTCCGAGAACCTGGAAAAAAGTTTTGAATTTTTTGGAATTTTTGGGATTTTGGAGACGTCTGGAGCCTTCAGAATCCTCTAGGGCCATCTGGAGCCATCTAGAATATTCTGAAGGCGACGGAGGGATTGTCTAGTCGTCTGAATTTCTAGAGCTCCAGAATACTTCTGACGTCTTCTAAAGCCTTCTGGAGCAATCTGACGTCTTCATAGCCGTTCAGAAAACTTCTGAATCCTCCTGACGTCATCTGGAGCTTCAGAATTCCTTTTCGGCCAATTTTGGCTCATTTTTTGCTCATTTTCGCTCCTGAATCCTTCCGACGCCTTCCGAACGTCTTCTGGACCTCCAGAATCCATTTTTGGTCCTCCCAGGTCAATTTTGGCTCATTTTTCGTCATTTTTGGCTCCAGAATTCTTCCGAACGTCTTCTGGAGCTCCAGAATTCATTTTTCGTCATTTTTCGCCTAATTTTTGTCTAGAATCCTCCAAAATACCTCATGAATCTGATTAAACGCGATTTGACGTAGGAAATTCTGCGCCGACGACGTCAAATCGTGCTTCTGCTCCTCGGTGATCGAATCCAAAACGTTGGTTTTCAATGTCGGCTCACAGGGGTCCAGGAGAAATGCTGCAAAAATTTGAATTTCAAATTTTCTCTTTTATTTTGGGCGGGAAATTTGAAATTTTGAACTTTTCTAGGCTAAAAATGACCTCAAAACCCTTCAAAAATTGTCCATTTTTCGTTAAAATTTTCGTATGCATACAGAAATTTCAAATTTCCAAAATACCGTACCATTGAATAGATATCCAGAAGAAAATGCTTCCAGAACCCGTTTGAAGGCTTCTAGCGGTCGCAAAGTGCACGATGTGGAGCTGATGATGTTGTGTATGATGAGCTCGAGTTTCTGAAAAAAATTTCAAATTTTTGGCGGGAAATTTGAAAATTTTGGGTGAAAATTGGCCGAAAATGACTCAAAATCACTCGAAAATCTTCAATTTCGGAGCTTTTTAAGCCTAATTTTTGGCTATTTTTCCGTATGCATACAAAATGAAATACTCCATTTTTGGCGGGTAATTTGAAAATTTTGGGTAAAAATTGACCTAAAATGGCTCAAAATCGCTCAAAAATCTCCAATTTTGCATACTTGTCGCGGGCCGGGTCGGGCCGGGCCGGGCCGATTTTGGTCAAGTATGCAATTTTGGACCATTTCAAGCCAAATTTTTTTCCAAATTTTCGCAGATTTTTCCGTATGCATATAGTCAATTTTTGAGCCAAAAATCCTTACATAATCCTCCAAAACCGTCCAAATTGCGTGACGAGAGCGGGCGTCGCGGAACAGACGGACCACTTGTTTGCACGAGTTCAGATATTCTCCGTGGCACTGAAAATAGGGGAAAATTATGGTTTTTAAGCAAAAAATCTCAATTTTTTAACTATTTTTGGGTCGAAATGGTAATTTTTAGTGAATTTTGGGGACAAAAATCCAATTTTCTGGGTTATTTTGAGCAGGAAAATGTCAATTTATCGCTGATTTTGGTCCGAAATAATCAATTTCGACCGAAAAATGTGATTTTTCGAGAAAAATCTTGTTTTTCCGACTAATTCTTAGCTCATTTTTCATGATTTTTTGGTCAAAAATGTATAATTTTGAGCCGTTTTTGAAATAAAAAGTGGATTTTTCGATCATTTTCAGCTCGAAATTCGTTATTTTCTGTCAATTTTGACCATTTTTAGCTCTAAATTGATCGTTTTTGGTCGATTTCCGTTTGAAAATTGTAATTTTTGTATCATTTTGAGGCCAAAATCAGTGATTTTCGGTCATTTCTGATCTAAAAATTTCTATTTTTACTATTTTTTGGTGAAAATTCATCGTTTTAGACAATTTTTGGCTCATTTTTCATGATTTTTCGGCCATTTTTGGTCAAATTTTCGTAATTTTCGACTAGTTTGGGTAAAAATAAGCCAAATTTCATCAATTTTCCACTATTTTAGCTCAAAAATGGTCATTTTCAACTCAAAAATTTCCAAATTTTCCCTCAAAACCTACTGTATACCACTCGCATCTGCGATTCTGTCGATAGACCTCCGCACAAGCCATTTTTTCGGGGAAAGTCGATTTTTCGAGCTCTTCTTTGTTTTGGAATTGTGGAGAAGTACAGGCGATACGGAGGTACGGTTCGGCGAAATTCGGATGACGGACGATGAAGGAAATCGCGGAATTCGGGTCCATTTCGATGGAGAGATTGGTCTGCAAGAAAAATGTTGGAAATTTTTTGGGATTCAGATTTCTCCAGAATCCTCCTGACGTCTTCTGGAGCTTCAGAATATATTTTTGATCATTTGAAGCCAATTTGGGGCTTGTTTTTGCTCATTTTGGTACTTTTGTGCTCTTTTTTACTTAGAATCTGTTCTGGAGCTCCCTGAATCGCTTCAGAAGACGTCAAAGTCAAAATTTTTTTTTTAAATTCAAAAAATTGCCATAATCTCCAAAAAATTCCCTATCGATCTGTGTAATTTTCGTCAAAAATGGAACAGTAGTTTTTGAGAAATTTGGGTTTAAAAATTCAGAATTTTTCGGAGAGGTTTGTCTTCAGAACTCTTCCAACGTCTTCTGGAGCGTCAGAATCGTTTTTAGGGTCATTTAGCGTCATTTTTTGCCTATTTTGAATGAAATTTTCGTAATTTTCTGCCTATTCTTGCAGTTTTTTTCCTCCAGAATCCTCACAACGTCTTCTGAGGCTCTTGAATCCATTCTTGCTCATTTTAAGCCGATTTCGGCTTATTTTTCGTCATTTTCAATAAAATTTTCGTCATTTTTTCTCCATTTTTGCAGTTTTTTTCTCCTGAATCCTCCAAACGTCTTCTGAAGCGTCACAATCGTTCTTAGGGACATTTTGACTCATTTTTCGCCATTTTCAATAAAATTTTCGTCATTTTTCGCCTATTTTTTCATTTTTTTCTTCAGAATTCCTCCCAACGTCTTCTGGAGCGTCAGAATCGTTTTTAGGCTCATTTTGACTCATTTTGCATCATTTTTAATGAAATTTTCGCCATTTTTAGCCTATTTTTGTATTTTTATTCCTCCAGAATCCTCACAATGTCTTCTGGAGTTCCCGAATCCATTTTTACTCATTTTTGGCCGAATTCGGACCATTTTATGTCATTTTCAATGAAATTTTGGTCCTACCGACGTCCTTTAGACCAATTTTGGTTTATTTTGCGTCTTTTTTCCTGCCAATGGCTCTAGAATCCATCTGAATTTCTCCGAGGCCAATTTTTCATCATTTTTTGCTCATTTTGGGCCAAAATGCTCCAAGATCTATTAGACGTCTTCTAGACCAATTTTGGCTGTTTTCGCCGGATTTTTCGTCGTTTTTTCGCTAAAACAGGCCAATTTTCACCTAAAAAACACCTACCGTATCCACCTCCTTGAAAACCTCCACAATCTTCTTCAGCTTCTCAGAACTTGGCTCCGACGTCATGTGAAGCCACATCTCCACACAATCGTCTTCTCTCAAATAAGTGTTCTTCGCGTAGACTCCCAATCGGCGTAGCCCGGTAAGCAGAGGTTTTCCAGAATTTTCGGAAGTTTTGGTGGTGACGTCTTCTGAAGGATTCTGGGCTTCTGAAGGCTCTGGAGTCTGCATCGTTCGATTAGCGACGGAGCCAAAAATCGCTTCAACTTCCTTGACGAAGCTTTCGGTATTCTGACAATGATCCATGCCAGGAAACAGTGATTCGTATTTCTTCTCCAAAGTACGCTCATCGATTATCGCGGAATTCTGAGCGACGATATCGTGACTTCTCGTGAACCATTGAACCCTGTTCATCGTGGATCCGAAGGATGATTCTGGTGGAGATTCAGAAGACGTCACGTGTTGGCGATTTTTATTCTTATTCTTGGATGGTTTTGGAGAAATCGAGATAGTGGGGTCGATTTTCGTTTTGTAGGATTGACGATGGCGGCGACCCTGGAAAAATTGGAAATGTTGGATTTTTGGAAATTCTGTATTTTGGGATTCTGGAGATGATTTTTCCTTCAAAACTACAAATTCTAGATTATTTTTAGACCGAAAAAAAAATGCACATTTTGATAACAAAAGTTTCAAAAATCCGATTTTCGGTCAATTTAGCTTGAATATTTTTTCGAAATTTTTGATTTTTAAATTTGTTTTCGTCGATTTTCATGATTTATGAGATCTTTTTAACGATTTTAGGGTCATTTTCAATCATTTTTAGTACATTTTTCATGATTTTTCCGTCATTTTTAGCGATTTTCGGGTCATTTTTCATCAATTTCAGTCCATTTTTAACGATTGTTGACTAATTTTTCACAAAATTCGAGTTATTTTTCATCATTTTTATTCATTTTTGGCTGATTTTCAGGTCATTTTTCATGATTTTCCAACCATTTCTAGTGATTTTTGGGTTATTTTCTTCAATTTTGACTCATTTTCCAAAGTTTTTGACTCGATTTTCAGGACTTCCGGGTCATTTTCATGAATTTTGGATCATTTTTGATCAATTTCAGGTCATTTTTCATGATTTTTAAGCCAATTTTTATAACTTTTGGGTCGATTTTGACGATTTCCGGGTCATTTTTCATGATTTTTGAGTCACTTTTGATCAATTTTGACTCATTCTTATTAAATTTTGAGTCAATTTTTATAAAATTTTGAGTTATTCTTAACAATTTTAGGTCATTTTTCTTGATTTTCAAGCCAATTTATCTAATTTTTAGGTCGGTTTTTACGATTTCCGGGTCATTTTTTATCATTTTCAGCCATTTTCCTCACCTTAACATGCACATCCTTGGCATTCGGATCCGAAAAGCTACAATCACAAATTCTACAATGAAATTGGATCAATTTTCCAGTCGCATCTCTCTCCTCATCCACATAATCCGCTCCCACCGGCTCCACTTTCTCCTTTTCCATCATTTCCCGTACTCGTTCGTCTTCCACTTCGATTTCTGGCGGATCTTTGGGGAATGACGGTCGACCGACGGACGAGACCGCCCGTGCCACTTCTCGCTTCTTCTCCTCAATTTGTCCGGTGGAGTTGAGAACGTGTCCGCCGACGAATTGAACCGTATTGATGCCGATCACTCTGGAAAATTAGAATGTATTAGAATGCTCCAGAATCTGGAAAATTTTTTGAATTTTCTGGAATTTTTGGGATTCTGGAGACGTCGGGAGCCTTCAGAATCCTCTAGGGTCATCTGAAGCCATCTAGAAGATTCTGAAGGCGTCGGAGGGATTGTATAGTCGTCTGAAGCCTTCTGGAGCTTCAAAATTTTCGAGGATTCTCGAGATTTCTTCTGAAGCCTTCTAATGCCTTCCGGAGCTTTCTCGAGCTCTAGAATCCTTCTGACATCTTCTGAAGGCTCCTGGAGCTTTCTGATGACTTCAGAGCCGTTCAGAATCTTTCAGAATCCTTCCGACGTCTTCTGGAGCTTCCAGAATCGTCGGAAAACCCAAAACTCGGCTCAAAACGACCGAAAATGGCCTTAAAATCTCTCAAAATTCGCTAAAAAACGAATCTCGTCGTTTGGATCGTTTGAGCCTTCAGAAGCCTTCTGAAGTCCCCAGAAGACGTTAAAGTCAAAATTCTAGAAAAATTCAAAAAAGTGGTATATTCTTCAAAAAATTCCCTATCGATCTGTGTAATTTTCGTCAAAAATGGAACAATGGTTCTTGAGAAAATTGGGTTTGAAAATTTAGAATTTAGAATTCTTCAGACGTCTTCTGGAGCTTCTGGAGGCCAAAAAGACTTTTCAGACGCCTTCTGAACCGCTCAGATTGCTCCAGAACCTTATAAAACTCGCCTGACGTCTTCTAAAGCTCCAGAATTGTTCTGAGACCGATTTAGGTCATTTTTAATGGATTTTTCGTCATTTTTCACAAAAAATACCCCTATTTTCATGCTAATGACTTCAGAATCCTGTGTCACGTCTTCTGCCTCATTTCGACCCAAAATTGATCGTTTTTCAAGGTTTTCAGTGGAAATTTTGACGATTTTCGACCAATTTCGGTCAATTTTTTGCTCAAAACGGCCTAAAAAATTTCAGGCTTTTTCTGGGTCTAAATTCTTCAATTTTGATGGTTTTTCGGTCTATTTTGGCTCATTTTTAACGATTTTTCAGCTAAAAGAGCTAATCTGGCCTGATTTTTTCACTTAAAAACATGAAAAACCCTCACTTCTTAGTGCCGGGAATCGCCTGCTGATGCCATTTCGGTTTTGCCTTCGTCTCAATCGGTCCATCCTCTCCTGGAGCGATAATCGTCGGCACGTCTTCCGGCACGTATTTTCCCATTTTCTTGTGCAAATTCGCCGTTTTTTGATGTTTCCCGCCTCTGACATGAGCCAAATACGTGTCCTCTCCGGTACATGTGATATTGCACAAGTCGCAACGATAGGATAGCTGAAAATTGGGAAAACTTGGAAAATGTTCCATTAAAAATTTGAAAAAATATATGTAAAAAATCACTTTAAAAATAGAAAAAAAATTCAACATTCAAAAATTTTCAGTTAACAATTTTTTCGCTTTTTAACATTTTTTGTCAAATTTTTTTTTAGTAAAATTTTTTTTGAAATCTCAAATTTCCCACCTTATTCCTGGCCAAATGCGTCTGAGGTTTTCCCATTTTCTCGCTTTCCTCTCGTTTTTTGTGTGCTTTTCCAGCCAAATGCTCCTTGTAGGTGATACCGCCGGCACACGAGACCTTGCATACCTGGAAATTGGTGAAATTTAGGGTTTGGTGGTGGACATTTTGGTTTTTTGAGTGAAATTTTGGGTTTTTGAGCTATTTTTGGGTCGGAAGTGGTCAGAAAATTATAATTTTCATGATGAAAATGGTTGAAAATTGAGGATTTGGGATTTAAAATTGATGAAAATTCATAATTTTTACATCGAAAATGGCAAAAAATGAAAAATTTTGGGCTGAAAATAGTCGAAAAATGAACTTTTTAGACCGAAATTAGCCAGAAATGACAAATTTTGAGCGAAAAAAAGTCGAAAATTAGAGTTTTTTGGTCAAAAATAACCGATTTTTATTCGAAGAATCGGAATTTTGGGTCTAAAATAGTCGAAAACTCGTGATTTTTGAACTGAAAATGACCAAATATCATCATTTTTCTCGATTTTTGATTATTTTCAGGCTTTCCAGAGCGATTTGGGCCCTTTTTCATAACTTTAAAGCTATTTTCGAACTGTTTTTAAGCTGAAAACCTTGAAATTCTCAAATTGGTCAATGGCACGATTTTTTGGATTTTACAGTATTTCCAACCATTTTACAGGATTTTTGAGCATTTTTAGACGTTCTAGACCACTTTTAGGCCGTTTTTCATGATTTTTAGCCTATTTTCAAACTATTTTCAGCCTAAAACATCAAATTTCATCCAAAATTTCCAAAAACCCACATCACAATAGTACTCCTTATTATCACCGCTTCCCTGCCGATAATGTCGATTCCACGGCGTTTTTGGAGCATTTTTTGAGTGTTGAGCATAGTTGTGAACAGCGCTATCGTAACCTTGATACTGTTGTGAATTTGAGTAATCTGGAAAAATTTTTTTTTTTGGGAAAAAATTTTTTTGGAGAAATTTTTTTTTCAAAAAAAAAAATATTGCTCACTAGGATTTGGATTTGGATTATATGACTGTCCTGGAGCATAAAAAGTGCTCTTTGTGGTGGTCGTGGTTACGGTGGTCGGGTAGGTACTGTACTGCTGCTCGGGGAGCTGGAAAAAAATTTTTTTGGAAAAAATTTTTATCTAAAAAAAATTAAAATCCTACTGGTGGTGGCGGTGGTGGTGGTGGCAATACAGCAGTTGCACTACCGTATCCATAGTCCGCATATGGGTTGACTCCTCTGTAACTTTGAGAAATTGTTTTTTTTGAAAATTTTTTTTTGCTAAATTTTTTTTCTAATATTAATTACTAACTGATATTGAGACTGCTGCTGCTGTTGGTGTTGTTGTTGTCCATGCTGACCCGCTACTCCATATTGCGGATTTCCATAGGCGCTGAAAAATGAAGAAAAAATAGTAAAAATCCATATTTTTTCAATTGAAAAACTCACTCATAACCTCCTTGATATCCTCCGTACATTATTACCTAAAAAAATGCAAAATTTAGCGAAAATCGATGGAAAATAAGCAAAAAATGAGGAAAAAAGGAGGAAAAATGAGCGAAAATTGGCTGAGAAAATTGGGTGTGCGGTGGGGCGCGATTGCATTATTTGGTGGAAAAAATAACGGTTTTCGAGGATTTTTTGCGATTTTCGGAGGGAAAACGACGTTTTGGGAAGAAAATAATAGAAAAAATGGGTTTTGGAGCAAAAAATAGGTTAGAAAACTTTTCTAAAACTTGGAAAAACTGTACAAAATAAGGAAAGTCAGGAGAGAAGGACTTCCGAGTGGAAAATTTCTAGAAATCTGGAATAAATCTAGATGAGATTGGAGTCAAAATATCTATGAATATTCTCCTTCAGCTCTGAACTTCAAAATTTTTTTCCAAACAAAAAAATAAACTCTTGATTTTCAGACTATTTCTGGATCTTTGGATATTCTCATTGTGAGCTGAGCTAAACTAGGAATTTTGAAAAAATATGAAAAATATGACTTCCATGGGTTTCCACCTAAATTTTAGCTTACGAACTCTGAAAACGTGAAATTCTAAACGGGGCACTGTTGCTTACCGATAGAGATTTGGGGCTCCTAGAATGAGAGTGCGGTACCTGAATACAACTTTTGATCCTAAAAGGATTTCCTGTATTCTCTGAGTTTGACTTTGTAGAAAAATTTAAGAAATTATATACTTCTTTCAAATTCTTGAGATATTCTAATTTCTCGAAAATGAAAGCTATATGAATCTTATGAATATACGAATCTTAAAAGACGGGCGGTTCAGAATAATAACACTTGGGTTGTCATGGAGAATCGAAGGGGAACGAGAAAAAAGAGAGGGGGGGGGGGGTGTCTAGGTTGGCTCTCTGGGGACTTGGAGCGCTCATTTTGTGGAGGAAAATTATGAATTTTGTCTGTCCCTCGTCCGCCTTACGAAGGTCCCCCAGAACTTTCAGGATTTGTGAATCAACTCGGATAATGGTCTGAATAATCAGAACTTTAGTCTGGAGCATTTTCTAGATGATACCGTATATTGCCGACCGCCGACCTCCGACCGCCGACCTCCGACCGCCCGACCGCCCGACCGCCCGATCGCCCCGATCGCCCCGACCGCCCGACCGCCCAGACCGCCCCGACCGCCCGACCGCCCGAACGCCCGACCGCCCGACCGCCCGACCGCCCGACCGCCCGACCGCCCGACCGCCCGACCGCCCGACCGCCCGACCGCCCGACCGCCCGACCGCCCGACCGCCCGACCGCCCGACCGCCCGACCGCCCGACCGCCCGACCGCCCGACCGCCCGACCGCCCGAACGCCCGACCGCCCGACCGCCCGACCGCCCGACCGCCCGACCGCCCGACCGCCCGACCGCCCGAACGCCCGACCGCCCGACCGCCCGACCGCCTGACCGCCCGACCGCCCGACCGCCCGACCGCCCGACCGCCCGACCGCCCGACCGCCCGACCGCCCGACCGCCCGAACGCCCGACCGCCCGACCGCCCGACCGCCCGACCGCCCGACCGCCCGACCGCCCGACCGCCCGACCGCCCGACCGCCCGACCGCCCGACCGCCCGACCGCCCGAACGCCGACCACGGAATGCCGACCGCCGAACTCCGACAGCCGACTTCCGACCGCCGACTCCCGACCGCCGACTCCCGACCGCCGACTCCCGACCGCCGACCGCCGTCTATCGCCCAAAAGTCGGATGCACGGCAGACAAGCGGCAGATGGACGGATTGCGAACGAACGAACTTTGAACAGAAATAGTGAAAAACTCCCTATTAAAAAAATTTTTAAACCCATGCTGTAGGTTATAACAAGTCTAGTATTGTCCCTGAAAACTGCTCTAAAAGATCATGTAAACACCTTTATTCATACATACTCAGAACCAACAAATTATCGTTTTTTCTTCTTCTTCTCCGTCTTCCTCGTTATATCCTTCCACTTCCCACCAACATACTCGAATTCCTTCAACACCTTTTCTTCTTCCCATGATGAAATAACATAGTGTCCCATGAGCCAAAACTTCAAAAAGTCATCGACCACACTCATCACAAAAAGTTCCACAAACCAGCGAAGAATGTATAAGTCAAATAGGACCGGCTCTTTTGGCGGGAACGCAGATGAGAGTAGACTGTGGAAAGGGCCAAAAAAGAAAAGGACCAATGCAGCTTTTGATAGGAATGGATTTGGCACAAATAGATAGTAGTTCCAGTTTTGAAAATTTAGAGATGCAACGAATAGGGAAGAAGGGATCACGATGTAGGAGGTGTAGACGAGGTTAGGTATAGTTAGCTGGAAAAGACTTATGGAATTACGATGATCTGTAAAGGTTCCTGATAGTCCGACCGCGACGAAAAACCGACCGCATCAAAAGTCCGACCGCGCAGATAGACCGACCGCGCAGCAAAACCGACCGCGCCGAAAGACCGACCGTGCCGAGAGTCCGACCGCGCCGGAAAACCGACCGCGTCGACAGTCCGATAGTCCGACCGCACCGAAAGACCGTCCGACCGACCGCGCCGAGACTCCAAGCGCGCCAAAAGACCGAACGTGCCGATCGACCTTCTGCGCCGACAGACCAACACCGCCGACCGACCGACCGCGCCAACTGATCGCGCCGACAGCCTTACTACGCCGAAAGACCGACCGAGCGAAAAATCCGACCGCGCCGATAATCCGACCGCCCGATCGCGCCTAAAAACTGACCGCGCTGAGAGTCCGACCGCGCCGAAATATCTACCGCGCCGAAAGAATGCCTGCGCCGACAGCCCGACCGCGCCGAAAATCCGACCGCGCCGAAAGACCGACCGCGCCGACAAACCGGACCAGTCCGGTCGGAGTTCTGCGCGTGTAAGTCGGCGGTCAGTTGTTCAGCGGTTGAAATCACAAAAATGGCGACACCAACAACTACCGTAATTTAAAGGGACATAGACATCCCGGAATACCTCCAGTTTCTTACCATCTCTTCTCCATACATCATCCAATTCAAAATATCTCTCAAAAACACCATCGATGAGACTATTGTAACAAGTTTCAACCAGAACACCTGTCTCCAGGTACACTCTCGATCCTTCATAATTTTCCTGCCAAGCATACAAAGAGCAGAAATCCATACTAGAATTGAAAAGATGATTATATTCATAGGAATGCGCATGACGAGCATGATGAGAAAAGTGGGAAAATATGTAATCTCGATTTTCTTAAATACGAGAGGTGTTGCCCTGGGCAACAATTGAGCAATACGGGGTGGTGATGCCAAGAGTGTGTGTAATTATGGGGTAGGGTGTGGAAAATATTTGTGGTATTTGGAGTAAACTTTTAGAGTTTTGATGCTGAACTTGAGGAATCGAAGATCTAGAAACATTTGAGGAAATGGAAGTAGGAATGATTTGGAGAGACGAGAACCCCGATTTCCGGCCGCTCGACCACTGACTGGCCGACCGGTGTGGAATGGAAGAAAATCATATAAAGTATGATTGAAGTTCAGTGATGTTCCTTAAACTTCCTGTAGCAGTCTTGTAGATCGTTTTCGTTGCGGGATATTGCCATGGTTAAGTTTTCGAATCCTAAACCTCAACTGACATTTCTTCAAATTACCCTAATGTCTATAATTTTTCCCAGCCGATCTCCAAACCGAAGTCAAAAGTCTAGAAGCTGAATACATTAAAATCATCCTTGAAGCACTAAAAATCTCGATTCCGGTGACACGAAAACCTATTGGATCGATTAGAGAATTCGTTCAGGGATACCATGATAATGTTCTTCAAATTTCGATGATCGATTTTCATGAGAAATTCATGGAGACTACGGTAGCTGCGACGATATTGATGGCAAGTACACTGACGGTGTTGTTGATGTTGAAATTCGAGTTCAAAAGTGAGTTTTTGAGGCGGGAATTTGAAAATTTGGAGTATCGGGAATCTGGAAATCTTGAAATACTTTAAACCTAAAATTTTGGAATTCTCAAAATCCTCGAATTTTGAAAAATCCCAAAAACAATATTTCAGAAAAATGGAGAAAACTTCTTGCCGAGATGCCAGTACCAGTCACCCAATCGTTCACCATCATCAGCTTGTTCCTTTTTATGTGAGTTGTTAAAGTTTCAGTTTGGTTACTGTAGTCATAGTAGTCTTACTGTTACACCCTCTGCAAACACGTCTGTTTGTCTGCGTCTGGTGTCTCTCTATCCCCCCCCCCCCCTCTCTATTACCACATGTGGGCAAAAACCCTTGGCGCCGAGGGGGTAGATCAAATGTTCCACACACACCACATGCCCTTTGTTCTGTGTACACCCTCCTTCCACTTTGCTGGTATTGATCTATTTCCATTGTATTCTGTGGCGCCAAATTGGGTGGTGTACTCCCTAACTGTCATTCTCATTTCATTTTTTGGTTCTTTTGTCAATAAGGGGGGTTTCATCGATTTTCCATTTTTTGGCACTTTTGAATCGTTAGCGTTTGTTTGGTTTTTTCTCTTGTTACTCTGTTGAATGACTCTGTATTTAAAAAAAAAAACTTGATATTTTTCCAGGGTACCAACCCCACGTCACTAGGACCGTCTGCGCCAGTGGTTCGTGGAAGATGGAAAACTGCGGACAAGGTTGTGGTACGTTTTTGGGTTTCTTGGAAGCTGCTTAGGCCGAAAAGTTGTGGATTCGTTCCGAATACATTTGCATTTTCATGCATCTTATAGATTCCCAATATACTGCTCGATTTACTGATTTGAAAAAAGTGTTCGGAAAAAAAACCACAATTTTCTATAATCTCGAAAGTTGTACTTTTCAGTACAACATATCTTTGATCTACATACAAATTTTCTTTTACAGGATCCGATCGATCGTAATGGGATGGATGGTTTGGATCGATGGTGCGACTCAATGATGCGAGGACGGTATCGATAGGATCGACGGGGCGAATCGAGTCGGGGTGGCGACGAAGTCGTCTGGCTAGTGTTGGATATGAGAACAGTATGTGTGTCTTTTTCCCATCTTCCCATGTAGTCTCCGGGGATATCGTCTTCCTAGCCTTTAGAATCTCGATCTTCCAATTCCTGAACTAGTCTATCCCTTCCCCTCTCATTTATTAATAAGTGGTTAGTGTTTCTCTATTTCGGAGTCTAGAAAACGAGTTCCCTTCGCGGGATTTCTCACTTCTTAAAAAGTGGTTAGTGTTTCTAAATTTCGGAGTCTAGAAAACGAGTTCCCTTCGCGGGATTTCTCACTTCTTAAAAAGTGATTAGTGTTTCTCTATTTCGGAGTCTAGAAAACGAGTTCCCTTCGCGGGGTTTCTCACTTCTTAAAAAGTGGTTAGTGTTTCTAAATTTCGGAGTCTAGAAAACGAGTTCCCTTCGCGGGATTTCTCACTTCTTAAAAAGTGATTAGTGTTTCTCTATTTCGGAGTTTAGAAAACGAGTTCCCTTCGCGGGATTTCTCACTTCTTAAAAAGTGATTAGTGTTTCTCTTCTTCGGAGTCTAGAAAACGAGTTCCCTTCGCGGGATTTCTCACTTCTTAAAAAGTGGTTAGTGTTTCTCTATTTCGGAGTCTAGAAAACGAGTTCCCTTCGCGGGATTTCTCACTTCTTAAAAAGTGATTAGTGTTTCTCTTCTTCGGAGTCTAGAAAACGAGTTCCCTTCGCGGGATTTCTCACTTCTTAAAAAGTGATTAGTGTTTCTCTATTTCGGAGTCTAGAAAACGAGTTCCCTTCGCGGGATTTCTCACTTCTTAAAAAGTGATTAGTGTTTCTCTTCTTCGGAGTTTAGAAAACGAGTTCCCTTCGCGGGATTTCTCACTTCTTAAAAAGTGATTAGTGTTTCTCTTCTTCGGAGTCTAGAAAACGAGTTCCCTTCGCGGGATTTCTCACTTCTTAAAAAGTGGTTAGTGTTTCTCTATTTCGGAGTCTAGAAAACGAGTTCCCTTCGCGGGATTTCTCACTTCTTAAAAAGTGATTAGTGTTTCTCTTCTTCGGAGTCTAGAAAACGAGTTCCCTTCGCGGGATTTCTCACTTCTTAAAAAGTGATTAGTGTTTCTCTTCTTCGGAGTCTAGAAAACGAGTTCCCTTCGCGGGATTTCTCACTTCTTAAAAAGTGATTAGTGTTTCTCTTCTTCGGAGTTTAGAAAACGAGTTCCCTTCGCGGGATTTCTCACTTCTTAAAAAGTGATTAGTGTTTCTCTATTTCGGAGTCTAGAAAACGAGTTCCCTTCGCGGGATTTCTCACTTCTTAAAAAGTGATTAGTGTTTCTCTATTTCGGAGTCTAGAAAACGAGTTCCCTTCGCGGGATTTCTCACTTCTTAAAAAGTGATTAGTGTTTCTCTTCTTCGGAGTCTAGAAAACGAGTTCCCTTCGCGGGATTTCTCACTTCTTAAAAAGTGGTTAGTGTTTCTAAATTTCGGAGTCTAGAAAACGAGTTCCCTTCGCGGGATTTCTCACTTCTTAAAAAGTGGTTAGTGTTTCTAAATTTCGGAGTCTAGAAAACGAGTTCCCTTCGCGGGATTTCTCACTTCTTAAAAAGTGATTAGTGTTTCTCTATTTCGGAGTCTAGAAAACGAGTTCCCTTCGCGGGGTTTCTCACTTCTTAAAAAGTGGTTAGTGTTTCTAAATTTCGGAGTCTAGAAAACGAGTTCCCTTCGCGGGATTTCTCACTTCTTAAAAAGTGATTAGTGTTTCTCTTCTTCGGAGTCTAGAAAACGAGTTCCCTTCGCGGGATTTCTCACTTCTTAAAAAGTGATTAGTGTTTCTCTTCTTCGGAGTCTAGAAAACGAGTTCCCTTCGCGGGATTTCTCACTTCTTAAAAAGTGATTAGTGTTTCTCTATTTCGGAGTTTAGAAAACGAGTTCCCTTCGCGGGATTTCTCACTTCTTAAAAAGTGATTAGTGTTTCTCTTCTTCGGAGTTTAGAAAACGAGTTCCCTTCGCGGGATTTCTCACTTCTTAAAAAGTGATTAGTGTTTCTCTTCTTCGGAGTCTAGAAAACGAGTTCCCTTCGCGGGATTTCTCACTTCTTAAAAAGTGATTAGTGTTTCTCTTCTTCGGAGTTTAGAAAACGAGTTCCCTTCGCGGGATTTCTCACTTCTTAAAAAGTGATTAGTGTTTCTCTTCTTCGGAGTCTAGAAAACGAGTTCCCTTCGCGGGATTTCTCACTTCTTAAAAAGTGATTAGTGTTTCTCTTCTTCGGAGTCTAGAAAACGAGTTCCCTTCGCGGGATTTCTCACTTCTTAAAAAGTGATTAGTGTTTCTCTTCTTCGGAGTCTAGAAAACGAGTTCCCTTCGCGGGATTTCTCACTTCTTAAAAAGTGATTAGTGTTTCTCTTCTTCGGAGTTTAGAAAACGAGTTCCCTTCGCGGGATTTCTCACTTCTTAAAAAGTGATTAGTGTTTCTCTTCTTCGGAGTCTAGAAAACGAGTTCCCTTCGCGGGATTTCTCACTTCTTAAAAAGTGATTAGTGTTTCTCTTCTTCGGAGTCTAGAAAACGAGTTCCCTTCGCGGGATTTCTCACTTCTTAAAAAGTGATTAGTGTTTCTCTATTTCGGAGTCTAGAAAACGAGTTCCCTTCGCGGGATTTCTCACTTCTTAAAAAGTGATTAGTGTTTCTCTATTTCGGAGTCTAGAAAACGAGTTCCCTTCGCGGGATTTCTCACTTCTTAAAAAGTGATTAGTGTTTCTCTATTTCGGAGTCTAGAAAACGAGTTCCCTTCGCGGGATTTCTCACTTCTTAAAAAGTGATTAGTGTTTCTCTTCTTCGGAGTCTAGAAAACGAGTTCCCTTCGCGGGATTTCTCACTTCTTAAAAAGTGATTAGTGTTTCTCTTCTTCGGAGTTTAGAAAACGAGTTCCCTTCGCGGGATTTCTCACTTCTTAAAAAGTGATTAGTGTTTCTCTTCTTCGGAGTCTAGAAAACGAGTTCCCTTCGCGGGATTTCTCACTTCTTAAAAAGTGATTAGTGTTTCTCTATTTCGGAGTCTAGAAAACGAGTTCCCTTCGCGGGATTTCTCACTTCTTAAAAAGTGATTAGTGTTTCTCTTCTTCGGAGTCTAGAAAACGAGTTCCCTTCGCGGGATTTCTCACTTCTTAAAAAGTGATTAGTGTTTCTCTATTTCGGAGTCTAGAAAACGAGTTCCCTTCGCGGGATTTCTCACTTCTTAAAAAGTGATTAGTGTTTCTCTTCTTCGGAGTCTAGAAAACGAGTTCCCTTCGCGGGATTTCTCACTTCTTAAAAAATGATTAGTGTTTCTCTTCTTCGGAGTCTAGAAAACGAGTTCCCTTCGCGGGATTTCTCACTTCTTAAAAAGTGATTAGTGTTTCTCTATTTCGGAGTCTAGAAAACGAGTTCCCTTCGCGGGATTTCTCACTTCTTAAAAAGTGATTAGTGTTTCTCTTCTTCGGAGTTTAGAAAACGAGTTCCCTTCGCGGGATTTCTCACTTCTTAAAAAATGATTAGTGTTTCTCTTCTTCGGAGTCTAGAAAACGAGTTCCCTTCGCGGGATTTCTCACTTCTTAAAAAGTGATTAGTGTTTCTCTATTTCGGAGTCTAGAAAACGAGTTCCCTTCGCGGGATTTCTCACTTCTTAAAAAGTGATTAGTGTTTCTCTATTTCGGAGTCTAGAAAACGAGTTCCCTTCGCGGGATTTCTCACTTCTTAAAAAGTGATTAGTGTTTCTCTTCTTCGGAGTTTAGAAAACGAGTTCCCTTCGCGGGATTTCTCACTTCTTAAAAAGTGATTAGTGTTTCTCTATTTCGGAGTCTAGAAAACGAGTTCCCTTCGCGGGATTTCTCACTTCTTAAAAAGTGATTAGTGTTTCTCTATTTCGGAGTCTAGAAAACGAGTTCCCTTCGCGGGATTTCTCACTTCTTAAAAAGTGATTAGTGTTTCTCTATTTCGGAGTCTAGAAAACGAGTTCCCTTCGCGGGATTTCTCACTTCTTAAAAAGTGATTAGTGTTTCTCTTCTTCGGAGTCTAGAAAACGAGTTCCCTTCGCGGGATTTCTCACTTCTTAAAAAATGATTAGTGTTTCTCTATTTCGGAGTCTAGAAAACGAGTTCCCTTCGCGGGATTTCTCACTTCTTAAAAAGTGATTAGTGTTTCTCTATTTCGGAGTCTAGAAAACGAGTTCCCTTCGCGGGATTTCTCACTTCTTAAAAAGTGATTAGTGTTTCTCTTCTTCGGAGTCTAGAAAACGAGTTCCCTTCGCGGGATTTCTCACTTCTTAAAAAGTGATTAGTGTTTCTCTATTTCGGAGTCTAGAAAACGAGTTCCCTTCGCGGGATTTCTCACTTCTTAAAAAGTGATTAGTGTTTCTCTATTTCGGAGTCTAGAAAACGAGTTCCCTTCGCGGGATTTCTCACTTCTTAAAAAGTGATTAGTGTTTCTCTTCTTCGGAGTCTAGAAAACGAGTTCCCTTCGCGGGATTTCTCACTTCTTAAAAAGTGATTAGTGTTTCTCTTCTTCGGAGTCTAGAAAACGAGTTCCCTTCGCGGGATTTCTCACTTCTTAAAAAGTGATTAGTGTTTCTCTTCTTCGGAGTTTAGAAAACGAGTTCCCTTCGCGGGATTTCTCACTTCTTAAAAAGTGATTAGTGTTTCTCTATTTCGGAGTCTAGAAAACGAGTTCCCTTCGCGGGATTTCTCACTTCTTAAAAAGTGATTAGTGTTTCTCTATTTCGGAGTCTAGAAAACGAGTTCCCTTCGCGGGATTTCTCACTTCTTAAAAAGTGATTAGTGTTTCTCTTCTTCGGAGTCTAGAAAACGAGTTCCCTTCGCGGGATTTCTCACTTCTTAAAAAGTGGTTAGTGTTTCTCTATTTCGGAGTCTAGAAAACGAGTTCCCTTCGCGGGATTTCTCACTTCTTAAAAAGTGATTAGTGTTTCTCTTCTTCGGAGTCTAGAAAACGAGTTCCCTTCGCGGGATCTCCTGCTTGTTAATAGGTGGTCCGATGTTTCCAATTTTCGGAATCTAGAATCACTTACCATAGCCTCACTCCCGCCCTCCCCTACTTCTTCTCCCTTTACGTTCTATTTCTCAAATAATTTTTTATTTTTCAGACGGTTTTTGGGTCTACCTTTTTCGCACAGTAATCGCTGGGCTCTTCTGGGAGTCGCGGCAAGGATCATGCTCCGTGTGTGGATATACAAGTTTTCCTGACATTTTGCTCTGTTGGGTGGTAGAATGGGTTGAGCATGGCAGCGAAATTTGGTTGAACGTATGGGTAAGAGCTAGAATCTATTTGGGAAAATTAAGCAAGCGGCGCAGTTTTGAATGTATTGTTGAATAAATGATGTTTACATTGAAAATAGCGATGTTTTGTCAAATATGGTGTTAAAATACGGTGTAAAAGGGTAGGTTAGACAGCGATCGGAAAGCGGTTGGACGGCGGTCGGTCAGCAGTCGGTTGAGCTGCTTTGTGAGCGGTCGGTCAGCGGTCAGCTTGGAGTTGGCCAGCAATCGGGCAGAGATCGGTAGACGGCAGAGTGGCAAGGAAGTGAAATTTTCAAAGTCGGAAGTCGAAAGTCGAAAGTCGAAAGTCGAAATTCCTTGCAACTCTGGTAAGCGGTCGACTAGCAGTTGGGCAGCAATTTAGACAGGGCGGTAGGCCAGTGGCCGGCCAGGGATCCCCTAGACGTTGGTCAGTACGGTCGATAAGAAGATGGGCGATAGTCGGACGGCGATACGCTGAACCGATTGTAGAGCGGTCAGCTCGCGATCTTCCAGCGATAGAGCAGAGATCGGCTGGCGGTCGGCTGAACAGGTTGTTCAGCGGCTGGTTTGCTTTCACCAAATGTCGGTCAGCAGTATATCCACGGTGGGCCAGCGGCCAATTTGCGATCCAAACTG
Source organism: Caenorhabditis sinica (assembly GCA_963932045.1). Lineage (NCBI taxonomy): Eukaryota > Metazoa > Nematoda > Chromadorea > Rhabditida > Rhabditidae > Caenorhabditis > Caenorhabditis sinica. Next base: position 19,144,247 of record OZ009942.1, on the reverse strand, counting down.
GTCGGCCAGAAGGTCAACCAGCTGCCGGCCTTTAGGCTATTCAATTTTCCACCACGAAGGTGGATTGTGGATTCTTTTTCTGATAGTGAGGTGGATAATTGCTGGCAGCAGAGGCAAGAATAATTGATACGTGGATCCAAGATTTACAAATCGGAATTGTCCAGAAGGCAAAAGGCACTATTTCAGAGTTTGACTCTATCCAACTTGCTTTGTTAGGTAATTTTCAGATGGAATTTTTAGTATTCTGACACAGTAATTTCCAGGCAAAGGACTTCAAAAAATAGCAATGAAATTGGAAACCCTTCTATTACTTTGTCTCAATTTCATCGTTCTCATCTCCGCTCAATCCGATCGTCAATGTCTTCACTGGTTTCCGGAACCCGTCAGTTACCGTATGCCTGCGGATCATTCTCAGTTAACGCGGGAATTTGAAATTATCGATGATTTCATATCGGATCGAAATTTGAGTGAATCGAATCAGATTGTGGAGGACTATGTGATAAGGACACTGAATTCTGGAGGATCCGGAGGATATGGGGATATGGTTTCTATTGTTTTCAAACAGTTGGTTGGTGGTTTTTTCTGAATCCCTGAATCTCAGAATTCCCTATTTTCTCACATTTCCAGCCCACCGTCCGTGAACTAATCATCGCCGTCTTCTGCATCATCGTCTCCGTCATCATATTCTTTATCATCTGGAAACTGGGACTCTCCGAATTTTTCGATCTTCTCGGAATTCTTCTCCGCTTCGATCAATACCGCTCAGGACTTACCATCATTTCCATTTTCTGTTGTCTTGGTCTTCTGATTTCAACGTCGAATTTGCGGACGTCTTCTGTGAATATCGTTCAAGGAATCTCAGAATTGGAGTTGAAACATGACGAGAGATTTATGCGTGAGTACTGTAGTTTAGGTGGCCTAACTTTTCCGACTTGAAAAAGTTCGGCCATCTGAAACCTTTTTTCAGGCATCCAGGATAGAGTTGCTCGAAAGCTGGAAATGGTTCCGTGTCTTTTCGAACGGGATTTTGATAGAAATAGCAAAAAATGGAGGGTGATTGATCGATACTTGAATGCAACTGTGAACAGGGAAATGTTTGATAAGGTGAGCACAAAATAAGTGTTAGCAAATTTGAGATTTGTCGTCAAATTTGATGCCTGGTCCGCAAACAACATAACAGACACGCTTACGGACAAACGCAGAAAAAGTTGAAAAGTGGCGTCAAATCTGATGTCAGATCCGCAATCACTGTTTGCGGACCTGGCATGAGACCCGACGCCAAGTAACACTTTTTTTATGCAAGAAATTCGCAAAATCCAAACTTTTCTTTTCAGATCCACAAGAGGATTCCCAACCCATTGGATCTTTGGAACGAGGTTTTATTGTCGTTCATTGGTAAACGCGGTGCACTGGACATTTATTCACAATTTATGCCATGTGCGGATCTTGGGTTCATTCTGGACCATCATTGGGCGTTGTTGAAAAATAAGCTGTTGTTTAGTGAGTTTTTTCCGTCGTTGACTCTTTAAAGGAGGACTCCGACCAAAAATTTCGATTACTTCAAAACATGTAAAAATGTGTGTAGATTCCAAAAATCATTATAAACACGCTCAAAAATTGCTCCAAAACCCCGAAAATGCTCTCCGAAATGAGCAAAAATCACGCGAATGGTCTCCGGGGGTCGTGGTTTCTAGTTTCCCAAAAAAGGGGCGGAGCCAGCCAATCAGCGCCATTGCAACTACGGAATCGAATCCTAAGCGTTAACTGACATTTATTCAAAGCACCATAATATCTATAATTTTCTTCCAGCCGAACTCCAAAACGAAGTCAAAAATCTGGAAGCCGAATACATCAAAATCATTCTTGAAGCACTAAAAATCTCGATTCCGGTGACACGAAAAGCGATTGGATCGATTGGAGAATTCGTTCAGGGATACCATGACAACGTTCTTCAAATTCCAAAAATTTCGATCATCGATTTTTATGAGAAATTCATGGAGACTACTGTAGCTGCGACGATATTGATGGCGTGTACACTGACGGTGTTGTTGGTGTTGAAATTTGAGTTTAGGAGTGAGTCTTTGAAGCGGGAATTTGAAAAATTGGAGAGTTGGAATCTGGAAACCTAGAATTTCTGGGAACCTAGAATTCTGGAATTTTGAAAAATCCTTAAAAAAATTTTTTAGGAAAATGGGGAAAACTGCTTGCCGAGATGTCAGTACCAGTCACTCTATCGTTCACCATCATCAGCTTATTCCTTTTTGTGTGAGTTTTGAAAATTTCAGTTTGGTTACTGTAGTCTAGAAGGGGCGGAGCTTAAGATATCTGAATCTAGTCAGGTCCATACTTCTTTGGAAGCCCATATTTTTCTGATTTTCTAGAATTTGATTCAAAATTGATTGAGTTACAGTAGTTTTAGTGTAGGACCCCTAAAAGTGGGCGGAGACTAAATTTTTGGCTATTTTCAGAGCCCTCATAACCCGTATCACGTTCACCGTTCTAGTCCATCAACAAGTACTCAAAAACAATTTCGGCACATTCAAAAAGGCGAATCCTGTGATAATTTCGGAGAATGGATGGAATCGATCAATAAATTATGGAGAATTATTGGATGTTGACAGTACACCACAGTCAATTGAGGGAGTACGGTTGTTCAAATCAACTCGGAAATTCAATGAAACCGTCGAGAAATTGGTGGAAATTATGAATTTGGAATATGAGAAATATGTGGAGACGTCGTGTCGAAAAGTGGAGGAGACGATTGAGAAAGTTGAGGAAATGATTAGGAAAAGTGGATGTCGGAATGAGCAGTTTTTGGGGAATATGACACAAGCGTGAGTTTTTTTTTGAATTCGAGAAGATTCTAGCCGCCGTCGTTCGGTAAGCGGACGGGTTTTTAGAGATTCTCGGAATATTCGAACTTCGCAATCCCAATTTTTTCCAGAATCCACTCCGCCCGAAATCAAATCTGCACCTACTTCACTTATCTCCAAAAGAACCCCCTAAACCGTACCTGGATCTCCGACACCGGATTCCAAAAATGGGTCGAGGTCCTGGTCCCCCTGAAAGGTCATCCAATTATCCGAAATTCGTCCATCGAAATAGTTCATAATCCAATGCAAATCTATTTGGTTTTCGAGAATCCGTCAAAAAAATTGCGACCTACAGTACTCGAAAATATGCTCGATATGGCTATTCGAATTGTGTCGATGGCTCCGTTATTCTTTGTAATCTCCATCTATTTTATGTGCATTTTGCCAATGTTGATGAGTGATGAGGAAGGGGATTCTGGATCAGATGAGACGGCGTCGAAATCGAAATCCAATTCCGAATCGAAATCGTGAGTTCATTTCTGCAGTTTTCCGTGAGCGTGTCCGTAGTGGTGTTTGCGGACCCGGCATCAGATTTGACGCCAATGTTTGAATTATCGTTGTTTTTCAGATCCAGCACGGAGCAAAGTCGAAGCAAAAGCCTGAGCAATGAGAAGGAAAAAACTTTGTGAAAAAATAAATATTTTATTCTTGACTGAAAATTCGAAAAAAAAAACACTATATTAAAAACCGGAGAATCGGTTAAAATCGGGTGGGGCGGGAAATTCAAAATTCAGAAAAAAGTTATCAATAGAGCACACTTTCTTCTTCTCCATTCACCACGGTCTCAAATTCTTCTTATCCGATAAATGGGAGGAGTCACTACTGTAGTTACATCGATATTTCCCCGGGGCGGTCTCCTCGAATTCGGATACTGTAGCCTGGCCGACATATTTGAAATCGTTCATAAGGATTTCGTGACACGCGCCAATCGAGGCTCCATGACCGACGAGGACTAGGTTTCCTGGAAAAATGTTTCAACTTTTCTTTCAGAAAATTTCTTGTTGCAAGCGCGCTCTATTGAACTGAGAGTCCAATAGAGCGCATTTGCATTTCCATACCTTCATACTTCTCAAAAAGCTTCCGCAGAGTGTCTCCAACCCGTTTTACACATCCATCGTCTCCGCATGGCTCTTTTGGAAGGGTGTACTGTAATAAGGGAAATTTGATCTACCGACCTTTGGCGCCCCTTCCGTGTACTCCTCGTGGACAAATTTCGAAAATTTTGAAAATTGTCCACGAGAAATACACAAAGTGGCGCCGGAGTCCCATAGATCGAAGTGCTTCCATTACAACATTGCTCCATTGAGAGAATTGTTAAAAAATTTTGATCTACCAAAAAAAAATTTTTTGATCTACCAAAAATTTTATTTGATCTACCAGAAATTTTCTCAAATTTCCAATATTGGAAAAGCGCTCCATTGCAAAAATGTGATCTACCCCACTTTGGCGCCATCTTCGTACACTCCTCGTGGAAAACTTTTGGCGTCAAAGTCCGGTAGATCAAATTTTTCTGAGAAATTTTTCTCAATGGAGCGCAAATGCTTACCCTCGAATAAACGGGGACATAATCCGTATCCACCAATGGAAACTTCTCGGCCAATTTTTCGGTTTCCCAAAATCCGGGAGGCTTCTCACACAGGTAGAGTGCCTCGCAGAGACCCCCCTCGGCTTTGACTCTCAGCCCATTTCGATCTTCTATAATCGTCGATGCGGTTTCGATGGTCCTATCGAATGGAGAAGCGAAAATATGCGAGATTTGAGCGTTCTGAAAAATTGAATTTTTTCACTAAAATCTCTCTAAAATCCCTCCCAGACTTCCAATTTCCATGAATTTAGACTTTTCTAAATCCCGCGCAAAACGTAGATCAAAATTTGACCTACCTTGAACCTTGCTTTACACTCTCTCGCCTGTTGCTTTCCCCTCGCACTCAACATGGAATTGTCCGACGCCAGACCATCGGCACCTTTCATATTCCGCCAGTTTCGATTGACGTTGTCTTCGCTGAAAGAATTTTGAATTTGGCGGGAAATTCAAAAATGGTATTCGTGGCCTAAGATCCGACAACTCGGCCACCTTTACTTTCAGACTGCGCTACCGTAATTTAAAGGGATATGCTCCGATTTTCAAGGAAAATGATCCTTTAAACTACGGTAGCCCTAGTGTGGAATAACATTTTCGTGGCATGGCCGAGTTGTCGGATCCTAGGCCAGCGATATTTTTTTTCAGGTTACTGTAGCGATTCCTTACCGTTCAGCATGTCGAACAATCCAAATCTTCCGGGGATAGGTGATGGTCATTAGTGCACTCCTATAGTAGAGATCAGCAGGTTTCAGCAGCTGGAAAATTAAATATAGGGGGAACGTATTCTAAATAATACTCCAAGAATCATAATGAAAATGCTCAAAAATCGCTTAAAACCCCCAAAAAATGGCTCCCAAATGAGCAAAATCGTAGAAGCTGTCTTGGATTGAGTTTCCCAAAAAAAAGGGGCGGAGCCGAGCGCAGAGATTGGCTGCCGCACGACTGCAAGGAGGCTCATTGGCTGACTCCGCCCCTTTTTTTTGTGAAACTCGGCCACGGCCACCGGATACAACTTCTGCGATTTTTGCTTATTTGGGAGCCATTTTTCGCGATTTTTGAGCATTTTTTCGTCGGAATCCTCCTTTGAAGGAGGATTCCGGTCAAAAATTTTTATTGCTCTAAAATATGTAAAAATGTGCATAGATTCCGAATATCATAATGAAAATGCGCAAAAATTGCTCTAAAACCCCGAAAAATGGCTCCCGAATGAGCAAAAATCATGCTAATGGTCTTCGGGGGCCGTGGCCGAGTTTCCCAAAAGAGGGGAGGAGTCAGCCAATGCGCGTCTTCGCAGTCGTGCGGCAGCCAATCACTGCGCTTGGCTCCGCCCCTTTTTCTGGGAAAACTCGGCCTCGGCCACCGGATATAACTTCTGCGATTTTGCTCATTTGGGAGCCATTTTTCGGAGTTTTGAAGCAATTTTTTGAGCAGTTTCATTATGATTTTTGGAAACTATTTTTAGAATCTGCCAATATAGCCGAGAATCCTTTTTATGTCAATTTTGCAACTTTTATTTCCTACCATTTCAAACTCTTCAGCTATCAAGTTAGACTCGGAATACTAGACAACAATATTTACTAAATTTCTAATGGAATCCTATTTATATATGAACTCAAGAAACCAGTGTTACTGAACTCTAATGATTCGAAATAATACAAAAAATAAAGTTGGTCCTTCAAAAAAAAACAAAACCAAGAGAAACGAAATGACGTCATGAAGGTATTTGTATATGAAATTGAATACCAGTGGTCAGACTGGCGATCAACGACACAAAGAAAAAGTGATGACGAAATGTTTTCTTTCGAAATGTTTTATTAAAAAAGACACAGAGAAAAAAAATAACGAAAAATTATTATTACAGGAAAGAATAAGGAGATCGGGACAGGGAAAATGAACAAAAAATTCTAGAATTTCAGTGAAAATTGGTCATTTCAAGGTCCAAAATTCTTCAATTTTCACAACCGAAAATTATAAATTTTCGGTCAAAATCAGGCTCATTTCTCCCTAAAAAACGCGGGATTAAACTGTGAATTATATGTTTTTCTTCCTCGTTTTTCCTCCTCTTCCACTCGTTTTTTCGCCTTTTCAATCTTTTCTGGATGTAGAAGAGCATACTGTCTCGACTTCTCCAATCGCTCTCTTTTCAGTCTTTCGTCTCGCAATTTTTCAATTTTTTGTTTTCGCTCCCTATCGTATTCCTTCTCCAGACGACGTTCTTCGGAGCTGTCACGGTCGCGATGCTTTCGTTTTTCTGAAAATGAGACGAGTGGAGGCGGGAAATTTGAATTTTTTAGGTTCCTGTCAAAAAATTTTATTGTCCTAAAAAAAATGTGTGTAGATTCCGAAAATCATGGTGAAAATGCTCAAAAATTTCTCCAGAACCCTGAAAACGCGCTCCAAAATGAGCAAAAATCACGCAAATGGTCTCCGGCGGCCGTGGCCGAGTTTCCCAAAAAAGGGGCGGAGTCAGCTAATCAGCGCCATTGCGATTTACTAGCAGCTAATCACAGCGTTCGCGTCCGTAATTGCAATGGTGCTGATTGGCTGACTCCGCCCCTTTTTTGGGAAACTCGGCCACGGCCGCCGGAGACCATTTGCGTGATTTTTGCTCATTTTGGAGCGCGTTTTCAGGGTTCTGGAGAAATTTTTGAGCATTTTCACCATGATTTTCGGAATCTACACACATTTTTACGTATTTTAAGACAAAAAACATTTTGACCGGAATCCTCCTTTAAAATCTGAAAAGTGGGCGGAGCCTCTTTTTGGGGGTCCCACCGGAGCCAATGTTCAAGATTTTCTGGCATTTTTCACGCATTTTCATTGTGATATTTGAAATCTACACCAACTTTTACATATAGTAGAAAAAATTAGAGAAAATTTTTTGAAAATTTCCAGAATTCTTCGTTGACGTCTTCTGAATCCTTCTGAATCCCAAATCTTCAGTTTAGGCCAAAATGACACCGTCTAGACCAGAATTTTGCAAGAAATTCGATTTTTTCACCCTCAAAATTCTCAGGTTCCTCAGAACATCAAAAATTCAGATTCCTCCTTGGACGTCTTCTGAATCCTTCTGAATCCCAAATCTTCATTTTAGGCCAAAATGACATCTTCTAGACCAGAATTTTACGAGAAATTCAATTTTTCTAGTTTCAAAAGCCCTACTTTTTTTCTTATCCTTCTTATGTCTCTTTCTCTGCGTCTCCTCCTCACTATCATCTCTCTTCCTCTTCTTCCACACAGGCAACGCATTTTTATCCTTTTTGATCGGCTCCATTCTCCTCAATGGCATCTCTTCGTACCACTCTTTTTTCTTCGCCAAATCATTCGTATTATCAGCGAAATACACTTGAATTCCCATTTTTGACTCCCATTCTCGTTTTTCTTGCGATTTTTCCGCTTCGTAATCCGCGTTTCCGGTGCCCAGATTTTTGCGTTCTTCTCGTTCGAGGTCCTGGAAAAGTTGAAAAGTTTTTTGGGGATCTTCAAAAATAGCCAGAATTCTGGATTTCCAGAAATCTCGCCTTTCCGAAAATTCGCAACCGGCCATTTCGCAACTACGACATTTCGCAAATCACGTCAATTTCGCAACTACGACATTTCGCAACCGTCCATTTTGCCACCGCGACAATCCGCAACCACGTCATTTCGAAACCACGAAATAAAGTGGACTAGTTGATAGAGTTGCGAAACGACTGGTTGCGAAACGTCCAGTTTCGAAATGTCTTGGTTGCGAGTTGTCGACGGTTGCGAAACCGACATGAGTTGCGAAATGTCGTAGTTGCGAAATGGCTCGATGCCGAAAATTCGGATTTTTCGAGGTTATGGGGTCCTAGGAATCTCTTTTTTTTCAGAATTTTTGAATTCTAGTATCTCATTTTCTGAGCTTCTGATTCTCAGAAGCCTTCAGAATTTTCGATTTTTCAAAATTTTTCAAAAATCTACAGTAATCCTTCCCCTACCTGAAATAAATTGACATGTCCCGTCTCATCCGAGATACTGACATCTTTGGATGTCGAAGCTCCGCCCCCTTCCCCCGCCAATCTCATTCCAAATACAGTATCCATTTTCTGATCTGCTCTCTGTCTCAACTGATTGATTCTCCTCTCGTTTTCCGCCTGAATTTGTCGATCCAAAACTCTCTGCTCCTCCTCGGCGGCCTTCCGTTCGTCCCGCCGAACCCTCTCCATATTCGATTTCGTTCGAACGTGCCATGATTTGTGATGGAGAATGTTCATCTGGAGAATAGAAGAAATTTGGGAGGGAATTTGATGAATTTTGAAAAAAAATTTGAGAAAAATCGGTTAAAAATGACCTAAAAATCTCAAAAATTTGAAAAATTTCAGTCAAATTTCAAAATCAGGATTTTCCAAAAATCGACTTAAAAAGGGGAATTTCTAAGGGGAAACGCGCTCCATCGCAATTTTGGCTGAAATTTGAATTTTCAGCTTTCCCGCCGTTTTGAAAACAGCGAAACATGTTTCGGTGTGTGCGTGGACTCCTCGTGGACAACTCGGACAGCAGTCGATTTGTCCACGAGGAGTCCACGCACCCACCGAAACATGTTTTGCTGCTCAAAACGGCGGGAAAGCTGAAAATTCAAATTTCAGCCAAAATTGCGATGGAGCGCGTTTCCCCTTCCAAATTCCCCCAAAAGTACTCTTAATTTTTCGATTTCAACGAAAATTCGAAAATTCAAAAAAAAAAAAACTTTATAAATAATATAAAATCTTTATTATCAAAGTACAGTAATTTATCACAGAAATTCCAAAAATATCGATATTTTCACATTAGACCGTCCGTTATTATGTCGTATCACAGCAGCAGATAATAAGAAAAATATTGAAAAAAAAATTTCCAAAAAAATTTTTCAAAAAAAAGTGCAATAGAGCGAAGTTGAAAAACACACCAAGAATATCTATGTAAAGCAATATATAAAAAAATAGCAATTTTTGGAAAAAATTTTTTTTTGAAAACTTTCGAAAAATCAATCAAAAATGGTAAATTTTCAACCAATTTTTTTGATTTTTGGCTCAAAATTTGGGAATTTTTTTTTCAATTTTTTCTTAAATTTTCAATTTTTTCCAATCAAATCGTGGGCACATATAAATGATTTATCGACTGGGCGAGTGCCATGGGGCGCATATGCCCCAGTGCTTCGTTACAGTACACCTCTTCTCGGTGGCGGAGGGGGCGGGAGTGCTCGACACGGGCGAGACGGTAGGCTCTCGAAGCATTGATCTGAAAAAAATGGCGGGAAATTTGAAAATTTGAAAATTCGAGGGCTCCAGAAGACGTCAAAAATGAATTTTTGAAATTCAAACTTTTTTTTGAACAACTATATGTAAAATGATGCGTAGATTTTGAAAATCATTATGAAAACGCGCAAAAAGTGCTCCAATACCTCGAAAATCGGTCCCCAAAAAGTGGGCGGAGCCAAGTTTCAGGACTCATTTTGGAGTAATTTTTCTGGATTTGGGAGCATTTTTTGAGCATTTTCACAACAATATTCAAAATCTACGCTCATTTTTACATAGAAAAACTCAAAAAAAAAAATTGTTCGAATTTTTTTTAGAATCCTCCTCGAACGTCTTCTGAATTCTTCTGAATCTCCTTCGGAGCTGTCCTAGATCAAAATTTTCTCAAAAATCCAAATTTTTTACTCAAAATCCTCTAAAATCACTTCTAAGTTCAAAAAAACCCGAAAATCCTTACCACTGTCAACCGTACCAACTGCGACAACTCGGACATCGTCACCAGTGCTCCATCGAAAAGGGGTCCGAATTCGAGGGCCGAAGCTGTATCGACACGTACTCTTACCATCTGAAACTAGGGGAAAAATTTTAGGCGGAAAATTCAAAAAAATTAAAAAAAAATTGGTTGAAATTGACCTACAGTAACCCAAAATGACCTTTTAGGCCTTTTCAGCCGATTTTGTGTCATTTTGAAGCGATTTTTTGAATTTTAGGGTTTTTCTAGGCAAAAATCGTGCTGAAAATGCTGAAAATCAATAAAAATTACCTAGAAAAGTCAAAAAAGATCAAAAATTCGAAAAATGCTTCAAAATCGTCGTGACGCCTTCTGAATTCCAAAAAAGCAAAATAGACCATTTCGGGCACAAATTTTTGATTTTTGGGTTATTTTTTATCGAAAATCATGATTTTCGGCTTCATTTGACCTGAAAATCGCGAAAAATGACTGAAACTCATTTTTTGAAAATTCAAAAAATTTCAATTTTTGGTCATTTTTAGGTCATTTTCGCCAATTTTCTCAATGTTTTGAGCCTTCCCGGGTCATTTTAAACCGAATTTTTCAAATTTCAAGTCAAATTTTTAGTATACCTTATCCCCAACGTGCTCCAACACTATCAGAACGTCGCAAAACTTTGTCGCAATCGTCTCCCTCGTGTAGACTTTACGGTAGTTCTCCGTCCACACCACATGCACTTCGTCGTTTCCAATGTGTTTCCATTTTTGTTGAACATCTCCATTCAGCCATGTCGACACGTGGAATATGCATTCCGACTCGGCGTCGGCGTAGTAGGGCGCACGCGATTCGACAGGAAGACCACCGTTGTAGCCCTCGTGACCGCGACCGACCTGGAAAAATGAGTTTTTTCAGAAGAAATTTGGATGAGAAATCGAGAAAAATGACCTAAAAATTTGAAAAAAAGAGTCCAAATATAGTCGGTAAGGGTTTTGACAAAAAATTTTGTGGCCCGAAAATCATAAATCTCGACTCAAAAATCGAAAAATTTTCGGCACCCCGACGTTTCGCAACCGAGACATTTCGCAACCGAGACATTTCGCAACCAGGACATTTCGCAACTTTGTAAAGTAGTCCAGTTTTCATTTATATAGGCTACATGCAATTATGGATATCATAAACCAATCCAGGTTTTCAAAAACTTGATTTGAACATTGTGGATTTGGTGGTTGCGAAACGTCTTGGTTACAAAATGTCCTGGTTGCGAAATGTCTTGGTTGCGAAACTTCTTGGTTGCGAAACGTCGTGGTTGCGAGATGCCTTGGTTGCGAGATGTCTTGGTTGCGAAATGTCTTGGTTGCAAAACGTCGTGGTTGCGAAATGTCTTGGTTGCGAAATGTCGTGGTTGCGAAATGTCTTGGTTTTGAAACGTCGGGGTGCCCAAGATTCCTAGGACTCAAAATTTGACGTCTTCTGGACTTCTGAATCTCAGGCACCTACAGTAACCCTCAGAATCCATTTTAGCCAAATTTGGTTGTTTTGAACTGATTTTTTCGAAATTTTCACTCATTTTCACTTTTTCCATCAAAATCTGATCATTTCTTCACTAAGTCTATTTTTGAAAATTTTTGAAAATTCAAAAAAAAAATTTTCGAAAATGTTGCTGATTTTTCGCGGCCTATTTTCAGCCTAATTCAGTCCATTTTAGGCCGTTTTTCTTCAAATTTTTTTTGTTACCTACCTTAACCTCCCATCCAAGCTCGCCAACAAAGCTCTCAAACTGCGCACTTGCAGTCGTATTAGCCAAAATCGAAGCGCGATCCTCTTGCGCCTCGCCCACATAAATCACCGCCACTTTGTGTACTTCTCGTGAACAAGTCGCGTCCAAATGTTTCAAATCTCGCGGGAAATTCGAATGCACTTGGGAAACCAATGGCACAAATCCAAGACTAGCCGATAAGCTCCGCCATTCCAAAAGTTTCGAGTTTGGCGTGAAGCTGGGCGCGGAGCTGAGATTCTGATTCTGGGAACTGAGGGGCTGCGGTTGTCTTCGCGACGTTTCGATCATCGATGCAAACTGGGCGGAGCCTTCGACGGGACTGTGAAGGGGTCCCCCGGTGGAGCCCCCGGACGTCGCGGAGGCGGAGCTTGGGGCTCGTGGCAGGTCCTCGAATGGGTCATCCATGGCTCCAAGGATTCCTTGGGACTCTCTTCCAGGCTTTTTGCCCTTGAGCGCTTCTTTTCGGAGCCAGTTGGTGACGTGGCGATTCTGAAGAAAAAAAATTGATAAAAAATTGGACTTAAATGACCTAAATTGACCTAAGACTTTTCTAGACCGTTTTGTAGGTTCCGAGGTCATATTAGACCCAAATTTTCATGATTTTAGAGTCATTTTGACAGAAAAAAAACCCGGAAAATCGTGAATTTTGAGTCGAAATCTTCCCGGAAAGCCAAGAATTGGTTCAAAAATTGGTCATTTTTGACGATTTTTGGGTCATTTTGGGTCATTTTGAGGCCATTTTTGCACCATTTTAAAGGAGGACCAAATTTTTCCTGTGCGTTAAAATATCTGTAAAAATGTGCGCTGATTCCAAAAATCCTAATGAAAATGCTCAAAAATTGCTCCAAAACCCAGAAAATTGGCTCCAAAATGAGCAAAAACCGCAAAAGTTGTATCCGGTGACCGTGGCCGAGTTTTCCAAAAAAGAGGCGGAGTCAGCCAATGGGCGTCTTTGCAGTCGTGCTGCAGCCACTTAGGCTTGGCCCCGCCCCTTTTTTGGGAAACTCGGCCACGGCCACCGGATACAACTTCTGCGATTTTTGCTCATTTCGGAGCCATTTTTCTGGGTTTTAGAGCCCATTTTGAGCATTTTCACTATGATTTTTGGAGTCTACACACATTTTTTAATGTTTCAAAGTAATAAAAATTCTTGGTCGGAGCCCTCCTTTAAAACGGTGTAAAAACGGCCTAAAATGACCAAAATTCTTGAATTTTCTTACGAATTTTTTGAACCAATTTTAGGCTTTCCGGGGAGATTTAGACTCAAAATTCATAATGTTTGAGCTTTTTCCCTGTCGAAATGACTCTAAAATCATGAAAATTTGGACCTAAAAATGACCAAAAAGTGGTAAAAATATGACTTTTTTGCTGGAAATTTTGAGTTTTGGACCATTTTCAGATAAAATATCTTGATTTCTAGGCTCTTTTTGAACAAAAATGATCCAAAAATCATAAAATTGAGTCTAAAATGACTTAAGAGCCTTCAAAACGGTCTAGGCATATTTTGGGCCGTTTTAGGGTCATTTTGGACCAAATTTTGTGTTTTTTGGGCTTTTTTTTTGAGCAAAAATAATCCAAAAATTATGAAAATCGAGTCTAAAATGAGCTAAGAGCCTTCAAAACGGTCTTTCCAGGGTCATTTTGGATCAATTTTTGTGTTTTTTAGGCTATTCCAACTCTAGAATTTGAAAAATTTGGCCTAAAACCGTACCTGACTTTTCGGGGGTACCTCCAACGTGTCCAAATCCCAAATATGCCTTCCGACGACTGTCCTCGAGGTGATCTCAAATCTCGCGGGGTCTTTCCTTGCCAAACTGATGATCGCCGATTGGCGATTGATATAGACGGTACGGTCGTCCGCAGGCGGTACAGTACCACCACCTACAGTACCCCCAGTGGAATTCCATCGGGCAACTTCGAATCCGCGAACGGGATACTGTCCTCCGAGTTGGACGAGTTCTCCGTGGAGTACTGTATGGCGGTCGGCGAGGATGCCACGGATCACTAGAGGCATTTGGGGTTGGGGCCATTGGAGGCAGAGCTTGACCATTTGCCACTCGATTTCTGTACGGGTACGCTCGTCGCGGAGCAAAGAGGCGGCACGGAGGAGGGCCTGAAATTTGAAAATTTTGAAAATTGGTGGCGGGAAAAATAGAAAAATTTTTGGAAACAAAAATTTGATCGAAATTCACAAAAATCGCTCATTCAGAAATTAAAAAAAAAAATTTTTTTTTGAATTTTTAAATATCTAGATTCTAGAAAATTCTGATGTCTTCTGAAGACGTCAAAGTCGAATTCTAATCTAAATTCATTGAACAAATTGGTTCTTTATATAAAAATGTCTGTAGATCTCAAAAATCCTGATGAAAAACCTCTAAAATTGCTCCAAGACCACCAAAATTTGCTCCAAAGTTGCCCCCAAAAAGTGGGCGGAGTCCTGGCTCCGCCCACTTTTACTAGCCAACTTTTGAGCAAATTTTGGTGGTCTTGGAGCATTTTCTGAGCATTTTCGTGGTTATATTCGAAGTTGGAAAAAATTGAAAAAAATTTTTTTTTCAAAATTCTTCGTTAACGTCTTCTGATTCCTCCAGAATCCTCCAGGAGCGTCCTTTTGACTTCTGGGGCATTTTTAGCCCAAAACTTTCAAATTTTCATTATAAAAATAGTCAATTTTATCTTCTAAATCTATAAAATTCTCCAAAATCCTTCCGACGTCATCAGAATCCTCAGGACCCCAAAACAGGTCAAAATTGGTCATTTCGGACTGATTTTTCCAAAATTTTAATTTATGTATTGGTGAAATTGTTCATTTTCATCTAGATTTAGTCTAAAACCGAAAAAAACTTTTCAAAAAAAAATTTTTTTTTGAAAATTTTGGTCTAATTTTACTCATTTTCAGCCTAATTCAGCCAATTTTGGACCGATTTTTCATGATTTTTTTTTCCAAATTTCGATTTTTCCGAGCCCTTTTCTTTAGTTTTTGATAGAATTTTTATTCGAATTCTGATTTTTCCAAGTTTTCTACCTGCAACAGAGTTGTGCTCGAGAACTGAGCCAACGTCGCAATACTGGAGCAAAACAACGGAATAAGTCTCATAGCAAATTGATGAGTTTCGATGACTTTCAGTGCACTCAGAACCAAGTCAATCTGGGCTTTTTGCACTATAAGTATAGCCAAAGTGTTCACAATAATCACAGCATTCTCCGACACATCCGTATGCACTAATTGCTCCAAAAGAATCTGCTCTGCTCCCGGATACGACGATGAGAGCATTGCAAACAGTTTCAATGAGCCCTTCGAATCCTTGGACCCCCTAGAGGCTTGCAGCATTTTCGGTAGATGCTCCAGGGCTCGCGGAGCAACAATGGACAGCTCATGGGCGGATAATCCACAGATCGCAGGGACGACAAGTTGCTCCTTATTCTGCATTAGTCTTATGAAGCATAGAAGGATGTTGGCTGATAGAAGGGGTGGCGGTCGGCGGACGGTCGATTCGGCGAGTATGGCGGAGAGGGCGGGAACGCATCGGGGGAGGAGCGGTGGGGGTACGGTGACGAGACGGCACGCGAGCCAATGAGCCAGGGGGTGCAGATTGACCTGGAAAAAAATATGGATAAGTTCGAAGGCTTGCAAGTGAACATTTTGCCACCCCGACGTTTCGCAACTGTGACAATTCACAACCACGCCATTTCGCAACCACCGAATCCACATGCATAATAATTACAACCTGGATTGGTTTATGATATCCGTAAGCACATGTAGTCTATATGAATGAAAATTGGACTACTTTACAAAGTTGCGAAATGTCGTGGTTGCAAAATGGCTAGTTGCAAAGCATCGGAATGCCAAAATTATCGTAATCCCGCACAATTTTTAAATTTGAGCTGGAACACCGAAAATTCGGCAGCCCGAGGTTTCGCAACCATGACATTTCGCAACTAGGACATTTCGCAACTAGACATTTCGCAACCAAGACATTTCGCAACCACGACGTTTCGCAACCATGACATTTCGCAACCATGCCATTTACCAACTGGACTTTTGCAACCAAGAGATTTCACAACTAAACATTTCGCAACCAAGACATTTCGCAACCAATGACTTCGCAACTTTGTAAAGTAGTCCAGTTTTTATTTATTTTGGCTATATGTGATTACGGATATCATAAACCAATCCAGGTGGTCATCTTTTGATCGTGAACTTTGGATTTAATGGTTGCGAAATGACCTGGTTGCAAACTGTCGAAGTTGCGAAATGGCGTGGTTGCGAAACGTCGGGTGCCAAATTTCGGCTCAAATTTCGAAAATCCTTACCGATAGAAGATTTTTAATCGTCAGAGACATGCAATCAATGGCCACATGAGCACTGGAATTCGTATAGGGGTCCACCAGTGAGATGACTCGACGCCACGTTTGAAGCCATGCCAGTTTGTCTCCGGACCAGGACTGAAAAAATGAAGAATTTCGAAATTAGGCCGGCCGTTTTGAGCCCAAATTCTTGATTTTAGGGTTATTTTTTTGTCGAAAATCATAATTTGTGCCTTCATTTTACCTAAAAATGACCAAAAATGACTAAAAACTCGTTTTTTAAAAATTTGAAAATTTTCAATTTTTGGTCATTTTTGCCATTTTTTGGACTAAATTCGACCATTTTGGGTCATTTTTCGTCAATTTTTTAAGTGTTTTGAGCCTTCCAGGGTCATTTTAGACCAAATTTTTCAAATTTCGAGTCAAATTTGAGGTCAAACTTGTCCCCGGGCCATTTCTAGACTCCTTACCGTAACCGCATTGGTAATATCATCCGTATCATGAAATACGTTATCCTCGGAAATCGTATTCGCCGACGACATCGAATCTCCGGCTTCCGATGACTCTTTTCTCGGCTCTTCCATCATTGACGCCGCCGATTCGATGGCTTGTCTTCTGGAGGTCTGGGAGACTTCTGTCGCTTTTCGAAGCGCCTCTTCACGGGAGAAAATGTCGATGTGAGCCAAGTGGAGAATCAAGGCACGGGTCACACTGTTCACTATCTGCAAAAATTGGCTTCAGAATCTTCCTGACGACTTCAAAATGCTCCAGAATCCTCCGGGACCCCTTTTTTCAAATTTTTAGCCAAATATGCTCCAAAACAGGAAAAGTGTGCTTCAAAATTATCCCCAAAAAGTGGGCGGAGTCCTTGACTACGCCCACTTTTTGGAACTTATTTTGGATCAAATTTTTGGGATTTTATAGCAATTTTAGAACTTTTTTATGATGATTTTCAAAATCTACATAGATTTTTACATATATTAGAGAAAAAAAAATTTTTTTTCGAAAAATTTTTTCAGAATCCTCCGTCGACGTCTTCTGAATCCTTCGGTCCCCTTTTTCTTAGTTCCGGGTCAAAAATAGGTTATTCTAGACTAAAAAATCGCGGGAAATTCAAATATTCTGCTCAAAATTCTTCTAGAATTTTCTAAAATCTTCTAGAAGCTTTTGACGCCTTCAGAAGCCTTCGGACCCCCTTTTTCATAATTTTCATCTTTTTGGCTCAAAAAAGAGTCTCCCTAGACTAAAATTTTGCGGGAAATCTGAATTTCCAACTTAAAAACTTCTCCAAATCCATCTAAACTCAAATTTTTCGTCATTTCAAAACCTTACCGCCGCCCACTGCTCGGCCATCGGAATCCACACGCCTCGCTTCATCACCTCGTGTACCTCATCCCAGACGTCGTCGTCGATTTCGATTCTTCTCACTGCCTGGAAAATGTTCAAAAGTGATAATTTGTCTTAAAATTAGGAAAAAAAGAAAAAAAAATTTTGTCCAAGATTTTGGGGGACCTAAAATTCACAATTTTCAAATTTTCTCAGTGAAAAATTTAAATTTTTCAAAAAATTTTGGATCCATTAGAATCGCCATAAAATGCTGAATCTTTTGGTATAGCTTTCAGAAAAAAAAATTTTCAAAAAAAATTTTTTTTTTTCAAAAATATTAAAATTACTGTACCTTAATAATAACAACATTCGAGATCAAAGTCGATGTGAATGCCGCGGAGACGTGCTGTGAGAAGACGTCGGATTGATGACAGATTTTCGATGCTACCGTACACAGACCGGCCATCAGTTCAGACCAGAATTTCTGGGGGAGGGGCTTGGGGAGCTGGATACGGTAGGAGACTAACTGCTTGCATGAAGTCAAGATGGCGAAGGCGATCGAGATGGCTGATGAGTGTCTGGAAATGATTGAAAATGATGCTTTTGAAGCGAAAAATCATGATTTTTGACATAAAAATGGCAAATTTTGACCCTAACATCGTTTTTTTTTTCGTCCAAACATCGAAATCTCCAAACATCGAAAATGCGTTTTTTGGACATAGATAACTCAAAAATCGTGAAATTTAGATTTTTAATATCAAAAAATGTCTATTCTGACTATAAAAATCTCAAAACAACTCCGAAAAACAGTCATTCTGACTCTAAAAATGGCAATTTCAGGTCCGAAAGTCGTAATTTTCGACTCAAAAATTGGTTTTTTAAAGAGTATTCCGGTCAAAAAAAAATTTTTTTCCTTCAAAATACGTAAAAATGTGTGTAGATTCCAAAAAATCATAATGAAAATGCTCTAAAATTGCTCTAAAACGCCGAAAAATAGCTCCAAAATGAGCAAAAACCGCAGAAATTGTATCCGGTGGCCGTGGCCGAGTTTCCCAAAAAAAGGGGCGGAGCCGAGCACAGTGATTGGCTGCCGCACGACTGCAAAGACGCCCATTGGCTGACTCCGCCCCTTTTTTGGGAAACTCGGCCACGGCCACCGGATACAACTTCTACGATTTTTGCTCATTTTGGAGCCATTTTTCGGGATTTTAGAGCAATTTTTGAGCTTTTTCGTTATGATTTTCAGAATCTACACACATTTTTACGTATTTTAAAGCAATAAAAATTTTTGACCGGATACCTCCTTTTAAAAAAACCGATTTTATGGTCTTTCTAGGTAAAAAATCACGACTTTTGAGTGAAAAATTGAAACTTGTGAAGGTCAAAATTAACGCTTTTTGTACTGAAAATGACAAATGTTGGTTTGTTGAAATTTCAAATCCAAATTCGATATTTCTGGGTTTCATTTTTCGACTCAAAATGCGATTTTTTTGGGGTCGAATGTTGCGAATTTCGGTAAATTTTCGAAACCATTTTCGGTCAAAAATTGACCATTTTAAGCTAGATTGAAGCAATTTTTGGCTCAATTTTCTATTCAAACTTCCGAATTTTTTAAATTTTCTTACCTCTCCCCACACTGCGATAAATATGGACTATGGAAGAAGCTGAGCAAAATGTTGGCCAGAAGCAGAGAGCATCTTTCGATTGAGACTTCTCCCGACGCGACGAACGGCGGAATTTCATACTGTAGAAGCCAGGCGGACAGAACATTGACAACTTTATGGGTGACGTTGGAGCAAGCGAGTGGAAGTTTCATTGCCTCCCGCATTAGGGTTAGAGCGACGTTGGTGGCCTGGAAAATTAGATGATTATTTTGAAGTTTCCCGTCAAAAAATGCTGAAATTTTGGTCTAAAAAAGATGAAGATTTAGGCCAAAAATAGCTTGAAAATGACCAAAAATTGAAATTTTTCACATTTTCAAAAAGTGAGTTTTCAGTCATTTTTGGTCGCTTTTAAGTCAAATAGAGGCAAAAAGCTCGATTTTCGATGTAAAATAACCCAAAAATCAAGAATTTCGGGCCAAAATGGTCAATTTTGGCTTTTTGGGATTCAGAAGCCGTCGGAAAACGTCAGAAGGATTCTGGAAGATTTTTAGAGGGTTTTTACGTAATTTTGAACAAAAATTTTGAATTTACCGCAGAATGTTAGTTTTGAAAGACATTTTAACTAAAAACCTGGAAAAGGGGTCCTGGAGGGTTCAGAAGACGTCAACGGAGGATTCTGAAAAAATTTCCGAAAATGCTTTTTTTTTGCCTAATATATGTAAAAATATGCAAGAATTCTGAATATCGCTATGAAAATGCTTGAAAAATGCTCCAAGACCGCCAAATATTGCTCCAAAGTGACCCCTAAAAAGTGGGCGGAGTCCTGGCTCCGCCCACTTTTTAGAAGTTACTTTGGAGCAAATTTTCGGGGTTTTAGAGCATTTTTTGTAAAATTTTACTATGATTTTCAGAATCTACACAGATTTGTACATAAATTAAAACAAAAAAAAAATTTTCAAAAATTTTTTCAGAATCCTTCTGACGTCTTCTGAATCCTCCAGGACCCCATTTTCACGATTCCAGGTCAAAAAAGTGCTTTTAGACCAAATTTCTATGAGAAACTTGAATTTTCTCTTAAAAATGTCTTCAGATTCCTCCAGAAGCTTCTGACGTCTTCTGAATTCCTCAGACGCCTCCAGACACCAAATTCGTTAATTTTTGGTCATTTTTTCCGTTTTTAGGACTTTAGAGTCGATTTTTTGTTAATTTTCTATCAAAATCTTCAATTTTAGACATTTTTCAGTCTAAAATAACCAAAAAATCCATTTTCAAAATTTCAATTTTCGTCCATTTTTCACCATTTTTAGCCTATTTTATGGTCATTTTCGCCACAAAATGGGTCCCCCTACATCAAAATTTCGCGGGGAATTCAAATTTTGCACTTTCAAATCACCTTATGCGACGAGAACAACGCATTCCTATAAAGTATCAGCGATGAGTGTGTGGATTGTGGTGTCGATGCGGTGGTGTTGACTGCAGAGGATGATTGTTGCTGCTGCTGGTGTGTGGCCGATGCGATATTATTAATCCATCGAATGAGCCAATATCTGGCAATGACCACGGGGTCCGCCGTGTCAAGGGGGTCCCCTTGCTCATCGGCTCCCTCCCAACCGCCGAAGACGTCGACTCCATTGGTTTCGAGCTCCGTGAAACATTCGCCCATGTAGAGTTTGATTACTCTGTAAAAAGCATTTTTTGGGAAATTTTGTGGATTCAGAATCCTTCAGAATGCTTCTGACGTCTTCTGAATCTTTTCTTTTTCAATTTTCGCCATTTTCGATTTTTTGAATTTCGAAGACTTTGGAAAAAATGCTCACTTTTCAATGATAAAATTGGCACACTCCTGTCGTTTTCCCTCATCATTCCACTCGATTCTTACTGTCTCTCGGGTACAGTACTCCAGAAATTTGTCCAAATACACTTGAAGCATTTGGGCGCGTTCTTTGGAAGTCTGGAAAGAAATTTGATTTTTTATGAAATTTTTGAAATTTCCCCAGAAAAAAGTGGGCGGAGCCAAGACTCCGCCCACTTTTTTGGGCTCATTTCGGAGCAAATTTTCTAGTTTTTTTATTGTGATTTTCAAAATCTACATCTATTTTTACATATATTACAAAAAAAAGAGAATTTTTCAAAAATTAAAAAAATTTCCAGAATTCTCCGTTGACGTCTTCTGAATCCTCCAGGACCCCTTTTTCAGTTTTCGGTCATAAAAAGGATCACTAAATCAAAATTTCGCGGGAAATTTAAATTATTTGTTGAAGAACCTTTTAAAATGCGTCAAAATCTTCTAGAATCCTTCTGACGTCTTCCGACGCCTTCTGAATCCCAAAATCCAAAAAAGACCATTTTGGCCCGAAATTTTCGATTTTTGGGTTATTTTTTATCGAAAATCATGATTTTCGCCTTTATTTGACCTCGAAGTGACCTAAAATTGACAAAAAACTCATTTTTTGAAAATTCAAAAATTTTTAATTTTTGCTCATTTTTAAGCCATTTTGGCCTATATCAGGCTTTTTTGACTCAAATTTTCCAATAAATGTGGTCAGAATTTTCTGGTAAAATCGTCCTTAATCTTCTAAAATGCTTCGAAATTCTTATAAAACTTCTGAATCCTCTAAAATCGTCCAAAATCCTGCAGACGTCTTCTGAATCCCAAAAAAGCCAAAATAGACTATTTTGGACCTAAATTTTTGATTTTTGGGTTATTTTTTATCGAAAATCATGATTTTCACCTATATTTGACCTAAAAGTGGCCTAGAAAAGACTAAAAACTCATTTTTTGAAAATTAGAAAATTTTCAATTTTTGCTCATTTTTAAGCCATTTTGGCCTATATCAGGCTTTTTTAACTCAAATTTTCCAAAAAATGTGGTCAGAATTTTTGGCGAAAATTGTCCTAAATCTTCTAAAGTACTTCAAAATTCTTCAATAACTTTTGAATCTCTAAAATCGTCCAAAATCCTTCTGACGTCTTTTGAATCGCAAAAAGCCTAACTAGTGTATTCTAGACCAAAATTATTGGTTTTGGGTTATTTTTCAACAAAAATCATGATTTTTACCTAAAATTGACCTAAAAGGACTGAAAACTCATTTTTTGAAAATTTGAAAATTTTTAATTTTTGGTCATTTTCAAGCCATTTTTGCTTATTTTCAGCCAATTTCTAGTTCAAATTTTCAACTTTTCTAGACCAAAATTTTCTCAGGAATTCAATTTTTTTTCCTCTCGAACCTCTATTTCAGCTCAAAAGTGTCTTACCTGCGACGCGGAAGCCGTCGACTTGATCGGTCCATTTCTCAGTCTCTCACACCAGTCCCCAGTGCCCGATGATTGACAGTACTCGTTCAGCACGTCCTCCGCATTTTCTCCAGATTTCAACGGGAAAAACGGTAAAAGACATTGAAAAACTCTGTCCAGATCGGGCGTCGCTTTACCGTATACGCCAAGGCATTGATAGAAGACGAGGAAGAGACGGATGGCTATTTTACGGACGGCCATTAGATTCTTCGGGTAGACCGCTTTTTTGAGCAGGGATTCGATTGCGTGACGTTGCCAACCTAGAAAAATAAGGGGGAAATTTGAAATTTGAGAGGGGAAAGTGGGCGGGAATTTCAAATTTTGAAAAATCAAATTTTTTGAAACTATTAGCTATATTCCCCAAGGGGAAACGCGCTCCATCGCAATTTTGGCTGAAATTTGAATTTTCAGCTTTCCCGCCGTTTTGAGCAGCGAAACATGTTTTGGTGGGTGCGTGGACTCCTCGTGGACAACTCGACTGCTGCCCGAGTTGTCCACGAGGAGTCCACGCACCCACCAAAACATGTTTCGCTGCTCAAAACGGCGGGAAAGCTGAAAATTCAAATTTCAGCCAAAATTGCGGTGGAGCGCGTTTCCCCTTGGCGAATATCGCTAATATGAAAATTGCCCATAACTATGTTCATTTTAATCTAAAAATCATGAAAAATAGCTCAAAATTCAGCAAAAATTGGCATTTTTGAAATTCTAAACGGATTGGCGGTAATTTGAATTTTTACCTTTTCTATTAAACCAGAATGGCTCCGCCATCCTGGCGGTTTTCTTAAAAATGAGAAATTCCGAAAAATTTATTATCCTCGCCGTGAACTTTCTCCTCTCACTTCAGAAAGGGAAGGCTAGATATGTACTGGAGTAGCTATTTTTAACGTCTTCTGACCTTAATTCTTAAAGCCATGCCTAAAAAAGGAGAAGGGCATTATCTACAAAAAATTCCTGATTGACCCATATAATTTTGAACGAAATCGGTCCAGTAGGGACTGAGCTAGGGCCGGTGGAATAATTTTGGCACCAACACACACACAGAACTTGCTCTTTAATAATAGTAAGATTCGGAAAGTATGGGGGAGAACAAAAAACGTGGCAAAAATGTCGGAATTCTGACACTTTTTCTCATTTCTGAACTTTGAGGTCACGCCGCTGCTTCAGTTTTTTAGAAAATGATCTCAATTTTTCTGGATGCATAGGAAATATCTCTGGGCTTCTGAAGCACTTTTCTGGTTCAAAATTGGAGTACTGTAGGCAGAGTTATTGAGCGGGAAGTACGAGTGGAAAAGTGTCAAAGGTTTCGAAGTACTGAAAATTCCCCAATTTTTTCCGAAGAATATTCTAACTCGGTCAGTTTTCGGTATTTTCAAACCAAATTTGGAACATTGATAGATCTTCATAAGTACTACATGCAAACTAAAAATTAGGTCACCACGTAGAAAATTCAGAATTATGGCCATAAAAGTATGTAATTTCCGTTTCCGATTCTCGAGATTTCTAACCAGGGAATGGTCAGACATGTCCGTGGAGTTCTGACATGAGACCTATACCATTCGAAAGCTGACATTCTAAAACCTCCAAAGGCGATTTCCATTTCTGCTAAATGGCCATGGCCAACGAGAAAACTAGGTTAACGTGATTTTCCAGTACTAATTTTAGTGATAGATTTCAGTACAAAAACTCAATTTTGAAAATTTTCTCTTCACGTCAATGTTTTATCATTTTCCCATACAAATCTATCACAAAAATTAGTACTGGAAAATCACGTTAACCTAGTTTTCTCGTTGGCCATGGCCATTTAGCAGAAATGGAAATCGCCTTTGGAGGTTTTAGAATGTCAGCTTTCGAATGGTATAGGTCTCATGTCAGAACTCCACGGACATGTCTGATCATTCCCTGGTAAGTATTTTTTTCAATTTTCTTTTGATTTTTCAGAATTGTTGAGACTTATCGCGGCGCAGCCGCGACTAGCCTGATCGCCCAAACGAGCGGAGCGAGTTGGTTTAGGAAATTATCTATTATATTAAAAATTATCAAAATTTAGGAAATTATCTTGGTTTTCTTACCAGTTAAGCTTTTTCTCTAAAAAAAATATTTGAAATTCCTAAATTGCCAAAAAAAATTGGTCAAACAATTTTTAGTGAAAACCTAAAAATGATCGTAACTTGGCTCGTTATTATCCAAATTCTATGAAAAATGGCTCAAAATGTGAGGAATTTGTTACCCATCCCCTCTATAGGTAGATTCAAATCTGGAAAAAATAGCAAAATTAGAAATTTCGAAAAAATTCAATCTGTAAATTTTTTTTAAAATTGACCATAACTCTATTCATTTTCATCCAAATTCTATGAAAAATGGCTCAAAATTTCTGAAATTTTTTTCCTTTATCTTCTGAACTCTTCATAGAAAATCTGCCTACCACTTCCAACAAGCTCCGGAGCCAAACACAACACTTGCTCCAATGTCCATAATCCAGATTCCGCCTCAATTGCACTGTCGATTTGACTGGAGACATCATTGACCAGCAGCAGCTCGTCAACCAAATGGAACGTTTCGAAACTGTGCTCGTCGAGCAGTTGACGTTTTTCCTGAAAAAAAAGGAGGGAATTTGAAGATTTTGGAAAAATTCTGAAAATTTGAAAAAAAATTGGTCAAAAATAAGTAAAAATGGACCATTTTGGCTCGAAATTTTTGATTTTTAGATTATTTTTTATCGAAAATCATGATTTTTGACTTAAAAGTGACCAAAAATGACTGAAAACTCGTTTTTTGAAATTTTGAAAATTTTCAATTTTTGTCATTTTTCGGCCAATTTTTTTGGACCAAAATCCTTGGAATTTTCGTTTTTCTGGTTTATTTTTAGATTAAAAATCAAGATTTTCACATTTTTTCATCCTAAAATCAAGATTTTTGGGTCAAAAATCAACTTTTTAATGATAAATTTAGTGTTTTTCAAAAGTCTGTCCGTGTGTCCGGATGTCCAAATTTCGATGGATTTTCATCGTTTTTGGATATTTTAAGTCAATTTTCATCATTTTTTGGTCGTTTTTGATGAATTTTGGGTCATTTTCATCATTTTCAGGTCATTTTTCCTGATTTTTAGGTCATTTTTCACGATTTTTGCATCTTTTTCGTCATTTTTCGGTCGTTTTTTATGAATTTTAGGTCATTTTTCACGATTTTTTCATCATTTTCTCTTTCGAAGAACTCACATTAGTCGTAAGTGTGTCCAGAAGAATCTTCAAATGTTTGACACGAGAAACACAGTCTCGATTCAAGTCCGTGAATCGAGAGATGCTCGCCTGCACATCCGACGATTTACCCTTTCGGGCGAACATTTTTTTAGAGTTTTTGGGACTTTTTGGATGAAATTTTTGGTGTTGGATCTGAAAAAATAGAGGGATTTTTTCGGGGGAAAATTTGAGAAGAAAGGAGAGAAAAAATCAAGGAAAAATAAGGAGAATTAAGGTGAAAAATTGAAAAAAAAAGTTGAACTTCCAGTGGTTTTCTGGATGAAAAAAGCTTTAAAAATTGCATTTTTCAGTCTATTTTAGCCTAAAAATTAGGGAAATCGAACTTTTCGAATCTCCCAAAAAGTCAAAAATTTCCTTTTAGGAGTCTATTTTTCGACAATTTTCCATCATTTCTAGACCAAAAAGGACTCAAAATTCCCAAAATTTCGGTCTTTTTTGACGTTTTTCATACACGAAAAGCTCTTTTTTGGGGTTGGGGGGGGGGGGGGGGGGGGGGTGGTGAATCAGCAAACAATATCGGAGAGAAGGGGAGAAGAGCACAAAAAGAGACCGCGAAAAGCAACAATATAAATATGGGAGTGAATGGAAATACACACAAAAGGAATCGGAAAAATCAATGAATTTTTATTAGAGAAATTTTGAAAAAAAAATCGGTTAAAGGAGGACTCCGATCAAAAAATTTTTATTGCTTCAAAATACGTAAAAATGTGTGTAGATTCCAAAAATCATGATGAAAATGCTCAAAAATCGCTCTAAAACCCCGAAAAATGGCTCCGAAATGAGCAAAAATCGCAGAATTTGTCTGAGGTTGAGTTTCCCAAAAAAAGGGGCGGAGCCAAGCTTTTTTTTGGGTAACTCAAATTCCAGACAACTTTTGCGATTTTTGCTCATTTTGGAGCCATTTTTCGCGATTTTAGAGCAATTTCTGAGCATTTTTATCATGATTTTTGGAATCTACACACATTTTTACATATTTTACAGCGAAAAAAATTTTTGCCCGGAATCCTCCTTGAAAAAAAATTTTGAAAAAATCAAATTTCAACACTTTAAAAGTCCAAAAAAGTCTATTGAAAACCAACATTTTCTATTCAAATTTGACCCAGTTTTTTCCCTAAATTGCCGCTAAACTCTATTATAATGAAGAAGGGTCATATTTTCCATTGAAATCAAGTCGAAAACCCAAAGCCAGGGAACAATACACACACATAAAAGGATGAGAAAGAGAAAAAGAGTCACTGCTGCTTTCCACCGAAACTATTGTCCTTCTCTTTCCTCGACGAAATAGTGTGGAGAATTGAGAGAGTGTGCCAGAGAAAACTAGTTGAGAGAGTGTGTATTTGGAGGAGACGCAGAGGCAGAAAATTGCGGGGAAATTCGGAGAGACGCAGAGAAAACGAGAGAAAAAGAAGGGGGGGGGGGGGGGGGGGAAGTGACACTTTATATATGACAGGCGAAGGGGTCGGCGGAAAGAGACAGACAGATTCAATAGAAATGGTCTATTGGGAATATAGGCAGTGTGGATTTAGGGTTAAAATTAGGCTCCGCCCACTTTTTGAATTCTGAGGGGGGGGGGGGGGGCGGAGCCTAGGACCCCTTTTTCTCGAATAATTTCGAATTTTTGGCCATTTTTCTAAAATGTTCAAAAAAGGTAGTTTAGGCTCCGCCCACTTTTTTTCTGATTTTTTTGGAATTAAAAAAGAGCCATTTTGAGCCCAAAAGCCTCCGAAAAACCCAAGTTTCCGGACACACAGACAGAACTAAAATCATCTATATCTGTCAAATTCAAAAACTGAAAATTTTTTGAAAAATTCAAAAAAGTTTTTTTTTGAATTTTGCAAAAGTGGGCGGAGCCTAGGACCCCCTTTTTTGAAAAATTTCAAATTTTTGGTCATTTCTCTAAAATTTTCCAAAAAGGGTAATGAACAGTTTTTTTGGAATTTTGAAAAATGAGACATTTTGAGCCCAAAAGCCTCCGAAAAACTGAAAAAGTGGGCGGAGCCTAGGACCCCCTTTTTCGAAAAATTCCAAACTTTTGGTCATTTTTCTCGAAAATTTTTCAAAAAAAGTGGGCGGAGACTAATTTAGAATCTAATAAGCCCCGAATTCTCGAAAACTGAAAAATATTTGAAAAACTCAAAACTTTTTTTTTTAATTTTGCAAAAGTGGGCGGAGCCTAGGACCCCCTTTTTCGAAAAATTCCAAATTTACGATAAGTTTTCTCGAAAATTTTCACATTTTTGAACCAATTTTCATTACCGAGAGACAGTAATCTAGGCTCCGCCCACTTTTTTTTCTCAAAAATTTTCAATGACCATTTTAGAGGTCTTTTTTCCGTGTTCAATGATCACTTTTTTGGGGTTGTTTTTCGGAAACAAAAGTTTTCTAGACTGTCTTTTTTCTAGAAAACTTTGAAAACAAAAGGAACTTTTTTTCACAAAAAAAAATTTTTTTGTCGGAGAAAACTGGGGCAAATACTCACTTGCTATAAAATCATTTGCTATTTGCCCGTTTGCTATACTTGTCTCACTTGCTATAGTCACATTTGCTATAACTGTCTCATTTGCTATTTGCCCATTTGCTATAGATATTTGGATCATTTGCTAGATTTTCCCCATTTTCAAAATCTCACTTGCTATACAAAAGTCCATTTGCTATATGCGAGATCATTTGCTATTTTTGTCTCACTTGCTAGATTTTTTGGCTCGTTTGACAAATGAACTAGAAAATTCTAGAAAAACTTCGAAACATTCTAGCTATTGGTAAGCAAGAATTGCAAACAAATTTGGTTTTCAAAGTCATAACACTCCATTAAATGAGTTGGAAGCATTCTATATCTCAACAATCATGATTCTTGACAGAGAGACAGTATTTTCATAGAAAACAAAATCGAATAGCAAATGAGTTTCTAGCAAATGAGACGAAATTGAAATGCACTCAATTCACACAGATGGCAGGGTAGGCTACGGTAAAGTACAGGCAGCCACTATAAATATGCTAAATTTGTTTTCAAAAGTTTGCGTGAATAGAAATGTGAAAACAAGATTCGTTGATTTAGAAAGATTTCTGGCTATGTTCTGATAGGGTAAAGAGGGAAACACGGAAAACCTCATGAAATCGGTGAAATTAATGTTTTTTTCGATTTGGCCTAAAAATCACTCTTTATGAGAGAAATCACGTCTCGCAAGGTGAAAAATGTCATCATAAATTTGTTCTAGTTGTTTTGTATACCTTACAAATGAAAAAGTTGGTGAAATTCTCAAAAAAATGATGAAAAAACGAAAAAAATTAAACCATGAGCAACACCCAATTCTAGCAAACGAGCCAAAAAATCTAGCAAGTGAGACAAAAATAGCAAATGATCTCGCATATAGCAAATGGACTTTTGTATAGCAAGTGAGATTTTGAAAATGGGGAAAATCTAGCAAATGATCCAAATATCTATAGCAAATGGGCAAATAGCAAATGAGACAGTTATAGCAAATGTGACTATAGCAAGTGAGACAAGTATAGCAAACGGGCAAATAGCAAATGATTTTATAGCAAGTGAGTATTTGCCGAAAACTGGTACCGATTAATTATAGAATGGCTGAGAGAAGGACTTAATTTTTGAGTCACGTGGAGTAGAAAAAATTTGAGAAAAAAAATTGAGGTAAAAATAAAAATTTGAGATTTTTAGAGAAACAATAATTAGGAATAACGCAATAAAAATTTGAAATTTTAACAAATTTTTTTTGAAAAAATAAAAAAATCCAAAAAAAAATTTTTTTATGAAAATGGAAAAATTTTGAAAAAAAAAATGATACATGATTAAAATTGGACATGATTTTTTTCGTGTGAAAAATTGAAATTTTAAAGGGGAAAAAGGCGATAAATTAACAGAAAAATTCCAATTTTTTGGTGAAAAATGAACAAAAAACAGTGAAAAATAACTAGAAAATAACAGAAAAATAACGATTTCTAGGACAGAAATACTTCAAATTTTCAGTTTTTTGGGTCAAAATTGAGTCAAAATTTCAAAAATTATTCCAAAAATCGTCAGAATCCTCTTCTTCCACTTCTAGTTTCACGGCTACAGTCGGAAATTGGTCCAGAAGTGGTTGCGGTGTTGTTGTTTCCTCTAGTTTTGGGATTTCCAGCTGAAAGCTTGGGAAAAATGAGCAAGTTTTGGGGGAAAACTGTTGCGAAATTTTGTTAAAAAGGAGCAAAAATCATCAAAAATCATCGAAAAATCGAGAAAATTGGGCCTCAAAAGTGGGCGGAGCTCATGAAAGTTAGGCTCCGCCCACTTTTAGGGGTCCAATTTTCATGATTTTTAGTTCATTTTTCATGATTTTGAGCCATTTTTTGGTGATTTAGCTTAAAAAACGTCGAAAATTCATCTAAATTGACCCAAAAATCATGAAAATTAACCTAGAAATTTTGAAAATCGGACCCCTAAAAGTGGGCGGAGCTCATGAAAGTTAGGCTCCGCCCACTTTTAGGTGCCATTTTCACAATTTCTAGGTAAATTTTCATGATTTTCCAGTTGATTTTCACGATGTCATGATCCATTTTAATGGTTTTCTGCAGTTTTCAAGATTTTAGACCCATTTTTTGTGGTTTTTGGGCCAATTTTTATGATTTGGAGTGATTTTTCTTGAATTTCAGTTCATTTTTCTCAATTTCAGAGCAATTTTCATGATTTTTTGGTCATTTTTTATGATTTCATTTGTAAAAAACGTCTGAAAAATATGAAAAATGAGTCGAAACGGATGAAAATTGAGTCGAAAAGCATGAAAATGGACCCTTAAAAGTGGGCGGAGCTTAAGTTTCATAAGCTCCGCCCACTTTTGGGGGTCCATTTTCATAATTTCTAGATAAATTTTCATGATTTTTGGGTCATTTTTCACTCAAATTTTAACTAAATTTTACCTTAACATCCGATTTTGCTCGTTTCGCCGTCGATGTAGAAGCTCCATTTTTTGGAGGTGATTTCTTCCGTTTTTGAGCATTTTTTGTGCTCTTTTTGGAGAATTTTTTGGGGTTCAGAAGGGGTTCAGAAGACGTGGATGGTTCAGAAGACGGAGGAGCTGAAAAATTGGGATTTTCGGGGGTTTTTTGACTGAAAATTGGGCAAAAATAACTTAAATTTGGTGAAAAACATATTTTTCAACATTTCGAGTCAATCTTTGGCCTTTTTGGCTCCAAAATCGGTCATTTTTTTTTCAAATTTTCTCACCAAAGTCCAGAATTTCGGGCGTCGGAAATCTCTTCAGTTCACTTGTTGGGATTCGATTCAAATCCGGTATCGGTTTTTCTGGAGACGTCGGTCTCGACGCGAAGAAATCGTTCATAGCATTCATTTGATCGGAGTAATCTGGAAAAAATGATGGTTTTTGGGCGGGAAATTTGAATTTTGCGGTTAAATTTATGAAAAATAGCTTAAAATCATGAAAAGTGACCCAAAAATCATAAAAATTGAACCCCTAAAGTGGGCGGAGCCAAAAGAATTTAGGCTCCGCCCACTTTTAGGGGTTCATTTTCATGCTATTCGACTCAATTTTCAACCGTTTTGAGTCATTTTTCATATTATTTAGGCGTTTTTTAGGAATAAAATCAATAAAATGACCCAAAAATCATGAAAATTGCTCTGAAATTGAGAAAAATCACTGAAAAACATGAAAATTAGCTTGAAAAATACACGAAAATTGATGAAAAATCCTAAAAAATGACCCAAAAATCATGAAAATCGGGCCCTTGAAAGTGGGCGGAGCCTAACTTTCATAAGCTCCGCCCACTTTTAGGGGTCCAATTTTCATATTTTCTAGGTCAATTTTGATGATTTTTTGCTCATTTTCAATCAATTTTCGACATTTTTAAGCTAAAATTACCTAAAAATTGAATAGAATCTATGAAAAATGGCCCAAAATCTTGAAAATCGGACCGTTAAAAGTGGGCGGAGCCAATATAATTTAGGCTCCGCCCACTTTCCGGGGTCATTTTTCATGAATTTTGAGTCATTTCCCTCTATTTTCAGCCAAATTTCATGATTTTCGAGCCATTTTTCATCTATTTCAGGTGATTTTCGGTGAATTTTTCGTCATTTTTACCAGAATCTCCACTAGAAATCGAATCATCTGAATCCGAAAAGAGTATT
Source organism: Caenorhabditis sinica (assembly GCA_963932045.1). Taxonomy (NCBI): domain Eukaryota; kingdom Metazoa; phylum Nematoda; class Chromadorea; order Rhabditida; family Rhabditidae; genus Caenorhabditis; species Caenorhabditis sinica. Next base: position 19,112,384 of record OZ009942.1, on the reverse strand, counting down.
CTTGGTCGTGGTGGCAATTTCTCGGATGGCTTCTTCTCAAATGAGACTTCTGGAGATTCGAGAATCGGATACTCAACGAATTCTGATGGTGTAGAGGAGAATCGAGCGATGAGCGTTGGTTCTTCGAATTCTGGAAAAATGAGCAAGTTTAGGGAAAAATGAGCCCAAAAATCAAGAAATTGAGCTAATTTTAGGCCAGAAATCGTGAATTTCGAAATTTTTTGGCCAAAATTTCGATTTTTAGCTCATTTTTCCTCAAAAATTGGGAATTTTTCGATTTTGAAGGCCTTACCATCCTCAGATTTTGCAAAAGACGTCTGTCTAATCGATTCGGGCTCAAATTTGACACTCTTTTCCGATTTTTTCGTGATTTTCGGATTCAAATTCGTCGGGGGACCCCAAATCTGGTCGGCACAATTCACCCATTCTTCTCCGGTCATTCGGTGCCAGGCTAGTCGAAAATCTTCCGGTTCTTCCTCTTCTTCTTCTTCGTCGCTGACGTCTTCTGAATCTTCAGAATCCTCCTCCTCATCGTCGTCAGAATCAGAATCCATAGTTTCGAGCCGTTTTTGGAGAGTTTCCTGGAAAAAATTTGATGAAAATTGACCAAAAAATCTTGAAAAATGACCTAAAATTAACTAAAAATGACCTAAAAGTCATGAAAATTCACCTAAAAATTATAAAAATGGACCCCTAAAAGTGGGCGGAGCCTAATTTTCATTGGCTCCGCCTACTTTTAAAGGTCAATTTTCATGATTTTTTGGGTCATTTTTAGGTCATTTTTCGTAGTTTTGATGCATTTTTCAAGATTTTTCATGAGTTTTGGCAGTTTTTCATGATTTTTGAGTCAATTTCCATGATTTTTGGATCATTTTTTCCTTATTTTTCCCAGTTTTCCTAACCATTAAAGGTTCTCTTTTCTTCATCCATTCTTCCAATTTCCTCCTTTCTTCCTCAATTTTTTCATCTTTTTCAGCCTTCGGAAGCTTCTGAAATCGTTTCCAAGCAGCTACTTCCGCGTCGATGGGAATTTCTGAAAAATTTTTTGATTTTTAGGCAAAAAATTGCAAAATTTTCAGATTTTTTAGTGAAAAATTCGAAATTCCTCACTGAAACTTGGCTTATTGGGTTGCAATAGTCGATTTTTCTCCCGCTCTTTCTTGAGTTCCAATTTTTCGAGAATCTTCTCTTGCTTCCTTTTTTCAGCCAATTTTTTCTTAGAATCTTCATTGTCGTCATAAACTTTCAGTAATTTTTCGTGTAGAGGAGTCAGTGGGCCAAGGATTCGCTGAATTTCCGCTTTGTCTTCTTCTGAAAAATTGAAAATTTATATTTTTGTGAAAAATTTCAAAATTTTGGGATTTTCTTGTAATTTACTTCTTTTTACCTGTAACAGTGACAAGTGCACTCTTCTTTTCCGGCTCTAGTGCTTCATAATCGTCCATTTTTCACTTGAAAATTCGAAAAAATCGCAAAAAATTGATATAAAAATCTTTGGTGAAGTACTGTACATTAAAGGAACATGCCTTGAATTTTGAGTGGGTCTCACCACGAAAGCTGGATTTGGAGTGATTTTTACCTGTTTTTTATGATTTTTTCCGAATTTTTTTATTTTTAAGCATATTTCTAAAAGATTTCCCATTTTTTCATGTTAGTTTCATTCTATTTCCTTTTACTTTTGTTTTGTTCTACGCGATTTTCGCTTCCCTCCTAAATTTTACGCAAATAATGCAAGCGCGCCCCATTGAACAGCCAATTTTCGCCGCAAAACTCGATTTTTCAAAATTTGCAACCAATTTTTCTCGATTTTCCAGCGATTTTTCAGCAATTTTCAATGTCAAAACTGCTGAAAAACGACGAAAAAGAGGGAATAAGTGAAAGTCCGTCGAATTGCACATATTGTTACACTATCGCCTGCTCACTTCGCATCGAATCCACCTCTTCATCGAAAAAAAAAACGCCGATTAATTCGAAAAATGCAGTGCTGACTGTTGGAAGAAATGCTAATAGGTTTACCGCCTTGAAAATCTTGAATTATTCATTTATTTTTTTAGGAAAATTCATCTCCAAATCGAGCTGAAAACTTCTGCTACCGGCCAACCGGCTGTGGTTAGCTATGATGCCACTGAGGCGGTGGTACATCTTCAAAACGTTGCTCATGGCAAATGCACTGTGGAAATTCCGAATTTGTGGGTAGAACAAATGCAAAATTTGAATTTCTCAACCCCAAAAAACCGGGAAAAGCGACTTTTTTGGCCTGGAGAGCCCAAGAATTCAAATTTTCAAAAAATATCGAAAATTTCAAAAATGATTTTTAATAGAAAAATTAAAACTCTGAGGTAGAATGTGCTGAAAAATTGAGTCTTAAAAACTCTAAAATCAACTTTTTTCGCTGAAAATTTTAAAAATCGAATTTCTAAATTTTTTCAAAAAAATTTTTTTTGATCCAAAAACGATGATTTTTGAACCAATTCAAGCTGGAAAATCTGATTTTTTGCTCTAAAAACCTCTAAAATCAGTTCTAAACCTCAAAAAATGCAATTTTCAAGATCCATAATACTCCAAATGTTCAATTGTGCTCCCCGAAAACTGAACGTCTTCATGAAGAGTCTACAGGCGAAATTGGATATAATGAAGGCGGAGAATCAAAACATTTCAGCAGTGTTAGTGGCAAAATTTTAGGAAAAAAATTTTAAACAAAAAATTTTCGAACATATTTTTTCAATGCTCAAAATCCCCCTAAAATTTCAAAAAATTCAAATTTCCCGCCGAAATTTTTTTCAAATTCAAAATTTCAGCCAAAAAAACGTGTCACGCCTCCCAGCAGCCTTCAACGTCCTCAGCCCCCTAACAATTGGAGAAATGCGAAAAGTGAAGCAGTAAGTGCGCTCTACTGGACTTTTGATAAATTTCTAACAAAAGGAAAAAGTGCAAACCCGCTCCATCGAAATTTGTGCAAAGAATAAAAAGAACGACCGATTTTGAACAGTTTTTCGCAAATGCGCTCCATTGACAATTTCCTCGAAATTTTGATCTACTTTTCAGAATACGAGGCCCCTCTACACTAGCTGCTCCATTTCCATCTACCTCCTCCTCAAAAACTTCCACTGCTGTAACCCCAAAACGTCGAAGCTCCGCTGTAAACCTGATGGCCGAGGGACTAGAAAATCGAATTATGAATCGATCGATAAATTTGAAAAGGATGACTAGTTTTGCGCGGTGTGATAAGGAAAAGTCTGAGGTTAGTGTGCTCCATTGATAATTTTCTGAAAATTTGGGAAAAAAACAAGTCAAAATGGCCCAAGAGGCAAACGTCCATCCAACGGTACTCCCACCTTGTAACTACCCATATTTTTCAAATTTTCGAAGCTTTTGGACTACCCTGTACTCCTAGGGTGCAAACGCGCTCCATTGCTAATTTCCAAATTTCCAGGCCCTGACCTCCTTGAAACCACTCAAAGATGCTCCATCGACAACTGAGCGGATTCAACTGACACAAGAGCAAAAGTCGGTGGTTAGATGTGTGATTAATGTAAGTGCGCTCCACCGCACTCCAATTGACAAAAATTCTCAATAGAGCACATTTGCAGAACCGCACAAGTGTCTTCTTCACCGGCTCCGCTGGAACAGGAAAATCTGTGATTTTGAGACGAATAATCGAAATGTTGCCCGCCGGGAGCACCTATATCACGGCGGCTACTGGTAGATCATTTCTCTTAAGCCCCGCCCCCTTTTTCTATAAACTCCGCCCACTTTTCAGGTGTTGCTGCTTCACAAATCGGGGGAATCACTTTGCACGCTTTCTGTGGATTTCGTTACGAAAACGCGACGGCGGAGCAGTGTCTGCAACAAGTGCTCAGGCATCCGCATATGGTAAGGAAGTGCGCTCCATTGAGAATTTGAATTTGGAGGGAAAAGAATCTACGAAAAATTTGAGGCAGAACAGTGAAAATTTGAATCGAAAAGCACGATTTTGGGCGGAGTTATAAAGAAATTATCATTAGAGCGCGATTGCAACAAAAAGTTTGAAATTGTGCTTTTGTACCACTATTAGATGTAACAGGCGATCTCACGTCGATTGCGACTAAAATAAGCCCGAAATAATAAAAATTAGCCGAGTTATGACAAAAGTTCGGTGGAGCGCACTTGCTCTCTATGGAACTTTGGCTCATAACTCGGTTAATTTTCATTATTTTCGGCTAATTTTTAGCGCAATCGACTTCCAATCGTCTGTTACATCTAATGTTGAGCAAAAATCAAGATTTTGAATCGTCGTTGCAAATTCGCTCTACTGAACTTTTGCTTAAAATTTGCTCAAATTCATAGGTTTTTGACCCAAATTTTCTCAACTATACCCCTACGATGTAACTACAGTAACTCTTTCCAAAAATTTCCAATTTTTCCAGGTCAAACAATGGAAGCAGTGTGCCCATTTGATAATCGACGAAATCTCGATGATCGACGCGGAATTTTTCGAAATTCTGGAATTCGTCGCACGGGCGGTCCGGAATAACGATGCTCCGTTTGGCGGAATTCAATTGATTATCACGGGAGACTTCTTCCAGCTGCCACCGGTCACCAAGGATAATGATCCGGTTTTCTGTTTTGAGGTTTGCAATAGGGCGCGTTTGCATAAAGTATTGACAAATCATCAATAGAGCGCGTTTACTGGCTCAGAAAACCGTTTCTATAACTGAAAAATTGTATTATCAATAGAGCACATTTGCTTATTTTTCAGAGCGAAGCATGGAGCCGATGCATTCAGAGAACCATCGTGTTGAATAATGTGAAGAGACAAAATGACGATCTGTTTGTGAAGATTTTGAACGATATTCGCGTTGGAAAGTGAGTTTTTTAAAGAATTTTGTCAATGGAGCGCGTCTGCATCGACATTAAAAAATTTGAAGTTTTACTCTATTAGATGTAAAATACGATTTCAAGTCGATTGCGACTAAAATCAAGCGAAAATAACGAAAATTACCGGAGTTATGACCAAAAGTTCGATAGAGCGCGATTGCACCCGAACTTTGAAAATTTGAATTTTTGAGTCGATATAGATGTAATAGACGATTTTAAGTCGATTGCGATCAAAATCGGGCGAGAATAGTGAAAACTGGTCGAGTTATGAGCAAAAGTTGAGTGGAGAGCAAGTGCGCTCCACCGAACTTTTCTTATAACTCGGTTAGTTTTCATTATTTTTGCCTGATTTTGATCGCAATCGACTTGAAATCGTCCATTACACCTAGATCGAGTAGAAATCACCATTTTTTCGAATATTTAGTGCAAACGCGCTCTACCGAACTTTTAGTTGTAACTCGGTCAATTTTGATGATTTTTGGCTGAAATTTTTTGTAAAAAATTTCTAAAGCCTACTAGATCTAATCAACATAGTTTTCACTTCCAGATGCGACTACGAATCAGCCGAGCTTCTACGAGAATCGTCGAAAAACAAATTCCCATCTGACGTGGTTCCAACGAAGCTTTGCACCCATTCCGACGACGCTGACCGTATCAACCAGTCGTCACTTCAAGACTCATCTGGAGACGAGAAGACGTTCCACGCCTATGACGATTCGGATTTTGAGAATTCGTCAAAAATTCGAACATTGGCCGTGAAGAAGTTGGTGCTGAAAGTGGGCTCGCAGGTGATGCTCATCAAGAATTTGGATTTGGCCAAAGGACTCTGTAATGGCTCGAGGGGCTATGTGGAAAAATTCACGGAAAACGGGAATCCGTTGGTACGATTCGTATCACAGGCGGTTTCGATTGAGGTACGGTAATGAGCAATTTTTTGGCGGGAAATTTGAAAAATTGAAAAATGTAGAAAAAGTGGAAAAATTGCCCAAAATAACCTTTAAAAAGTTGAAAAAAAACCCAAATTGCTTAAAAAAATTTTGGCCAAAATTTGAGCTGAAAATAGCCTAGAATAGACTAAAATGGACCAAAAATAGTAAAAAAAATGGACTTCAAAAACGTCGAAAATCGACTGAAAATAGTATAAATTTTATGATTTTTGACATAAAAAGAAGGATTTTTTATAACTCGAAATTTTAGAAATTCGAGGTTTTTTTTGGTTTGAAATTTTTTGATTTTTTGGTCAAAATTAGATGATATTTCGACTCATTCTTGCTCAAAAATTGTCAATTTTTGAACATTTTGGGCTCTCAGATTGTTAAAAATTGGCTCAAAAATTGTCTATTTGAGTTAAAAAAAAACTTTATTAAAAAAAAAACGAAAAATTTTCAATTTTTGCTCGATTTCGACTCAAAATCGACGAAATTTGATGAGTTTTGGCTCAAAATGATTCTAATTTTGCTTTTTTTTAGCTAAAAATAGATGTAAAAGTATGAATTTTGATCCATTTTGACTCAAAATTAACCAAATTCCAACTTTTTTGAGCATGAAATTTTAGGATTTTTTTAAAATCATTTCAGGGTCAAAATTCACCAAATTTCGCGATTTTGGAGTCAAATTTAATGATTTTTTATTTAAAAGGCACATTTATGCCCATTTTTGTCAAATTAGGTTAAAATTTATTGCTTTTCGACAATTTTCAAAAAAAAAGTTGTCTTGAAAATTTTGAATTTTTTAGGGTTTTATAATTTTGAAATTCCTGAATTTCAAATTTCATAAATTCCAAAATTTTTCAATTTTTCCAGATCCGCCGTTCCAAGTTCTCCATCCGCGTCCCCGGCTACGACGCCCCCTTCACCCGTCGTCAATTTCCACTCCAGTTGGCGTGGGCCATTTCGATTCACAAATCTCAAGGAATGACACTGGATTGTGCTGAAATTTCGCTGGAGCGCGTTTTCGCCGACGGACAAGCCTACGTGGCACTTTCGAGAGCCCGCAGTTTGGCGGCAATTCGAATTATTGGCTTTGATGCGTCGTGTGTTAGGGCTAATGCTAAGGTAAAAAATGTGAATTTCAGATTAAAAAATCATGAAATTTGACCCAAAATTCGTGAAATTTTGAGAATTTTGACCCGGAAACGATTTGAAAAATCGTAACATTTCATTCAAAAACGTTCGAAAATGGTCAATTTTGAGTCAAAATAGATCACAATTCATACTTTTAAAACTATTTTGAGTTAAAAATAACAAATTTTGACTAGTTTTGAGCCAAAATTGCCCAAAAATTGAAAATTTTTGATAGCAAAAAATATCCAAATTTTGTCAATTTTTCAGTCAAAACTATACCGTTTTACATCAAAAATTCTAATAATTTGACTTGAAATTCACCAAATTCGGATCATTTTGAGCCAGAAAAAAATGTTGAAATTCCGACAATTTTTGTGCAAAAATGAGTCACAATTCATGAAATTTGGACCATTTTTAACCAAATTAGACATAAAAATCGAAAAAATTTCCAGCCAAAAAAAAAGGTATTTTTTGACGATTTTGGGGTCAAAATCGGACAATTTTTATGTCAAAAATCATAAAATTTGAAAGAAAAAAAAATTCCCAACAATTGACGATTTTTGACCCAAAAAAGTCGAATTTCAAAAAAATTTTGAGTTATGAAAAATCCTTCATTTTATGTCAAAAATCATGAAATTTCTACTATTTCATTAGATTTTCAGCGATTTTGAAGTCCAATTTTCACTATTTTTTAGCCTAAATCAGGCTATTTTTGATCCGTTTTGGACTAATTTATGCCTATTTTCAGCTAATTTTAGTCTATTTCAGGCCTACTTTGAGCTATTTTAGCTCAAATTTTGATAAAAAATTTATCATTTTTTGGTCTTTTTTGATCCTATTTTAGTCCTAAAAATTCACATTTTTCAGGTCATCGAATTCTACAAATCCATCGAAAATGACTTCGATAATGATGATCAGGACAATGGTGATAATGATGGATTCATTGTGGGCGGAGCCTCTTCGAAAATTAAGAGATTCAGATCGCTTTGAATAACTCTCTCAATTAGACAATTTTTGAATTTCCCTCCAATTCTTATTATGTGAATTATGCCGACTACTCATTTTTCTATGATTATTGAAATCATAACTTTTAAAATGTCCAATTTTGTCTTTCTGTTCCATTTTTCTGATTCTTTTTTTGCAAAAATGAAGGGTTTTTCGATTTTCATTGAGACACGGCAACAACAAAAGGAAAATTTCAGACAGTACTCCTAAAATTTGAGGGTTTAAAAAATTTAAATTTTTTTGAATTTATCTTCTACTATTAGATTTCAGAATAATTTCAAAATCTCAGAAAAACACTTCTATTACCGATATTCCAAAAGGGGAAACGCGCTCCATCGCAAATTGGCCTGAAATTTGAATTCCCGCCGTTTTGAGCAGTGAAACATGTTTTGGTGGGTGCGTGCACTCCTCGTGGACAATTCGACTGCTGCACGATTTGTCCACGAGGAGTCCACGCACCCACCAAAACATGTTTCACTGCTCAAAACGGCGGGAATTCAAATTTCAGCCCAATTTGCGATGGAGCGCGTTTCCCCTGGGGAATATTGCTAATAACTTTTTTTCGAAAATTCACATAAACTCTCGTCAGTTGTAACCATGATGACGTGAGGAGGGGGCACGGTGAATTTTTCGCAACGCATTTTGAATTTCTATTTTTCGCGCTCAAATTTCTACAGTAAGATTTCTACAGTAAGCGTCTCTTCGTTCAGTACGCTATTTCACTGGTAATAGTGTGCTGAACGAAGAGACGCATAACCTGCAGATCTTACGATTTTCAGCTGCGCGCGAAAGTGTGAAATTCAAAATACGTCGCGAAAAATTCACCGTGAGGGGGCCCCTTCCACTTTTGAAATTTTGATCTACCGCCCATAACAACCACGTCAGGATGGGAAAAACGAACAAACATTATAAAAATTTATGTCCACCCTTCCTCTTCTTCTCCCCATTTTCTTCCCCACCTTTTTCATTTTTTCTACGTGTCTAGATGTATGTGTATGCTTAAACTAGATAACAGCTGAGTGATAGTAGTGCAGAAATATAAGTCATGAATCATCCTTTTTTTAATAATAGAAATTTGAAAATCGTTGATATTTAAAAAATATATATCTTTAAACTTCAAACTTTGTGTGATTTTGAGATCTGTAGTAAAAAATTGAACTTTTTTTGATTTTCAACTTTGATTTTTTGAATCCGGTATTACGTATGTTTAGGGGTTAGAGAACGTTTTGGTATTTTAAACTAGTTCTCTTTTTTCTGAAAAAAAGAAATTCGAAATTTTATTGCGAATAATGTTCCCAGGCAACAAATGTAGCATGCTTGTTCCGGGTTTTTGAAGTTCATTTTGAGAAGCATTATTTTTCTTCTCAATCTATGACATCTTCTTTGAAGGAGGATTCCGGCCAAAAATTTTTATTTCTTCAAAACATGTAAAAATGTGCGTAGATTTTGAAAATCATAGTGAAAACGCTCAAAAATCGCTTTAAAACTCCGAAAAATGGCTCTCCGAAATGAGCAAAGATCGCAGAAGTTGTATCCGGTGGCCGTGGCCGAGTTTCCCAAAAAGGGGTGGAGCCGAGCGTAGTGATAGGCTGCCACACAACTGCAAAGACGCTCATTGGCTGAATCCACCCCTTTTTGAGGAAACTCGGCCACCGGATAAAACTTCTCCGATTCTTGCTCAATTCGGAGCCATTTTTCGGGGTTTCAGAGCGATTTTTGGGCGTTTTCAGTATGATTTTTAAAATCTACGCACATTTTTATATATTTTGAAGCATTAAAATTTTTTGACCGGAATCCTCCTTTAAACTAAATCTAAGACTTCCAACATCCCTCCGCCGTTCGTTTACTGTCCGTCTACAGGCCGACCATAGCCCGTCCGCCAATCATCCGCCAACCGACCGCCCGGGCAGCGAGTGATAGTCCGTCACTGGTGGCTAGCGGTCGAGTGGCGGTCGGAAAAATTTAGCCTTGTTTTTCTGAACCTGTCGCCTAAACTTTATAGAACTCGAAAATTCTTATTAGATTCTGAACGTAATGAATCCGCCCGGCCGCCCACTGTCCGTCCACCATCCGACCACCGAATATGGGCGGTGATCGGGCGACGGTCGGACGGCAGACCACACCGTAACCAGACATGCTACAGGCCGGGCCGGGCCGGGCCGGTAGAGAAATTTCTACCGGCCTGTTCCGGCCCGGTCGGCCCAGTTTTTTAAAGCCAAACTGTCAGGGGTCCAAATTTTAAAGCTAAAATCGATTTTTGGTGCGGTTGAATGACCTGAAAAGCGGAATTGGTGTTTGTTCCTATCATCAGCTTGTGTACAGAAAATTCCGAATCATTAAAGAAAATATTTGCCTTCATAAAAATGTTGCAATGACAAATTTGGTTATATTTAAAATCTTAAAAATCATCCATTCATTTGACTCATAAAATATTAATTATTTAATTCCTCTTGCTCCGAGAGCTCTTGTCTTATCAGTAACGACCACACCTTTCTCATTCTTTAATTTTCGACCATTTTTATCATGTTCTAACCTATTTTTATATATACTTTTTGGGCACTTTTGGGTCGGAATTTTCATTTGCCTCGTACTTTAATTTTTTCCTCTTTTTCATTTTTTGTCCGTCCGTCAGCCGTCCGCTACCCGGAAAAAAGTCGGACGGGCGGCGGATGGACGAATTTTGTTAGAATTTTTCTCCTGTAATATTCTGAAAATCGATTTTTCAATTTTCATAAACAATTTTCTATATTTTTCCAGAATGGACCCACTTGCTTCCTTCAAGCCAGCCTCGTTTAGTGATGATCCGGAAATTATCAGAAAACGAGAATTGATAGATTATTCTACTCAAATTACATTGGAAGCTGCGAAATCTGGAGATGGTGAGCTTTAAAAAATTCCGTCTGTCCACCGCCCGGCAGCGGACCGCCCAGTCATCCACCGTCCGCGCCCTGTCCGCCATCCGTCCAAATTTTTGTCCCGTTACGGTGATGCAAAGGACCCTGATCGGACAAAAGTCGAACGGACGGCAGTCGGACGAATTTCATCCAAATTAAATTATCAGTCAGTGCGACTTGGAGATTTTCTAATATTTGAATCCCCACCAATCCAAAATCCAAAAAAATTTTCAGTGTCCCGCCCGGTCCGAGTATACGCCGATGGTGTCTACGATATGTTCCATTACGGTCATGCCAACCAATTCCTGCAAATCAAACAGGCTCTTCCCAATGTGTATTTGATTGTTGGAGGTTGGTTATTATATGGTCCCAAGTACAGTAATCCTATTCAAAAATGGTCGGAAAGTTCGGAGCAAGTTACCGTCCTTCATTGTGCCATTGATCAAAAATAATTGGCAAAGCGGAGTTTTTTTTGGAAAATCAGAAAAACAAACAAAAATATAATTTCCAATTCAAATTGAGGTCGTCTCGTCCTATGATGTATGGAATGGACTAATAAAAGTATTATTATATTAAATTCAATTTTAGGGTTGTTATCAGTAGGAAAGCGGAAGAATAATATAGAAAATAGTACATAGGCATGTGGTGTCAACAAATAATAGTCGCGCGGTTGGTCAGCGGTCAGCCGTGGGTCGGTCGGCGGTCGGCGGTCGGCGGTCAGTGGTCGGCGGTAGGCGGTCGAAGCGGTCGGCAGTCGGCGGTCGGCGTTCGGCGGTCGGCGGTCGGCGGTCGGCGGTCGGCGGTCGGCGGTCGGCGGTCGGCGACCGGGCCAATCGGAAATTGGTCGTCTGGCGGTCGAAAACAGTCAGCGGTCGGCCGGGCAGCAGTCGGTCGGCGGTCGGCGGTCGACGGTCAGCCAGATGTCGGTCGGTCATCGATCGGTGGTCGGCAATCGGTCGGCTTTAGGGCTAGTTGAGCATTAGTTGTCGCGGTCGGCCGGCCATCAGTCGGTCGGCCATCAGTCGGTCGGCGGTCCGTAGGCGGTCGGTTGACTTTCGACGCGATCAGCTGAATTTTTGGACCGTTAGTCTGCGAACTGTTTTGTCCCGGGCGGTCGGTGCGATAGATTGGCGGTCGGCGACCGATATAAAATCAGAGTTTCTTTGAAAAACCTATTATTTCGTTACAGTATGCTCCGACGCTGAAACCCTAAAATACAAGGGACGTACCGTACAACCAGAAGAGGAACGCTACGAGGCGATTCGTCACTGTCGATATGTGGACGAGGTCTACAAGGCGTCACCGTGGACTTGCCCGATTCCATTTTTGAAAGAGTTGAAGGTTAGTATCGGTCTGCTGATCCGCCAGTCAAATGAACCTCCCCCCCCCCCCCCCCCTCATTTTTCTCCTTTCCAGGTCGACTTCATGTCCCATGACGCGCTACCGTACCAGGGTCCCGCCGGTGAGGATATCTACGAAAAGCATCGAGAGGCTGGAATGTTTTTGGAGACGCAGAGAACCGAGGGAATCTCGACAAGTGATTCGATTTGTAGAATTATCCGCGATTACGATACCTATGTTAGAAGAAATTTGCAAAGAGGATACTCAGCGACGGACTTGAATATTGGATTTTTTACGGTAAGAAAATGCGCTCTATTGGACTAAGGATAGCTTTTAGAGATGCCACTTTTTGAGAGTCCAGACCCCATCATCAAGTTTCTTAAAATTGAATTTTCATATTTCCAGACCAGCAAATACCGTATCCAAGACACGATGGGTGAGCTCGGAGAAATGGGGCGTGGCCTATTGCAGACCTGGAAATCGAAGTCGGATTATTTGATTGATGGATTTGTGAAAACGTTCGCAGGGGATACAACGAAGGTTCCGGAATCTCAGAATATGGAGAATTGTGAAAATTAATTTTTATTGAAGGTTATGATGTGTAAATAAAGAATGGGCTGTATTCACTCATATTTTTCTCCTTTCTCATTGCTCAGGCTCTTGCTCTTGCTCCGACTCTGTTCCGTGCTGGATCTGGAAAAAATTGAAGTTCAAAAATTGGCGTCAAATCTGATGTCGGGTCCGCAAAAACCTCTACAAACACGCTCACGCAAAAATGCAGAAAAACTTACGATTTCGCCTTTGATTTCGATTTCGACGTCGACTCATCTGATCCAGAATCCCCTTCCTCATCACTCATCAACATTGGCAAAATGCACATAAAATAGATGGAGATTACAAAGAATAACGGAGCCATTGACACAATTCGAATAGCCATATCAAGCATATTTTCGAGTACTGTAGGTCGCAATTTTTTTGACGGATTCTCGAAAACCAAATAGATTTGCATTGGATTATGAACGATTTCGACGGACGAATTTCGGATAATTGGGTGACCTTTTAGGGGGACCAGGACTTCGACCCATTTTTGGAAACCGGTGTCGGAGATCCAGGTACGGTTTAGGGAGTTCTTTTGGAGATAATTGGAGTAGGTGCAGATTTGGTTTCGAGTGGAGTGGATTCTGGAAAAAATTTGGGATTCCTAAGTTCGAATATTCCAAGAATCTCTAACAAGGGGGTTACTTGAGGTGTCGAGTTGAACTTTTTCTAGGAATCGGACTATAGACTATATTGACCGTGAGGATTCAGAATCTGCAATGAAGATTGGCAAAATGTTCACGTGACTCGAGTTATCAGCCATCAAAGTCTCAGCAGGTACTAATTTGGCTGATTTTTGACAAATCATATCTTAGCTCCCAGGCATTTTTGAAGATCTAGTTTTTCGTGTTAAGCTCAGAATGATGCTCACAATCAAATTATGTAAATAACTAAACATTGTCCAATAGGAACATGTAGAGATCGCAACTCTCCTATTTTTTGTCTGAGCTAGTTTTTGAAACCTGTAGTATCTAATTGCAGGCTTTGTTCTGAGCTTAACACAAAAAACTAGACCTTCTAAAAGTGCCTGGGAGCTAAGATATGAGTTGTCAAAAATCAGCAAAATTAGTACTGGCTGAGACTTTGATGGCTGATAACTCGAGTTACGTGAACATTCTGCCAATTTTTATTGCAGATTCTGAATCCTCACGGTCAATATAGTCTATGGTCCGATTCCTAGAAAACGTTCAACTCGACACCTCAAGTAACCCCCTTGTAAGAAACCGTCCGCTGACCGACCGCCGACGGATAGAATCTTCTCGAACTCAAAAAACAACTCACGCCTCTGTCATATTCCCCAAAAACTGCGCATTCCTACATCCACTTTTCTTTGCCATCTCCTCAAATTTCTCAATCGTTTCTTCCACTTTTCGACACGACGTCTCCACATATTTCTCATATCCCAAATTCATAATTTCCACCAATTTCTCGACGGTTTCATTGAATTTCCGAGTTGATTTGAACAACCGTACTCCCTCAATTGACTGTGGTGTACTGTCAACATCCAATAATTCCCCATAATTTATCGATCGATTCCATCCATTTTCCGAAATTATCACAGGATTCGCTTTTTTGAATGTGCCGAAATTGTTTTTGAGCACTTGTTGTTGGACTAGAACGGTGAACGTGATACGGGTTATGAGCGCTCTGAAAATTTGGAGGAATTTAGGCTCCGCCCACTTTTAGGGGTCCTACACTAAAACTACTGTAACTTGATCAATTTTGAGTCAAATTCTATAAAAACTATTTTATTTGATTCACCAAACAAGAGCTACAAGCTGACTATGAACACAACTAGATTTCAAAACTTTTAGGCTCCGCCCACTTTTTGGGGGACCCCTCCCAACTCGAAAACTACAGTAACTCCGACGTCGAAACTCACACAAAAAAGAACAAGCTGATAATGGTGAACAATAGGGTGACTGGGACTGACATCTCGGCAAGCAGTTTTCCCCATTTTTCTGAAAAATTGTTTTTGGGATTTTTCGAAATTCCAGGTTTTTGGGAATTCCAGAATTCTAGGTTTCCAGGATTTCAATTTCCCGCCTCAAATACTCACTCTTAAACTCAAATTTCAACACCAACAACACCGTCAGTGTACACGCCATCAATATCGTCGCAGCTACCGTAGTCTCCATGAATTTTTCATAAAAGTCGATAATCGAAATTTTGGGAATTTGGAGAACGTTTTCATGGTATCCCTGAACAAATTCTCCAATCGATCCAATCGCTTTTCTTGTCACCGGAATTGAGATTTTTAGTGCTTCAAGGATGATTTTAACGTATTCGGCTTCGAGATTTTTGACTTCTGTTTGGAGTTTGGCTGGAATTTAAATTTAGGTATTATGGTGATTTGAATAAATTTTAGTCATGGCCTAGAATCCGACAACTCGGCCATAGCGAAATCGAACAACGAAAGTGACCCGTAAGACTGCTACAGTAAAAAAGTACAGTATCAGTCTTATGTGTCATTTTCTTGTCGTGATATCGTTATGGCCGAGTTGTCGGATCTTAGGCCAGGATTGACTTTTATGCAAATTATTATAACAACTCACTGAAGGATAGTTCTTTTTTCAACTGTTTCAAACCATTGGCCAGATCATCTGCTAGTTTTTCACACATTAATTGTAGCGGGTTGAATGGCGACATAAAAATCATCAGCATTCCGGGTAAATTAGCTTTATTTTGTGGCCGCATCTTCCAAAGTTTCACAGGGTTTGGAATCGTCTTGTAATACTGAAAAAGAAGGTTCAATTTTTGTGTTATTTTTCCCTCACTTGGTGTCAAATATGATGCCGGGTCCGCAAACACCAGATAGAGCAAAAGAATGCGGTCCCGGCATCCTATCTGACGCCAAATGTTTTATTTTTCTGTTTTTTTTTTCATTTTTTCTGATTTTGGCGTAAGCGTATCCGTTTAGGATCTGACATCCGATTTGACGCCACTTTTCCGCTTTTTCTACACTTGTCCGTGAGCGTGTCTGCAGTGGTGTTTGCAGACTCGGCATCGAATATGACGCCAACTCTTAAATTGCGCTCACCTCATCAAACATCATCCTATTCACAGTTGTATTCAAGTATCGATCAATCACTCTCCATTTTTTGTTGTTCCTATCGAAATCTCGTTCGAAAAGACACGGAACCATTTCCAGCTTTCGAGCAACACGGTCATGGATGGCTGGAAAAAGGTTTCAGATGGCCGAACTTTTCCAAGTTGGAAAAGTTAGGCCATGAAAACTACAGTACTCACGCATAAATCTCTCGTCATGTTTCAACTCCAATTCTGAGATTCCTTGAACGATATTCACAGAAGACGTTCGCAAATTCGACGTCGAAATCAGAAGACCAAGACAACAGAAAATGGGAATTATGGTAAGTCCTGAGCGGTATTGATCGAAGCGGAGAAGGATTCCGAGGAGATCGAAAAATTCGGAAAGTCCCAGTTTCCAGATGATAAGGAATATGATGACCGAGACGATAATACAGAAGACGGCAATGATTAGTTCACGGACGGTGGGCTGAAATCTGGGAAAATGGGAATTCGGAGATTCTGAAAAACCACCCACCAACTGTTTGAAAACAATAGAAACCATATCCCCATATCCTCCAGATCCTCCAGAATTCAGTGTCCTTATCACATAGTCCTCCACAATCTGATTCGATTCATTCAAATTTCGATCCGAAATGAAATCATCGATTATTTCAAATTCCCGCGTTAACTGAGAATGATCCGCAGGCATACGGTAGCTGACGGGTTCCGGAAACCAGTGAAGACATTGACGATCGGATTGAGTGGAGATGAGAACGATGAAATTGAGATAAAGTAATAGAAGGGTTTTCAATTTCATTTTTTTTTATGGTCTTGCGTCTGAAAATTGCTGTATTAGAAGCACAGGATTATTCGGAAAAATACTTTTGTAGTCGCGTTAGGTAGATCAAAAATAGCACTGAATTTATGGCTTTTTCTAAAGACTCAACTTTTCAAATCTTGGATCCACGTATTCAACTTTTTTCTCTTGTTGCCAGCATTATTCCGCCCACTCAATCTACGTGATGGAAAATCAAAATTTTTGAAATTGAATCTGGGTTGCGGACTCGGCATCACAATTGACGCCAACTTTCTGTTTGTCTGCATTTCTGCGTGAGCGTGTCAGTAATAGTGTTTGCGGATCTGACATCAGATTTGACGCCAAAGTGTGACGTGTTCTGCATTTTTGCGTCGTTGAGCCAGTTGTGGTATTTGCGGACCCGGTATCAGATTTCACACAAATATTCAGATTTTCTGCAGTTTTGCGTGAGCGGTTGTTTGCGGACCTAACATCAGATTCAACGCCAAAAATCGAAATATATTAAATTCATACGTTTTTTTTTTCAGAATTTCTCAATCTTTCGACTTCCCGTCTTCATTGTGAATCTTCGGGATTCTGATTCTCGTGTCACCTCCATCAATTTTGATAATAAAAAACAATTATTTGGTGTCTGGGACCTCAATGAGGAAGAGTTTTTGACCAAACTACAGTAATCTAGAACTATTCGATTGGGTAGTTTTGAGCGATTGGGTAGTTTTGAGCCAAAATTAATGATCCTCAAAATTGATGTAACTCAGACTTCGACGGGTCATCCGTCGAAGTCTGCGTTACATCAATTTTGAGGATCATTAATTTTCACAGGCCATTGATTTTCATTTTGACTTCTACGGCATTTTGAACTGTTTTGTGTTATATTTCGCTATTATAGGCTCCTGCCACACGGACTTGTTTGGCAATACAATTTCGAAAGTGTAGGGAGTCGGAATGTCGATCTGCGCATATGACCTTGAGAAATGATATCGGGTGAACGAATGAAGTATTCGGAACATATCGGAGAATTTGTTATCAATATCCTCTGCATCTTTCTTCTGATTATAAAAGCAAATCGTACTACATATTATAACGTCCATTATACTAATGAAGATACGTCTACTCCTGCTGGTTCTCCTACCAATATTCTTGGTAACCAAGGCTCAAAATATCCCAGAGCCAAAATGCAGTAACATCAGCTGGCGCAAGGCTTATAAGAAAGCTAATTACCGTACGTTAGAAACCACCGTTGTCTATTTGAGTAAATTTTGGTATAACATATATTCCTAAAGGGGAAACGCGCTCCATCGCAAATTCGGCTGAAATTTGAGCAGCGAAACATGTTTCGGTGAGTGCGTGGACTCCTCGTGGACAACTCGGGCAGCAGTCGAATTTTCCACGAGAAGTCCACGCACCCACCGAAACATGTTTCGATGTTCTCAAAACGGCGGAAAGCTAAAAATTGAAATTTCAGCCGAATTTGCGATGGAGCGCGTTTCCCCCTGGTGAATATAAATTTGGATACATTTTTTTTCAGTGGCGGAGGTGTTTGTGACCGGATTGGAGCCCGACGGTGTTGATTGGTTTCGCGTGTCCTACGTAGAGGAGTATTACTTCAAAAGAGCGCAGAAGGCGCCTCACAAACTTCGAATTTCTGCAAAAGATTTTGCAAAAAATCCACTGATTATCGGAGAGCGTTATGTGGTCGGAAGTGAGTGATTTTGAAAAATTTTTAGGTGGCCTAAAAAGGTCTAAAATGGCCCCTTTGCGCCCACCAGGGCCGTTTTTTACCATTTAAACTATTTCGGTTCGTTGGGCCGGTTTAGTCCAATTTGGGACATCTCAGGCCGTTTAACCCACCCGATATTTTTTGGAGACTTGTGGACCAGTTTGGGCTAGCCCGGGGCTATGTCTATAATGGCCCATATAGCCCAAACGCTCAAAAATAGTCCAAGCTGGCCCGTATTGGCCTCCTCAACCCACTAATATTATATTTTTCAGCCTCGAATGACGGCGTTCTAAACAACTGCAATAGTTTCCCGGTGGTCGACGGGGGAGTCCCATCAGGCGTTCTTTCACGCACCAAAATTCCATTCCTACTCCTATACAAGTTGGTTGTATGGTGCGATAGCGAAAACGCTTGTCAGCATGACTACGACGACGACGAGTGAGAACTAGCCCACACAGTGCTATCAGCAAATTTTCGATTTGCAATAAAAGATTATATGTATTTATATATAGTTTTTTTGGCATTTCGGAGTCACATCAGTCCACGATGGACTGTTTGGCTCTATCCTATTTTAGTGTTCCCAAAGGATTTTGGACCACTGAAAACTTGGTGAGACATTCGAAAATTATTTAAAAATATTCCTGGAATGTAAAATTTGAGAAATTTTTATTGTATTACAATGAAAAAATCGGTGAAAATGCTATGAAAATTAGCCTAAATGAGGAAAAACGGCTACGATACATTTTGCAACTTTCAAAATGTCTTAGTTGCGAAATGTCGAGGTTGCGAAATCGACGTGAGTTGCGAAACGGCTAGCTGCAACACGTCGCGTAGTAAAAAAACTGTTAGTTAGTAAAACGAATAGAGTCGATTGGCTCCTCGAGCTTGCGTTTCAATTTTTTCATCCTGGCCCCTTCCAGTATCAAAACTTCCTCCGATGTTTTGATCTGCTGGATCGTGGTCTTCAACTTAATTTCTACTCTCTCCTTCTGCTCTTTGAGACTTTTACAGTCTTTATTGAGCTTGCCCAACTCTACTGTTTTAGCAAAATTTTCATCTTGGACTTGGTTCAAATTATCAGTGAGGTCATCAACAATACGATCTGAAAAAACAAGCGATTCGAGCTTTCATGAACCCACCGAAATCTTACCATGTCGCTGTTCCTGTTGATTTAGAGCCTCCTGATGAATTTTGCTCAAGTTTTCCAGCTCTTGGGTATGGTTTGCTTTGGTTTGTTCCAGAAGATTCTCTAAAAAGAATGTACTTTTGGAGTTGTGACCGAGAAATGTCTTACTAGATTCGATGAGCTGCGAAATAATCCTGTCTAGATCTGCATATGCAGTACCAAGAGTTGATTCCGAATCTGTCTTTTCAACCTTAAGCTCTTTATAATTTCGATCTGAAATTTCACCATTTTTGTACATTCTTGGACTGAAAATGTTGCTTATTACCTGCTTCTATCAATTGCTCAGCCAAATCTTGAGTTCCTGCCATCCACTTCGTCAACTCCAGAGCTTGCGTTGAGGTAAGAATTGCTGAAAATAAACGTTTTTGATTTTTAATTCACACTAGTAGCTACCGTAATTCTTTATAAGATCTGTCGTAGAATAAGTAGTATCCTTCGGACGTTGCACTTGTTTTTCTAGCTCTGCAATCTTCAGTTTAGCCGCCATGAGGTTCTTAGGGGAATCGGTGTACGATGCAGCTTCTTCTGAAAAATTTTGAAAAATTGAGGCCCACAAATGTGTTAGTTGCAAAACTCCTAGATTACCAACTTTCAAACTTTCAAATTTCCGAGAATCTTAATTTCGAGATTTATATAGATTTCCAGATGTTCAGATTTCGTATTTTAAAATTTTCAGATATCTAGATTTTCAGCATACTTGTCGCGGGGCGGGCCGGGCCGGGCCGGCAGAGGACTTTTCTACCGGCCCGGTTTTTTGGAGCAAAAATTTACCATAGTCATTTTTTGGAGTAGAATTCATTTTTTTGGGTATTTTTTTAAACATATATTAGGTATACATTTAGTATTTTGAAAAAATTTCAAAAAATTTCTGAAAAGAAAAATTATCTTAAATTTTCCCCACCCGGGCCGACCGGGCCGGGCCAGCCGGGCCGACCGGGCCGGGTCAGCCGGGCCGCTCCGGGCCGGGCCGATTTTGGTCAAGTATGATTTCCAGAGTTCTCAGTATTCACACATCAAATATTATGAGGTTTCCCTATGACTACACTTTTGAATTTCCAAATTACTGCACACCTAAATTTCCATATTTTCTGGTTTTCAGATTCCTAGACTCTCAGTACTCGAAAATTTCAGATTTCCAGAATACGAATTCTCCAGATATCCAACTTTCAAGTTTCCCAGATTTCCAGACATTACGGTTCGTGAATTTCGAATTCTCAGATTACCAGATTTTCAGATCTTCTTCTAGTCTTGATATCCCAAAATCCTAAATTTTCGAAATTTCAGAGTTACAGAATTCCATAGGTTCAAATTACAACTTTCCCTTGCCTAGCTCTAAAATTCTTGCATCCTTCGCTTCACTCCTCTCTTTTTCCAAAGCCAAATCTTTCTCCAACTTTGTCTTGGTGTCTTGAAGGTTTTTAAGGTTATTATTGAACATTTCTTCTGTAAGGAAAGTTATTATTTGACACATTTTCTTCTGTTTGAAAGTAGAGATTTGGGGAAAACTTACCCTGATCCTTCAGCTCCTTTTTCAACTTGTCGATTTGATTTTTATAGTCTTTGCTAGTGTCCCCTTTCATTGTGTTCTGAATAATATAATAAAAGCATACTTGACCGAAATCGGCCCGGGCCGGGCCGGGCCGATGAAAAATTTTGCCGGTCCGGGTGGGGAAAATCTAATTTTCAAAATACTAAGTGTTTATCTAAAATACGTTTTTGAAAAAAAATATCCAAAAAAATGAATTCTACTTCAAAAAATAACTATGGAAAATTTTTGCTCCAAAAAACCGGCCCGGCCCGCGACAAGTATCTATAAAAGGAAAAGCTGTGTTCAAAATTAGACAGAATTCAGGTCGAAAATTCTACGAAAATCTAAGAAATTGATCTAAAAGGAGTTCAAAAGTATGTTAAACTTGTCTATGAAGGCCTAATATTGTTCAATTATTAAAAGGAAAACTAGAAGGATTCAGTCGATTTCGAAACTATTGCAAAATCTCATGACAGATATGAAAACGTTGCCCAACAGAAAAGTTCCAATGAGAAAAATGAACACTTGCTGCCTTTTATCCCTTAACAATGACGAATGTAAACACAAAACTTTATAAAAAATGGTGCGAAAAGAACAGCACAGACAATCTGAGAGGCACAGAAAATTGAAAAAAAAACCAAAATGGGCTTCTCGAACACAGCATTCCATTCCTAGGGAAGAAAGAAGAAGAAGATAGTTGAAAAAAGTTCGTCGGGGGAAATGAGCATCAAGTGGGTGAAGGAAGAAAAAAGGAGCAGCTGGAGAGTGTCAGCATACAGTGACGAAAAATTGTGAGTGTTCACTTTACTCAGCATTGAATAATTCTGGTGCCAGTTGCTCGATTGACTTAAAAATTTGCACACACAATACTAAAACCTTCAAAACCCAAATGGTAGTTTTTTGAAAATCAGAATTCCCTTAGAGCTCCAGAATTCTCCCAGATGTAGGCGTCACTCAAAAATGAAAGGTTTTTACTATTTTTTGTCAGAATGTTACTAATAGTAAGTGTCCAAACGGATCCGAGACACTTCGCAACAGGACGTTTCGCAACTACGATATTTCGCAACTCACGACCATTTCGCAACTCCGACATTTCGATACCGTTCATTTCGCCACCGCGACAATTCGCAACCATGCCATTTCGAGACCACTAAATCCAGAATTTTTGTAGAAATTTCAAGTTAAAATCACAACTTCTCAAATGTAGACTATAACCTGAAATAGTTCACAATACCCTCAATCCCATACAACCTTGATGCACGTAAATTGGACTTGTTTATACAGTTGCGAAACGACTGGTTGCGAAACGTCCAGTTTCGAAATGTCTCGGATGCGAATTGTGTTGGTTGCGAAATCGACGTGAGTTTCGAAATGTCACAGTTGCGAAATGTCTCGGAGCCGTCCGAACAGTTACCAAAAATAATTTGGCTCACTGTGGCCGGCCGGCTTTAGAGATATAGGCGCCGAAGCTCAAAATGCACATTTTGGCTCACACGTGGCTATGTAAACGTATTTTGCACGGATCAGGGAATCTCTTCAATCCTACTACTCTAGTTTTCATTCCGACTCCTTTTGAAAAGTAGATGAAAAGTTTGAAAAAAAATTCATTTGTTCATCTCATAAGTTCCTCAAAATCAGTTCACTTTCTCGAATCTTGCAAGAACAGCAGTGATCTTCTCAAAACGATTTGGGAGATTCTTTCTGACAATGAGAGCATCCTCACGGAGAAAATATTCAGAGCGGTACTGCTTGTCGGTTCCTTCCGGTGGATTCGTGTAGATGATAGTGACACGGTCATTTTGCTAGAAATTAAATGTCTAATCATGACTGAAATTCTCAAAAAAAAACCTCTTTTCCATCACATTTGACGATGAAGAGAGCAGCTTCATTTGGATCGAGAACTCCAGTTGGAGTAGTAGTCGCCTTTTTGAGAGCAGTGCTCACACCGAACACAATTCGTTTTCCGGAAGTGTTCACCATTTTAATGTGGCCAGATTGTTGAGAAATTTGCAATTCTGTTGGGCTCAAATCGGTTGTCAATGTAGTTCCAATCGATTGAGTTGTCATCTTTTTGCTCCGAAATTGGTCTTTCGTCTAATCAAAATCGAAATTGAATTGAACATTGGATTCATTGGTAGACGCAAGGTTACACATGCAAAAAAATCTGACCACGTGGGATAGAGTTTTCGAAAAAAAATTGGAAAAAAAAAACCTACAATGTGCCAACCATAACTCGGCTGGAAATACATCAATCGAGCTCAAATTTCTGGAGAAGGTGTATGTTGTCAACCCACTTAAAATATTGCCAACGAGGACAATGGAAAAGCTCTCGTTGAAAAGCTCCATGAGCACATTTTGGCGCTTTTTGAAGAGCAGAACTACAGTATCCACCTCAACTCACCAGACGCCATTTTGCCAGTTTTGAAGGGTCTGAAGAGTCTGATTTGGGAATGAGAAGAATTTTTTGACCAAACTACAGTAATCTATTAGCGATGTTACACAAGGGGAAATGTGCTCCATCACCAACTTGGCTGAAATTTGAATTTTTAGATTTCCCGCCGTTTTGAAAACAACGAAACATGTTTTGGCGGGTGCGTGGACAACTCGGGC
The DNA here is from genome assembly GCA_963932045.1 of Caenorhabditis sinica. Classification (NCBI taxonomy): domain Eukaryota; kingdom Metazoa; phylum Nematoda; class Chromadorea; order Rhabditida; family Rhabditidae; genus Caenorhabditis; species Caenorhabditis sinica. Next base: position 19,088,736 of record OZ009942.1, on the reverse strand, counting down.
AGCAGTCGAATTGTTCACGAGGAGCCCACGCACCCACTGAAACATGTTTCGCTGTTTTGAAAACATAAAAATACGGCGGGAAATCTAAAAATTCAAATTTAATCCAAGTTTGCGATAGAGCGCGTTTCCCCTTGGAGAATATCGCCATTAGAAATGTCTAATTTTTCGGTTTTTTCTTAAATCTTTTTCTCTTTGCTTTGTGACTGAAATAAAAAAGTTTTTACCGGGAAAAGTTTTATTTTATAAAAATTGGAGATCAATTAAAATCGGTTAGACCAGAAAAAGGGCAGAGACATCATTAATCAGGGAAACATTTACAAAAAAACATTTTAACATAAAATTCGTATCATTTATTCATCCTTGTTGCAATTGCGCTCCATTGAACCAGATGAAGAAATTGGAATGGAGGCGGAGTCACGGGCAAACGTTTGCAGGAAGCTGTCAATATAGTGCTCGGCGTTGGCTCTCCAGAGTTGAAGACACTCTCGGGTCATCTCGCAAACCTCGTCCACCTTGTCCTGGATACGGTACTTGCTGGTCTGGAAAAATTGGAAAATTTTTTGAAAAAAAAATTTTGGCGGGAAATTTGAAAATTTTTCGAAAAACAAATTTTTGGAAATTAGGTCATATTTCAAGTTCTAGATGGACAATTTTCACAATTTTCAAATCCCTAGATAGCATTTTTTCCCTAGATTCTTCTAGACCTCCCTCACCGTCAAAAATCCAACATTCAACTCCTTGGCAGTATATCCTCTATTCAAGTTTCTTCTGGCATACGTATCATAGTCGCGAATGATTCTACAAATCGAATCACTCGTCGAGATTCCCTCAGTTCTCTGCGTCTCCAGAAACATTCCCGCTCGTTTGTACTTTTCGTAGATATCCTCACCGCCAGTCGGGCTCTGGTACGGTAGCGCGTCGTGAGAGATGAAGTCGACCTGCAAAAAATTATTTTTTGGATTCTTTAAGGCTTTTCTGGGCCTTTCAGGTGGATTTTGGTTGATTTTTAAAGTTTCTGGACTCAAATTTCGTGAGAAACACGATTTTGGCTATGAAATTCTGAAAATTTGACTCCTTGACTATCAAAAATGGAGCATTTTGAGACCAATATGGAGCAAACTTTTGTTTTTTGAATTTTTTGAAAATTTTAATAATTCTAGACTTAAATTTTATGATAAAAACTATTTTGACTATGAAAATCTAGAAAAAGTAATTCCTTGGCCATAAAATGAACCATGTTGAGCCAAAATTTTTGGATTTTAAGGGAGGATTCCGTTCAAAAATTTATAGTGCTTTAAAATACGTAATAATGTGCGTACATTCCAAAAATCATATTGAAAATGCAAAAAAAAATCGCTAAAAATCCCGAAAAATGGCTCCGTAATGAGCAAAAGTCGCATAAGTTGTATCCGGTGGCCGTGGCCTAGTTTCCCAAAAAAAGGGCGGAGCCGAGCGCAGTGATTGGCTGACTCCGCCTTTTTTTTTGGGAAACTCAACCCCAGACAACTTCTGCGATTTTTGCTCATTTCGGAGCCATTTTTCGAGGTTTTAGAGCGATTTTTGAACATTTTCATTATGATTTTTGGAATCTATGGACATTTTTTTGTATTCTAAAGCAAGGAAAAATTTTTGGTCGGAGTCCTCCTTCAAAATGACCTGGAAATTACGAAAAATGGATTTTTCAAAGTTTCAAAATTTTCAAACTTTTTACCTTCAAATCCTTCAAAAACTCGATCGGAAAAGTCCACGGCGACGCTTTGTAGACCTCATCGACATAACGACAATGACGAATTGCCTCATATCTCTCATCCTCGGACTGAACGGTGCGTCCTTTGTACTTCAGAGTCTCCTCATCGGAATTTACTGGAAAAAATGTGATATTTGGGTGTTTTTTAGTGCAAAAAATAAAAAAAAATTGGGCCAAAATGACCTAAAATAGCTTAAATAGACTAACTTTTACTAGTAGAGGGAATTAGGCCACCAGGGTCAATTTTGGCCGAATTTTCCGGTTTTTTGGGTTATTTTAGGCAAAAATCTGCATTAAAACCGGAAAAATCATTGAAAGACGACTAAAAATGGTTAAAAATGACCTAAAATCGGCATAGAACAATATTAGACCATCTCGACCATTTTCGGTCGTTTCGGGTCATTTTTTAACGAAAATTTGTGATTTTTCAAGGTTTTTAGGGTAAAAAACGGTCCAAATCCCAAAAAATCGGTCCTGAGTGGTCTAAAATGGCCCAAAATGACTTTTAATGAAAATTTGACATTTTTGGGTAATTTTTAGCCGATTTTTCGGGATTTTTTAGCAATTTTTTAGAATTTTCGCCAATTTTTCATTTATTTTTTACCTCCAACAATCAAATAAACATTCGGGAAAGCTTGCTTAATTTGCAAGAATTGCTTGGCATGACCATGATGAAACATGTCGTAGATGCCGTCGGCGTACACACGAATCGGGCGGGAAACTGAAAAAAAGAAATTTTTTGATTTTTTTAGAGGGAAATTTGAATTTTTAGGAAGATTTTTGGGTCAAAAACTCAAAAAAATTTTAGGCTGAAAAATAAAAAAAAAAGTTTGAGAATTTTTTTTTCAGTACTTTTTCCATTTTTCCCATCTTCTATCGTCACTTTCTGCGAGTAATCAATCATTTTTCGCTCTTCAATCACTTCTGGATCATCACTGAAGCGTGCTGGCTCATTCGACGCCAGTTTAGTACACATTGTTAGTCCTGAAAATTTGGAAATTTATTTGAAAATTTTAGTGAAAAATCGAGTAAAAATGACTCAAAAATTCGAATTCTACACAAAATTTAGGTTCCAACACATCAAAATTGAACTGCAAATGAAACGTGGATTTTCGGATTTTTTTATTTTTCAGGTTTTTGTCGAATTTTTCATGAAAATTTTTAATTTTCAAGATTTCCAGTGTTTTCTCTTCAATTTTATGACTATTTTCATCGAAAAATTGTCGAAAATTCGACAAAAATCAGTTGAAAAATCAATTTTTAAGCTGAAAAAACTTTGAAAAAAATGAAAAAAATAAAAATTAGTTTTTCGCTGCGAGACCCAATCGACAAATTTTTGGTGTGCGCCTTTAAAGATTACGGTTTGGATTCGATTTTTTAGATTTTCAGAGGGAAAATAAGCAGATAATAACGAAATTTCTGGATTTTCAATTGGAAGTGGAAGCTTTTCAAAAAATTCATCAAAATTGTATTAAAAAAAATTCAGGTATTTTTTTCCGTTCAAATGCAAGCCTTCCCAAAAAAACTTTCCCCTTCTGATCTAGATCTTCTAAATAGATATATATGCATATAACAATACACATACCAGTCAGTTTCCCCTCTTTCTTTAGACCCCCCCCCCCTCTTTCTTATTATCCTCCAGAAGAAAAAAATGTACCTCTCCCCAAAGTTCCCTGCCGAACTTTCCGAGCTCTACCGAAAGTACGGTCATCTCTACGGGGTCATCATATTGAAGTCTCGTTCTCTTTACCTATTCGTCATGTTTTTGGTTTTTCTCCACATTTTCATTCATCCTCTCCCAGTTCTGAGACGTGTCCGAAATGCGTATACTTATAAGATGAAGGAGTTGGATAACGATGACAAAGACTTGTTCTTCGTCTCCGCTTACTATTATGGAAATGAGTATAGGTGAGCAGAAGAAAATTGGCAATGGAGCGCATTTGGAAAAAATTGAGTTCAATAGAGCATATTTGCTGACCTGTTCTATGACTTGTAGATCAGAAGTCCATCAGAGCGAATTTTCTAAGACACTTCACAGATTTGAAAAATCATACTTGAAGTTTGATAGAGCAACATTTACGATCTCACTAATACCTTCAAAAAATAGAAAGTAGATCAAATAAGTCTAAGTGTCCAATAGAGCGCATTTGCTGTCTAGGAGTACACAGTCAAAAAGTCCAAAATTGGGAATACCTGAGAAGTAGTCTTTGGGTCAAAAAACTCGAAAAAATTTTAAGGTTTCAAATAGTCTAAAAATCTAAAAATTGCCGAAAACATCCAAAAAGTCCAATAGAGCGCACTTACCTTATACTTTGCCAAACAGTCCGAGTTGGCGACAGTAATCCCTCCAAACTCGATTTCGTCCAATTTTGAATTTCCGAAGAAATCCGGAAACGTGCTCACTGAGATCCCTTTTTGCCTTTTTAGCTCTTCCAAGAAATCGTAAAATGCTCGCTTGGAGTTGGCCAAATAGAGTTGGAGATGAGAAACAAATCTGGAATTGTGGAAAATGTTTGTGGATAGGAATTGCGCTCTATTGGGCGTATAGATCAAACAAAGTTGAAAGTCCAATAGAGCGCATTTTCTGATTAGCTTTTTAGCCAGTAGATCAAATTAGGCGAGAAGTAATTTAGAGCGCAATTGCTGACCATTATTCATCCTTTCGATTTTTGTCCTGAAAAGTATTAGTTAGATTCCTAGGTGTTAGGGAATCAGTAAGTGCGCTCTATTACTCGGAGACCAAAACTGGTTCCAAGTGCGCTCCATTGACAATCCAAAAAACACTTCTTTCAGTCTCTACGAAAACCAAGTGTCCTTAACCTTCATCGCTCCTCGTGACGCCCACTGGGATCGTCGGAAAATTATAGTAATCCGAAGTAACGGATCGAATTCTGTCCTAGAGCCAATGAGAGTCCACCGTGCCACACCTCATAATGTTTGTAAATTTGTGACCCTAGTGGGTACAGTAACCCTCAAGGACGATTTGATGGATTTGGAGATTTTGGTCAATAAGAATATCGCAGGGATACGGTATTTGCCGGCGGATAATAAGCCGAGGGATCTGGTTGTGTGCACTAATCCGATATATAATAATGTACGGTGGCAGAGTGTACTGTTGGAGGCTCATGTGTATTCGAGGTGGGTTTTAGACTTTGTTGGGGGTAAGAAAGTGCGCTCCATTAGACGTTCAATTCCAATGGAGCGGATTTGCTTTAGCGTATAGATTTTTTTTAGTTTAAAGTCCAATAGAGCGTGTTTGCTGACGATTCTGGTGACCTATAGATCAAATCGCAGCTCTTTGACGATGGAGCTAATTTGCTGACTAATTTATTGGTCAAATGAACTCAAGTGTTCGATAGAGAGCACTGGCTACCCTGTTATTCGATTTGTAGATCAAATAAAGCAGCAAGTTCAATAGAGCGCATTTGGTGACTAATTAATCAATGTGGGTATTCCGATGAGTAGAAATGCAAACGCGCTCTACTGGTCATCTAACTTTTTTGACCTACTTTTTAGTAAGCCTGTCAGTAAATGCGGTCAGTCGCCCCTTGAACTTAATTTGATCCACAGGTGACTATAACTATCAGTAAATGCGCTCTATTGAACTCTCAAGTTTATTTGATTTACCTGTCCCAGAACCCGACAGTAAGCTCGCTCTATTGAACATTTTTATCTTTTTTTGATCTACTGGCTAAAAAGCTAATCAGAAAATGCGCTCTATTGCACTTTCAACTTTGTTTGATCTCTAAGTCCAATAGAGCGCACTTCCTGAACCACAAACATTTTCCACAATTCCAGATTCGGTGGTCATCTCCAACTCTATTTGGCCAACTCTAAGCCAACATTTTACGACTTTTTGGAAGAGCTAAAAAGGCAAAAAGGGATCTCAGTGAGCACATTTCCAGATTTCTTCGGAAATTCAAAATTGGACGAAATCGAGTTTGGAGGGATTACTGTAGCTAATTCGGACTGTTTGGCAAAGTATAAGGTAAGTGCGCTCTGTTGGACTTTTTTGTCGATTAATCAATTTTTAGACTATTTGAAACATTAGGAATTTTTTTGACCCAAAGACTATTTTTCAAGTATTCCCAAATGTGGACTTTTTGACTTTTCCCTACTAAAATTTCCCGAGGAGTTCAAATTTCTACTCAAATTCTCAAAATTTTCATTCCTTTTCCCTCAAAATCCCAATTTTTCATTTTCAGAGCTCCGCAAGCTTCATCACATTCTTGGAATGGGACGAACTCATACTCCCAACTCAATTTGACACATATTTTGCGGAATTCGCTAACTATTTTGAGTCAGAAATTTTTGTTGGTTTATTGGAATTTCGAAATTCCAAAAATGTTTCGAAAATCGTCACGAGACCCCTGCTTATAGATAGTGTATGGCTGAATGAGCCAGTGGAGAGGCCATTCAAGTTGAAGAGGTAAGTGCGCTCTATTAATATTTTTGCTTGGATTCTCAATGGAGCGCATTTGGTAACACAATGATTGTGTAAACACGCTCTATTGAGAATTTCGCTAGTTCAGGCCGTTTCTCATTAGAGCACATTTGCAAACATTTTTTGGCGCCAAATTCAATTGTAAGTTTTTTCAGCAAACAAATGGAATCTAAGGTCATTGAAATCGGGGAATCTGAAGATTTGGAGTCCTTCATAAAAGGAGATTTCTCTGGAAATGAAATTCTGAAAATTGAAGATAGAAAAGCAATCGGATCAAGTATTAAGAAGTGGGTTTATTTATTTTAAATTTAGGAAGAAAGTGCGCTCCATCTACAAAAATGATTAAAAAAATGAAGCGAGGTTGTCAATAGAGCGCAGTTTGGCACAAAAAAGCGGGGAGAACGCTAAGTGCGCTCCATTGAGAATTACTGAATAACATTTCAATGGAGCGCATTTGGCACATGGAAAGTATAAAAAATAAATAAAGCATAATATAATGACTAGAGGTAAAAGTTAAAAAATACTTTTTTTTGAATTTTCACAGTTTCAGGTACTTGACAAAAATGAAAAATATTGAATGAAAACGGGTTGTAAATGACAATAGAGACAAATAATAGGGAAAAAGAAACATTTTGAGATCTTGAAAAAGTTTCGAATTCTAGAAAAAATAGTGAAAATGGCTTAGAATAGAATCAGACGAATGATTTTTTTCCAAGAATTTGAATTCCCGCCTAATCCTTATTCAACCTCCGCCGCTTAGGCTTAGAGACCTCAGACTCAACCTCCTCCGGCTCCTCATCTCCACTGCTCATCGAGCTCACTTCCTCACTACTGTAGACCTTGCTCATCCTCTCATCAACGTCATCAGAATCGTCAGAATCATTCTCATAATCATAGGCATCTTCCTCATATTCATGTTCTTGGGGAGCCCCCGTTCCATCAGATCTGCTCGCCAGGATTTTCTTCTTTCTTCTTATATACGGTTCCACTATATCCTGATCTTCTGCTTCAGAATCCCATGTCGGGAGACCATCGTCCTCATCTGGGTCACATGGAGGTACAGTAGGGCGATTCTTACAATCCTCAACGAATCTAGAGAGAGGGGTCTTCATTCCGGTGCGACGTTCTATATCTTGAGCCAGTTTTTCTGAAATTTTTTTTTTTAAATTTTGACATAGCTGCTGATGGGCCGCCGGGCGACCGCCGCAGTCATTATTCGATGGCGCCGATCCTTGACCGCCCGTCTATCGTTGACCGACCGCGCCGACTATTTGCCGACGGCGCCGACCGACCGCCGATCTTTGCCCCAACTATTTGCCGATGGCGCCGGCTGTCCGCCGATCTTTGCCCGTCCGCCCCGACTATTTGCCGACGGTGCCGACCGACCGATTTCCGACCGTTGACCGCCTACCGACCACCCTTAACCCAACCCAAAAACTCACCCATATAATGCAGTCTATCATTGAAATCCATCCGCCGGAATGTCTGATTTTGGTTGGTGATCTTCTCAGCCTTCTTAGAGTGTGGCCAGTAGAATTTGAACTTCCCTTTCTTGTCCTCACAGTGAAAAACTTTGTATTTTCGGGCCTGAAAAGTTGGAAGTTGGAAAGTTGAAAGTTTTGCATCGAATTTGGCGCTTGTCTGCCGACCGCGGGCTGTCCGGCCATTTGCCGTCCCCAAACCGTTCGCCCGTCTTCCACTCGCTGTCCGCTCACCAACCGGGCGGTGGGCAGGCGCGGGGAAGTAGTAGAACGCGCGTGGGCAACGGTCGATCAAGCTGACGCCATTTGTCAGCCGACTACCCGTTGACCGACCGCCGACCGTTCGCCGACCGCCCGTCGACCGCCCGCCGACCACCCCTCGACCATCCGCCAACCACCGACCGACCGCCCGCCGACCGCCTGCCGGCCATCAGCCGACCACCCGCCGACAGGCCGCTGACCACCCGCCGGCTGGCCGCCGACTGCCCGCCGACCGACCGCCCGCCGACCGCCCGCCGACCGCCCGCCGAACGCCCGTCGACCGCCCGTCGACCGCCTGCCGACCGCCAATAAAAACAAAAATATAACTCATCCATTCTCCTTTGATTATCCAAACCGCTCTACCACTATCGTCATACATATCATTTAGAGTCATCGGCGTAATGAATCCATCCAAGAAAACTCTTCCCAGATTATCCACAACTCCACAAACCGATCCCTTCTTCTCGATTTGCATATCGTCATACCTCAAAGCCTCCCTCACAGTCTCCTCCCTCAAATTCGACACTTTCACTTCGATCATTCTCTTGGGCATTCTCTTCCTGTACCACTTTCTAAAGCACTTTCCAGACTCTCGGAAATCACTTGAGACATTCTCATAGGCTACTGACAAGGCTTTAATGGATTTTTCATCCTTCCTAAGATCCTTTTCCTTGTCTTCAGCAAAGTTAGTTAGGAATCGAAGATTGGGAACTCGATCAGCTTCGACGTCAGTGGGACGTGCTTCATTTCTGGAGCGGTCATAAGGTGCGGGAGGTGCTGTCCACTGTTTTGCGGTCGCCGCATCGGACATTTTCTTGCGTCTATCTTTTTGGTCACGTCTTCTGTCAAGCCGTTTTAGTGCAGATTCAAGCGACTCCTCGTTCGGATCGGCGTTGTCGTTTCGGCGTGGGTTAGGGATATCTTTGTCTTCGTCGTCGTCTTCGATACCGAGGCGCTGAAAAAGACTACAGTAAGGTTAACGATTCGGTTGAAAGTTTGTTTGTCCGCGGACCGACCGCCGTTCGTCCGACGAGCGGCCATTATCCGCCGATTGACCCTGCTCCGGTCGGCCGGCGGTCGACCGGCGGATGGCGAACGGACTTTTGACCTACAAACGAGTTTCGTCTTTCCCCATCCGACCGTCTACCGTCCTCGGCAAACCGGCGGTTGGCGGACTGCTGGCGGTCGGACGGCGGTCAGACGGACTGAAGGTATGTGGACTATGGACGCCTAAAGTAGTTCCCCCGTGCGCCGTCCGACCGCGGTCATACTTGTTACGGGCCGGGCCGGACCGGGCAGATGGAAGAATTTTTGCCTGCCCGGTTTGGCCCGCTACCTGCTCGGCCCGCCCCGCTCTGTCCGATCTGCCCGCTGTGGTAGTTCAAAAATTTGAAGTGCCATTTTTCAGCAGGGATAAGCGGGCCAAGCCGGACAGAAAAAATTGTTCACCTTCGCGGACCGGGCAGGCGAACCACAAGTATGACCGCGATGATAGTTGGTCCCGACCGATCGTCGGCCATAGGCAGCTGGCGGGAGGTCGCCGATCGGTCGGACCACGGTCAAATGGACCGACAGTCAAACGGACGACCGCCAACCATCGATCACGGTAACGTACCGACCGTCGGCCATGGGCGGGTGGTGGTCAACCGGCGGTCGGACGAACGGACTGTGAATGTTCAAACGTATTTTGTCCGTTCGTCCTAAGATTGCCCATGGTTGGCCGACCATCCGGCGTTCGGCCATCTGCGGTCAGCGGTCGGCTGGCGACCGGCGGACGGAAAAAAATAGAAAAAAGTTGACCTACATGCAAATACGTTTTTCTCAGCTCGGGTGGACATCCTTGTAAAAGGGCGTTGATAGCTTCTTCTTCTTCCTCACTATCCGAATCTTCCAATGACACATCCTCAAACTCATTTCTCTCATCCTCCAACTGCTCCAAATCATCGAACATCTCATCCTCATCTCCTCCTTCTCCTCCATCCTCTTTTCCCTTATCATCTATTCCTATGTAAAATTCGGCAATCGACCTCATATCCATACCATTGGACGCGGCTTCCCGACGGAAATTATCAAAGAATTCTTCGGTTTGAGAAATCTGCATTTTTCGGAATTCTCCTTCAAGTGGCAGCGTAGTTTTGGGGTCGATGGCTTCGAGGTCGGGAAGTACGAGCTTTTTGTTGGGAGGCAGCCAGACGTCGCCCTGAAAAACAAGAATTTTAGAATTTTCTAGAAAGGTGGGCCGACCCGACCGCTGGCCGATCGCCTGCCGACTGCTCGCCGATTGCCCGCCGACCCCGCGCCGACCGCTCGCCGACTGCACTCCGATCGCGCCGACCGCCCGTCGATCGCGCCGCCCGCTTGCCGACCGCACGCCGACCGCACGCCGATTGCGCCGACAGCACGCCGATCGCGCCGACCGCCCGCCAATTGCACCGACCTACCGCCGACCGCCCGCCAATTGCACCGACCTACCGCCGACCGCCCGCCGACCGCCGACCGCCCGCCGATCGCTTGCTGACCGCTGCCCAACCGGACCACTCACCTTTCCAAACACATCAAGCTTATCAGTATTCATAACAAGCATTGCCCCAGGCTTGTAAATATTCAAATTCTCGAAAATCTTCTCAGGTCTCGGAATTTCCTCATTTTGACATGCTTGCTTCATTAATGCCAACGGTATCACAGTTTTTATTTTCCGAATCGTTGTAGATCCACTCCATGGAATTTGAGAATCTCCTTTTTCCGATTCTGCCTTTTTGAGCTCGTCGAAGCCCAGATGGATGCCTTTTTGGTGGAGCTCGTAGCACTGAAAAAAGTAAAGTCGACATTTTTCTGGTCACGATCCGGTGGCCGGCCGACCGTTGCCCGCCGACCGACCGCCGACCGCTGGCCTTTGGAAAAATCCCACTCACATTATCGTACTCTTTCAACGACATCATTGGCATCATTTTCCTCCCAATTCGTTTTTCCTCAACCTCTCTCATTTCTTTCTGAAAATTTAGTTTGAAATATTTTTCACCTTTGTAGTCCATATACTCACCACATATCTATAAGTATCCTGAATACTGATTCTGTTGCCACCCGGAATTTGTCCGTGCCAAGAGCGATCGGAGTCTTCATCGTAGAAATGGCGGTAGATCAAATGTTTCAACAGCCACATTTGACTCATTCGACCGCCTGGAATATTGAGGTTTTTACTGTTTGTCGACCGTATTCCGACCGCTGGTAGTTGGTCGGCCAACCACTGATCGTCCTCCTACCGACCGCTGGCTAACCGTTAGCCGACAGTGGGCCGACCGTCGCCTACCGTCGCCTGACCGCTTGCCATCGCGGTCCGACCGCTCAGTCTGCTTGCCGACCGCTTGCCATCGCGGTCCGACCGCTCAGTCTGCTTGCCGACCGCGCCGCCCGCGCCGCCCGACTAACCACCGCCGGCGTCGTCCGATGTCGGTCGGACTATGATTGGACCGCGGTCAGACTACGGTCGGAAAGCAGTTGGCTGACGTTTTGTCTGTGGTCGATTGGCGGTCGGTCAGTGGACGGCGCACGAGGCGGCCATAAGTTGGCCGACAATCGGCTAACGTAGACCGCAATCGGACGGCCATTGGTCGACCGTTTTCTCAATTGGCGTATTACCTGCCCGCCCGCCTGCCGACCGCGGGCATGCCGACCGCGACCGGGCAAACGTACGCCGACCACGGGCAAGCGAGCGGTTGCCCAGTATTGGGTCGTTGGTCGGTAAACGGTTTGCCGGCGGTCGGCCAGCGATCGGCGCTCTTCTCAAAACTCACCACAATGCGGGCAAACCACATAATCCGACATCGGAGGCTGAAAATCATCCTTCATCCTCAACCTATCCTCATATCGTTGTCTGGCACTTTGCACAATGTGCGCAACTTTGTGTCGAATCACTTCAATCGCCGAATCCGCACACTTAAATTTATACCGATGCCATTCTCCGATCCGTTCCACGATTTGTACACTGGCAAACCTCGGGTTATTCTTTTCTTCGTTGTATGGTCTTCTCATGAACTCGAATTCAACACGGGCGCCACATTTTTGGAAATGCTTCACCATTGCTCTCGCTGCTTGCAAATCAATGACCATGCGGACCTCGGGGTCTGGGAAAATTATTGCAAGCGGGGCACAGTCGTTGACAAAGTGTTCATGGAGAGAGCGGATACCGTAGCTGGAAAAAAATTTTTGGATCTAAGCAAACGCGCTCCATTGGCATTATTGACCACAGTCCGCCGGCCGACCGCCCACTGACCTCCGAATGCCCACTGACCGACCGACCGCCTACTGATCGACCGACCGCCGACTGCCGACTGACCAGCAGGCCTGGCGCCGACAAAAAAGCGACCATCGATCGACCGTCCGACTGTCCGACTGCCAAACGACCGCCGAACGACCGCCGACCACCGATCGAATAAAATCAGCAGTGGTGGCCGGCGGATGGTCGGCGGTTGCTTGGCGACCGGTGGATAGGTGGCGGTCGGTCGTCGGACGTCATGCAAGCGGGCGCCCATCCATCGGTCAGTAAAAGGTCGGTCGCCGGTCGACAAAAAGCTATCCCAAAAAAATACTCACATTTTCCCGCAAATCACACAGCAATACTCATATTTGTCCTTCTTATTCATATTCAGCCTATCTCTGACCATATCCTGTCTTGCCTTACACGACCACCACGCCTTCAAATGCTTCTCTTCCTTCTTCGATAATGTTTTCGTTTCGTCGAATTCGGGAACGTACTTCTCCTCGACATTGTAGTCGCTTTGTTGGTGTTTAGTTTTTGTTGTGCCGCCACGATATTGACACAGACTTGGACAGGTGCGGGCGCTTATTTTGTACTGAAATAGGGGGAGAGGTTATTTCGTCGCCAGTTGACTGGCCGCCAAAAGGGTTCCGACCAGCATACCCCTGGGCTGACTGCCAACAGACTACCAACCAACTGCCGACCGCTGGCCGACCGAGCCGACCGCGCCGACCGCGCCGGTGGCCGGCCCGTGGTCGACCGCCCAGACCGCTGGACCGCCGCGGCCACAGCTGGCCGACTCAATCGTTTTCTTGGTCGACGGTCGGGAAACGGTCGGCTTACGCACCGGTCAAAGCGCCGGCCGGTTCGGTCCACGGCGGGCCAACTCTGCCGGTCGGAAACCCCCAAACTTTCCACTTACCGTACTGATAACAGATCCCTTTGTGGTGTATCTCAATAACACTTTGTAGACACTCTTCGATCCTTCCAACATGTTGTTTTCACCGAGAATCTCGGTGAAAACCGCTCCAGTGGCGTAGAAATCAGGGCAGGCGGTGGCGAGAAGGTTGGTCATGTGTACAGGGATGTGAGGGTTGTTGAGGGACTGAAAATGAGATATTAAGAATTTTGGTCTTAATTGGTAAATTCGTCCGTCCGGCGGTTGCTCGTTGTCCGTCCGCAAACCGTCTGACCAACCTGTTCGTAGATTGCAAATATGAGTTCCAAAAAATGGGGCTCCGGGGCGTTTCGCCACTAGTCATTTCGCAACTACGACATTTTGCAACTCACGTCAGTTTTGCAATCGCGACAATTCGCAACCAAGACATTTCGAAACTAGACGTTTCGCAACTCTACAAACTAGCCTACATGAAGGTTGTATGAATTTGAGTTGCGAAACGATCGGTAGCAAAATGTCATAGTTGCGAAATGGTCGTGAGTTGCGAAACGACTGGTTGCAAAACGGCTGGTTGCGAAACGTCTCGGAGCGTATTCCCCCAAAACTCACCACTTCTCCCCGACTATTCCTATGGAATGCCTTATTCCCAAAAATCGGTATCGAATCGTTCACACAGTCCAAACCAGTGTTCAATTTCAACGGCCAAATCTCCTGCGGAAAGTGATAATAGCGATTTGTCAAACACACTTGACCGTTCTTCTCAGCATGATAATGTGCCCACTTTTCGAGGGATACTGTAGAATTTTTGGCCATTGAGAGAATCTTTTCCTGAGCAATTGTGGTTTGTAGTACGAGCCATGCGAGGGCGACGATTTCCTCGTCGTCTAGGTAGACGTCTTGTGGGGTGTAATATAGGACTTCTTGGCAATCTAGCCGCCAGTGAGTGATAAGGTTGGACTTGAGTCTGGAATTCAAAAATTATGACGAAGTTCGAGTATCCGGTGTTTGTCCGCCGTCTGTCCGCGGTCCGTCTGCCGTCTGACCACGGTCCGACCGCCATCTGACCGCCATCCGTACGCCAGCCGACCGCGGTCTGTATGCCGTCCGACCGCGGCCCGACCGCCGTCCGTACGCCATCGGACCGCGGTCCGTCTGCCATCTGACCGCGGTCCGTCCGCCATCTGACCGCCATCCGTACGCCAGCCGACCGCGGTCTGTATGCCGTCCGACCGCGGCCCGACCGCCGTCCGTACGCCATCCGAAAGCGGTCCGCCCGCCATCTGACCGCGGTCCATCCGCCATCCGTCCGCCATTTGACCGCTGTCCGATCGCGGTCCGTCCGCGGTCAGTTTGCCATCCGACCGCGGTCCTTCCGCCGTCCGTCCGCTGTTACCGTAACCTTATCAAAAACCGGAACCAAATTCCGGACCCCCGGACGGGTGGACTAACGACGGACGAGCGGCAGAAAACGCCCTTTTTCCTCAAAAACCTCTCCCCAAACTCACTTAAAAATCATTGAGCAAACATGACAAAAGTATTCTCCATAAATCTTCCCATCGATTCTGAATCTCCCACGATGCACGTCTCCATGACACTCCAAATACTTCGTGGGCACTTGAATATTACACAAGTGACAATCGTTCTGACAATGCGGATCGATGACATTGTACTTGTTTGCCAAAAACCATTTCGAAGGGATGAAGATGATACCTCCGAAGACGTGATATTGTTGACCACGATTCTCGGTACCCATAGCGCAGAGAACGTAGTTTCGGAGGCGAGGGATGTCAAGGACCTGGAAGAATTTTTTGTTAGAAGTTGTCGACGAGCGGTCGGAGCGGACAGCGATCGTGCCGGTCGATGGTCAATCGGCGGTCGGCGCGGTCGGCGCGGTCAGCCAGCGGTGGGGATGGTCGGCTATCGTTAGGGCGCTCAGTTGCCGATCGGCGGTCTAACGGTGGTCGGCGCGGTCGGCCAGCGGTCGGCCAACGGTCGGGATGCTCGGTGGGCTATTGGCGGCGGTTTATCGGCGGTTAGCGCGGATCGAAAGCGATCGCACAGCGTCCAGTCAGTGGTCAAGCGGCCGGCGCGGTCAGCAGTCGATCAGCGGACGACTGGCGGTCGGCTTGGTCGCTATGCGGGCGGCAGGCAGTCGATCGATGGCCGGCGCTGGTGTCGGCACGATCAGCTGATGATGGGCGGTCGGAGAGCCGAACCTGGTCGCTCAGCTGTCGGGGGTCGATCGATGGTCAGCGCTGCAGGGCCGCGGTCGGGCAGCAGGCGGTCAACGGTAGATCAGTGAAACGGCGACCGCCGATCGACCGCACTGGTCGGCCCGGTCTGCCAGCGGTTGACTAGTGGTCGGCGCGATTTGAAAATTTTCATTCACGGCGTCGCCTATCGAATTTTCCGATAACATGCCCCTATCTCTCACCTGCATCTGATTATCCGATTTGCTTTTGGCCACTCCCGGGCATGACCCTCTCCAATGATTGTACATATTGAAACTGTGTCCGAATAGTGTTAAGCACACTTGACACGCGAACATTCCAGGATTACGGTGATTGGCTTTGTGGTGGGCCAACTTTTTGCATGCCTCGAACGACCAGTCACATCGAATACACCTGTATTTTTTCTTGTGCGCCGGGGGCATGTCTTCTGAAAAATAGAGAATTCGATATTCTGTAGAATTAGAGAAATTTTTTCGTCCGCCGGCGGATGGTGGGCGGTCGGACGGAAAACGAACAACGGGCATACGGATGCCGGCATCCCGACGTTTCGCAACCAGCCATTTCGCAACCACAATATTTCGCAACTAGACATTTCGCAACCAGTCATTATGCAACCACCAAATCCACATGCAAAACAGTAGGTTAACAAAGTTGCAAAATGTCCAGTTGCGAAATGTCCTGGTTGCGAAATTTGTAGTTGCGAAATGTCTTTGGTTGCGAAATGTCTTTGGTTGCGAAATCACGAGTTGCGAAACGTCGGGGTGCCCGAATGACGGACAAGTTTCGTCTGCATTTTTTTTCTGCTCATTGACTCACTCTTGGTTTTGAGTTGCCTCTGGGCGTTCTCATACCACAGTGTTATCTTGTCCACAAATCCAGAATAATCTTCTGGAATCTCAGAATTTGATACGGTAGTTGACGGGACATCTGGAAGAGGGGGAAGCGACATGAATGTTTCGTCGTTGTCGTCTTTATAGAAATCTGCCATGACGACGAGTTCACCAGCCTTGATATCTGTATCGGTTCCTCGGATTCCGGGTTTGAGTTTTCCTTTGTGGGTGCTGGAAAAACTAGAAATTGAAATAGCTAAAAAAATAATCTGAATAATTTGGGATTAGCGATATTCCCCAAGGAGAAACGCGCTCCATCGCCAACTTGGCTGAAATTTGAATTTTCAGCTTTCCCGCCTTTTTGAAAACAGCGAAACATGTTTTGGTTGGTGCGTGGACTCCTCGTGGACAACTCGGGCAGCAGTCGAATTGTTCACGAGGAGTCCACGCACCCACCGAAACATGTTTCGCTGTTTTCAAAACAGCGGGAAAGCTGAAAATTCAAATTTCAGCCAAGTTAGCGATAGAGCGCGTTTCCCATTGATGAATGTCGCTAATGAGATTCTTATATCCTCCAGGATTCAAAAATTTCAGTTCTTCAAATCTACTGTTCTGATGATTCAGCTCACTTAAATGTCAGATTCTAGTGAAGTTTAAGGCCGACGAGGACTCGAATCTCAAAAGTTTTCACAATTCAAATTTTCCAATTTCCAGATTTACCACCTCCCCCAAAATGCTTCCCATCCTCGCCCGCCTCCGCCAAGAAACCCTCATCCACTGCTCCAAAACCTTCTCCAACTACTATTCTGCTCAGGAACGTCTCCAATGCCCTGGCCCCTATCTCTGCAGTACCCCCAGAAACTACACTTGCATCAAATCCAGTTCTCAATTTAAATTGCTGAAGTACACCACCAATTTCTATCAGTTAGAGTCCAAGGGCTTCGTTAAGACAACTTGTCCGTAAATGTGCTCCATTGATAATTTGAAAGTTTTGATTTTCAAAAATTAGGTCAATAGAGCGCATTTGCTTTCACGTGTATTAAATTTTTCATTAAATTTTTTGTTTGAAAAATTGCCAACTCTACTGCCTTCAAAATTCCACGATTTTCTCCAGATTTTTTTCCTCATCGAGAGAGGTTTCCCAAAAACTTTAGTACTCAAAAATGGCAGCTCCCCCGCCGGGAAAAGAGACCATAAAGGCTCAAAATGGTATCTACGAAGTCACCAAACCGCTGGCCACCGGAACGTTCGGCTCAATCTACAAGGCCGTTCGTCAGGGCGACGGAAAGTTGTTCGCCGTCAAGTGCGAATCGTTGAATATGAAGAGTTCGGTAAGTTTGGGCTAAATTTGAGCGGAAAATTTGAAAATTTGAGTTAAAATTAAGCGGGAAAGTTGGAAATTTGAGAAAAATCGGTTGAAAATAACCTGGAAGATGGCCTGGAAATCAGGTGGTCTGGAAGTCGAAATTATAAGAAAAAAAGAGGTTTTTCATTGGAATTTAGAGTTTCGAGATGATTTTAAGACGGAAAATTGAAATTTTGAGTGAAAAATAGCCCGGAAAATTGAAAATTTGAAAAAAAATAGTCGGAAATGACCCAAAATTGCCTTAGGGAGAGTTTATACCAGCTTCGGGCTATCTATGTTCCATTTTTTGTAAATTTTTTATGTTCTAGGTCTACGCAGTACTCAACAAATCATAAAAATTTATTTCAAGGCAAAAAAAAATAGATGGAAAAATCAAAAATTTGAAGAAAAAGACCTAAAATGATTCAAAATGGACAAACTACCCCCCAGAGACTATTCTGGGTCATTTTTTACCAAGTTTTCTGAATTTTTGTATTTTTTCAAGCTGAAATTTTTGGAAATTAACTGTTCTCAATTTGAAATTTTAATTTTTTGACCCAAAATAGGGGTAAAACCAAAAAAATTTAGAAAATTGCTTCAAAACTCCTCAAATTAGCCTCACTAGTCTCAGATGGCCTAGATTCTCCCGAATAGTAAAGTTGGATTACTTCTAGTCGAAATTCTGTGTTTTAGAACATTTTTGGTGTCCAAGCAACCTAAAAATTGCTCCAAAACCGTCAAAAATGGTCTAGGTTGTCCCATGGAAAAGTTGGCCCATCTTAGCCTATTTTGGGTCATTTTCAACCAAAAAGTCCAATGTTTCACCCCATTTTTTCACTATAAATTGAAATTTCCCTCCCAAAAAATCTTCAAATTTTTCGTTTCCAGCTTCTCCGTCAAATGTCAGTGGTGTTGGCGTCGATTCACTACCCGTCGCCATACTTTGCGACGATCGAGGAACGCGGTACCGTGCCTAATCGCTTTTTGTTTGTCGTCATGCCGTTGGTAAGTGGGAGGGATTACTGTAGGGGTACTGTAGAGATACTCTGGATTACTGTAGATTACTATTGTAGGGCTAGTGTATATTTTTACTGTGAGGTTGCTGTAGATTATTACTGTTGGGTTGCAGAAAAATCTTTACTGTAAGGTTACTGTAGGAGTACTTTAGAGTTACTGTAGATCCCTACTGTAGGGTTACTGTAGATTCCTACTGTGAGGATACTGCAGAGCCTTACTGTAGATCAATACTGTAGGATTGTTGTGAAACCTTACTGGAGGGTTACTGTAGATCCTAGGAAACTTCAAAGGGTACCAACAGGGCCCCAACCAACTTTTGAAGGAGCTCTTGTACAGGGTGGCGAATAATTAGTGATACTCATTTTTGCGTGAGCGCTGTAGCGTGGAAACGTGAGATCTTGACCTAGTTTTTTGTACAGCTATCAGTGAACTATATTTCAGTTCACATGTGAATTTTCAACTCATATGCTTCTGTCTTCATAAAGGTACGAGCTGTTTCCTAAACCATACCATTGTTTTTCCCGGTTTTAGGCCAAAATAGCAAACTTTAGAAGGCGTTCGCGCTTCCAAAATATGTTCTAGAGAGGTGAAACTATGTGCAACTGTTAATCAGATCTTGTTTTCTGTCTTACATTACAAATTGAAGCTTTGGTAATGAATTTAGGATATCTGTGCGCTGCCCAAAAGGATAGATTTGCACTGGCACGCGGCTTCGGAAGCCTAACTACTCTTGTTCCGATACTGATGCCTGGAGCTAGTTGGAACTCTTCAAACCTATTCAAACAAATATTAAAACGCATATTGGTTCTTTCAGCATCTATTGATGTGCATTTGCGGTTTTGTTAACGAAGAGAAAGTTTTTTTATGGACTAGTTTGTCTGAACTGCTCACATCAGCTGTTAGACTTCACAAAGATACCAGAAATCAGCTGGTTTTTTATCAGAGAAGCATAATTAGTTGCTTCAAAAGTTTTTGTAGTCATTTCTTATTACTAAATGTCACTTAGCCGAGGAAAAAACTTTTCAACCTGCGGAAATAGTGATTTCCGTCAAAAGTGATGAAAACAGCAGCGGCCGGTGAATTGAGGTTGCATAAGATCCGCAAGGCTCCTGTCAGTATTTCAATCTCTATGGCTGCCAAATTCCTAGAACTAAAAGAAAAAGGTTTTTGAAACATTCTGACAAAATTTCTTCTTGAAAATCCTATCGGAACTGGAGTTATATGTTGTCGAATTTGGACGGTGCCCGCGTGCCGAGCGAAATTTCTTTTAGACAATTTCACGTTCATAACTAGGTCAAATGAAAAGATATCACAATGAGTGTTAGTAATTTTACTTGTTGGCGTTTCAGGTATCCCATCCTAAAATTATTTGAAAATCGATCAAAGATTGACCGATTTAGGATGTTTGAAAGTAGTATCACTAATTATTCGCCACCCTGTAACCCTGTTGGTACCCTTTGACGTTTCCTAGGATCTACAGTAACCCTACAGTAAAGTTTCACAACAATCCTACAGTAAGGATCTACAGTAAGGCTCTACAGTAACCTCACAATAGGAATCTACAGTACCTCTAAGTACCCCTACCCCTAATCTTTCCCCTATTTTTAGTACGGAGACAATCTATTCGATCTGATGCACAACTGCAACAAGGATCGCAAGTTCAGCGTTGCCACGGGGCTCCATCTCGCCGAGCAGACTCTGACCGCGATTCGTGATCTCCATCGTAACGGATTCATTCATCGCGACATCAAACCGACGCATTTCTGTATTGGACGCGAGACCGAGGATCAGTATCATCACGTGTTCTTGTTGGATTTCGGACTGTGCAAGAGACCAAGGTAGGTTACTGTAGGGGTACTGTAGGCGTTACTGTAGGAAGGGGGGGGGGGTACTGTAGGTTACTCTAGGCTACTGTGTGGGTACTGTAGGAAAGCACGTATGGCCTTTGAAGCGAACTTCAAACATTTTTTCGGTACTGTGTGGCCTTGGGACAATAGCCAGGGCCCCTATCCCTTGCCCATTTTTTAAAATGACTCACGCTTCTTTCGGCTCCTCCTCATCATTCTCCTCATTGTCCGAGTCTTCGCCGGACTCAAATTCCACTTGAACCCGGCTTACTGTATCTGGGTATCCGGATGGCGGAGGCCTTCTTACTGGTGGGGTTCGGGATCTTGACTCCATTCCAGATCCGGGTCTAGACCCTAAACTCGTCCCTGAAGAATTCGGTAAGGAACTCGAAGGAGTTTGCGGGGATTTGAATGCAGAATCTTCCTCGAATTCAGAATCTTGTGCTTCAGAATCCTCGATTCTAGAATCTCTGGAGTCGTCCTTTGATCCTGGCTCTTCTTCAGAATCCTCCTCAGAATCCGTATCGTTCCACTCAAGTCTGGGCTGTTTTTTGGCAATTTGCGGGGAGCTTGAGGTGGAATCTGGTTCTGGTTCTTCTTCGGGCCGACCTCGAATTCTAGGATTGGTTTTTTGGGAAGAAGTTGATGGTTGGTTTAGTGCATCTTCAGATTCAAGCCGGGATCTTATTTTGGGTTCTTGAGGTATAGGCTTTGACTTTGTAGGGGATTTGACTTCTGAGTTCATTCTGGATCCTCGTTTTGGAGAAGCCTCGGACTCCACGTCTTCAGGCACAGTCCGGTGAATCCCTGGTGGCTTGGCTCTGCCTCTAGATGCTCTGGTTCCCGCTGAATTTGATCTCGACCTCGTTTCGGGGGTCACAGGCTCCGCCTCCTTGGAGGGACCGACTTCTTTCTTTGATCTACCTCGAGAACTGGAACCAGATCCAGATCCTCCTCGAGAAGGATTCCCCCGGGATTTCGACGGCGAACTGGAATTCGTTTCGGAGGATCTTGTTGCCATTTTTGGAGTTTTGGGGGTGGTCCCGCCACCACCCCTCCCGCGGCCACGACCACGGGTAGATGAAGAAGGTCGGGATGTGCGCCCCGACATTTCTGAAAAAAAAACCATCGAAAGGTTGGCGGGAGTTTAAAATGTTGCCACCCCCGACATTTCGCAACTGAGACATTTTGCAACCAAGACATTTTGCAACTAGACATTTCGCAACCACCAAAGTAGATGAAAACCTGGATTGATCTATCATATATAATGTGGCCTATATGAATGAAAACTGGACTACTTTGCAAAGTTGCGAAATGACTGGTTGCGAAATGTCTAGTTGCGAAATGTCTTGGTTGCAAAATGTCTCAGTTGCGAAATGTCGTGGTTGCCAAATGTCTTGGTTGCGAAACGTCGGGGTGCCAAAATTAAGGAGATGTTCGACGGGAGTTTTGAAAAATTGAGATTTCAAGAAAACGTGAGGAGTCAGAGAATGGATCGTGGAGAAAATAGAAAAGCGAAAGATGAGGAATAGAGGATAATCAAAATGAAATAAATTTTGAAAATTCTAATTTTCGGAATCCTAAATGTTGTTAAATTTACACTTTTCTGGGCCATTTTTTAATGCATTTTTTGCCCAAATCTTTAGAAGACGTCCCAACGCCTTCTGAATCTCAAAAAACATTTTTTTGCCAATAGTCAAAACACTTTTTTCAGATTCGCCGCCAAGAACAATGAGGCCGAGGAGCAGATGCGTAAGAATGCGATTCTCTATCGTGGAGTTGTCAAGTATGCAAGTGTGCACGCACATCAAGGGGTACGGTAATTTTAGATTTCGACATTTCGCAACCCACGTTGATTTTGCAACCAAGACATTTCGCAACTAGCCATTTCGCAACCAGTCATTTCGCAACTTTGTGAAGTAGTCCAGTTTTCATTAGTATAGGCTACATGTGATTACGGATAGCATAAATCAATCCAGGTCGTCATCTACTTTGGTGGTTGCGAAATGACTGGTTGCGAAACGACTAGTTGCGAAATGGCGTGGTTGTGAAATGTCTTAGTTGTGAAGAGCTGGTTTCGAAACGTCGGGGTGCCGCAGTCGGATCATTTGACGATTTTTAACCGACCGACCGTCTACCGTCTGCCACCCGACCTCCTAACAAAATTTGACAATTTCCAGAAGAATCTTGGCTACAAGGACGACATGGAATCGTGGTGGTACATGGTGCTCGAATTCTTCCTCGGCGCCCTCCCATGGGCTCTTTTGAATAAAGAAAGTGAGCAAGACGTGTGCCATCTCAAAAAACGAATCACCGCTCAAATGGTCTCCGCTGTTTGGAAGACCACCCCGGAGACAGTACCCGCATTTTTCGAACTTCTTCATATCATTCGTGAGCCCAAGGATGTTGCCGAGTTTGTCGACTACGATCGTCTCGCTGATTGTATTACCGTAAGATTTTTTAATGGAAAAAGTTTTGAAAAATTTTGAGGATCAAAATGAGCCTAAATTTGTTGCTCTAAGCCAAAAATGAAGGATTTTATAACGATTTGAAAATTATCAATTTTTCGAAATTTTTATAATTTTCAAACCGTTATAAAATCCTTCATTTTTGGCCTAGAGCAACAAACTTAGGCTCATTTTGATGCCCACAATCTCAAGAAAATTTTGTATTATAGAAACTCTTCGAAAAATCCAAAGCCAACCCACAAGAGCCACCAGATTGGGATTGTATGAACGACTACAAGGGTCCGTCCTACCAGCAAGTGCCCATGATTGCACCGCCCGAGGTTGGACTCAAACCGGATGCGATGGGAGAGTTTGGAAAGAATGATCCGGGACCGAATACCCAGACTTCGATGGAACCGGTGAAGTCGGCTGAAGGAGGAGGAGGGCAAGGAGGAGAGAAGCCGAAGAAGAAGAAGGGGAAGAAGGTGAGAATCTCTGAAGCCATCAAAAATCTAAAATTCTCAACTTTTGCAGAAGTCGAAAGGAAAGAAGGGAAAGAAGGATCGTTCGGTGTCGGAGGACGAAGGATGAGATTTTGGCGACTCCGCCCCCCCCCCCACTACAGTATACTAACCATACCAACGTCTTCAATTCCTGCATCAACACACGAAGAATACTCTATCAGAAGCAATATACTCCCCTCCCCCCTCAAGAATCGCTCTGTCCCGCTACACACGCCATTTTTTTCACTCTCTTTTTGTAATTGAACACACTACTTGTCATTGAGTCTTCTATTATTTAAGAGAGATAAAGAGATTCTTCTATTCTTTGGTTGTTGTGGGAGTTTTAGGGCACCCCGACGTTTCGCAACCAGTCATTTTGCAACGAAGACATTTCGCAACTAGTCATTTCGCAACCATCAAATCCACATGCATCTAATAAGTTCACATTCAAATCTATTTTTTCGAAAAGTGGATGACAACCTGGATTGGTTTATGATATCCGTAATCACATGTAGGCTATATGAATGAAAACTGGACTACTTTACGAAGTTGCGGAATGTCTAGTTGCGAAATGTCCTGGTTGCGAAATGTCTTGGTTGCAAAATGACTAGTTGCGAAACGTCGGGGTGCCGGTTCTAGGAGATCCAGGCCACTAGCCAATCTCCTGTTGACCGCTACCCGACCGTCATTTTGGAAAAGATGAGAAAAGCTGTTCAATTTTTGCCAAATCTAGATCTTCAAAAAACTAAACTTTTTGGGATTTCAGAACTTCGAAATTGAAAAAACTTTCAGAACAAAACTTGAAATTCAACATTTTCAGTTTCCGCTGAAAATAAGACTTCTAGCTCATCTTTAGCATGTTTCGAACGAAGTCTATATTTTTAAGGTGCACTGTTGGATGGCCCCGGAGGACGTTGAAATCAAAAATTTCCAAAAATTAAAAAAGCCAACATGATCTACAAGAGATTTCCTATATTTTTCAAAAATTTTCATGAAAAAATGTTCAGTGGTTAGTGAGATAGAGCGCAAATGCTGACAATGTCTCAATTTTGTTAGGTGCAGTGTTGGATGGCTCCAGGAGGCGTCAAAATTGGAATTTTCTCGAAATTCAAAAATGCAAAATGATCTACAATACATTTCCTAGAAATTTTTATAAATTTCAAAAAATTTTATCTACTGGTTAGTGAGATAGAGCGCAATTACTGACAGTAGTCAATTTTTGAATTTCGATGAAAGCTGTCAAATCTTGATAAAAACCGTGATTTTTAACCTAGACGGACGAGTTTAAGCTTATTTTGATTCTCAAAATAACCCCAATTTTTTGAATTTGAAAAAGGTTCCAAAAATTGTCAAAAAAGAAGGAAAATAAGAAGAGCAAAAACTTTGCCGATAACGAGCAAAAAAGAGAAGAGCATTCGTCGTCGACCGTTGAAGAAAGAAGAAGAAGAAGCGGGGGGGGGGGGGGGGGTGGTTGTGTCAAAAGAGAGTAATGACCATCCTCCGCCTCCTTATCTGCGTCTCTAACAACTTCACACACTCTCTTCCTCAGAATGTTCTCTCCGTCTCTTCAACTCTCGCACTATTTCTTTTTGGAGTTCTCTTTGGGACTGAGAACTGGGACACTGGGATGGAGGAGGACAAGAAGCGTCCCCAAAGAAGAAGCGGAACATGAAAAATGGGCGGGAAATTCAAAAATGTTATATTTTGAAAAGTCATATTTTAGGATGAAGGTGGTCCCTGAAAAGGGGCGGAGCCTAGAGAGGGGGACTATAGGATAAAAACTCACAAATACTGTATCTAGATATTATCGATATTCCTCCAAGAGGAAAACGCGCTCCATCGCCAACTTAGCTGAAATTTGAATTTTCAGCTTTCCCGCCGTTTTGAAAACAGCGAAACATGTTTCGGTGGGTGCGTGGACTCCTCGTGGACAATTCGACTGCTGCCCGAGTTGTCCACGAGGAGTCCACGCATCCACCAAAACATGTTTCGCTGTTTTCAAAACGGCGGGAAAGCTGAAAATTTAAATTTCAGCCAAGTTGGCGATGGAGCGCGTTTTCCCTTGGGGAATATCGCTAACAATAAGTAAAAAAACATGAGACCAGTCAAAAACAGGAAGTATATATAGGATATTGATAATAAGAAAAACAAGAAGTGAGCGGGAAATTTGAATTTATATCTAGGGAAAATTAAGCTTGAGAAATCGATTTTCCATGGAAAGTATGATAGAGACAGGGATTAAATAGGAAGATCAGACCTTGTTCTATACTTTTGTTGAAAAAATGTTACAAAGAAAACCGGAAAATATTGTAAAAATCCTTAAACTTCTTCAATGATTTGATAGTTTTGTATGTTTCCATTTGATGAAAAAACTTAATCTTTTAAGAAAAAAATATCCGGAAAGCCAAAAAAAATCCTTTTTAAAAATTCACAATTTTCTCGAAACTGAATTTCACTAGTTTTTCCAGAATTTTTTATGGTTTCCTATGTATTTTTACATGGAGAATTCGATTTTGATGCTTATTTCTTTTATTTTCCAGTGGTTTTCTATAAAAATTGCATTTTAATCTCATTTCTATCGAAAAATGCTCCGAAAATGCAAGTGCGCTCCATCGCACTTGCCATTTTAAAATAATTTTCGAATTAATTTTTGCTCATTTTCCACCATTTTTGCCCGTTTTTCTTCGTTTTCTCTTCATTTTCAGGTCAAAATACCCAAAAATTTGCATTTTTCAGCATCAAAAACCTCAAAAACCCTCGAAAAATGTCAGATTTTGTGCCAGAAACCGAGGAGAATGAGGAAAAAGTGGAAGATCCAGTTTTTCAAGCTCCAAAAACAGATGCAGAGCCAATTGTGATTGATCAAAGTGAGATTTATAAACTTTTAAATAACAAATATTTTCTAAAAAATTCAAATTTCAGACTTTTCGCGGCGATTTTTGAACTCCAAATGGTACGGGAAGTACGGTAGCGATGGTGAACTTCTGGAGCACGTCAACGATGATTGGGTGCCTGTCGCAGAGGATGAGCAAGAATTTCTGAGCCAGTTGTGGTTCGAGCAAGAGGAGCAGGAGAAAAATGTACATTTCTTATTTTTCAAAAAAAAAATTGAAAAATTGAGTTTTTAAGCTTAAGGAGTGATTTTTAGGAGTTCTAGGAGCTAAAACTGCGTTCAAAACCCAAAAAATGACCCTAAAATCATGAAAATTTGGTCTAAAATGGTCGAAAACCCCATATCTCGGTCCTGCTTCATCCTGGAAAAAGTTAGGCCATTCTCATCACTTTAAGAGTTTTCTAGGCCATTTTAGACCCAATTTTCATGTTTTTCAAGTCTGTTTTAGTCTAAAACCTAAAAAAATTAGCGAAAAACAGTGGAAATAGCCAAAAATCACCTTTTTTCGAAAAAATTCAAATTTCCCGCTAAAAATTGACCAATTTTTAGGCTCACAAACACTACGATTGGGATGAGGAAAAGAAGGAATGGGTCCCCAAGGTAGCTCAAAATTCCGCCGAAAACCAGGAAGTGAACGAGGATTTTATTGCGGAATATCAAGCGAATTATGGAGTACAGTATGACGATATTTACAGTAAGATTTTGCCGCGAAATATGAAAAAAAGACCTAGAAATCGTTAATTTTCGATCAAAAATGGCCTAGAAATGACAAAAATGGCCTAACTTTCTCCAGGAGCCAAAATTAGGTCGCTGGAGTCGGTTTTGGCTATTTTAGATCAATTTTTAAGATTTTGGATCAAAATAGGCCTGAAAATCGTGCAGATTTGATCTACAATGGCCTAGAAACTACTAGAACTGAGAAAAATGGCCTAAATTTTGCTCCTAGAGAAAATTAGGCCATTTGTCACTTTGGACCGTTTTAGTCTATTTTTGACTATTTTAGTCCGGATTTTTGTGATTTTGGAGCTGAAAATGGTCACAAAACGCTAAAAATGACCCAAAATCCTAAAAAATCAGCTCAAAATGGTCTAGGAACCAATAAAAAATGTCAAAATGGCCTAACTTTTCCCCTTTCGTAAAAAGTCAGGCCATTTTGCATTTTTTACCATTTTCGGTCAATTTTGACCGTTTTAGACCGGATTTTTATGATTTTGGAACTAAAAATGCTCTATAAACGCTAAAAATAACCCAAATTCCTAAAAAATTCGGTCAAAACTGTTGAAAATGATCTCACTTTTCCCCAAAACGAAGAAAGTTAGGCCATTTTTCACTTTGGACCGTTTTGGTCTAATTTTGACCGTTTTAGACTGGATGTTTGTAATTTTGAAGCTGAAAATGCTCAAAAAACGCTAAAAATAACCCTAAATCTTGAAAAATTCACTCAAAATGGCCCAGAAACTACCAAAAAATCAGAAAATGGCAGAAATTTTGCTCCTGGAGAAAGTTAGGCCATTTTTCATTTGTAACCATTTTCGATCAATTTTGACCGTTTTCGACCAAATTTTCATGTTTTTAGACCAAAAAAAGCTCAAAAAACGCTAAAAATGACCCAAAATCCTAAAAAATCAGCTCAAAATGGTCTAGGAACCAATAAAAAATGTCAAAATGGCCTAACTTTTCCCCTTTCGTAAAAAGTTTGGCCATTTTGCATTTTTTACCATTTTCGGTCAATTTTGACCGTTTTAGACCGGATTTTTGTGATTTTAAAGCTGAAAATGTTCACAAAACGCTAAAAATGACCCAAAATCCTAAAAAATTCGCTCAAAGTCGTTGAAAATGGTCTAAATTCTGCTCCAGGACAAAGTTAGGCCATTTGTCACTTTGGACCGTTTTAGTCCATTTTTGAGTATTTTAGTCCGGATTTTTGTGACTTTGCAGTTGGAAAACCTCACAAAACGCTAAAAATAACCTAAAATCCTGAAAAATTCGCTCAAAATCGTTGAAAATGGCCTAGCATTCCCCTAACGGAGAAAGTTAGGCCATTTTTCACCAATTTCGATCAAATTTTCATGATTTTGGATCTAAAAAAGCTATAAAACGCTAAAAATAGCTAAAAAAAAGATCTAGAAACCACTAAAAATGTCAAAATGGCCTAGCTTTCGCTTTTGGTGAAAGTTAGGCCATTTTTTGTTTTTCGACCATTTTCGGCCATTTTTGTTCATTTTTGACGGAATTTTTCGGTTTTCGGCTTATTTTTCAGCGTTCTGAGCGAATTTTCAACCTAGACACCCCTAAAAACGCTCAATTTTCCAGAAAAAATGGACGAAGAACTGCAAGAAAAGATGCTGAAGGCTCAAAAAGAGAAAGAGGAGGAAAAGGAGAAAAAGAAGCGAAAAAAGCAAGGGATTCCGTCGACTGAAGACGGTAAAAAACAAGGAGATGGATGGGTGGATTTGGGTGATAAAGTGCACGCGGTCTATGTTTCGAATTTGCCGAAAAATGTGACAGACGACGAGTTTCAAGAGTTCATGTCCAAGTGTGGCGTCATTCAACCGGACATCCGGACAAACAAGCCAAAGTGTAAACTGTATCGAGATGAGCACGGCGAGCTGAAGGGTGATGGGCGGTGCTGTTATATTAAGGTACATTTTAAAGATGAAAATAGAGAGAATTCTGAAAAAAATGAACCAAAAATCATGAAAATTGGACGAAAATGAGCGAAAATGACCCGAAATTCAAAAAAAGATCGACTAAAAATTTAAAAAAAAAATTTTTTTAACAAAAATTTGAATTGTTGTAGTTTTAAAGTATTTTAAAACTGAAAATATTGGAATTTTTATAAAAATTGACCCAATAATGACCAAAAAAATTCCACAAAACTACCCAAAATTCGAAAAAATTGGCCAAAAATGGAAAAAATGTGAAAATTATTTTTGAAAAATTTCGCGTTTTTTATCGACTTTTAGTGTTTTTTGAGCGATTTCAATGGCAAAAACTTGAAATTTTGATAAAATTTGACCTAAAAATTAGCAAAAAATTGATTTTTTTGAAAGTCATTTTTACCCTTTCCGACCATTTTTAGCTGAATTTTTGAGGTTTCGGGGTGATTTTTGGCTCAAAAATCAAGGAAATTCCTCCATTTTTCACTCCTAAAATTCTCTAATTTTTTTTCAGAAAGAATCCGTCGAACTTGCGTGCAACATACTGGATGGATCCATTCTTCTCGGGAAAGAAGTCAAAGTTGAAGAGGCACGTTTCGAAATGAAAGGAGATTTCGATCCGTCGCGGAAACGGCGAAAATTGACGGCCGCGCAGAAGAAGAGATATATGGAGCAGCAGAATAAGTAGGAAATTGGACATTTTTGCGAAAAAAATTGAAAAAATTGAGCTAAAATGGCGATTTTTGGAGCAAAAATCATGAATTTCGACCGGAAATTGCTCAATTTTCACTAAAAATCGGCAAATTTCGAGTGAAAATTATGTTTTTTGAATCAAATAGCTCAAAATTCATGAAATTCGGATCCCCTAACAGTGGGCGGAGCCTGTGAAAATTAGGCTCCGCCCACTTTTGCGCTCAAAATTGACGATTTTGGACGAAAATTGACTCAAAAAGTGCAATTTTCTGCACAAAAATGACGATTTTCATAAAAAAATTGACGATTTTGAGCCCAAATTTGATTATTTTGAGTCTAACATTGACTATTTTATACTAAAAATTGATGAATTTTGACAGAAATTTGCTCATTTTTGGCTCCAAAATGTTCAATTTTTTTCTAAAATTGTTTGCTAATTTCTAGCCCAACATTTCCCATTTTTCCTTTTCAGAATCTTCGAATGGACACCGGACAAGCCACGAAACTATCGTCCGAAATCCGACTGTACTGTCATTGTCAAGAATCTTTTCACTCTGGAAATGATGGCCAAGAATGCCGCACTGATGCTCGATTTGAAAGAGGAAATGGCCCAAAGTTGTCAAAAATACGGAACTGTTAAGGTAAAAAAATAGGAAAATTTGACCGGAAAATGGTCAAAAATAGGAATAAAACACAAAGAAATCGACTTAAAAACGAGCAAAAGTGATCGAAATTTCAAAAAAATTGGACTAAAATGACGAAATGCCCGATTTTAAGGCGAAAACTTTTTAATTTTCATCCAAATTTGTCGATTTTTAACCAGTTTTAGCCTAGAAAATGTGAAAACTGAAAAGAAAATTTTCTGAAATTTCGACCATTTTTGACCATTTTTTAATGGTTTTGTGCCCAATTTTTTTTGGATTTATGACTGAAATTTCCGGTTAAAAGATGATCTATTTTCAGAAAGTGGTCGTCTACGATAACCATCCAGAAGGCGTCGTTTCGGTGACGTTCCCAACGACGGACGAGTCGGATATGGCAGTGAAATATTTGAACGGACGAGTGGTGGACGGGCGGAAACTGACGGCGGAGTTGTGGGACGGGAAGACGAAATATAAGATGCAGGAGAGCGTGGAGGATGAGGAGAAACGACTGAAGGAATACGAGAAGTATATTGGGGGCGGAGCCTCTTCTGATGATGACGATGACGATGAGAAGATGGAGAAGGATTCTGATGAGGAATAATTTATCTTTTATTTTCGTATTTACTATTTTTTGGTGATTTTCCCTGTGACTAAAACTCAATGAATATTCTTGTGAATCAGATGTTTTTTACAATTTTCACACAAAAATCTAGAATTTTCACAAAATTTAACCCTAGAAGACGAAAAAAGCGAGGGATTGTGGCCGGCTACAGTATGAAAACGAAGACATGATGAGCTACAGTAGGAAGTTACAGTAGGAATTTTCCATTCGTGGTGAGACCCGAATTTGAAAAAAATTGGCGTTGTGGTCTCATGATGTAAATCCGGTGGTGGCCTAAGATCCGACAACTCGGCCATGGAGATATCACGCCACAAAAATGATGCTCCAGACAGCTACAGTAATTTAAAGGGAGATCTCAAGTTTTCCAATGTTTAACGGATTTTCAAAAAAAAAATCTTCACACATGAACGACTGTCACCGTAATTTCACTCATATTTTTAAAATAATCTACAGTAACCTGAAATGAGATTTCTGCCTGAAGGCGTGCGGAACATCAGGTGCAATATAGGATCGTTTGGCTCCCTTCATCCACTTGTTTTTCTGAAAATTTGGACGGGAAATTTGAAAATTTTCGAATTTTTTAGAACTGAGAAATGAAAAATGGCTTAGTTTTCGAACCATCCAGAATCATTCGGCGACAGGACCTCAGAATACGTTTTCTGCATTATAGAAGTTGACTAATTCTTGGACAATTTTCATAAATTATGGAGTTAAATCTGTCAGTCTTCTGGTCAATTTTAACTCATTTCCATTGTTTTTATTAACGATATTCCTTGGTGGGAAACGCGCTCCATCGCCAATTTGGCTAAAATTTGAATTTTCAGCTTTCCCGCCGTTTTGAAAACAGCGAAACATGTTTTGGTGAGTGCGTGGACTCCTCGTGGACAACTCGGGCAGCAGTCGAGTTGTCCACGAAGAGTCCACACACCCACCGAAACATGTTTCACTGTTTTCAAAACGGCGGGAAAGCTGAAAATTCAAATTTCAGCCAAGTTGGCGATGGGGAATATCGCTAATAGATAGATTGAATCGATGTTTTCATTCTCTCCACCTTTTTTCCCAGGCACCCGATTCTCCCAACAAAAAAGTCCTCACCTCCCCCTCCCCCTATTGTTCTTTAGTCATCATTGATTTTTTATTTGTCATCATTTTATTGTCTAATCTAGGTCACGCCCCCCCCCCCCCCCCCTTGACCCCGCCTACACACCTGGACGCCCCCTATATAAGGCCGGAAATTTCCAATATCCCCACTCCTCCGGGAATTCTCTTTTTCTTGTTTTAGCTCTCAAAAAATCAATAATCTTTCGTCATGACCAAAATCATCAATGCGCCACGCCGCTCTGGACGTCAAACTCGCGCTCCACGGAGATTCACTCCATATGGATGCCGGGCGGTTTCAGAAGTCGTGACGTCGTCTGAGGTGCTTCAGAAAACCCCAAAGGTCGAAGTTCCTTCAGAAGACGTCCAGAAGGCGTCAGAAGCCCCACGGACTTCCGAAGTCGTTCTGAAGACTCCGAAGCTGGAACTGGCGTCACCAGAATCCACGGCAGCGCCAACAAAATTTGTCTTCAAGGTTCCGAAACTGGAGGAGCCATCAGAAGACGTCATGGGTGCTCCAGACGCCATTTTGAAGGTTCCGAAGGTCGAGGAGCCTTCTGAAGCCACAGAAGACATCCAAAATGCTCCAGATTCCCTCGGCACACTTCCAGAATCCGTTCAAGAGTTTCTTGCTCGGATCAGAAGTGAAGTTGAGGAAATCGACAGCCGGCGGATCTTCTCACTCTAATAAAATTTTAAAAATATTTAGAAAAAAATTTAAAAACCAAAAAACCAAAAAAAAATTGAAAACTAAAAAATTTGAAAACTAAAAAAAAATTAAAAACCCAAAAAAAAACTGCAAAAACAATATTCAATTTTTTATTATTTTTTGACTCAGGATCACTATTTTTCTGTTTTTTTTTTCAGAATCCTCTAGAAGGGTTTGGGCTCATTTTCCATAATTTTTTAGCTCAAATTGGCTTTACACGAGACGTCTGAACACTGACGGTATGCAAATGCGCTCGCATGAGAAACATTTTTTCGACCCTACTGCTTTTCGGGACCTTTTTCATGATGATGAAGCTAAGCATAGAATATGTTTGCAAGAATATTTCTGATGTGAAAAATTCCGAAAAATCACAGGGTTATCAAAGTGTTTTTGCGATTTTTAGCAAATCAGCAGAGCGCGTTTGCATACCTTTTTGTTCAGAACCCAAAGATAAAAATTCAATCTTTTTCTAAGATTCTAAGATTTCTTAATTTGATTTTTTGGATCTAAAATAGTCTCTTTTTGGTTTAAAAAAAACTCGAAACTCGGCTACATTTTGGGAAATCAAATGTTTTGGATTTGAGATTTATTTTGGATAATTTGAGTTTCTTACTAGTTAGTGTTAGTCTCCTTTTTTAATTTAAAATTGTCAATTTAGTGTCCAAAATGCCTATTAATTTTTTTTCAGTTTTCAAAACTTTAGTTCAAAATAATCAAATTTCCCTTCATTTTTCTCTAAATTTTCTGAGGGTCCGGGTGGCCTAAGAATTCGAAAACTGGGAAAATTAGACCATCAAAAAATGTATCTGGAAATGTTAAAAATTCCTAAAATCTCGAAAATTTAAAAATTTTCAAAGATGGCCTAGAACACCAAATCTTGCAAAAGCCAGTCCCTGGACTTCGTAGGGTCCATTTTTTCCAAATTTCAATTTTTGGGGACTCATTGAGCCCTACTTCACTCCTGTCCTTAAAAAATGACGGAAAATTTCTGAAAATCCAAATGTTCACCTAAATGGCCTAGAAAGCCAAACCCTGCTTGTTAAACTCGTTCCTGGACCTTCTAGAGCCAAATTTTCCTGAATTTTTGATTTTATTCTTATTTCTAGTCTATTTCGGCTCTTAATCCTTCAAATTCATGTTTTTTTAATCTGCTACTAAAAGATGGCATAGAACACCAAAATCAGCCATTCTAGGTCATTTTTCTCTGGGAAACTCACAAAATGAAAAAAATTCTTTTGAAAATTTTCAAAAATAGAGCTATGTTCCTTTAAATTACGGTTAGTTCTTCGTGGTGAGATATCGCTGTCGATGAACTGCCGGATCGTCGGCCCCAGGCGAAATTTGTTCAGATCACCATAACAGTAAGATGCTCTCAAGAGCCACCATTTCTCTATTTCTGTTACGATATTTCACTTCGATTGTTTTATATTATCGCGCCGTCGTCTGTTATCAGTTGAGTTTAAAGACGCATGGACTTACTTGAGCGGATATCTTGTTAGGGCACGAAAAAGCGTCAGGGCTCGAGAAGAACCACTTCGTGTGTATCAATCTATCGTAATGTGCTATCGCTTTTTTCGTGCCGTAACAAGATACCCCCTCAAATAAGTCCATGCGCCTTCAAAGCCAAAAGATAACAGACAGCGGCGCGATAATATCAAGAGCAGGAAGTTTGAAACTTTCATCTCGATTTCGAAACAAACAAGAAAAGCTCCCAAGAGTTATTACTCGTTGAAACCAAGAGAAAGTTTCAAAACTTTCATTACTTTTCCATGTTTTATGACTTTCAACACTTGTTTGTTCCAACATAAATACCCCCACCTTGCACATCTTTTCTTCATATTTCTCATCTCGAGAACTATGGAAAAGTCTCATTTTCTAACCGTCTTACTTCTATTCTCGCTGGCCTTGGCCATGGTTTCAGCTGGAACCAAATGTGAGGATGGATGGACATTCTTCCAGAGACCATCAAGAGGAGTTTGCTTGAAAGTGAGAGGCGCTTTGACATGATACACTTAAAATTCTCTCTATTTTTAAGTTCATCCAACCGCAAGGTAATGTTCGTGAGTTTACGTATGACTTCGTCCAGAAGAGATGTCAACAAATTGGAGCATCATTGGCGGGAGTTCAAAATCTAGCAGAGAGTGAATGGTTTGATAGTTAGTGAAATTAGTTACAGTAACGTTATCAAATGAAGGCAATTTCAGAGCAGACTATTTCCCTCATCTGGATCGCTGCCAAACGTGTTCCAAATTCAGACGAATTCGTTACGACGGACCCATATATCGATGGAAAGGGATGGTACAACATTCCGATGTATAGAGGTAAACAGGAACGGGACCGAAGGTGAGAATATGAGAGCATTTTGAACACCAATAATGCCTACATTTTAGCTGTGAGTGTTTGTACCATAATGATGGACTGACCAGAGTGCATGGGTAAGTGCTTTGAAAAAAAACGACATTTATTATTCTTCAATTTACAGGTGCGAAGCTTGGTTGCCGTATTATGCCTGCGTCAAACTAGCCACCTGAGCGAATATGTTAATTCTCCGTGGTTATTGTCTCGTTACTCATAAATATTTGCATTTCGAACTTTGGTTAAGTGATTATAACATATCTCTTAAAGAAGTTATCTCTCTGGGTTAGTCGACGACCCGGTATGAACTTTTTAAAAATTTTTTTCAAAACCTTCGACATGGGTCGATGCGAACCATTTGGAGAACTACCTGTTTGAAAATTTAAGCTACCGCCAAAAAGCAACATTTCGCTGAGCGACGGCTCAATGTTAAATATTGTGAGAATGATTTGAGACGCATGGTGTCATAAAACTCTTATTCGAAAAAATTAGCACAAACTTTCTTCAAGGAATAGACATGGTCTCGCCTGCTACCACATAAATCCAAATCTGCGCGTTTTCTATTCGAATGTATCCTGTTTTGAAGGGGGGGGGGGGCACAGGACATTTCATCTCAATTTCGAAACAAAAAGAAGATCTCCCAACAGTTATTATCTGTTGAAACTAATAAATATTTGCATTGAAAAGTGCTCGAAGTACTCCTAATAGCGATCATAAAGATCACTTTTTTTTGTTATGTTAGTGGAAAAATTTGGCCAACACTCTCTGACCTCATATCTTCTTCGACTTCGAAGTTTCTTTGATTACACTATGTATATATCAACTTGTAAAATTTGAGGTCCTTTCATTGGAAATAGGATCGAGAAGGCCCGGTCCGATGAGTGGGCTCCCCGGCGATTTGAAACTGGTAATTTCGCTACCGCGACAATCCGCAACCACGTCGTTTCGCAACCATCAACTCGACATGCATAATAATAAGTTCACATTCAAATTTATTTTTTTAAAGTAGATGACAACCTGGATTGGTTTATGACATCCGTAACCACATGTGGCCTATTTGAATGAAAACTGGACTACTTTGCAAAGTTGCGAAATGTCTTAGTTGCGAAATGTCGTGGTTGCGAAATGTCTCGGTCGTGGTCTTCCTCTTGGTTTCAACATGTAATGTCTTGTGGGAGCTCTTCTTTCTCTTGTTTCGAAACCGAGATGAAAGTTTCAAGCGCCCTGCTCTATTATAAATTTGCAGTCTGGTGGCACAAGGACCTCAAATTTTACAAGTTGATATATAGTGTAGTGTAATCAAAGAGACTTTGAAGTCAGAGAGGATATGGAGTCAGATAGTATTGTATTGGTCAAATTTTTCCATTAATACAACAAAAAAAAGTGATATTTATGGTCGGTATTGTGAGTAATTCGAACACTTTCCAATGCAAATATTTATTAGTAACGAGAAAATAACCACGGAGAATTAACATGTTCGCTCAGGTGGCAAGTTTAACGCATACATGCCACGGCAACCAAGTGCTGCACCTGTAAATTGAAGAATAACACATTTCGTTTTTTTCAAAACACTTACACATGCGTCCTCGCCTTTCCTCTCGTGTGTTTTAAACACTCAGCTCTTAAATTTAAGCTTTATTAGTATTCAAAACCCTTCATCATTCTTACTTGAAGGTTCCTTCCGGTTTACCATTAACCATAGGAATGTCGAGCCATCCCTTTCCATCGATATATGGGTCCGTCGTAACAAATTCGTATGTATTTGGAACACGTTTGGCAGCCATCCAGACGTTATCTATACTCTTCGCTGAAATCTTCTTCATTTGATAGCGTTACTGTAAAATTTATATAAGTTCACTAACCATTAATCCAGTTACTCTCTGCTTCATTCTGAATTCCAGCCAATGATGCTCCAACTTTTTTACATCTCTCCTCAACGTGTGAATACGTACACTTGTCCAGACAGACGTGCGGTGCAATCATCGCCGGTGTGAAAAACTGAAAAAAAAATAGAAAGAACTATACGTTTTTGATGTCTTCTTACTTTCAAGCAAACTCCTCTTGATGGTCTCTGGAAGAACGTCCAGCCATCCTCACATTTGGTTCCAGCTGAAACCATGGCCAAGGCCAGCGAGAATAGAAGTATGACGGTTAGAAAATGAGACTTTTCCATAGTTCTCGAGATGAGAAGTATGAAGAAAAGAAGCGTATGACAGGGGGTATTTATGCTGTCATGGACAAGTGTTGGAAGTCATAAAACATGGAAAAGTAATGAAAGTTTTGAATCTTTCTGTTGGCTTCAACAGGTAATAACTCATGGGAGCTTTTCTTTTTGTTATGAAATCGAGATAAGAGTTTCAAACTTCCTGCTCAGAATATGAATCTTTCGAAATAAAAGTTTGCTTAATTAAAGTTATAAAATGGATTCTGTGGTATTGCCGGATTTGAAAGAGTATGACTCGTTGCTTGCCCAGTTATCAGATACTTAGATCAAATTTGCGGTACGATAACTTGAAGCCTCATTACTTGAAATCTGACAATACATAGTTGGCAAAAATGTAGTCAGATGAAATTCAAGAAGATTAGGGACGGACAACATTTCTATTAATTTTGAATGGACATCGGGTTTACGGACAAGGACCAAGCGGACGAATTGCGGACGGACGAAATTTGGATGAGGTCTGGACGGAAGTCCAAAGGGCAAAAGGGGGACGGGTTTACTGACGGAACGTCGGCACACCTGTGCGGCAAATTGACGCAAATTTGAGAATCAAAACCGTTGCCAACCAAATTTCGGAAGAGTGACGGACAAAAATTGGGCAAACACTGGACGTCGGGCGGACGAAATTCAGATGATCGGCGGATTTCGGACAGACAGCGGACGGACGAATTTCGGCTAAAACTGGGACGGCCGTATAACTTACGGCGAGGGACAGACGAAATTCGAGCGGATGACGGACGAGTTTCGGACAGAATTCGGGCGGACGGTCTGGCTGGCGGCGGACTAACTTCAGATGAACGAAATTTGGATGAATGCCGGACGAGCGACGGACGGCGAACTGTCGGAGGACAGACGGTCCAATTGAAACTTTTCTTGATTTCGTTTAGAAAATTGATCTGTTCAGCTGATTTTTGTATCAAAATGAGCCACTTTTTCAGTTGTGAAGTTTCGAGAGAATAGAAACCGAAAACGTTAGATTGGTCCTGAATGTGGGCCTGGAACCAAATGGCCACATAGTAAGTTGTTTCTAAAAATCTGAAATAATCGTGTAATTTCAGTGCCCCATTCTCAATCTACTTAGAAGAGTGTTGCCGCACCAGCTTCAAGATTTCAAATCTAACTGTGTCGTTTAAAGTTTGTGCGCCCTGTTTCTCTAAAAATTCTTGCAGGTTGAAGTCTATTTCTCATTTGAACTACTAATTTGTTAATAGATAATAAAGATAAACATTTACATCAAAATACAATTACAAAATACAAAATTGCAAAATACAAAATTACTAAAATTACATAAATATAAAAGATTAGAGGGGGTAAGAGTGGAGTACATAGAATGAACGGGAGTAGAAATATTAAATAAAAGATAAAAAGATTAACGTCAGCCCGTATGCCGAATTTCACACTGGTGTGGTGTGGCTGATGTGACCTGTGAAGATGACGTCGTCGGTAGAGCGGTGGTGGTGTATCGGGGATGTGGGGTTCAGTGGGGGTCAACAGATGAGTGTCCAGAGGGAGCTGGAACCGGGGCGCGAACCGGGGCTGGAACCGGGTACCACAGAAAGAGTTGTTTTAAAAAAAATTATTTATTTTTTTGACCGAGTACTTCTGTAAAATACAAAATGAGTGAGTGAGAATGTTCGATGTCAACAAAATGAGTGAAAATGTTCAACACTTACTGGGCGGCAAGATAGGGGACGGTTGGGCGGAGTGGGGCACAAGTTGTGTAAAATTTTCATCTCTGTAGCAGGAATTGAGTCCAGCAGCTCTCGATAACTCTCTTTTCGAGTTTCATAGGCCTAGTCGAGGCGGAGGCATACAATGGCCCTTTCGATAAATCCCCTTTCAATTTCAAACCCCACGGAATTTCTGATATACATGTCGACTTTTGCGGTATGACGCTTCCCAGGCGACCCTTCTCTTTGGATTTTCCGACAAGTTTATTGAGGCATATATTCAAGTTCAGGAAACGTTGGGTCATACGCGAAACAATACAACGTGCAACTCGATTAGCACTAAAATGTTTAAGGAGGATGGATTCACTATTTTCGGATTTGAGTTGAGTCCAGCAGCTCTAGACAACTCTCTTTTCGATTTGGTGAAACAAACCAATGTTAGTGTACGCCTCATTTTCCGGGATAAGACCCCAGCTGGTGGCCTGTACTGCATTGTTTATGCAGAATTCGACCACATATTGTGTAACACAACCAATTTTCCGAATATGGCCATTGATCTGCTAAATTACTGGAAATCAGCACAAAATATTTGCATTTCTACCCACCTAATTTTCCCCATGAAAAACCTGCTTAGAATGTTGTCCTTGGCCAAATCCTTTGAGGCTTCCTTCCATCTTTTCCCAAACACTGAATTCAAGTGCTGACGATGACCGCGTGGTGGTGAAAAAAATTATCGATTAGTCTTTCAAGCACTACCTAGGATATCTAACTTACACTAATTATCAAAAAAAATCCAAAAAATCAAGAAGACCATATGTCGGACAGCAACACAGATATCGTCCTTAGAATACGCATACGGAGAGTATGCCGAATGTTCCCAGAAGGCGACTTTTATACCGAAGAAAAGTGGGCGGAGTCTACAGAGGCAGAGCCCCCCAAAGTAACCGTAATGTTCCCAGAGACTCCCCCCCCCCCCCCCCCCCCCCCCAAGAATATTGCATAACCAGAGTCGCTGCGCGCCTCTGGCGCACATCCTCGATTTCGTATAGGCCATGTGGTGCCTCTGTCATTACGGCGCCGATAGCTCAGTGGGTTGCGCGGCGGTCTGCTAATCTCAGGTCGCGGGTTCAATTTTGTGCGCGGCCAAATTCTTTAACTTTCTTTGTGGAAAACTAAAGCGGACATCCTGACCAAGAAACAGACAGACCCCACTAGCGGATTATATATAAGTAAGATGTTTGGTGCAGTGTTGACAAATAACACTATATTCAGAGCTCATTTTCAAGTAATGACTGTACTCCGGGTGTCACTTTGGTCTCCCAAGGTGCAGGCAGGTACTGTAAAGAGGAATTG
The DNA here is from genome assembly GCA_963932045.1 of Caenorhabditis sinica. Taxonomy (NCBI): domain Eukaryota; kingdom Metazoa; phylum Nematoda; class Chromadorea; order Rhabditida; family Rhabditidae; genus Caenorhabditis; species Caenorhabditis sinica. Next base: position 19,048,512 of record OZ009942.1, on the reverse strand, counting down.
CATTGTGTTTGTAATGGCCAATAATAGTGAAGAAGGAGAACCAACTTGCTTTTTTATTGGTGTCCCATGGAGAGTGGTAGGAATGGAAAAGAAAAAAAGTACGCATTGTGGGAACCTGGCTCTGTCTGTGTACTTTTATCCGGATACCCGAATTTTTGAATTTTAAGTCTTATGGACCTATTCGAGATTCGAGAAACGAAGGAGAAGGGATTGACAAAAATCAGACGGGCAGGCGATTTTCGGACGAAATTCGGACAGACGGTCTGGCGGGAGGTGGACAAACTTCAGATGAACGAAATCCGGATGCCGGCGGACGAGCGACGGAAAATGTCGGGTTTCGGGACATATTACCATTAGTCATTTGGAAACTGCGACATTTCGCAACTACGTCACTTTGCAACTCACGTCGATTTCGCAACCTCGACGATTCGCAACCAGAACATTTCGAAACTGGACGTTTCGCAACTCTATAAACTAGCCCACGTTCATTAATGTTGTATGGGATAGATGGTATTGTGAACTATTCCATGTTATAGTCTATACTTGAAAAGTTGCGATTTTAACGTAGACTTGTTGCGAAATGTCGTAGTTGCGAAATTGATGTGAGTTGCGAAATGTCCTGGTTGCCAAATTCACGTCAAACACGTCATTTCGAAACCACAAAATCCAGGATTTTTAGGAAAGCAGACTAGTTTATAGAGTTGCGAAACGACTTGTTGCGATACGTCAAGTTTCGAAATTGACGTGAGTTGCGGAATGCCTCGGAGCCAAATGTTTGGACGATTGACGGGCGGTCAAATTGAAACTTTTTTTACATGATTTCGTTCAGAAAATTGATCTGTCCAGCTAATTTTTTTATCAAAATGGGTGACTTATTTTTTTTCTGAATTTTTTTCTGTAGATTTAAAAAAGTTAAATATTTATTTATCACAGTTAAGTTATTCGATACAGGCAAGGAAAAACAAGTTACATAAGTACAGTAATCTCAGTCGATCAAAAAAAAAAATTAGAAAAAAAACACAGATCAAATCCTCTCCATCAACGCCTCGACAGCTCTATCAACCTGCGCACGTGTCTCCTCATACTTCCACAATGAGCACAAGAGCACATTGCTCGCATCGACACGTTCCTTATTCGAAATTTGCGAAGACATTCGGTCCTTGGCCTGGGATTCAGTGAGATTGTCACGTTCGACGACTCGACGAACGGCTTCTTCCGCCGGGACGAAGACCGTCCATGTCTCCGCGAGGGCATTGTGCCATCCGGCTTCGATTAGGGCCGCTGCCTCGATTACTGTAAGAAAAATGGGGGTGTTTTAGGGGATACTGTATGCTAAATTTGGTTGAAATTGAAAAATGACTCAAAAATCCTACAAAATGACCTAAAAATCATGAAAAATTACTCAAAAATCCTAAAAATCATAGAAGACAGCCTAGAAGTTGCCTAAATTTGGCCAGAAATAAAAAATAAGCCGAAAAATTCCAAATTTTTAGAGAAATTTCGAAATTTTCGGGTCAAAATTTTACTAAAAATTTGGAATTTTTCGGCTTATTTTTTATTTCTGGCCAAATTTTGCCCACTTCTAGGTTGTCTTCTATGATTTTAGGTCATTTTTTATGATTTTTGAATCATTTTTCATAATTTTTTAGTCATTTTTCATGATTTTTGAGTCATTTTCCATGATTTTTAGGTAACTTTTTATGATTTTTGAGTCATTTTTCATGTTTTTTGAGTCATTTTTCATGTTTTTTGAGTCATTTTCCATGATTTTTGAGTCATTTTTCATGATTTTTAGGTAATTTTTTATGATTTTTGAGTCATTTTTCATGTTTTTTGAGTCATTTTTCATGTTTTTTGAGTCATTTTTCATGTTTTTTGAGTCATTTTTCAAGATTTTTGAGTCATTTTTCATGATTTTTAGGTAATTTTTTATGATTTTTGAGTCATTTTTCATGTTTTTTGAGTCAATTTTCATGATTTTCATGTCATTTTCTATGACCCATTTTCATCCGAATTTCAAGATTTTTACACAAAATAGCACTAAAAATTTAAAATTTTTTCGAAGGTATTTTTTCGTATTTATATTTTCACTAATTTTGGCTCATTTCGACTTCAAAAATTCTTCGTAAGATTGCTAATTTTTGGAACAATTTTCGACCATTTTTCGGCCATTTTTCGTCCAGTTTCTCAAATTTCAAACTCACCAACAACCTTGGACGTCGATTGATCCGCAATTTCCGTGGCCTTCTTTCGGACTTCTGGCCAAACGAGCTCGCTGAGTTCTCGGAGTTTTGCCTGGAAATTTCGATGGTTTTTCGGCTATTTTCGGCAATTTCAAGCCATTTTTAGTGAAATTTAGGTAAATTTTAATCGATTTTGGGCTATTTCTGATCAATATTTGACTATTTTTAGCCGAAATTTAGGATTATTTCTAGTCCAATTTAGGGTAATTTTGGTCAAAATTAGACCTAATTCTAGTCAAAATTTTGGCATAATTTTTAGGTCATTTTCATGATTTTTGAGTGATCTTTTGGGTCATTTTTCATGATTTTTAGGTTATTTTTTATGCTTTTCCAGTCATTTTTCATGATTTTGGATCATTTTTCATGATTTTTAGGTCATTTTTCATGATTTCTGAGTCATTTTTCATGAAAATTTCGCCCATTACCTTATCCGCGAACACAATCGCCCCCAGCTTCTTCCGATCCACCACACCATCAACTACAGTATCCGCTCCAAAGTGTTCCCCAATTTTCCGATTCAACTCGCTTCCTCTCTCGTAGCACGTATGAGCCAACTTGTCGCAGTCGATCACGTGGAAGCCGTGCTTTTCCTGGAAAAAATTGAAATTTTTTGGGGATTTTTGGGGATTCAGAAGAAACCTAAAACGTAGACGCTTCGCAACCAGTCGATTCGCGACCGCGACATTTCGCAACTACGACATTTCGCAACCGCGACAATCCGCAACCACGTTATTTCGCCCCAGAATTTGTTTACAATGATCCCTATCAAATATCACCGAAATGAACGTAAACAGCTTCTATAGTTGCGAAATGACATGGTTGCGAAACGTCCAGTTGCGAAATGTCCAGTTGCGAAACGTCGGGGAGCCGAAATGGTCTACAGTAAGACAGCTATTTTTAGGTATATTTCAGTGATTTTTGGTCCAATTTTTTCAGATTTTTGGGCCATTTTTCAATGATTTTCGGCCAATTTTGACCGTTTTTTTCCAAAATTTTCAGGTCCGTATTTTTTTTTTGGTCGATTTTTCAGGGATTTTTAAGGTTTTTTTACCTTCAAATACTTTCCAATATGGCTCTTCCCGCTTGCAATGCCTCCGGCCAATCCAATGATATACGGTCGCCCGGGACCCCTCTCCACATGCTTCGGCGCCTTCAGAAGACGTCCCAAATCCGCACGTCTTCTGGAACTCGACGAGATTTTAGTCTCGTTCAGAATCTCGTCGTTGGCTTCGACGAGTTCGACAATTATCACATCCAGTTGGCTCATTCCTTGCTCATTTCGCTTTTTGTTCACCGCGTCGGCACCTTTCAAAGTTTCCCGGGAGACTACTATCGCTTCGAGGTCTTGGATTCGAGTCGATGGGCCGAAGGGGTCCAGGATGGGTTCAGCGAGACATTTGGCCTGGAAAATTGATTTTTCAGATTTACAGATTTTTGTGAAAAAAAAGCGATTTTTCGACTCAAAATTTGGAAATTCATGCTTTTGAATACGTTAAAAATGTATGCAGATTCCAAAAATCATAATGAAAATGCTCAAAAATCGCTCTAAAATCCCGAAAAATGGCTCTGAAAAAAGCAAATATCGCAGAAATTGTCAGGAATTGAGTTTACTAAAAAGGGGCGGAGCCAAGCGCAGTCTCCGCCCCTCTTTGGGAAACTCAACCCCAGACAAATTATACGAGTTTTGCTCATTTCGGAGCCATTTTTGGGATTTTAGAGCAATTTTAAAGCATTTTCATTATGATTTTTGGAATCTACGCACATTTTTACGTATTTCAAGGTAATTTGACCAAATTTAAAGTTTTTGGAAATCCGTAGACTTCTGGAGAACTACTTCCAGAATTTTGGGGAATTTTTAGAATATCTGCGAATCTGGAAATTCAGAAAAATGTTACGCTAGAATCCTCCAAAATCTGCTTGACGTCTTCTAGGACTTCAGAATCCTTCAGAATCGCTCTGACGTCTTCAAGAGCTTCTTGAGCTCTAGAATGCTCCAAAATCTCACAGACGTCTTCTAGAGCTCCCAGAGCATCCACCTGCCCAAAATCTCATTTTTCCACCCTCTCCGTCCCCTACACTATTTCTCTCTCCTCCAAATTTTTAAATTTCCGCTCAAAGGTACCCTGGAGCTCAGAAATTAGTATATACTACTTTTATGACTAGTTTCTTTGTCTGCGTCTCTCTATTTTCCCTCCCTCTATCTATTTTCGCTGCCGAAATTTGCTTCATTCTTCATTTATGCATATATACATATCCCCCCTCATGGCACTCATCTGATTTCTCGGGAGTCTCCTACTATATTGATTTTGCTCGAAATTCCAAAAATTCCAAAAAAAAAGATGATTACTGTATTCAGGTGGGTTTTCAGAAAATTCAAATTACAGTAAGATTTTTTAGTTAGAGGAGTACAGTAGGACTACAGTAAAAGTACAGAAAAGCTATAGTAAGACTACATTGAGACTACAGAAGCATTAGCGATATATCCCAAGGGGAAACGCGCTCCATCGCCAGTTTGGCTGAAATTTGAATTTTCAGCTTTCCCGCCGTTTTGAAAACAGCGAAACATGTTTTGGTGGGTGCGTGGACTCCTCGTGGACAACTCGGTCAGCAGTCGAATTGTCCACGAGGAGTCCACGCACGCACCAAAACATGTTTCGCTGTTTTCAAAACGGCGGGAAAGCTGAAAATTCAAATTTCAGCCAAGTTGGCGATGGAGCGCGTTTGTCCCTTGAGGAATATCGGTAATAGGATTACAGTAACACTTTCAAAAATTTCCGAAAACTTTTTTTTCCAGAATTCCTGGATTACTGAAAGCAGGATTTTCTAGCCGATGGTCAGTTCAAATACGGGTTAAAGGTGAGATTTTCGAATTTTTCAAAAAAAAAAATCGCTTTTTTTAGAATTGCGGGCCTACTGTAAGTAGTTTCTCCTCGCGGAAGGATTGATCAAATACACCATGATAGTGAGTTTTTTTTTTAATTTTTCAAAAAGTATATCAAATTTTGATTTTTTTAAATCTTTTAGGTGAATGGAACAAAATGAGGAAGTTGGAATTTGGATGGTAAGTATTACTGTAGAAAAGTGAGGAGATTCTAAAAATCACAATGAAAATGCTCAATAATCGCTCGAAAACCCCGGAAAATGGCTCAAAAATGAGAAAAAAGGGGCGGAGCCATTGACTCCGCCCCTTTTTTTGCTCATTCTGGGCCAATTTTCAAGGTTTTTAAGCGATTTTTGAGCATTTTCATTGTAATTTTTGAAGTCCAAGCTCATTTTTTAATATTCATTTTTTATAGATCGGGCGAACTCAAAGTTGATGGAGCAAAACGGAATGAAGGGTTATGCTGTCAATCTATCTGCCTCAATTATAATATTTTTTTGTATTTTTCGTTTAAATTTCCTGTTAAATCAACGGAATAAAGCTAGTGTGAAAAAAGTCGATTTTTCGAAGCATTTTCCTTCTTTTTTTAATTTCCAAAAAATCTCACCTCCCCCGAAACATCCTCCACAAAATCGACCACTTTCCGAATCCTGAATTCCACTGGTTCGATCATTTCGAATAGCGATTTTTCTGAAAATTTTTGAAGTTTGTAGTCTAAATTTTGAGAAATCTAAAATTTTGAAAATGGCCAAAAAATCTTTAAAAATGGTCCAAAATCGACGAATTTTGGCTCATTTTGCTCCAAATTTCTCGAGGAATTCAAATTTTTAACTCCAATTTTCCGAAGATTACTTCTACTCACTCTTAATCATATCTCCATCGGTAACTCCCACTACAACATCCTCGGAAGCCAGCTCCACAGCCTTATTCAGCAAAACCTTATGTCCATTGTGAAGTCGATCAAAAGTCCCCCCAAGCACAACTTTTTTGTACTTTTTATCGATTTTTTCGCCTTTTTCTTCATATTTTTCATCTCCAATCAGCTCGAAACCCTCGAAATTCTTCTTATTTGAGACCAATAGACGAACATCGAGTTTTGGCGCCAAATTCGCCGAATCCAAATAGATTTTCGACACCAACTCGTCCGTACGAAGCTCCTCTGGGTTTATTCTGCAAGAAAACAAACAAAAGTTTTTGAAAATCAGCCGAAAAATGAGTTTTTACCTGACATATAGTCTTGAGCTCAAACTGGCGGCGGCTGTGGTCAGCAGTTGTTTTAATTTTTGCACATTTCGATTCGTAAGCACTAGTAGTCCGTATTTTGTGCTCATTTTTGGCGAAAAATCCCGGTTTTTACCTGAAAAAATCGAAAAAATCGGTGAAAATTGGCAAAAAAAATAAATATTAGTGGAGTGCGAGGGAGCGCGCTTGCGATTTTCGGTGGCGCGAAGGGTAAATATTTGAAATGGTTTTAGGGGTATTTGCGATTTTTCCATAAACGCGAAGGTTTGGTTATATTTTTGAAGAGAAGAAGAGATGAAGACTAAAATTTAGAGTAGTTCCTACTAAAATTTCATTTGTCGATGTTGACGGAGCTCTCACGCAGTCCAACAAAGTAGAAGTTTTTTCACTGTCAGTTCAACAATTTATTCAAATTTCAAATGTGTCATGCCAGACAGAAATACACGAGAAAAGACCAAGTAATACAACACGAGATTCGAAGAAAATTTATAAGGAAATTGAAAAAAAATATGGTTAACAAAATTGTTCTAGTTCGATTGGATCATCTTCATTTTCAGCTTTTTCACCTTCTGCGCATGCTTCAATTCGATCATCTTCTTCCGTGGAACCATGAAGTGGAAAAGACGATCTCCAGCTTGTGCTCGAATATCAGCTCGAGGTGATTGGCGATGAAACCAGTCATAATTCTCGACATCCATTCCGTAGAAGTAGTTCCAGGACGGCAGCGGCGGTGTCGGTGGTCCCTGAAAAGAAAGACTTGGTTTAACTGAGATTCTGAAATTTTGGGAGGAGAGGAGTCCAAGCTCGAATTCGGCAAAGCCCAGTTGCATTTGGAATAATTTTGAAACTTGAATAACTTGAGTTGAAATTCAGAGGACCGAGAGCGTCAACCCAAATTTTGCAATCTCCAATATGCGCTCCTAAAAAACAACTTACTTTTTTAAAACTATGCCAGTTTGACACAAGAACATGTAGTACATAAAATAGGGAATTTTCGAAAAATCAAAAGTTCTAGAGGCTCCGAATCAGATTAGTGCCATGGGAGAAAAATATTGAATGAATGAATATCGGTATTGACGGAGGGGACATTGATGAGAGACTCTGACCTTTAGGAGAGTCTAGACAACTAGAAATAGTGTGGAACAAGAGGAGAGTGGGTGGAGAAAGAGAAATTTGTCAAGATTTGAATATAGTAGGAGGATAGTGCCGTCAGGTTTCCCACCAGTGGAATAGTTAAAAACTAATGTTTTACATGCTCATCTAGTTTGAGTTCGAGTTCTCAATCCTGAAAATCGCAAAGGAACCTATCACAGCGATATTCACTATTTCATTTTCAACACAGAACAAGACAGATTTTTAAATTACAATTAGTTTATTGAAAAAAAACCAATAATTGCAATGAATTTATCTTCTATCTCTGCATTCGCCTCTAGTAGTTTTTCAGCCATCTCTGCTGCTTTTTCTTCTGTAAAAAGAAAACATGTATTACAACATTTTTCGGTCTCCAGACTATGATGATTTGCTTCTTGTATATATTGAACTCTCTTCACGAGAGTCTCAAATCACTCACCTTCTTCTTTGCGAGCTTTTTCCAAATCCTTGAGCTTCATCTGCAGGTTGTTGATGGTTGTGGTGTCATTCTCAATTGTTTCATTTGATGGTTGTGGTGTCAGTCTCAACTGCTTCATTTGGTCGATTGTCGTACAGTACCGGCGAATAGTATATGAACTTTTGACATTTTCAGTTGAAAACTTCAACTTTGGGGGTCAGGGAAAGAATGTTAAACATGGTTGTTTGATCTGAAATTTTTCGGGTGTATACATCTACTCTAGAACTCCATTTTTGTAGTTGACAACTTTTTTGTACGACCTCTTCTAGAGATGATATGGCTCGTGAAATGCAGATGACCCTAAAATCGGTGAAAATAGCACTAAAATGCGGAAATTTAGCATCGCCCCACTTTAAAGGGACACATCATCTCTAGAAGAGGTCGTACAAAAAAGTTGTCAACTACGAAAACGGGGTTCTAGAGTAGTTCATAGATTTTCGGCCGGTACTGTATCTGGAAAATGTTGTCTTTCAGCAGAATAATAGGATTGCTTGGAATCACCTCGCGCCTCCAACTTTTCAAGAGCAGTAGCAAGACTCTTCTCGGAAGTGGAACCGTTGAGCTCTCTCAATTTTTTTTGTGCTCACTCCAAAAACAAAGAGGTATTGGTGTTGAGAACCGCATCATGCATCTATCATGCCTAGAGCTCTAAATGCGCCTTGAGCAGCTTTTAGACCGGGAAAATGAAGTTACATGAGAATGAACAAAAAAGAGATTGAACTTGGTTTATGAAAAAGGGATTAAAAATAGCATCAAAAACTAGTTCTGTTTTGGTTCTGTAGTTCCAGAACCAAAACAGAACTGGTTTCAGTACCAAAACAGAACTAGTTCCAGAACAGTTCATTACTTTTTTAAATTAGTCCATTACTTTTTAAAAGTTATCTTGTGACACGATTGCGAAATAGAGGCTATCTGCCTGCCTAATTGCTCTATTGTTCGATGCAAATTTCAATAAAAGTGTTTTAGTAAGAATCAACAATTTATTGTGGGAGAATGAAACGCATCAGTTGTTATTCGTCCTGTTCGTATAATAGTCCGAAGAGCCAATCCAAGTAGGCTCTCATGATGAGAACTGAAATTTCAATAATGATTTTAGCTGAAATTCTATAACTAAAGCACCTGATCCGAAGAGAACAACATTGTCACCGAGAGTGAATTCAGATCCGGGATTCATGACAGAAAACAAGAGAAGAGCAGCGACCGTTAGGATGGTAACAGTCCAGTTCATGTTGAAAATGCGATAGTTGTACCCTGAAAATAAGACAATAAAGTTTAGAATAGTTGAAAAAGAGATAAATTGAGCTTCTATTTAGTTTTTGATGTTGCATGAATGTTAAAAATATTTAAAGTGTTGAATATACTCGAACACCGCGATTTTTCTAACTCACAACCGTAGATAGCTGCATTGAGACGCGTCTGGCATTCGAATCTGGAGGTGTGCGTTGCGTGCAACGAGCTCACGAGCAGATGAAACTGATTGGAATCAGTTTCATGCAGGGCCAACGCTCTCAAAGTCGAGCTCCTAAAAATAAATCAATGTTTAAGTAGTATTGCGCCCCCTCAAAGTCTTTCAAGCTTCTTCTTCATAGTCTCCATGACTTCATTCGCTGTGTTCTTCAAAAATTTACAATAAAATAACATTAAGAATCAGCAACGTCCTCTTCGCCGGAAAAAAATGCTCCGAAAATTTACCAAAAATATGAAAAGACTTTCCGAACACCCTAATACATAAGTCAGATTTGAGCAATACCCATAGACTATAAAGTTTAAACCCCAAATCTCAGAATATCTGCTCAGAAACAAATTACTTACTTTTTTAAACCGTCGTCCATTTTTCCAATAGCTTATAGTAATTAATTTAGGAAAAAAAAATCAAATTTTAGAGGCTCCGAATCAGATTGGTGCCATGTCGGGAAAGAATATTTGAATGAATGAATGGTTGCGGACGGAAGGGGCAGTGACTAGAGAAATTGACCTTTAGGAGAGTCTAGACAACTAGAGATAGCGTGATAAAAAAAAGAGTGGGGAGTAAAAGGGAAAGTTGACAAGATTTGAATATAGGGCTCTCCGAAATTTCGAAACTGCGAGGCTTTGCAACTAGTAATTTCGAAACCATTATGTTTCGCAACCTGCAGTTTCGAATTTCACGTGAAGTGCAAAATCTCATGGTTTCGAAAACGCAAGTTTCGAAATTTCGGGGAGCCGAATATAGTAGGAATAGTGCCTAATGATCAAATCAAGTTTCACACATGTGGAATAGAAAAAACTCATGTTTTACAATCTCATCCAGCTCTTGAGTTCTGAATCCTGAAAATCGCAAAGGAAGTGATCACAGCGATACTCACTATTCTATTTTCAACACAGAACAAGACAGATTTTCAAATTATAATTTGTTTATAGAAAAAAACAAAAACAATGACGTTCTCCGATTGCTAGAGTTGCTGGTGAAGGGCTTGAACTTCAACCTCAGCAGTCTTGCACGACTCGTCGACCTTGTTCTTCTCCACTCCCATTTCGGCTTCTGAAATTTTTCATTTCAAAATTTTACTTTTATTTTTGAATTATACACCTCGACGAGCACCATCTTCTTCCAACTTGGCGATGGTGGCACTCATGGCGGCAAGCCTCGCTTCCAACAGCTTCTTCTGCTCCTCCAACTGCGCTTCCTTTGCGGCTGAAATTTCGGAATCGATTGAAAAAAAACTTGAAATTTTTTTGGCTTGAAGGGTGGAGGGACAGCTCGCAAAACGAGAGAAAATCAAGAGAAAATTTCAAAAACTAACCTCGACCTTTTCCTGGCTCTCGTGCAGAAGCAGTGCGTTTCTTGGACGCAGCTGCCAAAGACGACGGCGCCTTCGAAGTTGCTCTCGATGGTCTTGAAGACGTTGAGCTTGGCTTCCCGGAAGACATCCCAGAAGTCGCTGGCGCTTTGGAAGCTCCTCCAGAAGATCTTGGGACTTGAGAACGAGTCCCAGAAGATCTTGGAGCAGTTCCAGAGAGAGCAGAGCTCGATCTCTTCTTGGCACTGTGTCCTCCTTGAGCTCCAGTAGATTGACGCTTCATTTCGACGATAGGGTGTACGATGTTGCGGTTACCTGGAAGTTGAATTGTTATTCTAGTTGTTTGAAGTCAAGAACAGATACAGGAAGAGTGAAAAATATTTTTTAGAATCTTCATATATCTAATTATCTGCTCAGAATCAAAGTACTTACCTTTTTTTAAACGTCGACCATTTTTTCAATAGCTTCGAATAACAAAAAAATCATAATTTCGAGAAAAAATCAAATTTTAGAGGCTCCGAATCAGATTAGAGCCATGTCGGGAAAGAATATTTTGAATGAATGAATGTTTGCGGACGGAGGGGGGCAGTGACGAGAGATATTGACCTTTAGGAGAGTCTAGACAACTAGAGATAGCGTGATAAAGTGAGTGGGGAGTAAAAGGGAAAACGGTCGCAATTTGAATATTGGTAGAGAAGAGATGTGTGATCAGTTAGCTCCAGAACATTTCGCCACTAGTCATTTCGCAACTACGACATTTCGTAACTCACGTCAAGTTCGCAACCGTGACAATTTGCAACCAAGACATTTCGGAACTGGACGTTTCGCAACTCTGTAACCTAGCTCCCTTTACGTTCATGAAGGTTGTATGAGATTGAGGGAATTGTGAACTATTCCAGGTTACATTAATCTACATTAAAGACTGGTTGCGAAATGTCTTAGTTGCGAAACGACGGGTTGCAAAATTTTGTAGTTGCGAAACGACTGGTTGCGAAATGTCTCGGAGCCAATTAATTAACATGTTCTGAAAGGTCATTGAAAATATATTTATTATTAAAATAACACAGATGGAAAATCATCAGTTTTTTGCAATCAACTCCAAAAGTGAATCCAAATAACTCCTGACTTTATCCTTCGGTAGCATATCCTGATCACTTTTGCGTTCCATCTTCTCAATTTTCCTGCCAATGTTTTCCATCAAAACTTCACAAAATGGACATATCAAAATGCTTCGGAAACGTTTAAACAAAGTTATCATTGGGATCGACTCTCCTTGACAGTTTTGAACTCGATCCAGCTTACTTTTTGATAGGATGCCGAGGACAAAAATTTGGAATGCGTCGAGTGGGATGGTCTGAAATTGTAAGATACTATTACGGGAATCTGAATAAAAGATAGCCGGTTAAAAAAATCTTAGCTCACTAAAAAAATGAGAAAATAAATAGGCTATGTTCCTTTAAATGAAAATTCCGGTCAAAAATTTTTATTGTCTTAAGATACGTAAAAATGTGTGTAGATTCCGAAAATCATAATGAAAATGCTCCAAAATTGCTTAAAACCCCTGAAAACGCTCTCCGAAATAAGCAAAAATCACACGAATGGTTTCCGGCGGCCGTGGCCGAGTTTCTCAAAAAATGGGCGGAGTCGGCCATTGTAATATACGAGCAGCCCATCACAGTGCTCGCGTCCGTAATTGCAATGGCGCTCATTCGCTGACTCCGCCTCTTTTTCGGGAAACTCGGCCACGGCCGCCTGATACAACTTCTGCGACTTCTCACTGCTGACCCATTTCGCGGGGTTTTAGAGCAATTTTAGAGCATTTTGATAATGATTTTTGAAATCTACACACATTTTTACGTATTTTAATGCAAACAAAATTTTTGACCGGAATCCTCCTTTAAGGCAATGTTTCCTTTTTCTCAGTTTATTAGCGCGTATTGTTATTTAACAAGACTTATCCGAGTTAAGGATTCTAGGCGAGGATCCTCTTACCTTATCCCGTATTTCCAAACCCCTACTGATTTTTCCAGCTTTCTTCTCTACATCTGTTAATCCAAAAGTTTCCGCTAATGTCTCAACTTGCCGAGCCAAACAAGCAACGCTGATTGTTCTCAAAGATTCAGGATTTGGACACTCCTCCTTGTCCAAGTCTTGCTCTCCATTCTGCAATCCGTGAGCCTCTCCACTGTGATCCATGTAATTCATTTGCTCCTCATATTCGTTTTTCATATTGTAATCGGCGTACTCATATTGCGGCTCTAAACTGATATCTAGCTCAGTTGCTTCTTGAAAAACTCCGGGTTTCTGCTCCACAAGAAAACTCTCGTAGATCCTATCCGTTGCTGTTTTAGCTCGTGGACGTGGTTGCCTGAAATTAAGAGTGAAATAAGCAAGACAGCAGAAAAACTCACCCAGGCAAGGCTCTTTTCAGACCACGTTTGCTGACTTCAATTCGCTTCCCCTGAAACATCTTCGATGACCATGTATTTCGTTTTGTCGATCTTTCAAATGTTCCGTCGTGGGAACGAAAATGTAGAATTCGTCGGGAATCATCTAGTACAAGTGTGTGGTTTTGTTGGTCAAGTCTGTAAGAGAGAATTCAAATTTCTATTCGGACGAGAAAATAGGGATGAAATTCGTCCGTCCGTAATTCGACCGCTGGTTTAAAGGAGGATTCCGGTCAAAATTTTTTAATGTGTAACAATGTGCGCAAATTCCGAAAATCATAACAAAAGTGCTGAAAATGTGCTCTGAAAACCCGCAAAATGGCTCACAAGGCTCAAAATGGCTTGTCAGAAATGAGAAAAAATCACGCAAATGGTCTCCGGCGGCCGTGGCCGAGTTTCCCAAAAAAAGGCGCCAATCAGCGCCATTGTAATTCGGCAGCCAATCACGACGCTTGCGTACGTAACTGCGATTGTGCTCATTGGCTGACTCCGCCTTTTTTTGGGAAACTCGGCCACGGCCCTCGGAGACGATTCGCGTGATTTTTGCTCATTTCAAAGCCATTATCCGGGATTTTAGAGCGATTTTTGAGCATTTTCATTATGATTTTTGGAATCTACACACATTCCGACATGTTTTCAAACAATGAAAATAATTGACCGGAATCCTCCTTTAAATGAATTTCTTGACTTACATCATTTGAAACTTTGCACTGACTGGTTGACCTAACACAAACAGTACTTGTACTTTCTCAAGTGTGTTCAAAAATGTGAAGTCCTCGATTTTCTCCAATCCCTTCTTGGCACTGAAAAAGGAACAGAATAGATTTTATTTGGGTTTTCTAATTTTATGAGAATTGGTTTATAGACTATGCTTTTTTGGGAAAATTCAGAATATACCAAAAAAATTGGCAAAATACAAACTTTGCAGAGAGTTATGGTTTCAAAGAGCTATGGTTCTAACTTGGCATTGTTGGGAACCCATAAATCAGCTCAAAGGTAATCTTGGCTGGTATTTTACATTGTACTCAGAGAAAAGTTCGAAATCTGATTAAGAATTGATCCATTGAAACAGCCTACCGCTGAAATATGGACTGTCAAAACTGCCATGAATTAGTGCTCGCTGAGACTTTGAGTCGTTATATTTTGAATTTTCGCTATTGTAAAGCGGTTCCGGGACGTTTCGCCAATAGTCATTTCGCAACCGCGACAATTCGCAACCCAAGACATTTCGAAATTGGACGTTTCGCAACTCTATAAACTAGTTCACTTCACGTTCAATAAGGTTGTATGGGATTGCGGCTATTGTGAACTATTCCAGGTTATAGTCTACATTTGAAATGTTGTGAGTTTAAAAAACAAATATCCTAGATTTGTGGTTTCGAAATGACGTGGTTGTGGATTGTCGTAGTTGCGAAATTGACGTGTGTTGCAAAATGTCGTAGTTGATAAACGACTGGTTGTGCGAAATGTTTCGGAGCCAAAATTTTGGCTTGAATCGGCTATTCCCGACCACCTTCATTCCTCCAAAAAAGTTCCAGAACTAACCAATGATACAACGTTTTCGATGCCCTGTTACAGTCCTCGTTCTCTTCTTTAAACTTCTCACACCACATCACAAAAACTTCTGGTGCTGTATACTGAGCAGTCTTGTCGGAAATATATCTGATTACTTTCTCCACCCACCACTGAGCGTTCTTGTTTGCGGAGGAGGTCATTTCTGCTAAAAATAATATTCCTTGAATTTAGAATTGAAGGGGGCAGATAGAAACAGAGAAATCTGAAAATTAGAAGGGAAAACAATGAAGAGAGAATATGGGCATAAATGAAGCAAAATATGTGAGATCCGGGTTTCATTATTATCAAAAAACCGGGCCCAGACCGAAAAAATTAAAGCAAAATAGATAAGAAAACGGTTTCTTCTCTCCAGAGGCTATAAAAACTTTCATTGTTCCATGGAGCGCGCTTGCATGAAATAGGAGAGTGTAGATACTGAACACACAGAAAGCGAATAGAGAAAAAGAAGGAAAAAGAGCAGAGACGAAGAGAAAAAGACGCTTTAATGGCCCCAGGCAGCCGTTGAATGGGCCCATAAAAGTTTTATGGGCCTGAAGGACGGTCTACTCAATTGTGAGAGGAAGAAGCATTCGAGTGGTGTTTGGGATCATTAAACTTTCCATTTTGAAGAAAAAATCTACTAAAAAGAGATGGAAATTCTTATGGGCTCCGGGACAATTCGCAACTACGACATTTCACTACTCACGTCAATTTCGCAACCGCGACAATTCGCAACGAAGAAATTTTGAAACTGAACGTTTCGCAACTCTATAATCGAGCCCACTTTACGTTCATTAAGGTGGCGAAATGACCGGTAGCGAAATGTCGTGGTTACGAAATTGACATGAGTTGCGAAACGACTGGTTGCGAAATGTTTTGTATCCTTATTATGTGACGGGTGGAGAGAATTGAGTGGATGAAGGAGTATGACCGAGTTGAGAACAAAAAAGCGGCCCCAAGAAAGTTTTACAGCCTCATAAAATTATAGTGGTCCCACAGACTACAATGTCCTAAAAATGTCAAGAGAGGGAAAAGTACAATTTTTATGAAGGTTTTAGGGGACCGTAAAAGTCTACAAGACCGCTTATTTTTTTATGGGGCCACAAAAGATCGGTGAGAAAGGGGACAAGTGTGCGATAAGGATAAACGTGCTCGTCGACTCTGACACTATTTGAATTCTCGGGGTTCATGGGAACAGCTGTATACTATTTCGTGCCCGTTTGACGTTTGGAACATTTTATGTTTGCAGATAAAACGCGCAACTTGACAGTCAGAGTTACCAACTGATACTGAATTTAAAATGTGGAAAAAGTTTCAATTTTCGTTTCATTCCGGCGAGAGTTAAGCGTGGCCAGCGGGCGAGTAGGGGCGGCAGAACATGATGGCCGCCCGCCCTAGTTCGTGTTCAGCTCCCCCAGTTCATGATGAATTTCTGAAACACAACGATACTAGAGTAACAAGAGCTCAAACTCAAAACAACTTTATTAAGGAAAGCTTTATCCCGGAAGAGATCAGCATCAAAACCTTAACAGCTTGAGTTTCATACAATTAAAATAGACATAAAAGAAAGAGATATTTTAGAAATGGCATGGCTTCATTGGGGTCCCGTCTTGTTTGCACTCGATTCCTTTGTTCTCGTCGTCCACGGAATTTGCCTCCGTCGTCGTCCTCGTCATCATCTTCGGTATAGTATCTTTCCTCCTTATTGTCGCATCCAAATTCCGGAAAGAGAGAAAGAGAGAGAGAGAAATCCTAGGCAGACCGCTATATGGATATTCATGGGTGTTGCCTAATCCTCACCCGTGCAGCCGACTCAGAGAGCGACCAGCACTGACGGTGGGTTCCGCTACTAACCCTTTCCAGATGAGGAAGACTAAGATGAGAGAGAGAGAAAGAGAGAGGATCCTTCAAGGGCTTTGACTAATCCACACCCGTGCAGCCAGCTACAGAGGCGACCAGCACTAAGGTGGGTTCCGCTACTAACCCTTTCCAGATGAGGAAGACTAAGATGAGAGAGAGGATCCTTCGAGGGCTTTGACTAATCCACACCCGTGCAGCCAGCTACAGAGGCGACCAGCACTAAGGTGGGTTCCGCTACTAACCCTTTCCAGATGAGGAAGACTAAGATGAGAGAGAGGATCCTTCGAGGGCTTTGACTAATCCACACCCGTGCAGCCAGCTACAGAGGCGACCAGCACTAAGGTGGGTTCCGCTACTAACCCTTTCCAGATGAGGAAGACTAAGATGAGAGAGAGAGAGAGAGAGAGAGGATCCTTCGAGGGCTTTGACTAATCCACACCCGTGCAGCCGACTCAGAGAGCGACCAGCACTGACGGTGGGTTCCGCTACTAACCCTTTCCAGATGAGGAAGACTAAGATGAGAGAGAGAGAAAGAGAGAGGATCCTTCAAGGGCTTTGACTAATCCACACCCGTGCAGCCAGCTACAGAGGCGACCAGCACTAAGGTGGGTTCCGCTACTAACCCTTTCCAGATGAGGAAGACTAAGAGGAGAGAGAGAGAGAGAGAGGATCCTTCGAGGGCTTTGACTAATCCACACCCGTGCAGCCAGCTACAGAGGCGACCAGCACTAAGGTGGGTTCCGCTACTAACCCTTTCCAGATGAGGAAGACTAAGATGAGAGAGAGGATCCTTCGAGGGCTTTGACTAATCCACACCCGTGCAGCCAGCTACAGAGGCGACCAGCACTAAGGTGGGTTCCGCTACTAACCCTTTCCAGATGAGGAAGACTAAGATGAGAGAGAGGATCCTTCGAGGGCTTTGACTAATCCACACCCGTGCAGCCAGCTACAGAGGCGACCAGCACTAAGGTGGGTTCCGCTACTAACCCTTTCCAGATGAGGAAGACTAAGATGAGAGAGAGGATCCTTCGAGGGCTTTGACTAATCCACACCCGTGCAGCCAGCTACAGAGGCGACCAGCACTAAGGTGGGTTCCGCTACTAACCCTTTCCAGATGAGGAAGACTAAGATGAGAGAGAGGATCCTTCGAGGGCTTTGACTAATCCACACCCGTGCAGCCAGCTACAGAGGCGACCAGCACTAAGGTGGGTTCCGCTACTAACCCTTTCCAGATGAGGAAGACTAAGATGAGAGAGAGAGAGAGAGAGAGAGGATCCTTCGAGGGCTTTGACTAATCCACACCCGTGCAGCCAGCTACAGAGGCGACCAGCACTAAGGTGGGTTCCGCTACTAACCCTTTCCAGATGAGGAAGACTAAGAGGAGAGAGAGAGAGAGAGGATCCTTCGAGGGCTTTGACTAATCCACACCCGTGCAGCCAGCTACAGAGGCGACCAGCACTAAGGTGGGTTCCGCTACTAACCCTTTCCAGATGGGGAAAGCTAGGTGGCTAATGATAACTAAAAGTGAAAAAAAACTCAGCTGTAATTCTCTCTTCCTCTCTTCTTCCGGATCTTCCAATTTGTCCTCGTTGACTTCGTCGATTGTCGATTTCGTCGTTGTCTTCCAAATCCATTGGCGGTCTTCATCGTGTCCCGGGGACGAACTTGGCCATCGTCTGGAAATAAAGAAAGATAAGGTTATGTTGAAGATTCAAATTTTGGAAGAATCTCTCTTGAATCGAACACAGTTAGAATTTGAGTCAAGAGACGAGAATTCGATATATTTCTTGACTTTCTGCTGGGATTTTTTTCAAACTTCGACAATTTTTTTAGGTCAATAATTTGATCCAAAACCCAAATTCGATCGAAATTGTCAAATTTTAACAAAAAAAAAGGTCAAACAAATTTTTTTGGACCTTTTTGGTTTGGAAAGTACAGTAGTTACTATAGTAATGCCTACCTGTTTTGTACATAATTTTGATAGGCGGCGAAGATGCTCCTCTTGATGTGCGGGAAGGAGTTTTTACCTGGAAATAAGTTTATTTAAAATTTGGAAAAAATCGTTAAGTTTCTGCGAAATTCTGCGAAAAACGGCGAAAAAAGGTTAAAAAAATTTTGTAGATTGAAAAAAATCTAGAAATTTCGACAAAATTTCAAAGAAAATTCGGCGAAAAACGGCAAAAACCAAGAAAAAATGTCAAAAATGAGTCAACGAGATGGCGAGGAAAGTTTGGCGGTAAAAAAAATTAGTAGATCAAAAAAATAATTTTTTGGATTTCGATTCCAAATAAACAACGTATTTTAGGATGGTTTTGTTATGAGAAGTGAGTACTTCTTCAGATCAAAACAAACACAGATATTAATTAAAATTTCGAAGAAAAAGGCAAAAAATAGACAGAAAAAACGAGAAAGATAAAAAATGAGGCACTCAAGAAAAATTGGGAGGCAAAAAAAATTGTAGATCAAAAAAACATGTTTTTTGATCTACAATTTTTTTTTGCATATTCAAATCCTAAAACTTTGCAAAAGTAAAATTTTCCGAGTTTATGGTTTTTGGTGCTGAGAAGAATGTCTGGTCTAATCTCTAACTTAAATCAGTGAGTCCTGAAATCGGAAGAGGACTATGGTTTCTCGGAAATATATCAGAAGTTGAGAGGGAAAAATGGGGTCACCAGCATGAAAAAAAAGAATAATGAGGGAAAATGATGGCATTTCTAAGGATGGGAAGTTTATGACTAGAGAACAATAAAAGGTATTATCTATCGATTTTTTGGTCATCAAGCTCCTGGGAAGATTGTCACTGTGGAGGACAAGGGGGGGGGGGGGGTATTCAGAATATTAATTATTATCTAAATCCGAGGCCAGTTAATATTGCCTTACATGAATTTGAAATTGTGACTATACAATTTTTTCTGATCTAGAATTTGACCTCAAGTTCAAAAAGACAGCAGCGACAGCAAAGTACATTATCACTTTCTGTCTACTGACCGAAATGTCATCACTCATTGAAACAAAGAAAAAATCAAGGGAGATGGTGTGAGAGACGTAGACACTTCCAGTCACAAAAACTTTGTGTCAATTGAGAAGAATTACAGTATCTGTCTTCGCGGGGTATATAAGGAAATATATTTTCTTGAAGATGGTCAAACTGAAAAATGCAGCAAATTCTATTACTTCTTTTAGTATTATCTGTTTCATGTTCTTCCCTAAAAATCCTGGTTTATTCTCCATTATACGCCGCGAGTCACACAAATTTCATGGCGAGGCTAGCGGATACTTTAACTGAAGCTGGACATAATGTCACATTTTTCACGCCTATCATAGATGAGTCGAGGAAGGATCAGTTGGGAGTGAAGGTCACTAAGGATGTGATAAAGTTGGAGGTAAGGATTTTGGGATTCGGAGTTTTGGGTTTAGGCTCCGAGACGCAACCAGTCGTTTTGTAACTATGACATTTCCCAACTACGAAATTTCACAACTCACGTCGATTTTGCAACTACGACATTTCGCTACTGGTCATTTCGAAACCACAAAATCCAAGATTTTTGTAGAAAGTTCCCGTTAGAATCACAACTTTTTATACGAAAAGTGTACAACATATACTATAACCTGGATTAGTTCACAATACCCTCAATCCCACAAAGTTGCGAAACGTCCTGTTTCGAAATGTCTTGGTTGCGAATTGTCGCGGTTGCAAAATCGACGTGAGTTGCGAAATGCCACGGAGCACGCAAACCTTGTCAGCTTCCCATGTTAAGCATTGTCTGAATATCAGACCTCATCTATTTTTTTCCAGCAAGACGAAATAATGCGTCGCCAAAAAGTCACCATCGACGACTTGATGTCAATTTTTTGGACAATGGATGTCACTTCCAAGAACGGCCACCGCGTTTTTGAAACTATTCATCAACAGGCGCTACTAACCTGTGACAATTTGTTTCGAAGCAAGGACTTAATTGAGGAGCTGAGGTCCAGAGAATACGATGTGGCACTTGCGGAACCGTTGATGACATGTGGATTAGCGTTGTTCAGGCATTTGGGAATCGAAAAAGTGGTCATGACTACATCTTGCGTCAATTATGATATCCTGATTCCTGCTACGGGAGAGCCTGGGGAGACTAGTTATTTGCCTTGTGAGTGTTTCAACCAGTTTTCTTGCTGGCGACGATTCCACTGCCCGACAGTCTGATTTCGCAACTATGACATTCCGCAACTCATGTTCATTTCGCAACCGTGAAAATTTGCAACCAAGACACTTCGTAACTAGACGTTTCGCAACTCTACAAACTAGTTAACTTTACGTTCACTAAGGTTGTATGGGATTGAGGGTATTCTAGGTTATAGTCTATATTTGAAAAGTTGGGATTTTTAAGAAGAACTTTCTACAAAAACCCTGGATTTCGTGGTTTCGAAATGACGTAGTTGCGAATTGTCGTGGTTGCGAAATGACCGGTACCAAATGGCGTAGTTGCGAAATTCACGTGAGCTGCGAAATGTCGTAGTTACGAAATGACTCGTTGCGAAATGTCTCGGAGCCAAAAATAGGCAACTCGTTGAATAATTGTACAGTAAGGCCCATCTTGAGCACACAAAAGTTACGGGTCCGGGACATTTCGCCACTAGTCATTTCGCAACTACGACATTTCGCAACTGACATCCATTTCGCCACCGCGGCAATTCGCAACCATGTCATTTCGAAACCACGAAACCCAGGACTTTTGTAGAAAGTTTACGTAAAAATCACAACTTTTCAAATGTAGACTACATATAACCTAAAATAGTTCACAATACCTTCAAATCCACACAACCTTAATGAATGCACATTGGACTAGTTTATAGAGTTGCGAAACGTCAAGTTTCGGAATGTCTTGGTTGCAAAATGTCGTAGTTGCGAAATGTCGTAGTTGCAAAATGACTAGTGGCAAAGTGTCCCGGAACCCTTGTGTCAATTCCTTACAGTACCCAGTATCTACTAATTTTTCCAGCCATGAACTCCCAAGTTACCGAAAAAATGGACTTCACTGCCCGCCTAGAGAACTATGAAATGTACAACATGGTCGTGGAGAAATTTGGAGAAATGTTCGACGACGAGGCCAAAGTATACCGTAGTCATCTTGGCCAAGATTTCCCGGACTGGAGGACACTGGTCCCAGATGCCTCACTCCATTTTGTCAACGCCATTCCATCTATTGATTTTCCACGTCCTTCCCTCCAGAAAACCATCGAGATCGGAGGAATTTCTGTGGATATTGAGAATATTGAGAGCTTGGAAGAGAATCCAAAGTACTCGAAATTTTCGAAAATTCTGGAAAAGCGCCCGAAAAACATGTTCATCTCATTCGGAACCTTGACGAAATCCACGACGATGCCTGATGATTTCAAGAGAAATCTTCTGAATGTCTTCAAGTCGGAACCGAATTGCACTTTTATTTGGAAGTACGAATCTGAAGACGTCAAGTTTGCTGAAGACGTCGAAAATGTGGAATTTGTGAAATGGGCGCCGCAAACGGTTTTGTTGAGTGAGTTTTGAATCATGTTGTTTTTTCAGGATTCAGCTATTCCAAAAAGATCAGGATTCTATTATTCCAAAAATCACAAATTTCCAGAAGACCCCCGAATGTCCGCCTTCCTTACCCACGGAGGTCTTGGAAGTACCAATGAAGCTGCATACCTTGGAATTCCTAATATCATGGTGAAAATAATACAAATGCGCTCCATCGTGAAAATACCAAAAATTGAAAATTTCCAGATCCCAATCTTCGCCGACCAGTCTCGCAACGCCAACATGTTGGGTCGTCATGGGATGTCCATAGTTTTGCATAAAAGAGATTTGGGAAATTTTGAAAAACTTCGAGAAAGTTTTCATGAAATTTTGAATAACCCTGAATACAAGAAAAATGCGAAGAAAATTTCGGAAATGGTGAAAAATCAGCCATTGAAGCCGAAGGAACTGGTGGTCAAGTATATCGAGTTTGTGGGGAGGTAAGGGACTTTTGAAGTGAAAACAATTTTGGCTGCGAGACATTTCGCAACTCACGTCCATTTTGCAACCAAGACATTTCGAAACCGCAACAACTTGCAACCAAGACATTTCGAAACAGGACGTTTCGCAACTTTATAAGCTCTAGTAATTTTGTGGTTGAAAATAGGACTCCGAGACATTTCGAAACTGGAAGTTTCGCAACCAGTCATTTCGCAACTACGTCAACTTGCAACTCACGTAAATTTCGCAACCAAAACATTTTGAAACTGGACATTTCGCAACTCTATAAACTAGTCCACTTTACGTTCATTAAGGTTCTATGGGATTGAGGGTATTGTGAACTAATCCAGGTTAACGTCTACATTTGAAGAGTTGTGATTCTAACGATTATGTGGTTTTGAAATGACGTAGTTGCGAAATGTCTCAGTTGCGAAACGACGGGTTGCGAGATGTCCTGGAGCCACAATTTTGGGCGGGAAACTTTTTTTTTCAAAATTCGATTTTTTCAGATTCGGTCCGTTCCCCAAAATGTCACCATACAGTCTAAAAATGCCTGCTTTTCAACGCTACAACTACGATATTTATGTTTACAAGACTTGCACTTTTATTGTTCCATTTGTAGTATTTTTAGGGATTTTTTACAAAATTTTGTGTTATTTTCCAGTGAAATTTGAAATTAAGAAAATTGAATAAAGCTTGAAATATTTATTTTTGGAAAAATGAGAGAAAAAGAGAAAAATATTGACAAAGAGAGGAAAATGTCTATGAAAAATGGCAATTTCAGCATTCAAAAATTGAAACAAAAAATTATAACACTTTTTTGTTAATATCATGGAATGAGAGAGCCAGGGAATAAATATAAAGCTATTAGGTCATATTCGATGGCCTACCTTTTCAAGTTTCAAATTTTAGGCCATCAAAACATGACCGAAATTGAAAGAAAAATCGAGAAATTCTGAAAAAAAAAGAGGACAGGTTTTCTAGGTGAGATGCACTTTTTTGGGGGGTCTTTGGGGGAAGAATGGAAAATATTTACAAATCTAAAATTTTTGAAAATTTGGCGGGGAAGATAAAAACATTAGACGACGGCGGTCTCGTACTCCAAACCGTACTTCTCCATGTCGTCGGTATTGATTTTGAAGAGGCCTGGAAAATGGGAAATTAGAAAAAAACTTTTTTCAAAATGTTCTCCTCCTTCACTCACCGTTATCTCCCCAATGACTTCCAAAACTATTAACAGCCAACCAATAGTGTTGTCCATCATCGGACTGTCCCCAACCAATCAGTCTAACCACATGCCAATAAACAATTCGATCATCGAATCCATCCAATGGGAACGGACGGAACACTCCACTCGAATAATGCAAGAATTCTTCAGGAACTGGGAATGCCATTGTGGTTGGACCGTAGAGGAGAATCTCCTTCTTGATGACGTTACGGTATTCGGTTACGTTCAATTTCTCAGTGTTTTTGTCGTTGAAATGGCCAATGATTGTCGGGACTTTGACTCGTTCTTTACCGTCTGGGGATACTGTCATCGAGCGAGGGTACATGGAGTAGGCAAAGGTGGCTGAAAATGATAAAAATGACAGTTTTGGTATTGATTCTGAAAGTTCAGCCGGTTGACCACTATCTGACCGCGGTCGGAATGGTGGTTGACCATTTTCTGACCGCCTGCCAACCACCAGCTCGACCGCCGACCACTGCCCGATCACTGCCCGACCGCTGACAGACCGCTGACCGGTGGCTGCCAATGGTCGGCGAGCAGTCGGCCGGCCGGCCAGCGGTCTGCGGGCGATCGGCCAGCGCGCGGACAGTGGTCGCCCGTCAGTCAGCCAGTGGTCGTCCAACGCACCACCATTTCTAACTTACCAAAATGCTTATCTTCCTCATACTTCTGTTGGTAGTAGATATTCTGACATCTTCTCATGCAGGTACGCTTTTCCTCAGCCTCGAAGAAGGTGGCTGGAGAACACGGGACTCCACATGACAAGTCAAAGGAATATGGACGGCAACCATCACGACCTCCTGTAAAAAGAATGTATGTCGAACTGTCGTTGAATCGGCTCCGAGACATTTCGCAACCAGTCGTTTCGCAACTAGGTCATTTTGCAACTCACGTCAATTTCGTAACTGCGACATTTTGCTACCAGTCATTTCGCCACCGCGACAATCCGCAACCTCGTTATTTAGAAACCACGAAGTCCAGGATTTTTAGAAAAGTGGACTAGTTTATAGAGTTGCGAAACGACTGGTTGCGAAACTTCCAGTTTTGAAATGTCTTGGTTACGAATCGTCGCGGTTGCAAAACAGGCTTGAGTTGCGAAATGTCGTAGTTGCGACATGACTAGTAGCGAAATCTCCCGGAGCCGTTGAATCTGATGCCAAAGTAGGCAAACGCCGATTCTGATTACCTTATCGCTTTCTCAAAGAGACAGCACTATTCGGGATTCTACCGCAATTTACCGTGAGCGTGTCGCTAATTTTGATCTACGGACCTGGCATCAGATCTGACGCCAAATTTGTACAGTAATCTTACCTGTCACAAGTCCCTGATTAACCCAATAGGTCAAAGCCTTCAGCGGATCTCCTCCATAGCAATTTCCACAAACTGAGCAACATCCAATGATATCTTCCTCTGACAGCAAAGCTTTGAATGTTTCATTCGAATGAATACAAGCACGATCCGAGGCAACACCAGCAGCGGCGACAGCAAAGCAACTTCCACATCCACCTTGGTTAGGGACGTTTGAGATTGAAGGACAGTTTGGCCATTTCTGACGGGCATCAAAGTGTTTTGGAAGGTCCGAGGATTTGTAGTTGTCGAGCTCTCTGAAAAAAATGGGTTTGAACTACAAACGGCCGGCGGACAGGAGGCGAATTGCGGGCGGACCGCGGGCGGACAGCGGTCGGATAGTCGGAAAACAGCGGGCGGATAGGTGACAAATAGGTGGCGGACAGCGGACAAACATCGGGCGGACAGCGGGTGGACAGCTGACAGACGAACGGCGGACAAACGGCTGGCTAACAAACGGCGGGCAAACCGCGGGCGGACAGCAGGACAGCAGGCGGAGCGCGGGCGGACAGCGGCCGGTCAACTTACACCCGAATTTTCTTTCCCAAAAAAAACTCACTCCAAATGTCTCTTCATGGCATCGGACTCGAAAAACTTGCGAATTTGCTCCATATACTCTTCCACTGCAGTCTGATTTCGGGTATACTTGAATCCATATGACCGATTTTTGACTCCAAACTTGTTGAACTTTGCCTTCCATGTGGTTTCCGGTGAATCATTGACTTGTCTCACCAGCTTCCTCAGGTATTCATCAGAATCCCGTTTGTCATTTGCATCTGTGACGTATCGACGGTACAGGAAGTAGCTACCGTATACCAGGCCGATTACTGTAATGAGGAAAATTTTTATAAGTTTAGGGTAACTAGTCTTGACTAGAGGTTTTATTCCAGTATGTCAAAAATGGCTAGCCGCCGCCGACCGCATCCGGTCCAAACCTGCGGTCGCGGACATTTCGCCACTGGTCATTTCGCAACTACGAAATTTCGCAACTCACGTCCATTTCGAAACCGCGATAATTCGCAACAAGGACATTTCTAAACTAGACGTTTCGCAACCAATCGTTTCGCAACTCGATAAACTACATAGCCCACTTTACGGTCATCGGATTGAATCGTGGTTTCGAAATGACTGGTTGCAAGATGTCTCGGTGCCACAATTTTCGGCGGGATAAAAGTTTTTCGAAATTCGCAACTACGACATTTTGCAACCAAGACGTTTTGAAACTGGACGTTTCGTAACCATTCAATTCGCAACTCTATATACTAGTTATTCATTGAGGTTATGTGCATTCCGTGGTTTTGAAGTTGCATGGATTTCGTGGTTTCGAAACGACGTGGTTGCGAAATGTCGTAATTTCGAAATTGACGTGAGTTACGAGATGTCTTAGTTGCGAAACGACTAGTTGCGAAATGTCTCGGATCCGCAATTTTAGTCAAAACGATAGAATTTTTCATAACTCAACAAAAATTCCCGTGAAATCCACATATCACCAAAAATAGACGAAAACACTCCATTCCCACCATCATGTCTCTAAACGGGAAACGTCTCCCGAAACCGGCACTACCGTACAATGTGCGCTGCAAAAGTTGCACGACTACACTCACTCGTCACGATGCTCAGACGGTAAAAAATGCTCAAAATTTTTTTGTAAAATTTTCAATTTTTTTAGGGAAAAGTTATCAAGATTCAAGACCAAATGTTCCACATCGCGTGTCTCAAGTGCTCGGGTTGTCAGGTAATCTCAAAAACTCAGGATTCGAAAATTGGGTTCCGTGGAATTTCGCCACTTGTCATTTCGCAACCAAGACATTTCGCAACTTATGACAATTCCGCAACCGCGACAATTCGAAACCAAGACATTTCGAAACTGGGCGTTTCGCAACCAGTCGTTTTGAAACTCTATAAACTAGTCCACTTTCATGAAAATTCTGGATTTCGCGGTGGCGAAATGACCGGTAGCGAAACGTCGTAGTTGCGAAATGGCTGGTTGCGAAAAAGTCTCGGAGCCTAAAATTGGTGGTCGCCAACATTTTAAAAAATTTTTTAATCCAAATCTTCCAGCGCACCCTTGGCGTCCAACCGTGCTATCCAGTGCCCGCGTGTAGCAGTGTCTTCAGATGCACAGAATGTCATCGTGAAGCGACATCGCCAAAGTGTCACGGATGCAAGAGACCAACTTTCGAAAAATGTGTGTCAGCTTTTGGTGTCTACTGGCACGAGTCGTGTTTCAAGTGCAGAGGATGCCACAAACCGTTCAAAAGTAGGTAAAACTTTTATATTATTTAGGGGACTAGTTATGAAGATTGAGAGTTTTCTAGGCCATCCGAATAATTCTAGGCCAGATATTGATTTTGTAGTTATCTAAAAGAGTCAAGATTCGTCGATATCACGTAATCTCAATATATCGAAAATTCGATTTTCCAAAATTCAAGGTTCTTGAAGTTTCCTATTTAGGTCAAAATGGTCTTCATAGGTTTTTGACCACGCTGATTTCAAAAATCGCAACCAGAAAACTTCCAAATTTTCCGAATTCCAGGACAAGAATACGTGATGCACGACGGCGGCGCGTTCGACGAGGACTGCTACTATCGTCACGTCGAGAAAATCGATATGTCGAGAAATCGGATCAAAATCGTTCAAAGCGATTAGACGCAAAAGAGTATAACGGAAGAAACAATTTCAAGATGTCAAGATTTCAGAATTTAATATTTCGAATATTGAAGAATAAAGATTTTTATTGTAAATTTTTGTTTTTCGCATACTTTTCGCGGGCCGGACCGATCGGCCCGAGGCACGATTTCAAATTCCCGCCAAAATTTTTTGCTATTTTTGCAACGAAACCAATATTTTTTGTACTGAAATTGTTGGAAAATCATAAATTATCGGATTCTGATAATACGATTTTGGAGAAGTCGTCTTTTCGAATAGATGAAAATTTGGAATTTCAAAAACCTCAAAAATCCGCTCTAAAATCAGTCCCAGCCAACTCACAGCTACAAGTTTAGGCTCATTCGACTCCCCAAAAAACGGCTAATTTTTCTATGTCTACCCAAAAAGTTTAAAATCCCACCTGCCAAAATAAGCAACAATACACTGGCGACCGTCAATGCCACTTGCATAAGTCGTTTCCGACGACTCCGTGTCTCAAATGTCGTCCTCGCCGCCGGATGATCCTTGTCATTCGGGTACATTTCTGAAATTTGAGAAATTTTCGAAAATGATCTACCATCTTTTTAGAGTGCTTTCTACTTTAACTTCGTGTACTCCTCGTGGACAATATTCAACTTGTCCACGAGGAGTACACCAAGGCTGCAAATTCAATTTTAAGTGAAATTAACAGTGTAAACGGTAAGAAAATTTTCAAAGATTTGAAATTGAGCATTGGAAAAATTGACTGCTGACCACAAGAGCCCCCAGAACAAAATGATCATTGGCAAAACAAACAATTTGACACATTTTGGTGGTGGTGGCTGAGAAGAAGAAGGAGAAATACGCCTATCATGTATTTGAGCATACAAATACATACACTCCGGAACGGCCGGGCAAAGACGGAAACAGGAGGAAGAAAAAAAGAAGGAGAAAGATCATTCGGAGTGAAAAAATTAGTGGGAATAATGAGGAACTTAGTTTAGGTTCACCAGAAATTTTGGGTTTGAAAAAACTAGACAGATAATGAAGAAATTACTCTGTTGAAAAGGCTCCGGGACATTTCGCCACTACAACTATCCGCAACACACGTCGATTTCGCAACCGCGACAATTTGCAACCAAGACATTTCGAAACTAGTCGTTTCGCAACTCTATAAACTAGTCCACTTTACGTTCATTAAGGATGTATGGGATTGAGGGTATTGTGATCTATTCCAGGTTATAGTCTACATTTGAAAAGTTGTGAACTTTCTACAAAAATCCTGGATTTCATGGTTTCGAAATGGCGTGGTTGCGGATTGTCGCGGTGGCGAAATGACCGGTAGCGAAATGTCGTAGTTGCGAAACGGATGTGAGTTGCGAAATGTCGTAGTTGCGAAGTGGCAAAAGAATAAGAATTGTCGTCAATTGAAATGGGTCTGATACACCAGTCGTTTCGCAACTACGCCATTTTGAAACTCACTATATAACCTGGAATAGTTCACAGTAGCCTCAATCCCATGCTACCTTAATGAACGTAAAATGGACTAGTTTATAAAGTTGCAAAACGACTGGTTGCAAAACGTCCAGTTTCGAAATATCTTGGTTGCGAATTGTCGTGGTTGCGAGATGGACGGAAGTTGCGAAATGTCCTAGTTGCAAAATGACTTGTGGCAAAATGTCCCAGAGCCATTAAAATGAGCAATGCACTGTGGTAAATTTACGTACCAGGAAAACGTAACTGGGCGATTTTCGGTCGGTCGGCGGACGACTGTGATGTCACAGTTACGAAATGCCCGGTTGCGAAGTGTCGCGGAGGCAAGGAGACAAAAACTTCAGGATATCAAAGGCAGAGATCCTCCAAAGTTAGATATATCAAAATTTCGTAAAATTCAGAACCTGGGATGTCATCTGAGAACAACAACATTTGGTATTCAAGTCACTTTTTTCATTTATTGGTACAGCAGAGCAGAATTGGCTAACAATGTTTGAAATTTCGACAGAAAATTTTGAAATTTGAAGTTCCCGCCAAATCTATTGAAAAGTATATCTTTTACAAAGTGAACATGAAGAATCAAAGTAGAAGAAAAAAGTTTGACTCCTCCTCAAAATAAAAAAAAAACGAACCCCCTTCGGATATCCAATTTCTTCTTTTTTTGCTTACTTTGTTTGTTAAGGAGGAACTTTTTTGTTCAAGAGAACACTTCATTTTCAGAGGAATTCCTCTGAAAATTTTTCGACAGAGTTTTTTCTATTTTTAGACACTCAACTACATACACAGACAGAAAAAAGGGGAAAAGGATGAAGAGGAAAATACATCTAAAATCTCAGCATAATTACTATTGGAAGATTAAAAAACGAGATTCTCAGAAAGTAGGGAGTAGGGGGAGAAAGGACAGAGAACATGAACAAAGACAAGAAAAATATTCCCCAAGGGAAAACGCGCTCCATCGCAATTTGGCTGAAATTTGAATTTTCAGCGTTCCCGCCGTTTTGAAAACAGCAAAACATGTTTCGGTGGGTGCGTGGACTCCTCGTGGACAATTCGACTACTTGTCCACGAGGAGTCCACGCACCCACCGAAACATGTTTCGCTGTTTTCAAAACGGCGAGAAAGCTGAAAATTCAAATCTCAGCCAAATTGCGATGGCGCGCGTTTCCCCTTGGGGGATATTGTTAATATTTCCGTAGTAAGTTGTCCTAACCAAAAAATGCTACATATACAATATTATCTACTGACTCATGGTTTTCTGTACAACTTTCATTCGAAAGTAGGACAGTAAGTGCAATCGTAACGCGAGAAAAAGTATGATTGCCCAAAGTTAAAAGACGAAGATAGAATATAAAGAAAATGGAGATCAACAACCATGACACATTTATTTATGTATACATTATGTATAAATGCTAATATAGTGAAGATTAGACCTAATTTGAGAATATTTTAGAAATATGCGGATGGTCTAAGAAAACAGAGCATCAGAAATCAGACAGGCACACCCTGAAACTGTTCTAAATTTGAATTTGATTGGTCTCCAAAAGATTCCAGAAAGTTCAAGAACGAGTTTCGCAACTACGACATTTCGCAACTCAAGTTCATTTCGCAACCGAGAAAATTCGCAACCGAGACATTTCGAAACTGGACGTTTCGCAACTCTTTAGACTAGTCCACTTTACGTTCATTAAGGGTATTGTGAACTATTCCAGGTTTAAAACGACCGGTCACGAAGCGTCGTAGGTGCGAAATTGACTTAATTGGCGAAATGTCGCAGTTGCGAAATGACTGGTTGCGAAATGTCTCGGAGCCTTTTAGAACAGTTGCACACTACAAGATAGAAAACGACGAGAGTATAACAGTAATCCTTCAAAAATCATCATAACTGATAATGAAGCTGATCTTTCCATGTGTATTAAAAAAGGGAAAGTGATAATGACGATAATGATGTTATAAAAAGGATGAAGATGTCAAGATGATTAAGCATGGCTATTATGTAACACACATAAACATGATATCACAGAAAGGTAGAAAGTGACAATTGATTGTCCTAACTGATCAATTATCCAATCATCGACAACTTGCTAAAAAAGCTTTAAAAGAGGAATCCTACCAAACGTTTTTATTGTTTTAAAATATGTAAAAATATGTGTTGAGCCCGAATATCACAACGAAAAAGCATAAAAATCGCTCTAAAACCTGAAAATCCACTTAGACAGGGCCATTTGCTGTCAGAAGATGCCCATGGCCGAACTGGAGTTTTCTCTGTCATCCAACTCGGCCACCTCGCTTTTTTGCGATATTCACAGGAACCCCGCCCCCCCCCCTCAAAAAAAAGGGCCTGGTATCGCCAAAAACGAGGTGACCGAGTCTGATGGAAGAGAAAACTTCAGTTCGGCCACGACCGTCAGGCAACTTCTGACAAAAAATGACACTTTCAAAGCGTATTTTTTGGGGTTTAGAGCAAAAAACTCCAAACTAAAGAATCTCCAAATATCCGGAATCCGAAAATGTCTAGATTTTAGTTTTTTCTAAGCTTCCCAGTCAAGATAAACTAGTAGCCGTGTCCTCTGTGGAAGACGTCAACTTCAAGAAGTTTAACAAAATTCAATGATCTCCAAAAAATTTCCTTCCAATTCGTATAATTCTCATAAGAATTGGACCACTATTTTTTGAGATACGAGCGAAAAAAACAAACTTTCTTACACTATTTCCATTCCTACAGTACCCCTCATATCTACCGTACAACCTGCACATCTAAACAAAACATCAATGTCAAACTTAAAAGCTCCAAAGAATAAGAACAAAGGCACAAACACCCAAATTAGGGGTAGTCTTCGCGTCGAAAACAACATAACCGTTCTGTATTCTCCAAAACGGTTCTTCTTCTTCTTCTTCATTCCCGTATTCCACTAATCGGTACGGTCAACAAGACGACTAAAATCGGCAAGCCGCCCATACAAAGAACAGAAGCACAGTGGGGATGGCCGAGACTTGAGAATTTGAATTCATATAGATTTTGAAACAGAAAAAATGGGAAAAATAGAGCGAACTCCTCAGATTTTCCACATGTGTGTTTGTTTTTGGTTTCTATCCCCCCCCCCCCCCCCCCCCCTTTCCAACGGCAGTCAAGTACTTCACGCCTTTCGAGGGAGAAGGAGGAGAGATGAGCCTTCGAGACCACTTGACGAGAAATTTTTGGAGATTTTCTTTTCTACGGAGATCATGATTTGGAGATGCGTGAGCTGCTGGACATAGTGGCAACATTCGGATAGAGTGATACCGGGAGAGACAATGACGTGCTGGTATTAACCACTATTTGCTTGCTTTTTCGGGTTTCTGTACGGCACGTACAGTACCGGAAAAAATGATTAGGGAGGGTATTAGTCATGAGTCTGGCGTGGTCTATTAGAAAAAGTACAGTTTGGCGCAATATTTTTCAGCTCCGAGATATTTCACAACCAGTCATTTCGCAACTGCGACAATCCGCAACCACGTCATTTCGAAACCACGAAACCCAGGACTTTTGTAGAAAGCTTACGTTAAAATCACAACTTTTCAAATGTAGACCTGGAATAGTTCACAATGCCCTCGATCCCATACAACCTTAATGAACGTAACGTGGACTGGTTTATAGAGTTGCGAATTGACTGGTTGCGTAACGTCCAGTTTCGAAACGCCTTGGTTGCGAATTGTCTTGGTTGCGAAATGAACTTCAGTTGCGAAATGTCGTAGTTGCGAAAAGACTGGTTGCGAAATGTGTCGGAACCGAAAAATTAAGTAAGACGGATTGAGTCCTGACTAGCCAGACTCAATGCTTACTAAATTTTTCAAAGAAAAAAGAACACCATGACTAAGACTAAAGCTATAACATTGTGCTCTGACATAATTATTAATTTATAAGAACAAAAACATTCACTAATTTTTTATGGAATTCCCAAAAAGATTCTATGACGCACATAACAAGCAAAAAAAAAAGGTATCCGGTATACAGAATTTGAATGGCGGTCAGAACTTGCAATTTTTATGTAAAAAGAGCAAGAAGATGCTCAGAGATGTGAGAATAATATATTCAATTATGACAAAAGAGCTCGAGAACTCGTGAACATTGGTTCATGGTTAATTAATGAATTATAGCACAATGGAAATGAGTAATTAACTTAATGAGGGATAATGGGGCTAGAATTGAAATTGAAAAAGGGATAGAGGGGGGAAATGGGGCGGAGCTTAGAATTCAAATGGTTCAGAAGTTCAGAATACCGTAAGACCACGAGCTCCAGAGCTCCATGGGTTTGGTCGAGAAATTTGGCCGACCAACGGCCGACCGCGAAAAAATCGGCATTTGTAAAAAAACTGAATTTTTGAGACATTTGGGTATAGGTAAATTCGACATTTCCCCATTTTGCAACTACGACATTTTGCAACCCACGTCGATTTCGCAAACCGCGACTACTCGCAACAAAGACATTTCGAAACTGGACGTTTCGCAACTCTATAAACTAGTCCACTTAACGTTCATTAATGTTGTATGGTATTGATTGTATTATGAACTATTCCAGGTTATAGCCTACGTTTGAAAAGTTGCGATTTTAACGAGAAGTTTCTACAAAAATCCTGGATTTCTTGGTTTCGAAATGACGTGGTTGCGGATTGTCGCGGTGGCGAAATTAACGGTAGCGAAATGTTGTAGTTGCGAAACTGACGTGAGTTGCGAAATGTCGTAGTTGCGAAACGACTGGTTGCGAAATGTCGTAGTTGCAAAACGACTGGTTGCGGAATGTCTCGGACCCGATTTTTCGCCAAATACGAAAAAATAGGCAATTTACGTCGGCACGCCGACCGATTATTCATGCTGATCGGCCATCGGTAGCCTTGGTCGCCGTGCGGTCGGCGGTCGGTCGGCGGACCGCGGTTTTCCTAAGTAGGTCATGGAAAAAGGTAGATCATGAAATAGGTAGATCACGAAATCTTCTCAGGAATCCTAGCACATCAAATTCTATCCCACCCCCGCTTACAAGAAAGTTCCTCGTGCCTTATGATCAGGTTGAAAACTTTGTCTTCGCCGAAAAAAAAGAGCCAAAGAGTCATCCGTCATTCTGTGGTTAAGTGAAACTGAGAAGACCTGCTGCTTCGGTTTGTGGCGTGAAAAGGGATATGAAAGACATCTGTCATTTTTTTCAAATTTTTTTTTCCATCTCCTATCTCTTCTGAAGTTTTCTTTTCTATTTTGCTCCAATTGTCTTTGGACTCAAAAAAAAAAACAAAGAAGCAATTAAGGAGCAGAGAGGAAATGGATGGGATAATGATGTTCATTAGAGGACGAACGCAAAGTTTTAATGGGTTTTTTTAATGGTTTTGAAATAAGTGGAGGAGGTAATATTTCAAAACACAATTGAGCTGTCACTCTGGAAAACAAAAGTGTGAAGGAGGAAGGTTTATAGGATGATGGAGAAGAAGAGGAAGAAGGAGCATGGGGCTCCTCACTATTCTCTTTTGAAGACCCCTTTTTGACAAGGAACAGCTGTTGGCGGGGTGGTTGGCACGAGGATTTGTGGGATGAGGATGGGTGGAGAGAGATGTGAGGGAGCTGGAGCCGGAGATAGGATTTGGGGGTCATGAGGGAGGCAGTACTAGTTAATGAAGTGAGATGGGTTCTTAGGAAAAACCAGATTTGGTCATGGCAGAAGACACGAGCTTCATGAAGAAAAGTAGTTTTTGGGATTCTTAGCAATGTTTCAGCCACAGACTGAAACAAAGACGTTATGAATACCTTAAAGGAGGAAAGCTGTGATTGGCTGCCGGCAAATGACAACGGCGCTGATTGGCTGACTCCGCCCCTTTTTTTGGGAAACTCGGCCACGACCCCCGGAGACCATTCGCGGGGTTTGTGCTTATTTCGGAGAGCATTTTCGAGGATTTAAAGCAATTTTTGAGCGTTTTCATTATGTTTTTCGGAATCTACACCCATTTTTACATATTTTAAAGCAATAAAGATTAGAGAAATTTACGAAATATGCTGATTTACATACAGTACCGGCCATAATGATATTCGTTTTTGTCATTTTCAGTTGAAAAATGTCAACTTTGAGTGGCTGAAAAACTGATTCAAAGTAGTTATTTCTGTTTGAGAACATGAGAGTACGTGAATCAAACCTTGACCTTTATTTTGTAGTTGACAACTTTTTTGTATCTCTTCAATCAAAAAAGTTGAGCATGGTAATACGGCGATGTGAAATTTTTAAAGCTTTTTTTTCGATGAGTCATATCTTGGCAGAGCAAATTTCTACAGAAAAGTTGTCAACTACAAAGTGAAAGTTCAAGGTTTGATTGATTCACTCTCAAAATTCAGAACAGAAAGACCAACTTTGAACATTTTTTTCAACTACCCAAAACTGACGATTTTCCAATGAAAATGGCGAAAACGAATATCATTATGGCCGGTACTGCATAAAAACTGTCCAGTGCTAACAAGGACATAACTTGAGTGAAACGAAAATTTAGTCAACTTTTGTTGCAGACTCTGAATTATCACAATATAGTCTGATTTTCAACTTCATGAAACGTACAAACATTAGCGATATTCCCCCAAGGGGAAACGCGCTTCATCGCCAACTTGGCTGATTTGAATTTTCAGCTTTCCCGCCGTTTAGAAAACACCGAAACATGTTTTGGTGGATGCGTGGACTCCTCATGGATAACTCGGGCAGCAGTCGAATTGTCCACGAGGAGTCCACGCACCCAACAAAACATGTTTCGGTGTTTTCAAAACGGCGGGAAAGCTGAAAATTCAAATTTCAGCCACGTTGGCGATGGAGCGCGTTTCCCCTTGGGGAATATCGCTAATAGGTACAAAAAAATATGTAAATGCATTTTCACCACAGTGAGGTTGTACACTACTGTCGCGTATTCGGAGGTGGTGAAATAACCCCTCCTTCCACGACTCTTTTACAGTCCCATTAATACTCTTGTATTTCACTGTTTTCCTCTAATTTATCAATTATTCGCCGTTACCTGCTTCACACGCCGACACCGACCGATTTGAACTCCCGCCAATTTGGACCTACAGTAACCTGGACCTGCGGATCACGGATCGTGGCGAGACCCACTTTTTAGGCCGACTCGTTCTATTCTTTCATTAATTATTATCTTTCTCTATGGTTGATTCCCCACCATATATATTTTCGTCCCGTTATGTTTGTGTTGGCAATCTAGTCCGTTTGGATGTTCTTTTGGTGTAGGCATAAAAGAAGAAGCAATAAATATCGGCGTCCTAAATATAATCACTGTGTTCTGTTGTCTTCTCTCTCCTTTCAGGTCGGGTTACTCTTTTGGGCCTTTTCTTGCATTTGGCATGCAAAACATGGTGCATTTCGACCTAAATTAAATTCTAAAACCCTAAAAAATACCTGAGTAGGCAGTGAGAGAGACGCAGAGAAAAACAGAAAAGAATTAATTTATTTTCGCAAATTTCATGCAAAAAGACCTAGTCGGTGTTAAGACACTTGGCTAGGCATAAAAAGACGGAATTTCTAGTAAAATTTCGCACAAAAGCTCATTGAGAGACCTAAATTATTGTCAGAGCCACGAAAGTAGGCTGAAAGGACAAGAAAAGTGGTTGAAAATGAGAAGAGGAGGCATGAATGAGCGACAAAGAAGAGAAAAAGACCTACAAACCGAGTACAATCCATCGTCGTGATAGAAAATAACAAGGAAACAGCTCCAAGAACAATTCATTTCGAATTACAGATCATGAAGATTCAACAAACGAACCAAGCCGAAGAGCAAGTCCCAACGGACGACATCGAGTTGGCAAAGGATCTCGACAAGGAGAACGAAGCTCCGAAGCCGACGAAGAAGGAAAAACCAACATCATCACACAAGGTTCCAATCGTTGAGATCACCGACGACGAACACGATCCATCGGATAGTGAAGAGTCGGCAGAGAAGAAGGCAGAGGAGGTAGAAGAGAAGGAAGAGGAGAAGATCGACGAGAAGGCAAACGAGGAAGAGCAAGAGACTGTCGAAAAGCCGGTGGAGGCAGAAGCCGAAGAAACCAACAACAGCAACGCTGTCAACGCAACGATCATGACGGGAGTGACATCATCCCCGCTCGCTATTGAGCAAGGGGTGAACCCGTTCAAAGAACTCGACGAAGAGATCGGTGAGTTTTTTGAAGATATTAGAGATCGTAAGCTCACCGTCACAATAGAAATCGAGTATAAAACCTGATAAATTATAGGAAAACTGCCCGAGACAATGTTCGGAGTCACGATTCGTGAAACTGGATCAGCATCGATGGCAAACCAACTTGTCCTTCACCAAACACTCCTGGCAACCACGATCAAAGTGGAGGCAATGATCAAGGAGAACAACAACGCTGCTGGGCATGTCAAATCGATCCACGACATGTTCCAGACGTTCACAAAAGCTGAAAAGGCAGGCAACAAGGAGTGGAAGAAGGCCACGGAAGATGATATGAAGGCCGAGATGGCACAGATGAGACAGGAACACGAGACCAAGCAGAAGGAATTGGATCGTGAGATCCAAGAACTGAAGCGTGCTCTGGCCGAAAAGGAGAAGACAGTGGAGGAGACCAAAGACGTCGAACTGGAGGAGGCAGAAGATCAACGTAAGGCTGTTAAGCGCAACAGCTCAGATGCCATCAGCGAAAGCCAATCGAAGGTTTCCAAAACCGACGAGAAGGCACTGACACCAGCGGAGAAGATCAAAATCGCGCAGGCATTGAAGAAGAAGGTTAGTAGAATGTAAAGAGAACCTGAAAAATAGAGAGTTGGTATATTCCAGAAAACCCAGTTCAACTGCATCTTCTGTGTCAATAATGATCATAAGACGGTAGAGTGTGACCGCTACACTGGAACCACTGCAAGAAGAGACAGAATGCTTGAGCTGGGATTCTGTCTCATTTGCGGCAGAAACCATCCGGGAGGATGTCGATTCATGACATCTAAGGAATGTGACCTTTGCAACAAGCGTCACTTGACACAGCTCTGTGACATCTTCGACCAAGAGTAGAGTAGGCAAAGGAAAGCCAAAACCTGTTAAAAAACCATTTATTTATTGATCCCATACCCCAGTTGTTCTTTTTTTAATTCATTGTTAATCATTTGTTTTTGTTCTCTGTCCCCCCTTGTTATCAATAATAAATAGGTTTCTGTTGACCAATGTTATCGAGAAAACGATCATTCCTTCCGAAATCTTCGGTGAAATACCAGAAAATCGATGAGAACGATGAGGAAAGAGTAGAGATTCCCATTCATCATACCGGAGGAGAGAGACGCAGACATACACACAAAGATAGAGAGCGCCACACACAAGGGAAGCGGCGAGAGACGCAGCCACACCCAGCAGTCAGAGCGGGCGCGTGCGCTGCGTTGTTGCCATGACGACGACCGCTCATCGAGTTCCTTTTGTTTCATAGTTTTCAGCGAAAGAATTCACATCTGAAATGCGTTGAGGAGTAAAAGAAGTGTTACTACGCGAAAGACAAGTGTGAAAGACATCTCCGCTTCGAAATTCCCATTTGCGATGATAGAAACATCATTTCAGACCGAAAAATGATCAAACAAAACGACGACTGTAATGGATCAAACGAGTGGGCAAAGAAAGCTGCAGAAAATGAAAAGACTGAAGGCAAAGAGAGAGGAGGTAAGCATTTATCGTGTTTGTAAAAAAGGAAAAGAAAAGTGGCATAACCCCAGGGTCGCAGGGGAACCCATGTGCAAATTTTCATGACACATACCAACTAAAAGTGTTGTAGGAACAGAAGAGATCGATGGAGATGCATCGCAAGACGAAAACGGGAGCGAAACGGAGTCAGCAAAGGATTCAGATGAATCGATAGTTACCGTGATTCGAATTCGGAGGGAAGATGAAGATTCACAGTGGGAAGGGATCAGCGAAGTCTCAAGCGCGATTTCATTTGGTTAGTAATTGAATTAAGTGAAAAAAGCGAGAAGATTAAGAGGCTAAGGGGAACCCATGTCCAAATTTACAAGTGAAGAAACTAATCAATGCGCAATTACAGAAACAAGTGATAGATCATCTGGAAAATGGTCGACTGATGCAATGATCGAATTCCCACTATCGAACACTGACGACATGCACGGGTGGAAAAGTGAAATCGATAACGAGTGGGCAAACGAGACCATCGAAAAGTCAGCTAACGACTCGAACTTTGAGTGGGCACAGAAAGCAAAGAATGATCTGGATGAAGGAAAAAAGACAGAAGAAATCGATAAGGGCGTTTCGATAATGGAAGATGACGGATGGAAAGAGGAGTTTCCGTGGGACACAGAAGACATGGAATATGCTAGGAAACTATGGACAGGAGATGGGTGGAAAGAAGAACGAGAACCATGGAAGGCAGCTGAAAACCAACGTTATAAGGAAGAAGCGGCAGAAATCAAAAAAAGATTTCGTGAACTTCTGGAAAAGGCTCCGCTGACACCATCCGAAATTTCCATCGTCCAAAATTTCGGAGATCATCCAAAATTGATGCTGACAATCTTATCGATGAGAAGGCAACTAGAGGATACTCAAAAGGTCTGGACGATTCGAAGATGTGGTCTATGTGAAGAGTTGGTGGGAAATGTACCATTGAGACCGCATCGGGCAAATGAGTGTCCAATCCAATACCAAGACAGAATAGTCTACATCAGTCGGACATATGGAAGAAGAAAGTGCATTTGTTGCGGAAAGTTGAAGGCAAACACCCATTCATGTGATGCTCCGAAAAGATGCTACGAATGTGAGAAATACAAAAACCTTGTGAACATCGAGCATGCACCGTGGACGGGATACTGTCAGTACAGAAATCGATTCCCATCTCTCGATTTCGAACAAATGATGAAACGAGCGGAGGAGCGAAACGATGAGAAGGCAAGGGTGGTGATGGACGAGTTGTCACGAACAAAAAGTGATCCTAGGTATGATAGAAAGGCGGAAAACAAAGAAAAGAACCAGTTAAATTACAGAATCATGAGACAACTGGCAAAGAGAGGAAACGAGTTGGCACAATACGAGGAGAAGAACGAGAATGAAGTGGAGAAGGCAACGATGTACGAGATGGCACCTGAGGAGTGTGACGGAGAATCAGATGTCTCACTCGCAGAAACGACGTTTTCGGAAGCCGTACGTCTCGGATCAATGAAACCACTACAATAAATAAATTGTTGTTAATCAAACTTTTATCTAGTTGGTCGTAATCATGGATAATACACATTATTGATTTTGAAAAAAGATAATACATGTTATTGATTTTGTAATCATATTATCACTCATGATGTTGGTGTTGCATTTTTTATAAAAAATTAAGTTAAAACCGTTACGAATAATCTGATTGGAATTTCAATGGGAAATCAGCGATGAAAATTGCAGATTTCGGAAAATTGACCCAATTTCAGCAGATGCACGAGGGAAACAGGAAGAGCAGCGGAATATGTTACAGAGTACAATAAATCAATAAACACACAACAAGAGAACAACAAAGAAGATAAAGAACGAATTGTTACTGTATGGGAATAAAGTTAGGAAAGGAAGAAGAGAGGGAGAATCGTAGATTGCAAAGTTCAGAAGGATGATATGCAATTGAAATGAATACACCGATATGAACACGGGTTTTGTCGGTCTCTAAGTATTCTGAGGAAGTCACTTGTTGTAGTCACTGCCAAAATACAGACGTTCGCCGAGATGGCAGAATCTAGTAGAGTGGGTGGCTTAGGTTGAGGAAGAGAGTAAAGAGGAGGAAAGTTAACTCGATTCTAGGAATGCGCCGAATTCCAGAACTAAGTAAGAGGAGACGGAAGAGGAAAATTACGCGGACGTTGATGTCGAACGGAGTCGGGAAGCTGGAAAACGACGAAGTAAGAATCAGTCAGAAGAGTGACGCTGACAGTCTGCGAGGCCCGAGGAACGGGTGATCATTCGTTGGGAATGATCCTAGCCGGTGGACTAGCAATACCACAACCTTCAGTGGAAATATCAGTCATTAGAGGATTTCGGAGCTTCACCGAACGCAAATTTGAATAACATTGTATAACATTGTGACATTGCAACCTCAATGATAGTGATAGGCAGCCTGGAGAGACAACCAGATTCTCGAGGTCGAGTTGTCAAGAATTTCACATAGGAAATGAGGAAACTAGGAAGAGGAAAATAGCGAAAGCTAGCATACAGTATCAGTTAGCGAGAGTATTGAAACTGCAGATACAGTACCACGTAACCAACTGAGAATAAGAAAAGAGTAAAATGTTAAAGAAAAGGAACAGCAGGCATATAGAAAACAAGCTGAAAATAGGAAAAATAGAATGATTCGAGAAAATGGAAACAGATGGAAGTAGAAGTGGATAAGGGCATCCGGAGTCCCAAGAGTAGCAGTGATTTGACAAGAGACAGTTGTGGTGGCCACGCAATTGAATCTAACTATGTTATGTCGCAGTTATTTGAAGTTTCAGTTCTATTTTAGCTTTGTTCCACCAATTGTTTCGTTTCGTTATGTGATGCTACTACACCCGGGTAAGTAGCCTACACACTTGTTATTTCAGACTTGGAACAACTATCGATACAACAATCAACTATGCTTGCTACAACTCGGTCATTGAAATGGCACATTGGGAGAGGGGAAACGGTGGCGTGGAGAGTTCTGAACGAAGCTCAAAACATCCGAACCATCGTGAAGGCAGGAGTGGTCAACGACACGGAGGCGGAGAAATCGTGTCTGCAGACTCACGCGGACATCTGCGGAGCTATCGCTCGGTTGGAAGGAATGGAAGAATGGATTAAGAAAGAGGTGTACGGAGAGGAAAAGGATGAGGAAGGCACTGGAGAAGAAGGAGATAAGTCCGGAACGGACGACACAAAAGAGAAGGCAAACGAGGAGAAAATGGAGAAAGAAAAGGAGCTGCTGGATCATGCAAAATCCAAAGACTTTGATCGCTTGGTGAAGCTTTTGAAAGTGGCAGAAGGAGAACTGAAAGAGATCATCGATGCTCATGGAGAATGGCAAGTATTGGAACCAACACCGGCACTCGACTTGGAATATCTCGACTATCCAAACGACGACAGTAAGACTCAAGGGGAATTTGGGTACAAGACGCCGGAAATGAAGAGAGTCATTGACCATCAAGTGGAAGAAAGACTCAGAGACTTAAACTTGTCTCCAGTGGTGTACGACATGAAGGACAGACTGGACTATGTAGAAGAGATGATCCAAAACGACAAGAAGAAGAGGACAAGCGTATCCACGAGCAAAGGGTCTTCGGTAGTTGAGAAGCCGGAAACTCTTAACAAGGAGGACGAGAGAGTAGGCAAAGGGAAGGTGACTTTGAATAAGGAAAAAGTGGAGACTCCTAAGGAAGAGGAAAAGAACAGAGGAAAAGGAAAGGTGACTCCAAAAGTTTCCAGCACTAAGAAGACAGTGAGCTCCAGTGAATCAGAGACCGACTCCAGCAAAGACTCGGACGAAGAAGAGGAATCGGAAGAGTGGACATCGGACTCAGAAGACGAAGAAACGTCACATAAAGTGGAGGCAAGCCAGAAGAAGTCAGGATCCAAGAAGGAAATTCACTACTTGAGAATGAAGCCACAAGAACTCGAGAAGTTTGACGGAGCTGACAAATCGAAGTATGAAGAATGGAAGACGATGTTCGAAGAAGGATATGGCAAGAATCCACGCATGTCCAAATTGAACAAGTTGATCCAATTGAAGAGATCCGTCACAGGATTCGCCAAAGATCTGCTGGAAGGACTCCAACTGGTGGAGAACAACTACAAAGCAGCTTGGAAGATTCTCGACGACAACTTCTTGAAGAACGTCAAACCACTGCTGGAGCTACAAAGAAAGTTCGCAAAGGCCAAGATTGCTCAGAAGGGATACACGGAGATGAAAAAGGATATTAGCAAAATCTACGCCATCGTCTATGATATGCAGAACCGGGGACAGAATGTAGATACTCCTCATATCTACGAATCATTTATGACAAAACTCCCGGCGGAGATTGCTGAACCGTTGACGGTCAAAACACTGAGCTCGAGATTCAATGGAGAATTTGCCAAGATTCAAAGATGGACAGAGAAAATCCTGGGAGCCAAGATTGCAGTTCAGGAAAGAAGAGACGGGTTGGCAGGACCGAAAGACTTTGATCTCGGAGAAGTGAATCAGGCGGAGGGGTCCGATGGAAAAGATGAGAAGGCACAGGGGTTTCAAAAGAAGGGAGGCCACCCGGAAATCAAAGGCCAGAAAACTGCGAGAAGAGAAAGATGTACCTTCAATTGTAAAGAACAACACAAGTCTTGGGTCTGTCCCAAGTCAGCTGAAGAAAAATTCAGATTTCTCGTACAGGAAAAAAGATGCACCGTGTGCTTCTCCAACAAACACTTTGCCAAAGATTGCCGTAACATGCCAAAACGCAAATGCAATGAGTGCTCCAGAGCACACCACACAAGTATCCACTCAGCAGTCATTGCAGCAAATGAGAGAAGAAACCAACAGAGAAGATACGGCTCAAACGGAAACTACCCTCCAGGATCCCACGGACACAACATCAACAACCAGCCAAGACCAGAAAATGGTGCTGGCACGAGCAACGCCCAATAGGGAGTTGCTCACCCCACATTTGGGCGCTCCCAATGGAGCGCAACAGCCAGCAGGACAACCTGCTGAAGAAGAGTCTAGTAAGATCAGGACTCAAAATAAGGAAGAGCGATGTGACGCCAAAGATCCAAAAAAGAAGGGATCAGAAGATCA
This sequence comes from Caenorhabditis sinica, assembly GCA_963932045.1. Taxonomy (NCBI): domain Eukaryota; kingdom Metazoa; phylum Nematoda; class Chromadorea; order Rhabditida; family Rhabditidae; genus Caenorhabditis; species Caenorhabditis sinica. The sequence goes on along the minus strand of OZ009942.1, from coordinate 19,004,455 downwards.
CAAACAAGAGAAGACAAAAGACGCTGAAACAGACGAATGTTCTGTATTCAGTGCAATAAGTGAAAATATAGGAGAGATGGCATACATTCTATTAAAAACGTCTACCAATGGAGATTTGATAGGACTACTTGATTCTGGAGCAAACTGTTGTCTAATATCAGAGAAGGCAGCAACGAGCAAAGGACTAAAAGCAACTGGAACTGTAACAATGAAACTGAAAGGAGTAGGCAGCGAGGACACGTACGAAGCTAACGTGTATAAAATCCAAGTCAACAATCGTACACTAAGTGCGAGAGGCTACAGTAAACTAGAGACAGTTGCCAAAATCCAAAAGCTGAAAGAGGAGGAGTTATCAGAACTAGAAAAAGTAGGAGTAGACACAGAGACGTTGAGAAAATTGAATGAGTGTTCAGGTAGAAAAGTAGATATGATTATTGGTACAAACGTGTTGTGGCAGATGCTCAAAGATTCAAGAGTGAAACAGTTCGGTGATCAGAAAACCGTAGTGTGCTCTGAAATTGGGAATTTCGTCATACCAACAACATTGGGAAAAGAAATAGAGGAGGCAGAAGAAGAAGGAGAAGTGTTCAATTGCGAAGAATGGCAAAATGACACAGGAGATCTGGAAACAGATATAGAAAGGATGATGGAAAATTTGTGGACACTGAGTGCTCTAGGAATGAAAGATTCGGAGATGGCAGAGGAAGAGATGTCTCAGGTGGAGGAAGCAATGGAAGAGTTCAGGAAGACAGTGCAGTGGGAAGATGGCAAGATTCTGGTTAAACTGCCAATGAATGGGAATGAGATTCATTTGGAAAATAATCTGCCAGTAGCTATGAAAAGAGCAGAGAACCAATTCAAAAGATTATCGTTCACTCCTGAAGTATTGGTAGAATGTAATGACATTATTGTAAAACAATTGCAGTCAGATATCATTGAGATATGCAGTGATATTCCACCAGAAGGATGCTGTTACTACATTCCGCATCAAATCGCGGATAAAATTGAGTCAAATACCACAAAGAGAAGATTAGTTCTTGATGCCAGTTCTCATGGAGTTGGCAAGTTATCACTGAACCAATGCATCAAAAAGATGCCATCATTGGTGAAATTACTAACAGGCATTCTATTGAGAAGCAGAACAGGAAAGTATTACATGACAAGTGATGTGGAGAAGGCATTCCATCAAATCCGTCTGCAATTACAAGACAGAGACTATACCAGATTCATCTGGTTGAAGGACGTGAGCAAAGGACCAGTCCCAGGAAATTACATCACCTACAGATTCAAAAGAATCCCGTTCGGAATGTCATGCTCGCCCTTCTTGCTGGCAGCAGCTATCAAAACATATATGGAGAGATACCCCGCTGAAATCAACAAACAGATGGATGACAACATGTATGTCGATAACTTGTTGTTTCTGACGAACGATGAAGATGAGTTGGCAAAGTTGTATAAATCCTCGAAAGAAGCGGCGGCAAATTGGGGAATGAATTTGAGAGAATACCAGACAAACTCAAAAAAGACGAGAGAATTGATCGCTGAGAAAGACAGAGCCCCAGATAAGCCGAACAAGATGCTCGGAATGATATTCGATGCAGTCAAAGACACCATGACCATTGGAATTCCGACTCCACCAGAAGGTATACCATCCAGAAGAGTACTCCAGTCATTCCTAGCACGGATCTACGATCCCATGGGTATTCTGTCACCGATAGTAGTACGGTTGAAACAGTTCATTCAGTCACTATGGACACCGAAAACAAGTTGGGATAAGAAAATTCCAGAAGATACGGTGAAAGTGTGGAACTCTATCAAGAAGGATTTTCAAGACAATCAGTTCACAATGAGGAGGCAACTGACCAAAAGATACGACTACGAGAGGACAAAGTTGATCGTGTTCAGCGATGCTTCGAAAACAAGCTTCGGAGTTGCTGTGTATGTCAGATACGAGTTCCCTGATGGAAGTATCGAAAGTAACTTGCTAATGGCGAAGTCAAGAGTAAAACCATTGAAGGATAGTGAACGAATGACTATTCCGAGATTGGAGTTGTTGGCACTAGCCGTAGCAACAAATTGTGCAATTTATCTCCAGGAAGAGCTACACTCAAATATTCCATTCGAATCAGTTGAATTTTTTTCAGATTCCATGATCGCATTGGGATGGACAGTGACCAAGAAGCCTCTCAAGAGTTTCGTAAACAACAGAGTAGGCATCATCAAGGAGAATTGTAAAAAGTTAAGGGATTTGGGGATTGAACACAAGCTTCATTACGTGCCAACAGAACAAAATCCGGCAGATATGACCACAAGAGGAAAGAGCACCTCGGAACTGGCCAAGTCAGAACTATGGCATCAAGGTCCCAAGTTTCTATTGAAAAAGGAAAAAGAGTGGCCACAACAATGGACAGACTCTACAGTAATCCCAAAGTGGTTAGCGAAGGCAATGTCAGAAGAAATTGCTGGGAAAGAAGGGAAACTACTATACGAGGAGGCAGATGGAATCGAGGAGTATGTAGTACATCTGACCACAGCTACGGAGCAAGATTACATGAAACATTGCTCAGTGGTACCATACGAATCCACCAACTTGCTGAACAAACTGATCCGATATGTTGGAACAGTGTTTGAAGCAATAAGAAAGTTTGGGACGTTGACCGGACAACAGTACAACTCTAAAATTCTCAAAATGTATTTCTCAGCAAAACCAGGAATTGAAGGATACCAGACAAGAAGGAAAGCTATACTGTATTGCTTGATTGTCGACCACTACAAGGACACGGCATCAAACTCGGAATACAGAATCCCACAAGACTTGAATCCAATGCAAGATCAGTACGGACTGATTCGCCAAGGAACAAGACTTGGAAAATCAGAGTTGGCAGAAGGAACAAAATACCCGATCATTCTAGCAAGACATCACAAGCTGACAGAGATGATTATGAGGGAGATCCATGTCAGCAACAGACACATCGGAACAGAACATCTGTTATCCGAGAGCAGGAAATTGTATTGGATCCCTCAAGGGAGACAGTTGGCGAGGAAAATTGTCCACTCATGTGTCACATGCAGAAAGTTGAGAGGTAGACCGTTCAAATACCCGGATATTCCACCTCTACCAGAAACAAGAGTCAGAAGGTCTAGACCATTTCAACATATTGGCTTAGACTATTTCGGACCATTGTACTACAGTGGAGCTTCAGGAGACAGAAAGTGCTGGGTCCTAATTTGTACATGCCTAGTAACTAGAAACATTCATCTAGAAATGGTGTCCGACAACGGAACAATAGAATTTGTGCTGGCAATGAGACGATTCTTTGCAAGAAGAGGAACACCGAAATCCGCAGTGTTAGACAATGCCAAGACATTCAAGTTGGGAGAGAAAATCTTCAATAATGATATCAGGAGAATGGCAGATGACTGTAAGAAGTTCACAAATTTCTTGGATCAATATCCAATGGAATGGAATTTCATCACACCATTGAGTCCATGGAAAGGCGGAGTCTATGAAAGGATTATTGGAATTGTGAAGGCATTGCTCTATTCATCAGGAGATACAGCCAAATTCAACTACGTACAACTGTTCACAGTCATTACGGAAATTGAAGGAGTAGTAAACTCAAGACCGATCAGTCACAATCCAGAGAGCCCAACAGACGGAGAAGTCATCAGACCAGCTGATTTCATAAATCCAGATGTTAAATTGGGAATTCTTCAGGATGATGGAAAAGAGACGATGCACAACGTTGGAGTGACAGAAGCCAGAACCAGAAGACACTTGGCAGGTCTAAATGACCACATTCAACAAATTTGGAACAAGTGGGAAGACATGCATCTCACTCTAAGGAAAGACTGCAACAACAAAGGAAAACATTATACAGCTACCGTACCGAGAGTGGGTCAGCTAGTGTATACGAATGAAAGATTGAAATCAAGACATAAGTGGGCAATAGCACGAGTACTGCAGGTACATCCCAATGAACAAGGACAAATCCGAACAGCAACAGTTCGGTACGGGAACCAAGAAGTATTGAGATCAGTCAATCAACTGTATCCGATGGAACTGGACACATATCCCGCAGAAGAGAAGGCAGAGCAAGAACAAATTGAAAATACCACTGAACCAAAGGAAAAGACCGATGAAGTCAAGGATGAGATGGCAGAACAGGAATCCACAGAGAGAGTAGTTGAGAGGACAAGACCACGACTACCCAGGAAAGCAAAAGAGGGAGTACAGTACCATAATTGTAAAATGGCAGTAACTAGTCAAGAAGAGAAGACTTGTTCAGAAGACCATGAAGAACCAGAAGGAGTGAGAGCTGATCTGACAAGAGAAGGAGAAAGAGAAGAGTCTCAGATGACCAGGTCGGTTAGTCTCCGAGAGGGCATATCACTACGGTGATACGCAACGTCTTGGGCGCCGGGAGTGTCGCGTATTCGGAGGTGGTGAAATAACCCCTCCTTCCACGACTCTTTTACAGTCCCATTAATACTCTTGTATTTCACTGTTTTCCTCTAATTTATCAATTATTCGCCGTTACCTGCTTCACACGCCGACACCGACCGATTTGAACTCCCGCCAATTTGGACCTACAGTAACCTGGACCTGCGGATCACGGATCGTGGCGAGACCCACTTTTTAGGCCGACTCGTTCTATTCTTTCATTAATTATTATCTTTCTCTATGGTTGATTCCCCACCATATATATTTTCGTCCCGTTATGTTTGTGTTGGCAATCTAGTCCGTTTGGATGTTCTTTTGGTGTAGGCATAAAAGAAGAAGCAATAAATATCGGCGTCCTAAATATAATCACTGTGTTCTGTTGTCTTCTCTCTCCTTTCAGGTCGGGTTACTCTTTTGGGCCTTTTCTTGCATTTGGCATGCAAAACAACTACTGCATCTACAAAACTTTTTAAAAAATTAAGTCAACAGCAAACAAGGAACTGCAATCATGCATCCAATAGAGTGTCCATGATCAAAATTCAGTCAACGTCCATTTTATAATGCTAACACGATGTCGAGAATCCCAAGATCATAATGTTTCTCGCCGATAAATGGATTGTTAATGTCCTGAGAACGATCAGAATGTCCGTTTTTCTACGCGCTGTATTCTCCCATGTATAGCTAAACACAAAATTCGAAATCCTAGCGATCGAGATCTTCGAATTTCAATATTTTTTTATACACTACCACTATTCTTACCATCTCCCGTAGCAAAATCCAAGAATACTTGACTCTCAGCAACCATTCTCTCTATTCAGCGAGCAATTTTTGTATTAGCTACAGGAAAAAAATTTTTCAAATGAAGATTCTGGGAGGATCTAAGGAATAACCAGATGATCTAGTTAAACATAAACAACACCAAGAAGAAAAGAAAGAGCCAAAGATTATTCTACTATGAATTCATCAAAATATTTGTTTAATTTTCTCCAAAAATTCCTATAGGGATCCAAGACCCCAGAAGAGCCGCCATCTGGCCAGGATTACTGGCTCCTGCTGGCTGGCTGGGAGAGGAAATGGAGCTGGAGCCGGCCAAATGAAAAATGAGCAATGTATGTGCTCGGTGCCTCTAATGACTAATGCAGAAAACTGGAAACTACCCAAAAATGAAGAAGAATGAAGAAACACGTCATGGAAGCACACGGAAGCATAGAGGCAAGCACAAATGTGCGAAAGATTGAAAGCAATCAAAATATTTGAGTAAGCTCCAGGCGGCGGTGGGTTGTCATCATCTCCTCTCGCCCGTTCGCTCTGCTTGCTTAATAGGAACACCCGGAGAAAATGGGAAAAGAAGAAAAAAGAAGTTTCTGGTGGGTGGGGGTTGAACCCGCCAGACGTGGCGCGGCGGCAGGGCGACGGCCGCGCGCGCTACCGCCTACACCATCGGGTGCAATCGGCAGGAAGAGGGAGAAGGCGTATAGAAAGGCGCGCATTTATGTAAATTTTCAAGGGTCCGCTTACCTTCATTTTCAGCTGCATTTTCCGATTTTCGTCGTCGTCGATTAAAAGTGTTGTCAGAATTTGTCATTTTTCTATGAATCCACGAAAGGAAATTTCGGCTAGTCTCCCCGATAAGTCAATATTCTCTGTTCGTCTCTCTACCTGCGTCTCTATGGTCTTGACCAATCTCGCTCTTTATTTGTTCAAAGTGCAATAGAACATTTTATTCACAGTAGAAAAAAATTCAATTAATTTACAGAAAAAACACAGTGATAATTAGGCTTCCAATGCGACTCTTTCCCTCTTCGGCTTCTCTTTTTCTGAAAATTCAAAAAAATTTTTAAAATGTCAAAATTTGAATTCCCGCCAAACCTTTTTGACCAATTCTCTCGGCTTCTGGCATCTCGTGACTCGGCACTTCTGGAAGATCTACAGTAGGAAGTTGGGCGGCTAGAAGCTCTTCGAGCTCCTTCTCGACGTCGGCGACATCGGTATTGGAGAGTTGCCCGGATAGCATGTGTGAGATTTCCTGGAAAATTAGGGTTTTTGGTTTTTAGACAGAGGGGGGGGGGGTCTTCAGGAGCCTTCAGAATCCTCTAAACCGATTTTGGCTCATTTTTCAGGCTCCAGATTCTGCTGGGAGCCTTCTGATGCCTCCCGAAGACTTCATATTTCTCCAAATGCTTCTAGAATCCCTCCGACGCCTTCAGAAGCCCTCAGGAGGCTCTAAACCGATTTTGGCTCAATTTTCTTTTTTTTAAGCTCAAAATGGCTCATTTTTTGTCAAATTTTTTCTGGAACTTTCCAGAAGACTTCTAGAATCATCTAAAATCCCCCAAGAAGCTTCTAAAGCTTTTAGATTTTTCGAAAATCCTTCTGACGCTTTCTGACGTCTTCCGGGCTTCAGGAGCCTTCAGATGGCTTTAGATTCCTCAGGGGGGCCTTCTGATGCCTCCAGAATCCTCCAGATTTTTCAGAAAGCCTCTAGAAGCCCTAAAGAAGACTTCAGATTCCTCCAGATGCTTCTAGAATCTCTCCGACGTCTTCTGAGCCCTTCAGAATCCTTTAAGCTCATTTTTCTTTGTTTTTGGCTCAAAATGACTCATTTTCTGTCTAATTTTTTTCTAGAATTTTCCAGAAGGCTCCAAAATTTTCTTTTTTCTTCAAAAATGCTCCTGAAGCCATCTGGCCCCCTAGAATCCACCGTACTTCTTGATACTCGGCGGCCTCCTTGGTCTCCTCCATAATCCGATCAATTTCATCAATATCAAACAACTGATTCATCTTCTTCAATGCCTCATTTCCTTGTCTTAAACCATCAGCGACCCTCTGTTGAACTTCGGCAAATTCCAAGTCGTTTACCTGAAAATTTTCAATTCTAGAAGTTTTTGAAAAATTGAAAACCCGCGAAATTTGAATTTTGAAAAAAAAAGAAATACCATTTGCTCAATTTTACTGAGATGCTTTAACGTCTGATCGATCATGTTCTCCTGGTATCGCTTCTTTTTTAGGATTAGCAAGGCGCGACTGAAATAAAAAATTTGAAAAAAAAATTTTCCAAAAAAAAAACCCTACTCTTTTCTTCCATCTTTCAATAATTGCTTAGCCAACTGTCTTTCTTTTTCCAAACAATTTTCTTTCCGCTTCACCATTTGCTTCATTTTGTCTCTTTGTGTTTTTAAGGCCAAAATCGCATTATCCTGGTCGGACACCGGCGCGGATCGCGTTGGTGGCTTTTCTTTTTTCGAGAATATTCCTCCCATTTTTTGGGATTTTTCTGCAAAAAAAATCTAGAAAAATAGTACAGAAATAAGGTGTAAATAATCTAAAACACGAGTCATCAATCAATAAATGCACTTGCCACGTAAATCGACAATGGCCGCGGACTAGGAGCCGAAAAGTGGAGTTTTCTAGTCCGCGGGCATCGCAGCGGCGATTTTCGAATTTATTTTCTCCCCATTTTCGATGGTTTTCGATGAATTTTAGTGCGATTTCCAAGATTTTTTCTGTGTTAGATGGTTTTAAATGATTAGTTTTATCAAATAAATTAATTTTCAAGGCGAGATTACCGCTTAAAATCGAGAAAATCGGTTGAAAGCTGAGGAATTGGGGATTTTCGAAAATTTGGTGAAAATCAGAGGTATTTCAATGAATTTCCGGGGTAACTTGGTGTTATTTTTGTGTATTTTTGAGAGGAGAAATAGATGTAGAGCTAGAAAATCGAAGAGTTTTCATGAAATTTTTTGGAATTTCACCCCAAAATATCAAAATTTTCGATAAATTCCCAATTTTCGAAAAATCGCAATGCTTTCTGGGTTTTCCATTAATTTTCAGGATTTCAGAGCTATTTTTGATTCCATTTCCCAGTTTTTCTCGATCAAAAGAAAAAATTTCTACCGAAAATTCAAATTCAAAATTTCGAATATGCTCGATTTTTTCCCAATTTTGAACGATTTCTAGGGTATCTAAGCGATTTTTGGGTTAATTTTCAAGTTTTTAAACAAAAAATCTGGAAATTTCGGTCCAAAATCGATATTTTTCCCCTTCGGCTGATTTTTCGAAAATTGATCAAATTTGGCTCGAAGTAATCTTAGATTTTCAATGTTTCGGGTTTTTTGTCTGGGCTTTTCATCTTTTTAGGCTCCTTTTTGTTCTTTCCCATCGAAAAATTCAAATTTCCCGCCAAAAATCGCCTGTTTTCGGTTTTCCCCCGAGACCCCCTTTCTCCTCCCTCCTGCACCCCCTACCTGTTATTCGTTTGCGTATTTACTCAATTGCACTAGTTTTTATCGATTTTCAACTGTTTTTAGGTCAATTTTCTCCAAATTTTGCTAATTTTTCCTCCATTTTTCCCTAATTTTTTTCCATTTTCAGGTATTTTTTGAAGCCAAAAACTACCCAAAATAAAGCAGCCAAAAATGAGTGAGGAACGAAAACCGAAGAAGAACGACGATATGGCGACGGTGGAGTTCGAGTCGTCTGAAGAGGTCTCCATCATTCCCACTTTCGACAAAATGGGCCTTCGCGAGGATCTCCTTCGCGGAATCTACGCCTACGGATTCGAGAAGCCATCGGCGATTCAACAACGCGCGATTCCCGCGATTCTCAAGGCTCGCGACGTCATCGCTCAAGCTCAGTCCGGTACCGGAAAAACTGCGACTTTCTCCATTTCCGTCCTACAATCGTTGGATACTCAAGTCCGCGAGACACAGGCATTGATTCTCTCGCCAACCAGAGAATTGGCTGTGCAGATTCAGAAGGTAAAAATGGAGTTTTGACCCAAAAATCCCTTTAAAACAGGGAAAATGCCTCGAAATTTGCTTCAAAGCCGCTAAATTTGGCTCTAAATGCTCTTCTGACTCAAAAATTGCTTCTGGATGCTTTTCAGCCACCGGAAGCACTTTTTAAGCCTTTGACTTGAAATTAACTCTTTCGAGTCGTTTTTACCAGTTTTGGACGTTTTTAAGCGATTTTCAGTGATCCAGAAGCAGTTTTCATTAAAAATTGATAGATTTTTGACGATTTTTGAAGCAATTTATAAGCCCTGAGGCCTATTTTTACCGGAATTCGACGTTTTTCCACTGCTAATTTTCCTTCGAAATGGACTCTAGGATCAAGAAGGGCCTAGAGACCTTCTTGGCAATTCTAAGGTTTTTTAGCGCTTCCAGGCTCATCTAAACCATTGTAAAATGGTCAACTAGCATTTTAAAGCCATTTTCACAACCTAAATCCCGCCCACAACCTTTCATAATGATCTCAAGCTCTAAAAATGCTTGTAGATGCACCCAGATAAGATTTACATGCTTTCGATCACTGAAAATCGCTTAAAAATGTCCAAAACGGGTGAAATTGACTCATTTCAGGTCAAAATGATCTCTAGGCTCAAAAAGTGCTTCCAGTGGCTGAAAAGCGTCTAGAAGCACTTTTTGAGTAACAAGAGCAGTTAGACCCAAATTTAGCAGTTTTGAAGCAGATTTGGATGAATTAAGGCATTTTTTGAACATTTAGTCTCGAAATTAGCGCTTTTTCAGTAATTTCAACCCTACCACCCCGTCAAAAACTCAAATTTCCAGGTCGTCTTGGCTCTCGGCGACTACATGAACGTCCAGTGTCACGCGTGCATCGGAGGTACAAATCTCGGCGAGGACATTCGCAAACTCGACTACGGACAACACGTCGTCTCGGGAACCCCGGGCCGTGTGTTCGACATGATTCGCCGTCGCAATCTCCGTACTCGAGCCATCAAACTTCTCGTTCTCGACGAGGCCGATGAGATGCTCAACAAGGGATTCAAGGAGCAGCTGTACGACATCTATCGTTATCTGCCACCAGGTGCACAAGTCGTTCTGCTCTCCGCCACTCTGCCACATGAGATTCTGGAGATGACGAGCAAGTTCATGACGGACCCCATCAGAATTCTCGTGAAGCGTGACGAGTTGACACTCGAGGGAATCAAGCAATTCTTCGTCGCCGTGGATAAGGAGGAGTGGAAGTTCGACACGCTCATCGATCTCTACGATACGCTGACGATCACTCAGGCGGTGCTCTTCTGTAATACGCGTAGAAAGGTCGATTGGTTGACGGATAAGATGAAGGAGGCAAACTTCACGGTGTCGTCGATGCATGGAGATATGGAGCAGAAGGATCGTGACGAGGTGATGAAGGAGTTCCGCGCGGGAAATACCAGAGTGCTCATCTCCACGGATGTCTGGGCCAGAGGATTGGACGTGCCACAGGTGTCGCTGGTGAGTTTTTTTTTTTGAATAGAAGCCCCCCCCCCCTCTAGGGGTCTGGAAGGATCTAGAAGTAGTTTGGAGGATTCTCGACGCTCCAAGGGTTCAGGATCATTATATAGGTGTTGGAAGTCGTCAGAAGGACAATGGAGCTTTGGACGCCTTCTGGAGACGTCAGGCGGAGTCTGAAGGCACCTGGAGCATTCATAAGACTCTAGGAGAGCCCAGAAGTCGTCAGAAGATTCTAGAAGGATTTTAGAAAATTCCGGACCATTATAGAGGAAATTTGGCTAGAAGAGCCTCACAAATTCCGGGAAAACGACGGAAATCGACCCTTAGGAAGGCTCGGAAATCGAAAGCTTTCAATTTAAAGGGGGAATCCGACCAAGACATATTTTGCTTTTAAATACGTAAAAATGTACATAGATTCTAAAAATCATCATGGAATTGCTCAAAAATTGCTTTAAACCGCGAAAAATGGCTCCGAAATGAGCAAAAATCGCAGAAGTTGTCTGGGGTGAAGTTTCCCAAAAAAGGGGCGCAGTCAGCCAATAAGCTCGGCTCCGCCCCTTTTTTGAGAAACTCAACCCCAGACAACTTGTGCAATTTTTGCTCATGTTGGAGCCATTGTCGGGATTTTAGAGCGATTTTTGAGCATTGTCGTTATGATTTTTGAAATCTACGCACATTTTTACATATTATAAAGTAATTTTGGTAGGATCTCTCCTTTAAGGTCGAAAATTTCGAGAATTTTCTCTTTATTCAATTTCTCCAAATTTAGTCCGAAAACCCCCGAATTTTCCCTCAAAAGTCATTCAAAAATCATTTTCCAGGTCATCAACTACGATCTTCCCAACAACCGTGAGCTCTACATCCACCGTATCGGTCGTTCGGGACGTTTCGGCCGCAAGGGAGTCGCCATCAACTTTGTCAAACAGGACGACGTCAGAATCCTTCGCGACATTGAGCAGTACTACTCCACCCAGATCGACGAGATGCCCATGAACATCGCCGATATCATCTAATTTTTTTATTTCAAAAAAAAATCCCCAAAAAAAAACTTTATTTATTCTTCGTTTTTTCTCCACTTTTAATCCCTCAACACCCTTCTCAAAACTCCTTGAAAACCATGTTTTCCTTCCTTTTACACTTTTTTTGTCAAAAAATTTTTTCTACACTGTTTCCCCTCCAAAAATGTCTCGATTTCTCCCCAAAAATCTTCTTCGTTTTTTCTGTTTCATATATTTTTCAAAAATCGAGAAAATGATCAAATGTTGACAATAAATTATCGCCAGAAAATTCCGAATTTTCGAAACAATTTCTAGGTTAGAATAGGATACGTTTTGCCTTTGTTGAGCATTTTTAATTTTTAAAGATTTTCTCAAAATTTAGAATTTGAAATTTTTTGGATTCAGATGGACGACGCCATCTGTCTGTCGGATGGAGATAATGAGGAAGACGAGTGTATTCTCATCGAGGAGACTACGGTGGTTACGGAGAAGAAGGAAGAAAAGTACGGGAGATTTGAAAAAAGTTAAAAACGGCCAAAAATTTGAAAAAAAAAACTTATATTTTTCCTCAAATTTGCCCCGTAAAATCACTATTTTTGATCCAAAAATCCCAAATTTTGTCTTAAAAATCTCAAATTTGACTCCAAAGTCATATTTTTTTTTTACCCAAAAATCACTGGGATCTCTGGAAAACGAAGCCGCGAGAAAAAGTTACTTATGATAGAAAGAAGGAAGTTCTCAAGCAATCTGCACACCTCACGATGTGACTAACATTTATTCCTCGGCTCAAAACAACTTCTAGCAAGTTGTGAACCCTGATGGAGGTGGCTAACTTCTAACTCCTCGGCTTGACAACTGATGAGTTGTGGTGACAGGAGCAAACTCACTCAGAAGGTCTTAAAAAAAGTGTTGGCTGAAAACGGTGTCTTCACAAATTCTAAAACACCCTAATCTCCCACAAACGTCAAGCTCAACCGGGAGATATTGGCTAAAGTTAGGATGGACTAGAAATAAGTGAAAGAAGGAAATCAATGGATGCGAAAAGTCACTGAAAAGAGCCGCGAATTCGAAATTCTCCACTGAAAATGTGAGAATTAGGCCAGGACAACTTCCTAGTTCCTAACATCAGAGTCATTAGCTAACCTTGAAAAAATGGATAAGATGGAAATGAGGAAAATTTCGATCTAGAGAAGATTGAGTAGCAGTCTCTATTTTCGAAAAAATCCAAAAAGTAGAAATCGAAAAAAAGTTGGTGAATCTTAGAGGGAAGGAAGGACTTTTTTTTATTATTTTCGGGGATACTCAGAGTTTCTAGATGTCGAATTCTTAGATAAAAATGGCAAGGAGGTTCCTGAATAGACAGCAATGGCGCCCTAGCGTCTAGAATTCATGCTCAGCTCTAACTCTTCGTGTGACTCATTTATCTGCTCCTGATTCTATGCCTTGTCCATCTGACGTCTCCCTCAGTCAAATTCATCCTCCATTGAGAATCTAGAAGGAAATAGTTTTCCCGAGAAAAATTCAAGCTCAATCGGGAAATCTTCGCTAGAAATGCTCATTTTGGAAAAGACAGAAAAACAGAACCCAAGAGGAATCGGCGGAGTATATAAAAAGGAAGAGATGACTAAACTCGATGAACTTCGTCCTACTTTCGAAAAATTCAGAAGATGAAAATCGAAAAAAAGTTGGTGAATCTTAGAGGGAAGGAAGGACTAAATGTCAACATGAACTCTCAAGTCACACAATTTTCGGACGTCTAATAGTTGGATACGGATTGCAGGAAGGACAGTACTTCCTAGTCTCTCTAGAATTCAACGGCTGCTCTAACTCTTCTTGTGACTCATTTTCCTGCTCCTGGCTCCAACTGAGCCCGTCACATCTTCCTCAGCAAAATCGAACATCCAGTGGAATCGGTATCGCTTTTGGCTTGACTGTTGACTGGGCTCTCTGAAAAAAGAAGCCGCGAGAAAAAGTTACTTATGATAAAAATGGGGGGAGTTCTCTCAAGCTATCTGCACACCTCACGATGTGACTAACATCTATCCCTCGGCTCAAAACAACTTCTAGCAAGTTGTGAACCGATTCGTGCACCCCCAGAAGAGGTGGCTAACTTCTCAATGCACCCACTTATGAAGGTGACTAACTTCTAACTCCTCGGCTCGACAACTTCTGAGTTGTGATCCGATTCGGCACCTCACTAGGGAACCTTGCAAAGAAAAGGTGGAGATGATACAAGTTATGTTAACCATTGGAAAGAGCATGTTTTGAAACCACGGTACGGCGAGTCAGTTTTTGCGGAACGCCTTCAGAAGACGTGCAATTCGCTTCTGAATATTCCCCGATATAACACATAGAATTCACAGAAATTCCCTGAAATCTCGCTGCAAAAGCAGCGAAATCCTCTCTTTCCTATACGCATTGTCGACTGCATAAAAATGTGACTTCGTAGCCGAGTGGTGCGTGCGTTTGACTGCGATTCACACGATGCTGGTTCGCCCCCACGGCGGTGTAAATCTTTTTTGTTTTCTTTTTTTAAAGTTTCCAAATCAAAAATTCTTTTGAAAAATGGATTTGCAAAAGAATATGTGGAAGGACGGGGAATAAAATGGTGGGGGAATGAGAGTAATCACTTAAGCTCCGTTTCCCACCAATTTCCAGTGCAAACCCATTTTTCGAGAGATCTTTCACTTCCCGCAAAGCAAAAAAGAAATCAAATCTTGAAAAACTAATTGAAAAGGCCTTCGAAAATATTTGGAAACTTTCAAAAAAGAAAACAAAAAAGATTTACACCGCCGTGGGGTCGAACCTGCATCGTGTGAATCGCAGTCAAACGCACGCACCACTCGGCTACGAAGTCACATTTTTATGCAGTCGACAATGCGTATAGGAAAGAGAGGATTTCGCTGCTTTTGCAGCGAGATTTCAGGGAATTTCTGTGAATTCTATGTGTTATATCGGGGAATATTCAGAAGCGAATTGCACGTCTTCTGAAGGCGTTCCGCAAAAACTGACTCGCCGTACCGTGGTTTCAAAACATGCTCTTTCCAATGGTTAACATAACTTGTATCATCTCCACCTTTTCTTTGCAAGGTTCCCTAGTCAGTTGAGGTGGCTAACTTTCGAAAAAATGCACATTTTTGGTAAATGTGACTAACACCTAGCCCTCGGATCGAACAGCTTCTAGCAAGCTGTGACCCGATTCGTGCACCCAATAAGGGTGGCTAACCGTTCCCGTCGGCACTATCCAGGTATAGATACCGGCACTTCCATTTGGGAAAATGACTAACTGTAACCTATTTGGTACACAGACCAATGGGGCACCCCAGTTGAGGTGGCTAACGTGCACTTTTCGAAAGAAAAGTGCTTTGCACATTTTTGGTGAAAATGTGACTAACATCTAGCCCTCGGTACGAACAACTTCTGAGTTGTGACCGATTCGTGCACTCCGGTTGGAGTGACTAACTTTTCTAGGATTACGGTAGAGGGGGGGGGGGGGGGTGACAGGAGCAAACTCACTCGAAAGGGTTTCTGGTGAAGGGGAACCGGGCGTCTTCTGAATTTCCTTCTTGCTCATTGTGCCATCTGACTCGAGCTTGCTCTTGGGGGTGCTCCATCGACATTTGATAACCGGACATCTGGAAACCAAAACGTTTCGAAACCGAAAAACTCGAAACCAGAAAGCCGGACACTTTGCAACAACTGCATTGGAAAATTGGACGTTTTGAAACCAGGTTTCGAAATTTCTGGTTTTAAAGTGTCTTGGTTTCGAAGCGTCCTATTTTCAAATCCAGCGGGTGTCCCGGTTCCAAAATGAGCCCTCACCGAATGTTTGGATCGTATCTTTGCTCCCAGTGTGCTCTTTGCTTCAACATGTTTCCAAGGTGTCCCGGTTTCGAAATGTCTCGACCGCTGAGCCCTCACCGAATCTTCGAATCGTCTCCTTGCTCCTAGCGCTCGTCGTTTGACCATAGAGGCCGGGTGACTTTCTGGAAATAATACACAAAAACAGAGCACAAATCACTTTTCTTCATCACTCACCTGGGCTCCTAGAGGGGTCTTGGGAGTCCTAGACGGTGTTGTAGAGACGCTCGGGTCCTGGAAATTAGAAAATTGGAAGAGGAAAACTAGAGAAAATAATAAGTAGAAGAGATTCAAAGAATCTAGGGGAGAAATGGACGGGAAATGGTCGAGAATCGAACGAAAGTTGGACGGCAATGGTCGAGAAATGGGCCAAAATTGGACCAAAAAGGGAGAGAAAGGACGAAAAATTGACAAAAAAACGAAATTTTGACCGCCAGATTGACGAAATTTTTGACAAAATTTGTACGAAAAATTGACAGGATTTTTTCGAGAAATGGCCTAATAACTGACTGAAAATGAAGAAAAATGGAACAGAAAGTGGGTTGCAAAATGAGAAAAATGATCAAAACACGAGGGATGTTGTGACTCCGGTTTCCCGCTTTGATCTACCACTCTATGAGTAGATCAAAATTTCTTAAAAAGTGGGTCTAGAAAATCAGAATTCTTGTTGACAAAGCTTCGAAATCACGAGTCGTCTAGGTAATCCAGAATCCTTTCGACGTCTTTTCATATATGGCGAATACTGCTAGAATGAAAATATCGAATTTTGCGACCCAGATTCTAAAAAACTAGTTTTTGCGAGCTGGACTCCAGCCAAAATTCAGCATTACAGACATATATGCTCAAGATTCATAATATTTCACCTCGAAATCTTCAAATTTGACTCAAAAGGTCAAAATGACCGATTTCGACTTGAAAATCTAGGATTTCGGACAACAAATTGAGATTTTTAGAGTCGAAAATGTTCCAATTTTCTTCAAATTCTCTTCAAAATTTCAATTTTCGAATCTTCAGTTGCTCCACGTCATACTCCCTAATGGATGCAATCGCCGCGTCGTCAAGTAGTCGTCAGAGAAGTCAGCCAATTTCATCGTCAAATTGGCTAGATTCCGGAATGAACGAATTGGATCAACTGATTCAGGAGAAACGAAGAAATCAGAAATTCTCAGAAGACGTCGAGGAGGAGGAGGATTCTGAAGACGTCATCAGGAAATTGACGTCTTCTGAATTTGGAGTGAATTCTGGAGCAGGAACGTCTTCTGGAACATCTTCTGGGCCAAGACCCGAAAAACGAAAATTGACCGAGGACGAGAAGGAGAGGCAGAGGGTACTGTAGTTGGTGGAAATTCAAAATTTTTTCATGAACTTTTGAAAAATTTTCCATTGAAAATAGCAATTTTATTTTCAAAAAAATTTTCAAAAATTTTCCAGGAGCTCAAAGAGCACGCAAAACGAGCCCGTGACGCTGACAAGGAGCGAAAAGCCGTCGAGAAGGATCAGAAAAAGGGAGAGCAGTTGAAGAAAAGGGAGGAGAAAGAGGTACAGAAATCGGGCTCCGAGACATTTCGAAACCAGCCGTTTCGCAACTAGGACATTTCGCAACTCACGTTACTTTTGCAACTACGACGATTCGCAACCATGACGTTTCGAAACTGGACGTTTCGCAACCAGTCGTTTCGCAACTCTATAAACTAGTCCACTTTCCTAGCAAACCTGCATTTCGTGGTTTCCCCTGGTAGCGGAATATCGTAGTTGCAAAACGTCTAGTTGCGAAATGTCCTGGATCCACAAATAGAGGATTTTAAACAGTGGAAACAATTTTTGACCGACCAAAAAAACTCAATTTTTCCCCCCTAAAACCTCTATTTTTGACCCAATTTTCTGACTCGAAAATTTGAATTTCCCGCCCAAAACATGTTTTCCAAAATGTTCAAACTTTCAGCGAGAAAAAGAGACTCGAAAAATCGAACGGGAAATCTCGGCGGCGATCAACTCCAAATGTGAACAGTACACTTTTTGTCATATTGGAAAATGTGTTATTGACAATTTTCGTGAGTTTCTTGATTTAATTTTGAACAGTTTTTGCAGTGGAGCGCATTTGAATGATGATGCAATTGCGCTCTAATGAAAAGTTAGCTATAGAGCGCATTTGAACCAACTTGAAGTTGAAAACGCGCTCTACTGAACAATTATCGCTAGAGCGCACTTGCATCACTGTAAAACAATGCAATTGCGCTCCACCGAAATCCTGCCAAGAAAATTGTCAATAGAGCGCATTTTCAGCGGGCCTCGAAGCAGAAATCCGTGTGCTCTATGCGGATCGAAAAATCGAGAATCAAATGAAAATCGAGCCGGATTTGGGGACACGAATCGAATGGAGACGAAAGTGTGTCGAGTTGAAAGAGGATGAGAATGGAAAAAGAGAGCGATTCGAGTATATGGTATGTGTATGTATGCAAATGTGCTCTATTGAGAAATTTGGCTGAAAAAAATGAAAAATAATTTTGGTCAAAAATATATTTAAAATGTGCAAAAAAATGCTCCAAATTTAACCAAATTTGGGCACTTTTTTGCTGAGATAAGTAAGTGCGCTCTATTGAGAAATTCGGCCAAAATGGCTCAAAACGCTCCAAATTTCGCTAGATTTTTGCGGAAAGTCCAATGGAACGCAATTGTTGACTCCATAGTCTGTGTGTCTGTTTAGCCAGATGTCCACATTTTTCAGTCTACCCAAAATCTGTTCGCCGTCGTCGTGCCGGCTGGAACACTCAAAGATGTTATCGACTCGGGATCATTCACGGATTTCATCGAGGAGGTTAGGAATTTGAAGATATTTGGAGGATTCTGAAGACGTCAGACGATTCTGAAGGTTCTAGAAGACTTCAGAATTTTTCAGAAGAAGAATTGACGAAAAATGAACCATTTTGAGCCAAAAACGAAGAAAAATCAGCCAAAACGAGCTTAGAGGATTCTGAAGGACTCAGAAGACGTCGGAAGGATTCTGAAGATTCTAGAATACTTCAGAAGACCAAAAATCCCAAAAATTCTCAAAATTCTACGTTTTCAGCAACGCCGCGGCTTCCAAAACGGTCGATGCACCATGCTGATTCTATCGTTTGGAAAACTGGATCTCCAAAAGAAGCGTCTCCATAAGCTCTCGTTAGAAATCTACGAATCGCATCGTGCTCAAATTGTTCAAATCGATTCCATCCCGGAGCTGGCACTTTTCACGGCACAGTATTTGAGAAGTTTGGCGAGACGAGAGAAGAAGAAAACGGGAAAAGAGGATTCAGGAGAGGGGAGCAGTGGCGCCTCACATCGACTACAGTATCAGGGAGATAAGGTTAGCAATGGAGCGCATTTGCATCGTTTTTGGGCACCCCGACGTTTCGCAACCAAGCATTTCGCAACTAAAGTTGATTTCGCAACCCATCAGCATGAGTTGCGAAATGACTGATTGCGAAACGTCGGGGTGCCCATTTTTGGCTCAAAAAAATTAAATTATTCCTCATTTTTCCAGGGCATCATCATCGGGTCTCGCCGCGAAATCGTGCTTGACTGGTGGTCCAAAATGCTGTCAACAATCGATCGTCTATCGGATGCTCAACGACGAGCAATACTTGAACTAATCCCGGATCCGATCGCCGGAATCGAGAAATACTCGAAAATGGACTATTCGCTGGCAATCGAAGAGATTAGTGAACTCGTCGCGGAGAATGGGCGACGAGTTGGACCGGCGGTCGCACATCGGGTACTTACAATGCTAACAGATGAGACTGGAAATGCACTTGTTGAATGAGAGATTTATAACGATTTTTTTATTGACTTTTACTTGTATTGTCCCATTTTTTGTGAATGATTTAATGAATGAATGAATCCATTTTTGAAGATTTTCTGAAGTTTTTTAAAGTCATAGAAAAGATAAAACAAATGGCACTTCGACGTTTCGCAACTAGTCATTTCGCAACCAAGACATTTCGCAACCAAGAAATTTCGAAACTTCGTAAAGCAGTCCAGATTTCATTCATACATATAGGCTAAATGTGATTACGGACACCATTTTTTTTGGAAAATAGAAGACGACCTGGATTGGTCTTTGATATCCGTAACCACATGTATGAATGACCATATATGAATGAAAAATGGACTATTTTCCGAAGTTGCGAAATGTCTTGGTTGCGATATGTCTAGTTGCAAAACGTCGGGTTGCCATGAAAGACGGATGTACGGTGGACGAGCTAAATGGAGAACGACCAAAAGACGGACGGACAAACGAAGAAGGATCAGCAGATTCGCTTGATTGATGTACGAAATCTCGGCGCTGAGACATTTCGAAACTGGACGTTTCGAAACCAGTCGTTTTGCAACTTTAGAAACTTGCCTACTTCACATTCACTTAGGCTGTGTGTGATTGAGAGTACTGGATTTTCTTGAATTATGCCAAGATTAGTAATGGAGCACAATTCAAACACGTAGAGTGATGCAATGGCGCTCCACCGAAACCCTGCCCGAAAAGTTATCAATAGAGCGCATTTTCAGCGGGCCTCGAAGCAGAAATCCGTGTGCTCTATGCGGATCGAAAAGTCGAGAATCAAATGAAAATCGAGCCGGATTTGGGAACACGAATCGAATGGAGAGGAGAGTGTGTCGAGTTGAAAGAGGATGAGGATGGAAAGAGTGAACGATTCGAGTATATGATATATGTGTATGCAAATGTGCTCTATTGAGAAATTCGGCCAAAATGGCTCAAAATGCTCCAAATTGGGCGAGATTTTTGCGGAAAGTCCAATGGAGCACCGTTGCTGACTCTATAGTCTGTGTGTCTGTTTATCCAGATGTCGTCAATTTTCAGCCTACCCAAAATCTGTTCGCCGTCGTTGTGCCGGTTGGAACACTCAAAAATGTCATCGACTCTGGACCTTTTCTTGAATTATGGAAACACTTTTTGAAATGAAGTACTAATGCGAATCAAAATAATAAATAGCGTTCCAGACAACCGAAGCTGGACGATTTTCGGACGGTCGGCGGACGGACTGACGTAGAATCGTCCGATTGTAAGCCTCAGAAGCTTCTCAAAAAACCCATTCCGAACATCTCGAACACCTGAAAGTCTAGTCACAAAACTTGGGCTCAATGGTTTTGCACAATTTCCTCTATTTTGCAATATTTGTTCTGAAGATTATCGGAAACTGATGCTCATCTTGATTTGCTGCTAGTTGTTGTTTGCCAATTGGATTGTGTTTTTTTCAGTTCAATTTCTTTTTTTATTTTCTGAAAATGATCCAGGTTTTTCGAAAACTTGTCTATCTTCTAATAATATAGTGTTATTCTCAATGACTTAAATTTTTCAAAAATTCAAATTTCCCTGATATTTTTCTATTCAGAATTGTTGGACAGTCTCAAAACTTTTTAAGGCGCGCTTTTCAAAATTTTGGGTTATTTTCTTACTAGAAAAAAAAATTCCTGAGTTTTGCACTTGTTGCGTCTTCGCTAACTTTCTTGCTCATACTTTTGTCTTCTCAAAAAGAAGGGGCTCATCCGATGGGTCAATATTACTGTACTCCATCCGTTCGGAAGATGGGGCACCCAAACAGTAGACAGTAAGACACAGTAGTTGCTCTTTTTTGTACTTTCACACGTCATTCGAGGGAAGTCAGGGAGTCAGAAAGAGAAAGGAAAATGAATGATTTGAAAAAAATCCCGCCTCCACTTTTCTTTTGTTGGAAGAGATTTTGTGGAGGTGTTACAAAAGTTTTTGGTTTTGAACGTTGTTTTCACTAGTCAGGAGCTCAAAATACCTAGAAAAATCAAAATTTTCGAATTTTTAGCCCCCCCCCCCCCCCCATTTGGAGCTAAATGAATCTCAGAACTAAAAAAATCCCATTGACGAATTTTCAGATTTGCCCGAATTTTG
This sequence comes from Caenorhabditis sinica, assembly GCA_963932045.1. Classification (NCBI taxonomy): domain Eukaryota; kingdom Metazoa; phylum Nematoda; class Chromadorea; order Rhabditida; family Rhabditidae; genus Caenorhabditis; species Caenorhabditis sinica. Next base: position 18,982,996 of record OZ009942.1, on the reverse strand, counting down.
AAAATTGAGAATGTTGAATGTTCAGATTCTAAAAAACTCAAAAATGAAGATTTTCAATTTTTTGTAATTCAAAAAATTCCAAAATTTGTAACATGATGATCCTTCAAATTTTGAGGAGTGAAAACTCGGAAATTTTTGAAAATCATATTTTTAAAGTTCTATATCTCAAGAACCAGTGAACCAATCTTGATGAAAATTATATAAATCGATAGGAAATTTTTTGAAAAAGATTCTAAAAATTTGAAATTTCGAGAGATTCGAATTTTGACGTCTTCTGGATTCTGAAGACCGCGAGAGAAACAATTTTGAAATCAAAGGCTGTAACTCAACTCTCAGTGCACCGATTTTGATAAAAATTGGACTTGACATTTTTAGACTACTTCAAATCTAGACTAGACTCTCTGGCCAACCCGAAAGCTCGGCTCTGGGACATTTCGCCACTAGTCATTTCGCAACTATCACGTTTCGCAACTCACGTCGATTTCGCAACCGCGACAATTAGCAACCAGTACATTTCGAAACCAGACGTTTCACAACTCTATAAACTAGTCCATTTTCTTTAAAAATCTCGGATTTCGTGGCTTCGAAATGACGGGGGTTACAGCTTGTCGCGGTGGCAAAATGACCGGTAGCGAAATCCCGTATTTGCGAAATGAACGTAAGTTGCGAAATGTCGCAGTTGCGAAAGGACTGGTTGCGAAATGTCTCGGAGCCAAAAGCTCAAAATAACATCTCCTCTTTTCTTTTTTTCCATTGTTCTTCAATTATGCATTCTCAGAATCTTCTCAAAATTTCTTTGTTAAAAAGACACCCTCTTCAGATTCTCCCCTCTCAACTTGGCCCCCTATTCTTCTTCTTCGCTTCGCCCCGCCCCCTTTTCCCAAAATTTTTCTAAATGTCGGACAATGTGGGACCGAAGGAGTTGTCGAATGCATTCAAATATCTGCTCGCCTATCAACTAGACTCGTAAGTTTTTTTTTTTTTGAAAGTTGGAATTTTGAAGGGAAGAATCTCCAGAATCTTCAGAATCTTCAGAATCTCAGAATCAAAATCTTTACGCTTCTCAAGATTCTGATGTCTTAAAACTGTCACTTTCGACGCATGTAGTCATTTTGAAAAATATGAAAAACGGAAGACAAAAAATAAATAAAAACCAGGATTACTGCCGGAAGAAGGGGGTTTAGAGGAGGCAAAAAAGATGAAGAGGGGTTCAGAATTTTCGAAAAGAAGAAGAAGTTGAGGAAAAAAAGTGAACTATGATTTTCTGGGAGAAAACCAGAAAACTCTTTCTGGGAAGATTTTTATATTTTTAACCTAGAAATTCTCGATTTCGGGCGGCAATTTGAAAAAAGAGCTGTTTGATTCTTGGGACATCTAGACATCTAGAAGCTCAGATAGATATATTTTCGGCTCCGAGACATTTCGCAACCAGTCGTTTCACAACTACGACGTTTTGCAACTCACGTCGATTTTGTAACCGAACCGCGACAAGTCGCAACCAAGACGTTTCGCAACCACGTCACTTTGAAACCACAAAATCCAGGATTTAGTTCTCGTTAAAATCACAACTTTTAAGGTGTAGACTATAACCAGGAATAGTTCACAATACCCTCAAACCCATACAACCTTAAGGAACGTAAAGTGTACTAGTTCAAAGTGTTGCGAAACGACTGGTTGCGAAACGTACAGTTTCAAAATGTCTTGGTTGCAAATTGTCGTGTTTTCCAATCTAGACCAGGCTAAAGTTTGGGCTTCAAGACATTTCGCAACCAGCCGTTTCGAAACCGTCTAGTTTGTGAAATCGATGTGAGTTGCGAAAAGTCGTAGTTGCGAAATGACTGGTTGCGAAATGTCCCGGAGCCATATTTTCTGACCATTCTCCTAAACAACGATATATCATTTTTCTCTGCGTCTCTCTTCTCTTCTCTCCCTCATTATTCGTATTCTCATTATCTTCTTCTTCTCGTGATCACTATCCTCATCATCATCAGAATCACTCCCAACGTCTTCTATTCCTCTCCTTCTTTGTCTCATCCAGGAAAAGTGATAACACGATCTTCATAATCCCTCTTTTGGAAGGGGAATACGCCTTTTCCTTTTTCCTTCAAATCAATAAATTTTGAAAATAGTGATGATTGAGACTAGACCAATAATAAGAATAGTATATCTGACTGACCACACCCAGATGACAGAAGAAAAAATTAGGGTGTTTTCTTTTTCTTTTTCTTTTTTCAATTTTTTTTGAACAGGTAGTCTTTTCTCTACTAGTGAACCTAGGACTCTTTTGAAACCGGCACCGAGTCATTTCGCAACCAGTCGTTTCGCAACTACGACATTTCGCAACCAGTCGTTTCGCAACCACGAAATCCAGGATTTTTGTAGAAAGTTTAAAACCACAACTTTTCAAATATCGACTGTAACCTGGAATAGTTCACAATACCCTCAATCCCATAGAACCTTAATGAACGGAAAGTGGACTAGTTTATAGAGTTGCGAAACGTCCAGTTGCGAAATGTCGTAGTTTCGAAAGGTCTTGATTGCGAAATTGACCTGAGTTGCGAAATGTCGTAGTTGCAAAACGAGTGGTTGCAAAATGTCTCGGAGCCAATTTTTCAAAAAGTGTAAAAATTAGAAAATATCTCACCTTTGATTTTCGATGATTCTCTCACCTCCACGACCACTTTTCCCTCAATTTTCATCAATTTATTTTCTTAAGTTTAACAATCTGGAGCCTGAGTCTGATAAAGCGGGCACAGAGATATTTATATCCATTTATCCGTTATTTTTTTCAAATCTTCAGATATCATTTTGTTTTTTTCATTGGTTTGATTTTGGCTTCGAAATGGTACATGTCGGCTCCGAGACATTTCGCAACTAGTCGTTTCGCAACTACGACATTTCGCAACTCACGTCGATTTTGCAACTGCGACGATTCGTAACCAGACATTTCGAAACTGGACGTTTTGCAACCAATTGTTTCGCAACTCTATAAACTAGTCCACTTTTTAAAAAATCCAGGATTTCGTGGTTTCGAAATGACGTGGTTGCGAATTTTTGTAAGTTGCGATATGTCATAATTGTCGTCGTTTGATGTTGCAAGTATGCTCTGTCGCACAAAATTCAATAGATTACTGTAATCTTATGACTTTTCTCACATCCTGATGAACTGCTCTGTTTGTTGCTCAAAATAGCACAAGTTTCGAGAGCCCCTGATTTTTTATACTTCGAGAAAAATTTAGAAAAAGTTGCTCTTGATAGTTATCACTGTTTTCATTGAAATGTTAAAATGTTTTCAAGGTTCTGCCAATTAAAAAAAATATCAATCCTCCAAAACCTCTATTTTCCAGAATCGCCTCCGACGGTGTGATGCCATCCGCGCATGGAGCCCTTCACAAACTCCTTTGTTCGTGTTACTCGAAAAATACCGAAGTCGTGGATATCTACGAAGGGAACAACGATGTTCAGGTATTCACACAATTTTCCTAAATTTTCTTCAAATTTCGTCTCTACGTCTCTCCCCCTCGCCTCCTTTCCATTGCCTACTCCCGCTGTTATGTGTATGCCCTCCCCTTTTCTTTCCTCAACGCTCCGTTGTGGTCTAGTGGTTAGGATTTATGGCTCTCACCCATAAGGCCGGGGTTCGATTCCCCGCAACGGAAGATTTCCTTTTGGCCATTTTTGCACTCTTGTTATAAAGTTTTTAGTCAATTTACTTCCAGGAAACCCAAGACCAGTACACGAAAAGGGCACTAGACTCCTCGAATGAGAATAACAACAAGCAGAAGGCGATTCTTCCGTCTTCTCAATTTCCGACGTCGTCGTCCGAAACTGCGAAGCAAAAAGTTGATGAATTGAAACGGAGACGAGGAGAGAGGGTGGAAGAAGAGAAGAAGAATGAGAAGAAGAAACAACAACAATCTCCGATCATTGTGGAAGTTTACGATGACACACCTCATTCCAAGGTGCGCGTTTATTTTTTGTAGCATTTTGGGAGATGGGTGTGAAATTTCTTCTCAAATCGGTTTGTCGTTGGAATGGGATCCGTTAGGGGTTTTTTATTTGTTAGTACAGTATTTGGGTTTTCTCCAAGTTCGTCTCAAATTTTGATCTTGTGAAAAGATAAATCTTAATTGATAGGTGTTCTCCATTTTTGGGGTTTCAAGATATTCTCGATTTTTAAAGAAAATTTGCTCCAAGTGTCCATAAATGACTAGTACTAGTCGAAAATTTCAATTTTCCGCGGCATTTTCGAAAATTTGTCAAAAAAGTTCAAAAAATGTCTTATGATTTTCCGGCTCCAAGACATTTCGCAACCAGTCGTTTTGCAACTACGACATTTCGCAACTCACGTTGATTTCGCAACTACGACGTTTCGCTACCGGTCATTTCGTCACCGCGACAATCCGCAACCACGCCATTTCGAAACCACGAAGTCCAGGATTTGTGTAGAAAGTTCAAGTTCATACCAGAACTTTTCAAATGTAGACTATAACCTGGAATAGTTCACAATACCCTGAATTCCATACAACCCTAATGAACGTAAAGTGGACTAGGTTATAGAGTTGCGAAACGACTGGTTGCGAAACGTCCAGTTTTGAAATGTCTTGGTTGCGAATTGTCGCGGTTGCGAAATCGACATGAGTTGCGAGATGGCGTAGTTGCGAAATGGCTAGTGGCGAAATCTCCCGGAAGCGATTTTCCCGGCCGGCCCGTCCGGACGGACGGTAGGCGGATCGGCGGCGGCCGGGCGAAAGCCGAACGGACAAAGTTGTCCACGAGGAGTACACGAGGAGGCACCAAAATTTTTTTAACCAATTTCAAATCGCCCCCCCCCCACTTTTTCCAATTTCCGTTCAACAGTTCACTTCCTTATAGTCTCGTTCTCCTCTAATCAAATCTTCATCATTTTCTTTTCTTCTCGAAAAATGATTCATCACCTACCCTACTCGTCAAAGTTAATTATCTTCTCCCTAACCTTTCTTCTTTGATTTATGTCTATTATTTTTCTTGTCTCAGTGTTCTTCTTATACCTTATCACATGATACCCAAATGGAAAACTGTGCCAGTATCATCTGGGGGGGGGGGGGGGGGATACGATTTTTTTTCGTGTAATTTGTGTAAGTAATTGATGATAGGAAATAGGAAGGGGGAATGATCTTCAGTTTCTTTTGTGGGTTTTTTGTTTGATTAATCGGTAGTTTTTGGACTTGTTGAATTATATGAGATAGGGATATCTTGCTAGAGGAAATGCGCTCTATCGTACATTGGCTCCGGGACATTTTGAGACTAGTCATTTCGCAACTACGACATTTCGGAACTCACGTCAATTTCGCAACCGCGACAATTCGCAACCAAGACATTTTGAAACTGGACGTTTCGCAACCAGTTGTTTCGCAACTCTATAAACTAATCCCTTTCCCAAAAATCCTGGATTTCGAAATGACGTGGTTGCGGATTGTCGCGGTGGCGAAATGACTGGTAGCGAAATGTTTTGGTTGCGAAATAGACGTGAGTTGCAAAATGTTGTAGTTGCGAAACGACTGGTTGCGAAATGTCTCGTAGCCGAAATGTTGAACTTTTGGGAATTCAGAACCAAATAAAAATATGTGGACCCATTTACTATTTTTTGGGAAAAATGCTCTCCGAACTTTTCTCTACTAAAAATAGGAGCCAAAAACCCAAAAAAAAAACTAGACTACTTTTTCCATGAATACCAAATTTTGGGTTCATATATTTGTTTTTGATGCCTGTCCTTCCCCCCGTTCCATTTTTCTTTGAATATGTCAAGAAAACAGAAGACGTTCTTCTGTTTTTCTGAAGCATCACGACGTCTTCTTCCTTGAATTAATTCAGAAGGCGTCGTTCCCCCCACGTCTTCTGATTTCGATTTCGGATTCAGATGACCTTGTTGTCACCTCATTACCATCCCATTTTCCATTTGTGCGATAGGAGTATCACCTGACACTTTCTGTTTTTTTTTTTAGAAAATCTGAAGGTTTCGGATTTTAATTTGAACGGAATTGGAGATTTCTCAAGGAAGAATAAAAATTTGAATTTCTTTTTTTTTGCATTTTTAGTCAGTGTCGTAAGGTATGATGCCTGCTCTGCGAACTAAGCCTCTGGTGAATTGGCTCCGAGACATTTCGCTACCAGCCGTTTCGCAACTACGACATTTCGCAACTAAGACATTTTGGAACTGGACGTTTCGCAACTCTTTAAACTAGTCCGCTTTACGTTCATTAAGGTTACATGGGATTGAGTGTAATGTGAACTATGCCAGGTTATAGTCTACTTTTGATAAGTTGTGATTTCAACGTGAACTTTCTACAAAAATCATGGAATTCGTGGTTTCGAAATGGCGTGGTTGCGGATTGTCGCGGTGGCGAAATGTCTTGGTTGCGAAATGTCCTAGTTGCAACACGACTGGTTGCAAAATGTCCCTTAGCCAGATCCTGAGATCCCTGCCACTCCCTGAAAAATTCGTTTCCGCTAGTTGTATCTACCCTTCCGCTTGTATTTCTTCTTATTTTTTCTGCCTTTTTCTTACCGTCAGTCATGCTCATCCTTTTTTCCGGCCGTTTCTTCCACTGCTTTCCGTGTAATCCGTCGAGTTTTCTCCCGTCTTCTCCAAGTTTTCCTTCCACTTTTTTCGTTCAAACCATCTGATTTTCCCCACTTCTCTGCGTCTCCTACTCTTTTTCTCATTTAGAAAATGTCAATATTTGGGCATGTATCCCCCATCCTTTTTTCACTTTTTGTGAATGCTGAATGTAGATTTTTGAATACTGTGTGGGTGCAGAGACCAAAATTTCAAGTGGACACACAAAAAACTCCCACACACGAAAAATTTGTCAGATGGGTTTCAGTATTCAGGAGCTCCAAATACCTCGAAAAATCAAAATTTTTGAATTTTTAGAAAAACTGGAAAATTTGGGGCTTTGAAGTTTCGATACTTGTGACCTGTAAAAATTTGAATGTCCAATTTTTGCTCATCGCTTTTTTTCCCACAATTGATGAACTTTCTTCTCACATAGTGACTAATTCCCAAATTCAACATGATGTCAGTCACCTGTCATTTTTAAAAATGAACTCAGACAGTAACCTGATCTTCTATTGTTTTTTTTTTCGTCTGTTTTCATTGTTCCAGTCTTAACTTGAGTCAGTCGAGCAGACAAGTGTTTATTTGTCTAACTGATTTTCTACATTTTTAAATCACGCCATGGTTTCTTGTCTAATTTGATGAAATATTGAGCTCTGAGACATTTCGCCACTACGACATTTCGCAACCAGTCATTTCGCAACCGTGACAGTCTGCAACCACGTCATTTCGAAACCACAAAATCCAGGGTTTTGTAGAAAGTTCACATCTAGACCAGAACTTTTAAAATGTAGACTATAACCTGGAATAGTTCACAACACCCTCAATCCCATAAAACCTTCATGAACGTGAAATGAGCTAGTTTAAAGAGTTGCTAAACGATTGGTTACGAAATGTCTCGGTTGCGAATTGTCGCGGTTGCAAAAGGAACTTGAGTTGCAAAACGTCGTAGTTGCGAAATGAGTAGTTGCGAAATGTCCCGGAGCCAAATATGAACTTTTCTTAGTTGTGACTGAATTTTTGGTTTAGATTGAAGATTAACTGAAAATCCAACATTTTGAAAAATCATTTTTCGACCACTCATTCTATGATTTTCTGCCGTTTTAAAATGATTGAAACAGAAAAATAATTGCCCACTTTTTCTGTCACTATGATCCGTTTCAATCCCCCTGTCCGCCTCTTTCTCCGAGAGTAAATCGTCCTTTTGCCAATTTTTTTTTGCATTTTTCAAAGTTTCCAACTATTTTGAATTTTTTAAAGTTAGACTTAACCATACTTTGCCCATAATAGAAAAAAATGCTCTCAGAAAATTTTAGATAATTATCGAAAAAAAAATCACTGAAATTTTTTCAAAATGCTCAATGTTTACCTAAAACACGTTTTTGAAAAAAAAATACCAAAAAAAACGAATTCTACTTCAAAAAATGGGCTCCGGGACAATTCGCAATGAGTCGTTTCGCAACTACGACATTTCGCAACCACGTCATTTCGAAACCAAAACATTTTGCTACCAGTCATTTCGCCACCGCGACAATCCGCAACCACGTCGTTTCGAAACCACGAAATCCAGGTTTTTTAGGAAAGTGGACTAGTTTATAGAGTTGCGAAACGACTGGTTGCGTAACGTCCAGTTCCTAAAAGCCTTGATTGCGAATCGTCGCGGTTGCAAAATCAACGTGAGTTGCAAAATGTCGCAGTTGCGAAAGGACTGGTTGCGAAGTGTCTCGGAGCCAAAAAATTACTATGGAAAACTTTTGCTCCAAAAAAATCGGGCCCGGTCAATAGAAAGGTCCTCTATCGGCCCGGCTTGCTCCGCGACAATTATGGATGTAAATTTCTGTTTCTGAGTGTTATGAGTTGAAAAAATTAGGGCTCAGAATTTTAGAAATTTCTGAAATTGCAGATGACAATCGTTTCTAACGTTTTCAGAGAAAAAAATGCGAAGAAATCCTTCATTTAAAGGCGCATGCGCCTTTAAAACTATCAAAAAAACGTTGTTGATTACTACCTCCAAAACCATCTTCTGCTTCTGCTTCTGATTCCCTCCCACCCTCTTCTAAAAGGTGAAGATGTCAAAGGGGAAATGTTAAGAAGACCCCCCCCCTTCTTTTTCCGAATGTGATTGATTCCGCTATATCAATCCGGTTCTGTCTCTTCATCTCTGATTCTCTCCATCTGAATCTCAACGTCTTCTGAATCTTTCTCTTTTCGAGAAAAGAATACACACCAATTTGCTTCTTCTTCTTCTGCTATCATCATCGTTCATTCCCTCCTCCCCATTCATCAGAAGAGATGTATCTTTTCTCTCTGTTATTAGTTTTTCGAATTGATTTTTTTGGCTTTTGGTTGTGGTTTTGAGGGTTTTGTAGAGATTGTGATGTTTGTTGGTTAGTAGGCTTTGATCAGAAATTATGGGTTTTTTCTGGCCTAAAACTCTGAAATTTCACCTAAAAATGAGCCGCTGTGCGCAATTTTTCATTCTCCTAGATTCTGAAGTTTGAGATTACACTGGGTCTTGATTTTTATTTTTATTTTTTATGAACGTTGGGGCTTTCAAAATTGTTCCAAGAGATCAAAAATTTTGACTCGAATTTTGAAAATCCTCCACTTTAATTTTTTCGATTGGAAAACTTGTCAATCTTGTAAAAATGCAAAAATTGAAAAAAATTGGAACTTCATAATTTTGAGGCTCAGAGATTCTGAAGATTTCTGAAAAGTTCCGAATTCTGCTGAACCGACCTCAATAAAAATTATACAGATGGAAAGGAAATTCTGGTTTTTGACGTCTTCTGAAATTCACAATTCTATATTCGGATATTCTGAAATATAGATTGATGGCTGAAAAATTCCCTATCGATCTATATAATTTTCATAAAACTCGGTTCACTAGAAGTGAAAATATAGTGTTTGGAAAAATGGAAAATTGAAATTTTCCAAAAAATGTTTTGTTTGAAAATTTGAACTTTGAAAAATTTGGAAATTCCGAATTTCCAGGTCTGAGATTCTACAGACTCCTTTCGCTTTTTCATCAAAACTTTTGGATTGATCAGTTTTAACCCTAATTTGATCCTCCTTTCATTATCATTTTCTTCCGACATGAGAAAAATCTTAGGAAAGAAAATGAGAGAAAAAAGTTGGAGGACACTATCTTTATCAAATCAAACAAATCTCTGCAGAAAAGAAAAAGGAAGACTCGTGTTCTCTATTCCCTTTTGATCCCTCTTGAAAGCAGATGCAACCTATTAAAAAAAAATAGATCATCTTAAATTTTATGACGCTCTAAACCTTGATCTTTGAAAATAGAGTCTTGCACTTTTTTTTTACATAAGAATTTATGTCAATACAGTAACATTTTTGTCTAGAAAAAAAAACGAAAAAATAAGAATTAGTGTAGAAACATCTGATTAAAACGATTGTTTGAGTTTTCGATGATTACTGTACTTTTGCCTTTTTTTCTCCGTAATTGCCAAATCACAAATCCGAACCCAATAAAACTGACGGCCAGCGGTCGATTTGAATTTATTTTTTGCTATCCTTTGATTGAAAATCGACCTTTTTGGAACTGAAATCTTCATCACAACACCTGAAAATAGTCCATATACTTTTTATTTCATCATAGGTATCCTACCGTCACCTCTATTCCTCCAAAAAGTCAAATCTCCACATCTGTCTTCTCCCACTAACTTACTCCTAAAAGATCGATTGCCCTTTTCCGTCCACCTCATCTCCATTTTCTTCTCCTTTTTTCCCTATCCCTTACTCGGTCACTTTTCTTTCAAATCATCCCCCCACCCCCCCCCCCCCCCCCCCCAATTCAAAAAATACGACTTCTATTCAAAAAAAAAACCTTTATACAAAAAAGTGTCCTTTTTCTCCCTCACACATATGGTGGTATCAAATAATTTGATTAATTTTCATCATTCGCCTCTATGATTTTTCGGTTTTTTTTGTCCCTTTCCCTCTATGCATCGACGGAACAACAAAACCTATTGTGTCCGGTTCGGGAGAGAGGGGGGGGGGGGGGGGGGGGTTTGGCGCGCGCGCGGGCAAAAATAAACACTCTCGTCGTCTGCGTCTCTGACATCTCTCGACTTTCTCTCTCATGTTTACTGTATTTTTTTTTGGGGGGGGGGGGGTGGAAGCTGAACCTAGATGAGCATTTCCGGATAGTTTTTGTTCATTTTGAAGTTAAGGATTAGGGTACTGTAGTCGATGAAAAATTTGGTTACGGTCGACCTACTGGTATTATAAATTTGTAGTCTACTGGCACACTTTAAAGGCACATGGACTTATTTTCGACGATATCTCAGCACGAAATTGATCTACCGCCAGTTCAAAAAAAAAATGCGCGAATTCAAGACTTAAATACGCGCTTCTTTTTTGAACTGACGGTAGATCAATTTCGTGCTGAGATATTGTCGAAAATAAGTCCATGCGCCTTTAAAGTGTGCCAACAGACTGCAAATTTATAATAGGGCCGGGCGGTCAAGCGGCGGTCTCTTTGCTGTCGGGTAGGTTTCGAGTCAAGTCCGACGGTCCGCGGTCAGCTCGGCCAATCCGCGGGCTGTGAAGACCATCCATTCAATGCGAAAATTTTTTTGGTCGATCGGAAAAATTGACCCGACCGCCCATCGACTCGACTGCCCACCGACCCGACCGCTAGCCGTCCGCGCCGTCCGCGCCGTCCGCGCCGCCCGCGCCGACCCTTAGACCGCCAGCGACCGCCGCCGGCGACCAGGCGGCTAACGGTCGGCGGTCGGTCGACTCTTCGTCTTTCAATACCCATTGCCTAAATCAAGCCTATGATATAACATTTTGTTTCCATTCGTGTTTATTTATTTTTGTGTGTTTTTTTCTGTGTTTACACAGAAAAAACCACCTAAACCTGCCTGCTCATCCCCAAACAAAAAATGTGTATTTTTTCGCACCCTTGTTTCCCTAAAATGACCAAAAATGTGTCAGGTTTCGATTTTGTAAATAGGCTATTTTTGTGATCCCGACAAAATTTCGCTATCCGCCTCAGTCTTGACGGCTCCGAGACATTTCGCAACCAGTCGTTTCGCAACTACGACATTTCGCAACTTAGGTTCATCTCGCAACTACGACATTTCGCTACCGGTCATTTCGCCACCTCTATAATCCGCAACCACGCCATTTTGAAACCTGGAAACCTGGATATCCAGGATTTCTGTAGAGAGTTCCTGTTGAAATCACAACTTTTGAAATGTAGCCTATAACCTGGAATAGTTCACAATACCCTCAATCCCATACGATTTTAATGAACGGAAATTTGAAAGTTTATAGAGTTGCGAAACGTCCAGTTTCGAAATGTCTAGTTTCGAAATGTCTTGGTTGCGAATTATGGTGGTAGCGAAATTGACGTGAGTTGCGAAATGTCGTAGTTGCGAAATCACTAGTGGCGAAATGTCCCGGAACCTTTTCGACGGACAGCGGGCGGACGGACGAGGAATCTTAGATTCAAGTCGACCACAATTTTTTCTCTAAATTTCGATTTTTGGCCCTTTCCCCGAGACTGTTCCACTCCACAATCCAAATATTCAAACTAACCTCTTTCTTCCTTTTTTCCAATTTCTGACCAATTTTCAAGTTTCCAAACCCAAACCACTCTCTTACTTTGTCTATGTCCAATTGACCGTCAAAGGAAAATCGAAACCAGTTTTTGGCCCGGGAGGGGGGTTTTGTTCTTTTTCTTATTCCGAAAAGTAGTGTGTCACCTGTTAGTCTACAGTAAGACTCTAATCGACCTGAATTTTGAATTTTCGCCATTTTGGAAGTGAATTTCTTTGCATTTTTTTTGAAAATTTTCTCAATTTTGAGTGTCTCTAAAACTTCTAAAACTTTGAATTTTTTCTTCTTTTTTTCCTCCAAATCCCATTTCCTATTCCTAATTACATACACTCTTCAAACACGAACAAAACCACTTCCTTCCTCCCTTTTTTGCCCAGTTCCTCCTCTTTTTGAATGGGTGTTCATGTCCAGGAATAATAGCCAATAGAACCGACACTAATTTATATTCCATTTTTTTCCAATTCAAGTTTTTTTCCAGATGATGTTGTCCACTGTGAATAATCCGTATCGTGGTGGCAACAACAGCAACTCGAATAACAACAACAACAATTCGAACCATCGAATGGTTATTGAGGATGTGACTGATGATCCGGAGGTGAGGGGGTACTTTTGAGGGTTAAAGGGGGATTCCGGTCAAAAAATTTTTGCTTCAAGATATGTAAAATTTTGTGCTGATTCCGAATATGAAAGTGAAAACGCTCAAAAATCTTTCTAAACCCCTGAAAAATTGCTTCAAAACAACCCATTTTTGGCGGAACAGTCTCCTGGGGCCGTGGCCTAACTCCCGGAGTTTTCTCGGCCACCGCATTTTCAGATTTTTTAAGGTTGTTTTGTGAAAACAGTAAATTTTGGTAGTTATTTCACTTTTTCGTTTGGTTATCACAAAAAAACCTGAAAAATGGTGAAAAAATCTGAAAAGACGGTGGCCGAGAAAACTCCGGGAGTTAAGCCACGGCCCCAGCAGACTGTTCGGCCAAAAATGGGTAATTTTGAAGCGATTTTTCAGGGTTTTAGAGAGATTTTTGAGCGTTTTCTTTATTACATTCGGAATCAGTACAAAATTGTACATATTTTGAAGCAAAAAAAACTTTGACCGGAATCCTCCTTTAAATGCTAGACGGTCGAAAATGGGCAAATGCCGATCGGTCGACCACGCGGCGTTCGCTGATCGACCACTGATTAGCCGCTGGCGGACCGCGGCCCGTCCGCTTGTCGACCGGTTGCCGACCGCTGGAAGACCGCGGGCCGACCGCGAACCGACCAGGTTCACCGCGGGCCACTCGTTGACCGACCACTGACCAGGCGCAGGCCGACCGAAAGCCGACTGCCGACTGTTCGCTGATCGACCGCATGTCGTTTGTGCCAATCGCGCCCACTGCTAACCGACCGGGCTGACCACATGCCGACCGCTAACCGACCGGGCGGACCACGGGCCGATAACTGACCAGCCGCTGACCGAACGGCGGTATGTCGGACGACCGGTGGCCGACCGCGCTGACCGCTGACCAACCGCTGTCCGATGGACCCTCGACCGATCTCCGACCGCTTGTCAAATGTGCTGATTCAGTTGGACCAGTCGGCCAGCGGTCGTTACTTGGTCGACAGTCCATCGATAGTCAGTGTGTATGTGGGCGAGTGATTGGCGGTCGGCTGACAGTCCATTAGTCGATCGACCGCTGACCGACCGCTGACTGACCGCCAGGCATTCGACGGTTAGTTTGTGGGCAATTTGCGGTCCAGCGGCCGGCAATTGGTAGATAATCCATTGGCGGTCATGTTGTGTTTCGCGGTCTAGCGGTGGAGCGGTGGGCGGTCGGCGATCGGCAGATGATTTAAACTTACCTTCAATTTCCAAACTTTCAGTACTCCGCCTATGGAAACGAGAATGAGAAGCCGGAGAACGAGGAGGAAGGAGCTTTTGTAGAGTATGAGAAACTGGACAAGACTGAGGATCCGGCTGCTTATAAAGTGAGTTTTTGTCAAATCTTATTATATCTTTTTAACACAAAACTTACGAGATTGAATAACTGAAAATTTTATTCAAAAATAGAAGAATATAGACGATTTTTTGGTCAAGATTTTGGCCAAAACTTTATTGAGACATAGAACAAAACTAAGAAAGTATGAATGAAGAGTAAAGGGAAAATGTTAATCCTTTGAGTCATTTCTGACTGACGACCATTCCGAAATAAGAGGGGGGGGGGGTCTCCCTCTCTATTTTATTCTGTTCTGGTCATATGTTTTGCATTATTTTGTATGTATAAGTATGTACTTTTGTTTTATACCAAAAAAAGAAGATTTTTGGAACGGTAATTTAGTTTTTGAACAGAAAATTTTGAGGAAAAAAGGATTCTTAGATCGAAGATCAAATTTTTTTCAATTCTCATTTTTCAAAAAAAATAAATTCCAGGTGTGTCAATCAACAACGGCCGTCAATCGAACCTACAACAACATTCGTCCCTCCTACAGAGTTAGTTTTTTTTCAATTTTCAGAAAAAAAATTCTGGAAATTTTCAACAAAAAATCTCAATATTTTTCAATTTTCCCTCTATAGAAAACTGACACTATCCCCAATTTCTTCTCCATTTTTTGTTCTAGCTAATCTAATTTTCCTAGCTCCATTTTTTCCGGGTTCTCATACATTTTTCATCATTCTTAGCCAGTTTTAATCTACATTTCTGCTATATTCTTCTACTCCAAAAATCCAAAAATTAATAAAAAATGATAAAAAAGTGTCAAGCCTCAATTATTCTTCATAATCCCACTTATGAGCGAGCTATTATCAAAAATGGCGTTTTCAAAAAACGCGGTAAAAAGGTGAGGATTCTTGGGAGAAAAAACCAGAAAAAAACCAGATAATTTGGCCATATTTTTGTGACAGAAAGTCATAGATTGAGTGACAAGGACACATTTTTTGAGCCTTGTTTTTTTCTTGGGGTGGTCTTATTTTTAGGATATTTTTTGCTTATTTTTTAGCTAGATTTTTTAGCCAGTTTTTCATATTTATAAAACACAAAAATTTAATTTAAAACACTTGAAAACTGTACTGTTGGATATCCAAAACTGGCCGATTCCGGCTCCGAGACATTTCGCAACCAGTCGTTTTGTAACTAAGACATTTCGCAGCTCACGTCAATTTCGCAACCGTGACACTTCGCAACCAGGACATGTTGCGACCAGTCGTTTCGCAACTCTATAAACTAGTCCACTTTCCTAAAAATGTAGGATTTCGTGGTTTCAAAACGGCGTGGTTGCGAATTGTCCCGGTGGCGAAATGTTGAATTTTCTGAAAAATCAAAACATTGTTCTACTCTCCATAAAATTTACATCTGCATAATTTTCATTAAAAAAATACAGTAGATCAAAGTTTTCAGTTTTAAAAGTTCTCCGAATTTCCGATTTTTTAAAACCCCTTCCAGTAAACTGCATAGACCAAAAATCTTGAAAATTTTTCATCCACTTCACGACAATTTCCCTTCCAAACAAGCACTCAAACATTAGTTTAGTTTGAGTGCCGTTCAAAAATTTTTCCGCCATTTTTTTTTTGGGAGTTTTCTGGAATTCTGGCACCCCGACGTTTCGCAACTAGTCACTACGCAACTGCGACGTTTCGCAACCAAGACATTCCGCAACTAGACATTTCAGAACCGGTCATTTCGCAACTTCCTAAAATAGCCCAGTTTTCATTCATATAGGCTACATGTGATTACGGATATCGGGACTATGCGCAACCAGAAACTATTTGCAACCAGACGTTCCGCAACTACGACATTTCGCAATTCACGTCCATTTCGTAACCAAGACATTTCGATACCGGTCATTTCGCCACCGCGATAATCCGAAACCACGTTGTTTCGAAACCACGAAATCCTGGATTTTTAGTAAAGCTGGCTAGTTTATAGAGTTGCAAAACGACTGGTTGCAAAACGTCCAGTTTCGAAATGCCTGGTTGCAAAATGTCTTGATTGCAAAACGACGTAGTTGCGGAATGTCGCAGTTGTAAAATGACTGGTTGCGAAACGTCGGTGGCGGAGTTCTGGACCTGAATTTAGAAGGTGTTCAAAATAATAGGATCCAAAAAAATGAAATTTTGTTTTCTAGATTTTATATGTGGTAGATCAAACTATGGCGCCCGTTCGAAAGACAAAACATGCTCCATTGATAATCCTTTTTTTCAATTTTCGGTTAAAAATTGCCAAGTGCAAAATTTCCCATCTTGACTAAACTTTGCCCAAAATTTTTTCAAATTTCCGTTTTTCCAAATTTCCCCTCCTCCCACGAAAAAAGTGACAATTATCTGGAGACTAGTAAATAATGGGTGCGAACGAAGAAAAGGGGGAAGGCATCTCTTTTGTCAAATATGAATTGAATGGTCCTCCAGAGAGAGAGAAAGGATGTACATTCACAGAAGAAGAAGAAGAAACACGCAAACTTTTTGGGGGTCCGTTTTGGAAGAATTTTTGAAGAAAGAAACGTCTTCAAATATTGAGAAGCAGCGCATTCATGTACATTCATTTTTCCATAAATGGACATTTTTGAATTTTTTTAAACGAAAACTTTATGGGTGAAATTTTGGTTTTGGTGCACTTTTTCGAGTTTGAGAAGCTTTGAAAAATTTCCAAATTTTGGACTATCCGATTTTCAAAATTCCCGTCAAAATTCTCAAAATTTTGTCCATTTTTCGACTGAAATTTGTTATTTTTCAGGGTTTGACTTTTTGAGGAATCTCAGAATCTATCAATCTAACAAGTTTCGAATATTAGCTATATTCCCCAAGGGGAAACGCGCTCCATCGCCAACTTGGCTGAAATTTGAATTTTTAGCTTTCCCGCCGTTTTGAAACAGCGAAACATGTTTTGGTGGGTGCGTGGACTCCTCGTGGACAACACGGGCAGCAGTTGAATTGTCCACGAGGAGTCCACGCACCCACCGAAACATGTTTCGCTGTTTTCAAAACGGCGGGAAAGCTAAAAATTCAAATTTCAGCCAAGTTGCGATGGAGCGCGTTTTCCCTTGGGGAATATTGCTAATACGTCTGAATTTTAAAAATTACTTTCTTTAAAACTCTATGAACTTCAGATTCCCAAAATCTCAGAATCCCCGAATATTCCCACAAATATCCGAATACTTAGTCCCTCTTTCTCCGATTTCTATTTTATTTTTTTCTCCTAAATCTTCGGATTAAAAATATATAGAAGGCAGAAGACGTCAACGTCTTTGGCCTTTTTCTTCCTCCGCAATTTTTGATTTGAAGAAAACCAAAAAAGAAACGAAGACACCGAATTTGTGCTCAATTGTTCCATTCTGGTTTTTCGATGTCACACATCGAAAAACCAGAGGGAAAATTTTGGAGCATTGACGTGTTTAGGGGGGTCCCCTCTCTGTTCTTATTGTTTGTTGTTTTGGGAGGTTTTGACTTTTTATGTTGTCGCGAAATTTTTTTGATGGAATAACAATCTAGCTGAAAATTTAGGAGATTTTCAAAATTCATCATAATTTTTTTAGGGTTCTGCTTTCGGCGAAATTTGAATTTTTCTGGAATTCGAGATTTACACCAACTCAAAAAAAATGTCTCAAATTTTTCCTTGTGGAGTGGTTAAAGGAGGATTCCGGTCAAGAATTTTTATTGCTTTAAAATATGAAAAAATGTACGTAGATTACGAAAATCATAATGAAAACGCTCAAAAATTGCAAAAAAAACCCCGAAAATGGCTCCGAAATGAGCAAAAATCACACGAATGGTCTCCGGCGGCCGTGGCCGAGTTTCCCAAAAAAGGCTACTCTAGTTTACAAGCAGCCAGTCACAGCGTTTGCGTCAATTTTAATGGCGCTGCTTGGCTGACTCCGCCCCTTTTTTGGGAAACTCGGCCACGGCCGCCGGAGACCATTCGTGTGATTTTTGCTCATTTCGGAGCCATTTTCGGGGTTTTAGAGCGATTTTAGAGCATTTTCATTGTGATTTCCGGAATTTACGCACATTTTTACATGTCTTAAAGCAATAAAAAATTTTGACCGGAGGCCTCCTTTAAGTTGACCACGAGGAGTACAAAACTAAAAGCTCAAATTTTAACCATATTCTCAGTGGAGCGCAGTTGACACATTCAAAATATTTGCGACAAACATATTTCTTCTAATTTGATATTCCAGAATCTCTACTTCAAGATTTTGGTCCCTCTGGAAAGTAGATTTTTTACTAATTTCATCTTCTAGCCTCCAGAATCCTCTCTGCTCCAGAAGAAATAGAGTAATGAAACTTTAACGATGAGTAGTCAGTGTCTCTCTACAAAAGCAATGAGAGGGGAAACAAAACTTTCAATTTGTAACCAACTCTCTCCTCTCCAAACATCTGTGCTCCCCCCCCCCCCCTTTGCTCCATTTCTCCACTCAAGCATGCATTTTTCACTAGAGGAGAAGTGTCGAAATTTTGAAACTTTTCTAGAAAAGAGAGAGAATAGAGATTTTTGGGTCATTGACTTTTTTTGGGGTGTCGTGAAACTTTTTTCTTTGGATTTTTTGGTTCGGAATCCATAATTTTAGCACTTTTTTACTTCCCGGAACTTTTTGAAAAAAAAACGAGTGATCACTGAAAAGTGTCAGAATCAGAAAAATGGAAACGTTTCCATATTTAGTTTTAGAAAAAGTCTGGAGATTTAAGAAGTAAAAATAGAGTCCTTTTGGTTTTAGAAAATTCAAATTTTAAGAAAAATTGAAAAAAGTACAGTAAGATTTTTTGATTTCTACAAATTGTGACGGATTCTAAAAAGGCAAGATCCTGAGATTAAAGAAACATTTGGTCTTGAAATTCAGCATGTTTCTGACCCTCCGATGTTTTGCAACTAGTAATTTCGCAACTGCGACATTCCGCAACTACCGTCAATTTTGCAACCACGACATTTCGCAACCAAGGCATTTTGCAACCACCAATTCTATATGTATGCATAATAATCCGTTCACGTTCAAATCCATGTTTTTGAAAGTAGATGACAACCTGGATTAGTTTATGATATCCGTAATCACATGTAGCCTATATGAATGAAAACTGGACTACTTTACAAAGTTGCAAAATGGCTGGTTGCGGAATGTCTAGTTGCGAAATGTCTTGGTTTTGAAATGTCGTAGTTGCGAAATGACTAGTTGCGAAACGTCGGGGCGCTTTAAGTTTCTGAATCTCGGCAATTACGAATTCCCACAAACCTTTTTCCAACTTTTTATAATTTCTCCTAATCTTCTCCTAAATTTTGCAGATGCCAATCGGTGGTGGCAGTGGTTCGTCATCCGGTTCGATTTCTCGCGAAATTCGAATCGAATCAATGAACTTGAACGATGTCGAGGATGGAGCACGTTGCCGGGATAAAGAGTGTCGTTTGGGATGGAAGCAGCATGCGTGGAGGTGAGTTTTAAATACCAAAAAAATTGTAACAGAGGGTTTCAAAAGTTAAAAATCTGTCAAAAAATAACAATTTTTCCTAGAGCATGAATATTGAGCTGGATAGCTAGATATGGTGCTCTGAAAATCTTGAACTTTCGAAAGTTTCAAAGAACTTAAAATTTTGTAGAAGAGGAAGCCTAGAGCAAAAATGAAAAATGGCAACTTTTTCCAAAGCCGAAAAAAAGAGGGTGTACTATTTATGAATGCATTGGGTTCATATTTCGGGGCTCATCTTCTTTTCTTCTGTTTTTCTAAAACTTTCCATGTAGTCGTTTTTCCTAAGTTTTTGCTTGAAAAACCTGATCCTCTGATAGCAAGACCATTAACGTTTTTTCTAAACTTTTGCGTTACCTGGTTTTGAATGATTTTCGCATTTCTTCCGTCACGAAATCTGAAAAATACTGTCAAATTTGATACCAGGCCATAGAAAAAAAGCCCTTAAATCTTTTTCACAAAGTCTAGTTTTTATTGCGCCGTTCAAATCTCGCCAACTTTCTAAACATTTTCGTCCAAAAACCTCACTGGGAGCCTAGATACGGTCGTTTGAATATTTGACAGTGAGAGACGCAGACGACGAGAGTGCTCTCATCGTCTGCGTCTCTCTCTCTCTCTCTTTGCAAACTTCAAATGATGATAACTCGCGTTATAGAAATCGTAGCTACATAATTTTTGTTGCAAAATGTGAAAATTATTTTTCTAATTAATTTGGTTTAAAAACCACCTCTCTAGGATCACTGGGAGCCGAGATATAGCCGTTTGAAGTTTGGAGGTGAGAGAGTGTGAGGGAGTTAGAGACGCAGACGACGAGAGTACTCTCGTTGTCTGCGTCTCTCACCCAGCAAGTTTCAAATGGTCATAACTTTATTCAAAATGGTGCTAGAGGGACGGTTCGAAAACAGAAAAGTAGAGGAAACTAGAAGCCTGGAAGTTCTTCTTTTAAACTTTTCAAATAGTAGAATTTTCGTTCCGAGACCCAAAAACCAGTCAATCTTTGTACACATATGTAGTATCCAACGCATAGTATAAGTATCTCCCTCTATCCCAAAATGTCCGGATGTCATTGGTTTCCGCTTCTTGTGCAAATTTCACCACCACCCAGTCTAAATTCAGGACCTCCTATTTCTTTTCTGGGATAGTTTAGGGGGTCCGGGGGTCTCCCGGACTAATTCGACGACACATCATTTTCTTGACGTCTTCTGAATCTTCTGAATCTCCTTTTCTTTTGACGTCTTCTTCTTGTCTAATTCTTGGGGACAAAATGCAAACAACACGCAATGTTTTGGGGGGATTCGAATTGAGATAGAGAAAGTTTTTGGGAAGAATCATTTGGAACTTTTTCTTCTGTTGGAATGGGAGAATAAGAAAATAAAAGAGATGATGTTGTTTTATTTTCTTGTGGCCATTTGGAGCCAGAGTTGACATTTAGGCTTGGATTGATTAGTTTTGACTTTTTTGCTTTTGGAAATCTAAAAAGACCGACAGTTTTGGACTCACAGAATAAGCAATTTTAACATTTTTTAAGAAACTTTGATTTCATTTTTTCCAGAATCCCAAAATTCAGAATCCTCACCTTCTCAAATTTTATGATCAATGTCTAAAAAACACCTCGATGCACCAAAAGAATTAAAAAAAATTCTTGTGCATTCCATTTTTTGCTAAATGTATCAAGTGTCAGCTTTTTTTCTGCTTCGATTTCTGTTTTGGTTCTTCTATTTTTGGAAGAATCTTCTTGAAAAAAATAGTAGGAATATCTATATTTTTAATCCTAAAAAAATGGGTTCATATTTCATCCGAGTCATTTTTTTGAGTGACTTTGAGAGTTTTGAGATTTCAAGAGTTTCGGTGTTCCGGATGACGTTAAAAGCTCCAGAATCCTTCAAAATCTGAATTTTTGAGAAATCCAAAAATAGAAAATTATCTCCATAAAATTTCCTATCGATTTATTTTACTTTCACAAAAATCGGCTCACAGACATTTCTGGAAAATTCAAAATGATGGAATAGTCTTGAAAATATTTCTTATCTTTCCATATAACTATCATAAAAATTGTTGGCTGGGCTCCGAGACATTCCGCAACCAGCCGTTTCGCAACAACGACATTTCGCGACTCATGTTGATTTTGCAACAGCGACGGTTCGCAACCAAGACATTTCAAAACTGGACATTTTGCAACCAGTCGTTTCGCAACTCTATAAACTAGTCCACTTTCCTAGAAATCCTGGGTTTCGTGGTTTCGAATAGTCGCGGTGGCGAAATGTCTTGGTTGCAAAATGGAGATAAGTTGCGAAATGTCGTAGTTGCGAAACGACTGGTTGCGAAATGTCCCGAAGCCATTAGCTGGCGTGTCGTTGGCTTGTTTAGCAATACTGTGCCATGTCGAAAAACGGCTCCAGAATCAAACATTTCTGGAAAATCAAAAATCCTAGAAACATCTCCATCGAAATTTCTATCTTATCCCGCTATTTTTATTCTGCTTGTTCCATTGGAACCATTTTAAAATAGTAGTATAGTTCAAGAGTTCGCGGGGGGGGGGGGGGGGGCTACTGGTCAGTAGTAAAGGGGGGGGGGGGACTACTTTTCATCATCTTCTTCTTTTCTTCTTTGGCCCCATATCAGATGTCATTTTCCTTCTTCTTCCTTCTTCTTCTTTTTAGGGATTTCTTCTGGATTCACAAGTGCTTTTTTCTATTTTCTTCTTCTTTTAACGCCTTCTTCTGTTTCCTTATATTTCTTATTTTTCTTCTTATTCATCATCATTTTTCTGTTAGTTTTAGTTCCTTTTTAGGCTGAAATAGACAGTTTTGAGTAGAAAATTTGAATTTGAGCCATTCTTGATCTCAGAAATTGAAGGAAACTCCAGATTTTTTTTGCGAAAAATGTTTTTTTATTTCTACGACCAGATGTTGAAAACATGAAGAACATCAAAATCACAAGATGTTGTATGTTTTGTTTTTGAACAAAAAGTAGACAATTTTTTGGATTTTGAGTTAGATTTTTCATTGTGATTCAGAAAGATTCAGAAGCTCAAGAATTCTAAATTTTCGGAAAAAAAGAGATTCAGGAAATTCAGGATCTAGTAGAGTTAGAGAGTTGAAAAATTTCGGAATTTTCAAAACCTAGTATTAGCGCTATTTCCTAAGGGGAAACGCGCTCCATCGCCAACTTGGCAGAAATTTGAATTTTTAGTTTTCCCGCCGTTTTGAAAACAGCGAAACATGTTTTGGTGGGTGCGTGGACTTCTCGTGGACTACTCGAGCTGCAGTCGAATTGTCCACGAGGAGTCCACGCACCCACCAAAACATGTTTCGCTGTTTTCAAAACTGCGGGAAAGCTAAAATTCAAATTTCAGCCAAGTTGGCGATGGAGCGCGTTTCCCCTTGGGGAATATCGCTAATATTTTGAAAAATTTTCAGTGATTTTTTTCTATAATTTTCAAAAATTTTCTGAAAAATTTTCTGTAATTTTTTTTCTAGCTCAACTTTTCCCCCACTTGAGCCGATTTTGGGCAGGTCTGACAAAATCTAATATTTCCGGAGGAATCCAAAAATCAAACACAAGAAAGTGTATTTTCGTTCAAAACCATGCTCCGTGGTCTTCCTCCTAAAAATTGACCATTCATGATTCATCCGAAAATTTTCTTCTCCATTTCTACTTCTCTAATTCTCTCCATATTCTATACTATCTCGCATTTTGTGTACTTTTCCTCTCAATCATGATGAATCGGTCTATTTCAATGTATCATCATGATCATGGTTATGAGCATCACGATTTTGATTTTGAAACAATTTCGGTTTTTTTGGTTTTTTTGAATTCTGAAGATTTTGAGTTCCTATAAAGTTCGGACCCCTTTTTTCTCCATTCTGAATCTCAAAATTTTCCCAAGAAAATAAATTCTTCCCTGAAAATCCCCCAGTTTTTTTCGACCCCCAAATTGTCAAAATTTCCAAATTGCCCTCCCCCAAAAAGTACACAAACTCACATCATCATGAGTCCTAGTGCAATTTAAATTGAATTTTCCCAAAAAAAATTTTTGCTCCAAATTTTGCTCCAAGACCCCCCAAAAGCTTCCACAAAGAATTCAAACGAAGCGTAAACTATATTTTGGAATAGAGGGAGACAAAAATCTCCAAAATTGTTATACTATTTTTTTCCAAAATGTGTCCCATTTTTGGACGGACGCCAGGCGGACGGGACAAGATTTATAAACATAAACAGACAGTTGTTGAGAAAATGGGAAAATGTACTATTTTTGGGAGGGGAGGAATGGTCAGAATGTGTGCTCTATTGGACAAACAGACACACAGATGGAATATGTAAATTTATGAGATTTCACGGTTCGGAAGTTTTCAGAAATTCGGAAGTTTTGAGATTTGGGTCCTGGGAGTCTGAAGTTCTGATCATCCGAAAATTTGAAGGGTCTGTATTCTTGGTTTTCGCTATTTTCGATTTCGTAGACGTCTGGAGCCCTCAGATTCTAAATTTCGTTCAAATTCGAAAAAATTCAATTTTCTAGTGCCTAGACAGAAACATAGGAGTCCAAATTCGAATTTCCGCTTGATCTTCTGTGTCTCACTTTTTTTGCAAAATTTTGAAATATTGCAAATTCGCTCCATTGAGAATAATCCGGAAAACCGTAATCAGTTAAAATCTCAAATTTCTCCCCTGATTTTCCAAAATTTCAAGTTCTTCTCCGTTTATCAAAAAACAAGATTTTCTAGAAAATCCCCCATAAAAATCAGCTGACATCTTCTCGTATTACTTTGTTGATTGAAATGGGACCCTCATCCGTTCCACCTCATTTACCTCACTGAGGTGATTTATTAGTTTTTTTTTTTGAAAAGAAAAGATTTTTGCTCCTATTTTTTCAACACTTTTTCTTGTAACTCATGACGGACTAATGGGGTGCTCTTGATGGGATGAGCTATTGGAGATTTGTGATTTTTGAGAAAAATGAAGACGAGGAAGTTTTGATCTACCATGATGACCAAAAATTGAGATGTTAGTAAGGAAATGCGCTCTAATGATAATTTTTGATGATCAAGCAATTTTCAACGTATATCCAGAAGACGTTAAAATCGGAATTTATGTTTAAAAAATCTGAAAATCTGAAGACCTGAAAACCTCGAAATCTTAAAAACCCAAACCCCTTTGAATCATAAAATCGAAATTTCACAAACTCAAACATAGTCAAAAAATTTTTTGCAAAATTTTCCGATTTTGATTCATTTTTCTGAAGAGCTGAGAACCTTCATTATCTGTAATTTTTGCATTTTTGTAAAAAATAACCTAAACTTCCTGAAAGTTTCCTTTCGATTCATATAATTTTCATCAAAATCGGCCCACTTGAACTTGAGAAAATTCAATTTGAAAGTATGAAAAATCTGAAAACGTCTGGATTTTTTGTTGGTTTTGTTCAAGATTCTTGAGCCTGTTTTTTACCACGATTGTCAAGTTTTTGTTAAATCAAATGTCAAAAATCTGAATCTCCTGAAAAATCTCGTCGTATCCATATGATTTTCACCAAAATTGATCCACTAGATGTTGATAAAATCCGAATTGAAAATCTGAAACTATTGACAATTTTTTCCAGAAAACCTTAGAAAGTCCGCTCCGGGACATTTTGCAACCAGTCGTTTTGCAACTACGACGTTTCGCAACTCACATCAATTTCGCAACTACGACATTTTGCTACTAGTCATTTCGCCACCGCGACAATCCGCAACCACGTCATTTCGAAACCACGGGGAAGTGGACTATTTGATAGAGTTGCGAAACGACAGGTTGCGAAACGTCCAGTTTCAGAACATCTTGGTTTCGAAATGTCTTGGTTGCGAAATGTCGTAGTTGCGAAACGACTGGTTGCGAAACGTCTCAAAGCCAGAAAATCCCTTTTCTAATTCCAGTGAAAATCCAAATTCCATAACTCCTTTTTCAGTCCAAAGTATCCCAAATTTTTCTGAAAATCTTCACTTTTTTTTCTGAAATTTGTCACTTTTGTTATTTCATTTTTCTTCCTTCCTTTCCAAACTTTTTCCTCATTTCGTTCGCATTATTGAACCCTCAGGACCCCCTATGTGTTCCATTTTTCCATTCCATTTTTTTGTCACAAGGGGGGTGCCCCCTTGAGTTTGTACACCACCCCCTACAACTACTATGTCTCTCTGTCTTTTTTCTTCGAGACTTGTGTGTCCTCTTTTAAACTATGCCCATGGGACATTTTTTAAGCGATTTGAGTGGGTATATACTAAAAGAAGACCGAGGAAAAGAACCCAGAAATTTTGGAGTGGACATTTAGAAGAAAAAAGAGAGAGAGTATCAAAACTTGTATCACATTTTATGGGAAATCGAGAGAGAACTTTTGATGTTATTTTGTTGCTTTTTTCCGAAAGATGGAAATGGGGAAAAAGTGCAAAAAATCCCAGAGGAAAATGACGAATTGGGTTGGGTTAGTTGGAGGGAAAAGTGGATTAGGAGGAGGTCAAAAATTTTGATTTTTGAGATTTTCACTCTTCGCGCCATTGAGAATTGGCACAATCTCGTGTACTCCTCGTTGACAACTCTAGTTAATAAAATTGAACTGAAACTAGTTGAAAATTGAAATTTCGAAGCTCTTAATGGTCCAAGTTTGGCCTAAAAATTTGTTCGAAAATAGAAAATTTGTGATTTTTTGTCATTTTTATGAAACTTCAAATTAGGCGATTCTGAACTTCCGAAAAAAGGATTCCTGGATTACTGTAATTTTTTATAGAAAACTTTAAACAAATTGTCTTTTCAAAAATTTATGGCTCCTACAGTACCCAGAATCCTTTTTTGGTTCTCAAAATCTGAAAAAATCTCAAATTTAAAAATCAAAAATCTACTAAAAGGGTCCAGATCTTCTTCCCAGTCCATAAAAATACACACTTCACCACCAAAAAAAACCACAATTTTTTTCCCAGAAAAAATGGAATAATCAGTCTAAAAGTCAAGAGAATCAAGTATGAATAGTGGTGCTGTCTCCATCTCCGTCATTTTTCATTCTTTTCCATCAGAAGAAAACGAAAAAAAGAAAAAAGACAGGGTGTTCATCTTCTTTTCTCTTTTTTTCCCACACACCACATTCTGTTGACAAATTGACAAATGCCTTTTTTCCCCCAAAATCTTCTATCTTCTCATCCAGAACCACAGACACATGTTTTATCAAATCTCGAGCAGGAAAGAAGATTTCTGGGCCTTGAAGGCAATTAGAACAAGCCTAGAGGAACAAGGAAAAATAAAACATGTTTTGTCAAATTGAGTGAGAATGGCAGGGTAAGAGAATGGAGAGAAAGAAAGTTGTAAAATTCGGAAATCAAATCAACACGCGGCTGGGCAAAGGGGAGCAGCACAGCATCACATACTAACAACAAAACATATGGCGTTTTTGCTCTCTGGTTGAACCCCGCGGAGCAAGGAAAGGGGGGGGGGGGGGAGTACCAGCTGATCAGGTGTTCCCATGGGATGAGGGAGGGCAAAGAGGGATAGACTGCTCGAGAGGGTCCGAGTGTGTTGTGGGAGTCAATTATGGTCTAGACCACATTTGGGCCAGTTTGGTTGTGGTCAAAGACAAGACTGTGATAGTGGCTCCTGGTTTGGTCGTCGTTGGCATAAAGGGTTCAGGTTTAGGGACGGGAATAATATCGGAACTGTGTGGATTCTTATTCCAAGGCAAGACAAAACGTGTGAGAAAGATCCAGGACTAGCTCAGTGGGTTAGGCGGTCGAAAACAGGCGACCGCTGGCCATGCCGATGAATGGCCGACCGCGAATCTGTGATTTTTGCATATAGGCAAAGATAGGTGGTCTGGCTGCATTTTTTAGTCGTAAGTCCTGTCCAGGCCTGTCATTCTGAACAGAACTTGTGTTCACGAGGTTTGGAACCGAAATTCGAAGAACGCAACAGGATGACAAGGTAGACCACAGTCATGAGCAGGGGACAGTTCTGTTTATGATCATTTGAAGAGCGCGCCGTTGACCTCAGCCGCTATTTTAACCTAGTAAGACTGAGACGTCAATTCTGCATTGCAAAGACGGACAGACAACACAGCGTTGCGGAACGGTACATCGGTTTGAATTCACGTGCTGTCGTTGAACTCGCTGCGCAGAGCGAGTCACAGTTCGTTACGGAGCTGGCAAGCTGCCAAGTTTAAAGGTGTTCCGTCGCACATGATCGGACGTAACTCGTCGGGCCGAAATCGTCGGAGGTCGGAAGAGGTCGGAGGAGATGCCGGACTAGAAGTAGGAGGAAACATCGGAGGAACAGAAGACCGAGGCCGAGTTCAAAGACATATGCCTTTCTTGGGATAAAGAGCCAATACATCGTTTAATAAGAAGGAAATTGTAAAATGATGTGTTGTCACAAACATATGATAGTCACCATGCAAGCGAAAACAGTCGCATGTCGACCGCAGGGAGTCTAATTTTTCCCTATGTTGCCGCACAGATTCATTCAACCCGTCGTTGTTCGCCCACAAGCCGTGAGCAGGGTTTAGATCGTACCAGCAGTCGAACGATATCTTTCTGCATTACTGCCGTACCCTAGACTGAGCACCCGAGTTCCTTGCATCTGATAGTCCTCCAGCGTGCTGACTTATCTGCCAAGAAGTGACTTCCAAAAAAAAGGTTATCGAGCTACAGTCTCTGGTACTGTTTGTGGTTGAACAAAGCTTCGAAGGCTTGCGGACCACCTCGCTCTAGCGAGTCTGCAGTTTTCTCTGGTCCGGGATCAAGGTCGGACTGTTAAAGGCATAATAGTCGATTATACCGATTGTCAAGCTCACAGAGCGATAATCTCTGGTAGTGTTTGTGGTTCATGATCCTGTAAACTTGGCTTTCCTGACTATGGTTGTGTAAAACTTAGAAGGCTTACGGACCACCTCGGTCAAGCGCAACTTCAGTTTTTTCTGAATGTCAGACTGTAAAAGGCATCAATGTCGGTCATTACGATTGTCTAGCTCAGACAGGACAACCTTAAAAACCAATGATTGTCTCTAAGTCCTCACTTGATTCCAAGATCGGATCCCATTGACCTTCTCCGACAACAGGAAAAGTCGAAAGGTCACAAAAAACCTGCCACCCCCAAGAATGGAAGTGGCTTGCTTCAAGAAAATTATGCACACACAACACTCTGACACAGGTGTGAACGCAGCCAACCGGACACATCCGGGGTGGGGGGACCACTCTCTTCCGACAGCAACCCCAGCACCACGCCCCATCTCATCCCTCTCCCTTTCTCTTCTTCTTCTTCATGCCATCTTCTTCTTCTTCTTCTATCTACTCGGCTCCCCTCCCGAAATTGTTTGACTCCGCCCACTTTTTGCCTCGCGTCTCTGCGTCTCTCGCATGGTAACGCTATATTGCCAACAGAGAAAACCAAAGGGCCCCGGGACACCAGTGCTTTCTCTCTCTCTCTCTCTCTCTCTCTCTATCTCTTCTCGTTTTTCCACTGAGTGAGTCTAGCTCATCCTTAGTGTTGGAGCCAAGTTCGTCGAGTCTAGATATTCCATATTTTTCATCGACCATCAGGATCATGTCATCATCACCAAGGTGACGACTTACTGTACTTCTTCAAGCTCCTCAAAATGCGCGCAATGGTTCGAGGAATGGTGGGTCGGGGGAAGAAGAAAGAGAAGAATGGCGGCGTGCCTCCGACAGTACCTTCAACAAATAATAATAATGGAAATTCAAATTCGAATTCAACAACGAAACATGCCAAGATCCAGCCGAGTTTCTCGTGCTCCCCACCGATGGAACGAAGGGATTCTCGGCCACCGGCGGTACAGGCGGCCCCTGCGGATCATTCGGTGGGAAGTCCGCCGGCACGAAGACAACCGCCCAAGAGGGTACCGAGTGGGAAAGGCACTTCACAAGGACATTCTGGAGTGGTGAAGACTGATTTGGCGGTGTGAGTTTTTTTTTATTTGGAAATTGAAAATTTGGACTTTGGACTGAAAAATCTTCAAAAAATTGACATGGACTGGGAAGAAGAACTGGAGTGGCAAAAGCCTCAAAATGTTAAAATTGGATTTCAAAAAAAAAAAAACAAAAAACCCTTCTAGACCGCTTTGGCATAAAAATACTTTATATTGAAAATTTAAAAAAAAAACGAAAAAAATGGATTTTTGGTCACTTTAGATTTCTGAATCAGAAATTCTGGAAAATTTTGTGATGCTGTGTTTCCTAGATTTGAAATTTTGAGATTCCAAAAAATTCTGAAAAAAAATAAAAAATTGAGATTTTTTCGAAAATCGAGATTTGTAAACCGCAGAAGCGATTCTTTTTTTTCCAAAAAATTTTATTTGGGGTTAAAAAATCTAAAATTCTAGAAAATCTTTAAAAATCCACCTAAATTTTTCTGAAAAATAAGCAAATTTTAGGACGAAAGATGCCAATTTTATGACCGATTTTTGAATTTTCAAAATTATTATAAAATTCTCTAAAATAGTTGAAAAACGAACCCAAAATGGAGAAAAATTGGCCGACAAAGTTTGAAATCCCATATAATTTTTGGCGACAAAACTGCTAAATTTGAAAAAATTAGATTTATCGGCAAATTTCTTTTTGAGAAAAATCTGTATTTTTAAAGATGCTCAAAACTTGAAAACTTTGCTTTTCAAATTTCCCAAAAAAAAAACTATATTTTAAAAATACATTTTCTGACCATTTCTGACTCTTCGTCATTTCCTGGTCCCCCATTTTTTTCTATTTCCAATAATTCTGATGATGTTTGAATCTTCCTCCTTTTCTTTTTTTTCTCCAACCCAAACCC
This sequence comes from Caenorhabditis sinica, assembly GCA_963932045.1. Taxonomy (NCBI): domain Eukaryota; kingdom Metazoa; phylum Nematoda; class Chromadorea; order Rhabditida; family Rhabditidae; genus Caenorhabditis; species Caenorhabditis sinica. Next base: position 18,952,595 of record OZ009942.1, on the reverse strand, counting down.
ATCCTAATCCGATGGACATTCCGAACCGTGGGAACCGCCCTAAAATCCCCCTTCAAAACTTCAGAACTCAGAATTTCCTATTCTTACTTTTCGACCACTGAAGTTGTCGTCGCTTTTGGAAGTAGTAGTACTGAAGTTTTTGTTCTTTTTTGCCAAGTGGTTGGCCAGCGGTCGGCGGTCGGTCGCGTCGCGGTCGCGCTGCGGTCGGCAAGCGTTCGGGCCGCGGTCGCGTCGCGCCGTGGTCGTCCAGCGGTAGGCCTGCGATCGGCAAGTGGTCGGACCGCGGTCGCGTCTCGGTCGCGCAGCGGTCGGGCCGCGGTCGGCCAGCAGTCTGCCCGCGTCGCGGTCGTGCTGCGGTCGGCCAGCGGTCGCGCTGCGGTCGGCAACCCCCGGTCGACCTGCGTCCTATCATTTAAAAATCATTGGTACCGTAATTTTTCCATGTTTCCCTTGTATCAGTTCTAGAAGAATAAGGGCAATATTTTATATATTTTTGGAAATTTGTTGATCTCCGAAATCTGTAGATGATTTGAATTTCCGCTCCAAACTTCTTCATTATACAAAATTTAGTACACTAAAAATATGTTGATGTTTTTCATTCACATGCCAAATGCAGGCACCCCCCCCCCCCATGCTCATTTGAATCTCCGGAGCTGCTCTCCTCCTCTCGGGGAGCAAAAAGAATATGAATATCGAGTTTCATCCGGTCGGGTGGGGTGTTGTGTGCTGGTTTGGGGTCCCTTCACTTCATTTTCTCTCGGTATGTCTGCGTCGCGGAAATCTTGGAATCTCTCTTTTCTGAGGTCGTCTCTACTGAGATCTCGTTTCCTGGGACATTGGGGAAAAAGGAAGAGAAGAGGTGAACAAATTTCCATGACACTGAACTGGGGGTCGTAAAATTGGGAATATATTTGTTTGGGAGAGAAGGGAACAGAAATCTGGGAGGTTCAGGGGGTCTTTTAGGTTCAGAAGCATAAAATTTGAGATGGATCGTTTGAAAAAAAAGCAATGAAATCCTTGAAAATTGCAACTATTTGAAGGAGGATTCCGGTCAAAAATATTTTGTTGCTTCAAAATATGAAAAGTTTTTTGCTGATTCCGAATATGTTTGAATTTTCAGCTTTCCCGCCGTTTTGAAATAGCGAAACATTTTTTGGTGGGCGCGTAGACTCCTCGTGGACAATTCGACTGCTGCCCGAGTTGTCCACGAGGAGTCTACGCGCCCACCAAAACATGTTTCGCTGTTTCAAAACGGCGGGAAAGCTGAAAATTCAAATTTCAGCCAAGTTGGCAATGGAGCGCGTTTCCCCTTTGGAAATATCGCTAATATAAGGTTTTTGACGCCCCCGCTATAATATCGGAATTTTCAAAAAATGTCTGACCCGAAAATGTTTTAACATTTTCTTTCGAATCTCTGGTTCATTAATGATCCCTACGATCCAAAACTGTTCAAATTTTCTAATATTTTTGATCCCTCTTACAGTGTCCTATTTCCATTTTCGAAATCCCCTTACCGTATCTTCAAAATTTAAGAACCCCATATTTTCCAGTTTCCTGCAAAACTACACTTTATTCATTTTTCCTCCCGCCTTCAATTTCAAATCCATCCATCCCAATGTTTTTCCGGTTCCAATATTCTTGCTCATCTAGGTACCGCCACCAGAAGCATCCAATTTTCTCTCAGTAGTACTAGTCCATTTCTCGTTTTTCTCTCTCCCCCTGTGCTCCACTGCTTGTTTTGAGAATAATTGATAGTTTTGGTTGGGTGCTGACGATGATGATGATGACGACGTTGTTGAAAAACCGGAAAAAGTGGTGGAGGATGAGTGGTAGTGGAGCAGAAGTGAGGATTTGGAGCATAGGAGGAGGAAGAGCAAAAAAGTAATTTGATAGATTTGAACAAAACAGACAGCAGGAGGAAGAGATGTACATGTAGGGGAAGTGAAGGGAACAGAAGATTCTGAGGGAAGATTCTGAGGGGGGACGGGCGGGAATTCAATTTAGAGGAGGAGGAAGAGAAAGTAGCAAGAGTCAAAAAGACAAGATTTATATGCAGATATATAGAAAAAAGTAAACTTTTTCTACTTAGAAAGGAAGGAAAGAGACTCAGTCAAAGATCCGAAATTCGGTATCGGGGCTCAGCTCGGTAGGTCAAAAGTCGACCGCAGACCAACCGCCAGACAGCCGCTTTGGTAGATCAAATGTAGGTAGATCGAAATATTGATAGATCAAAACTTCCATGTTGGTAGAACACAACGTCCATGTTGGTAGATCAAAACTTCCATGTTGGTTGATCAAAAGTCATGTTGGTAGATCAAAATTTGATGTTGGTAGATCAAAGGTTGATGTTGGTAGATCATAATATTGGTAGATCAAAAGTCATGTAGGTAGATTAAAAGTTGAAGTTGGTAGATCAAATGTTGGTAGATCAAAAGTTGGTAGATCAAATGTTGATAGATCAAAAGTTGGTAGATCAAAAGTCATGTTGGTAGATCAAAAGCGCCGGCCGACCGACCGCCGGTCCGCAGACTGGCCGCCGACTGACCGCCGAGTGATCGCCGAGAGCGGCGGCCGGAGGTCCCTTGGCGGTCGGCTAGCGGTCGGACAGCGGTCGGCCTAATCGATGTCCCGCTTTTTTTGAAACATCATCATAAAGTTTGGCGCAACCATAAACTTTGAAAACTGGGACCAACTTAACGTTAAATTTGTCTTCATTTTACGACCGAAAATCGTAAAAATTCGAGAGCCTTCGTAAACCCAGAGCATAAAATTTTGGTACGTTTTTCTGAGCGGAATCTCAGAGAAAAAAATTAACGAAAATTCCCCAATTTTTGGTTATCTAGGTTTTTGAAACTGCCCCAATTCACATGTAAAAATCGGAGGAATTTCTTAGTTTGTCGTCCGACGTTTCGCAACTGCGACATTTCGCAACTCACGTGAATTTTGCAACCACGAAATTTCGCTACTGGCCATTTCGTAACCGCGACAATCCGCAGCCACGTCATTTCGCAACCACCAAATCCACATGGATAATAGATGACAACCTGGATTGGTTTATGATATCCGTGAGCACATGTAGCCTATATGAATGAAAATGGACTTTTTCACGAAGTTGCAAAATGTCTAGTTGCGAAACGTCTTGGTTGCAAAATTTCGTGGTTGCGAAATGTCTTGGTTTCGGAATCGATGCAAGTTGCGAAATGTCGCAGTTGCGACACGTCGGGGTGCCGGCGTCCGTCCGGCTCTCAAAGTTCATATTCTACTATTTGGAAATTCGTCATTGTCACTTTCTTCTTATCCCCCTTTTCATCTTCCATATGGGGTGCAGCAAGTGTTCCAAGTTCCAAATAATCTCCCGTGGGACTCTCCTTTTTCTCTAATATCTCCAAGATTTCCATACTCTCTCGCCTTCCTTTTTAAAAGTTCGGACCTTGGAAAATGTTATTATGGAGCGCACTTGCTCCTATCTTTTTGTGCAAAAAAAACTAGGAGACATTTCTGATTAGCGGTGCCTGGCACCCCCCTTCCCCCGGTTTCCGGTACAAAGTGAATACAATCAGAGGACCCCTAACGAGGTCCGAAAAAAAGGATTTTCCCTTTTTTGTGCTCCAAAAGAGGAGCGAACGAAATCCGGCGAAAAAAAGTTTTTTTTTCGCCCCGGACTGACCCCGGCAGGGACCACAGATGCACAATAAAATTGCTCATCGGGGAGAGAATGTATGCACGGATTTAGCGGAGGGAAGGGAGCAGAAGTTTTGGAGCATTTTCAACTAAACACATACATACAAACAATGTTTTTGAGAGAGAAAAAAGTGGAGGAGGAGTAGAAGACACAAACTTTTTTGTTTCGAGAAATTTTTGTTAATTTTGAATGATTTTTTCTCAAAAATTTGGTGGGTCTTGAAGGTTTTCTGAGTTTCACATTTATTTTGGAAATTTGAAAATGGATGGAGTTTCAAGGGTTGAGGTTTTGAAATTTCGAAATTTCAGAGCTTCCAAAATTTCCCAAAATTTAGAAATTTAGAAGGCGTCAAGATCTGATAATTCGAAAAAATTCCTAATTATTAGCGATATTCCCCAAGGACAAACGCGCTCCATCGCGAACTTGGCTGAAATTTGAATTTTCAGCTTTCCCACCGTTTTGAAAACAGCGAAACATGTTTTGGTGGGTGCGTGGACTCCTCGTGGACGACTCGACTGCTGCCCGAGTTGTCCACGAGGAGTCCACGCACCCACCAAAACATGTTTCGCTGTTTTCAAAACGGTGGGAAAGCTAAAAATTCAAATCCTAGCAAAGTTGGCGATGGAGCGCCTTTTCCCTTGGGGATTATCGCTAATATTTATCCAATTTTTCGCCCAAAATAACCCAATATTTCTTCTATTTTTTCGAAAATTTCAATTTTCGATTCTCAAATTTCCAGAATTTTCCAGAACTTTTGTTCTCTCTCTTCCTCCTCTTTCCCAACTCTCTCTTTTTTTCAAAAACCTACAGTAATCCGATCATCATCCCGAAAAACCAAAAAATATTTCTGTCCTCCTCCAGTGCCCTCATGTTCTCCAATTTCCATAATCCCCCCCCCCCCCCCTCGTGTTTGTGTGTTTCCAGCATTCTCCCCAAAAACGTACAAATTTTCTCTCATTTTTGGCGGTAAATTTTGTTTGAAATTTGATCTACTAAGCCTAAGCCTAGCCCAAGACCTAAAGTTGATCTAAGAGTCTCAAATAACATTACTATGTTTTACTAAAAATGCAAATGCGCTCCATCGGAACAAAAAATTTCGAGTGAGCAAAGTTCGGTGAAGCGCAGTTGCACATTGCCAAATGCGCCCTATTGGACTCTGCAAATTTGCTCCATTGGATTAAAAAAACTTTGGTTCACTGGAGCGCAGTTGCATACCGTTACCTTCCCCAATAACAACTTCTGAAGTAACACTATGGAAATGCGCTCTATTGAAAATCCAAGAGCGCATTTGAACAGTGATGCCATAGGATATCCTAAAAACCCCAAAAAACAAAAAAGAGCACAATTTTTCACATCATCATCGTCATAATAATAGTCGAATTTATGGGGTCCATGAAAACGAAGAGGAAATGGAAAATCGAGGAGAATTTTTTTTGAGAAAAAGAAGATGGGAATCCGATTTGTCATGTATATTTGTGTATAGTGTCCTCGCCTTCTTCGGGGGCAAGAAGACGCGGACACTTCCTTTTTGATTTTCGGACCGAGGATTCTGGAGAAGTCTGAATTTTTGGGAAAAACTTTTATTGATTTTTTCTTTGGGGTGTTCTGAAATTTAGGAGACCTATAAATCTCGGATTTTGGGATCACAAATTTCAAAAATTCTGAATCATTTAAAGGCATCCCGACCAGTCATTTTGCAACTGCGACGTTTTGCAACTTACGTCGATATCGCAACTTCGTCATTTCGCAACTATGCCAGTTCGCTACTGGACATTTCGCAACTGTAAATTTCGCAACCGCAACAATCCGCAACCACGCCATTTCGCAACCAAGTATTTGTAAAAATTCCATGTTGCAACCAAAAAGTTAAAAATTTTGATGGTAACCTGAATTTGTTCACCATGATCCCTATCACATATAACCTAAATGAACGTAAAACGGACAAGTTTCTATAGTTGCGAAATGGCTGGTTGCGGAATGTCCAATTGCGAAATGGCATGGTTGCGAAATGATTGGTTGCGAAATGACTGGTTGCAAAACGACGGTGTGCCAAACCCGAAAATCTCAGAATCCACAAGTTCTCCTGATCTTAAAAACTTTAGCCTTAAATATACTGAAAAACTGAAAATAAGAAAATTCAAAATTTGACAAATTCAAGTCTACAGATGTTTGAAACTTTTGGATTTCCGAATCCCACATTACTGTATCCCATTTCCTTACCCTCTGGATTACAGTAACTTCATTTTTTAAGCGCTTTTTTCAAACGCGCTCTATTGCAAATTCAGTAACTTTTATCAACCTAGGTACTCATCGTTCGATCTCCTGAATCCTCCATTCTAGGTACCTAAACCCCTCAAAAACTTGAAATTTCGATTTTTGCCAAATGCGCTCTAACGCAAATTTTTCTACAGATCTACTAAAATTCCACTTCCATCCTCCCAACATCATCATAACGACTCCCGTTGTTTTTCTGGTGGCCCCCATCTAAAATTTAAAATTCAAATGTTTAGTGGGTTGCCTTCTCTGTTTGTACATATAAGTAGAGAGAGAGAAGCATCCATGGGTTGTGGTGGCGGTACTAGAATCCTGAAAGCCCTCGTTTTGGTTGAGGGGGTCCCGCGGGACCCCCCCCCCCCCCTTTCTTCCGGAAGAGAGAGGAATACAAAGTTGCCATTTGGTGGTGGTCTATCCTCGTTTTCCAAGAAGAGCATCTCTGTATATATGTACATGTAGCACATTCTTTGGAATTTAGGGCGAGATGCAGAGATTTAGACTGACTTTTATTGTTGAATTTTGAATTGAAATGTTTTCATTTTCTTTGAGATTTTGAGTCACTAGAAGTTTCTTGAACCTTAGAACAGAAGTCTCAAAATCGGAACCCCCTTATTTTAGAGAGATGAGATTTGAGATAGTGAAATTTTGTATAGGTTTTTTGAGAGCATTGAAGTCATAGAATTTCGCCTCCGGGACGTTTCGCAACCGGTCATTTCGCAACTTTACCACAAGTTGAACTTTTTATTAAGAGGATTTACAAAATTTTCAACTGTTAAAAACTGAAAAGTCTTAGTTGCGAAATGACCGGTTGCGAAATGTCCCGGAGCCTAGGTTTTAAATGTAATAAGCTCTATTGTGGAATCTCTGAAGATTAGAGTTTTTGTTGAAAATTTTATAACCGAAAACTTCAGAATGTTTAGAATTTTTAGCCTTTTACAGGATAATGCAATTGCGCTCTAATGATAGAAAATGAATTTCTAGTTTTCGGGTTACGGAATTTTGAGCTTTCTAGACTTCGGCGCTCCAGAATCGGCAAAAAAACTTGAATATTTGAATTCCCGCCAAACCTGAAACTTCCAGTTTCCGAATTTCTTAGGATTCTGGGGATTCTGCGGATTCTGAAATTCTAAAAATTTGAGATTCTGGATCCCCGCTTCTTGAAATTCCGACTAAAAACCAAAAAATCCAAAACATTCAAGCTCCAAGAAAAAAGAAAACATTTGTTTATACAAGCAAGAATATTCCTTCTTCCACATTTGTAGCTTCTCCTTTTTTCATTTTTTTTTTCTCTGCGTCTCTCCATTTCTCTCATTTTCTTGCTCTTTCTTTGGAAGCATTATATCAAGGTTTCAGAAGAAAATAGTTTATACGAAAAAAAATTGGAGGGCTTTGTACTATGAAGAAGATTAATATTTTGATCTACGTAAAATAAAGTATAATGTTTCCAGAAAAGTCTGCGTGCACTGTAAGAGCGACCGAGCCGACCACGAGCTTCCACCGAATCAAGCGCTCAACGTCTACAATCGACTCGGTATTCAGCCACCAGGTAGGACGTAGATCAGAAAATTACATATTGTTCGTGATTTGAAAATTTGAAGCGGAAAATTTGAAATCGAACGGTGTAAAAATCAAGTTTGTAGGTGTATTTTGAGCAAAGTTATGATGATTTGAAATTTTCAATTTTTTTTAGAATTATATTTTTTGTGTAAGAAGGGGGGGGGGGTCAGTAATTTCCGGTGGTCCATCGGTAATCGGTCGGCGGCTGCTCGGCGGACAGTTTTTTTTCACTGACCGAAATGGAAGCCTCACTAACATGGGCTCCGAGACATTTCGCAACCAGTCGTTTCGCATTTTTTTGAAACTAAGAAATCCAGGATTATTTTAAAAAACTTCACGTTAAACTCACAACTTTCCAAATGTAGACTACCAGGTGGTTTTCGCCCCTTCGGGGCTCCACCACCTGGCCTTTGTTTTCTTCCCGGGCCCGGAGCCTTCGGCTTCTTTGAATAGGACCTTTGTTCTTGCTAATAAACCATCAGAGCCCGCGGCTCGGCTTTTTCTCATGGGGCCTGCGTCCCTTTGATAAGTTTTCCCTCTATGAGGTATACTTCTTCTATGAGGTATACGGAGCACGCGGCCAACAGGGGCTTGAAAAACGATGGCGTTTCCGGCTTCATCTTATAGGACCTGTTACTTGGGATCTACAAAACCCACCGCCATTCGTGTGAATCTGATATGAATGCAATTTTTGATACTATCAACTTTCGCTTTCTAGTATTAGTGTTGCGAAAATCTTAATCATATTTCTCCACCTAATATTAGCTGGTGAAGAAATTAGGGGGAAGCAGTATCTATCAACTTGAGGATATTCCACTTCTGTATAGTACAAAATATAACTGTGCGGAATAGAACAGCTAGAATGTTTTCTAATACGTATGTGGATATAATGTAGTGCGATTTCTAGCAGTTCTATGTATTTTGAAAATTTCTATTCAACAGTTATATTTTGGAGAGAGCTCATTTTAGACACAGCTCTAGAGTGGAATGAACACATCAACTTTGATAGTGACGATTTTCGGGATTTCAATGCTTCGTAACTTTTTTCAACTTCAACTTTTTCAAAATTTTCTTTCACATTCTGAATCCCCGCGCGGAGACGAACACGCTGATATGAAAATCTTCCCATCTATCACTCCCCATCGCCAAGCTTACCCAAAACTTGGGTAATTGAACCGGCGGTTTGCCACGTGGCGGCGGTAGTCATGCAGGGAAGCAGCCGACATCAATCGAGGTCCGCGTCGGCCACCGCGTTTGTGTGTGCGCCTCCTTCCCTCGCCGCGCATGGTGGATTTTGCACGCCTGCTCAGAAGAAGTGCTCCAGAAGACGTCAAAATGGGAGTTTTTAGAAACAAAAAAGACGTGCATCATCCTCAAATATTCAGGAACAATCTGTGAAAGTTTCAAAAAAATCGGTTCACTTCGAACTGAGTTATGACTTGCAACACATTTTTGGTTCCCAATTCTTCAAAAATTAGTACTGAAAAATCACGAAAAGAGCTGTAACTTGCTCCATTTTTGAGATATCAAAAATCTGAACATATGGGCATCAACTTAGCCAAATTTCTAATATTCTGAAAAAAGTTTCAAGAAAATCGGTTCAGAATGAACAGAGTTACAGCTAGCGACACACAAACGAACATACATAAGTTTTCAAATGTTATTAGTAAAGATAACCTGGAATAGTTCACAATACCGTCAAGCCCATACAACTTTCATGAACGTAAAGTGGACTAGTTTATAGAGTTGCGAAACGACTGGTTGCAAAACGGCCAGTCTTGAAATGTCGTGGTTGCAAATTGTGGTAGATGGACGTGTGTTACAAAATGACGTAGTTGCGAAATGACCGGTTGCGAAGTGTAACAGAGCTTTTGGAACCCTCTAAAATTTTTTTTGATCTGTCGCGGTTGCAAAATGGACGTGAGTTGCGAAATGACCAGTTGCGAAATGTCTCGGAGCCCTAACATGTATGAAAGACTGAGCACGAAAAAAGTAAACTGAGTAGAAAATTTGAGGTTGTTTGTTCTAGTGTACCTATTTTTGGAAGTCCGGTTTTTTGACGAGCTTGAAATGGAAATTGGTACCTAGAACCTTTCTCCAAGTTTAGCTTGTTTTTTCTAGTCTTCAAGGGTACCTACGTCGACTAGTACCGTGAAATAAAATAACGCTTTCATTTGAGCGAAAAATACCCGACCGCCCGCCAAAACCGTAACCGGGCGGATGGCGGTCGGACGGCTGATAACGATTTCGAAATGTCGTGGTTTTGAAATGTCGCGGTTTCGAAATGTCGCGGAGCCGACAGTTTGTCATGATCCAAAATCCTTACTTTCAGCCGGCATGCCACAATCGGGAGTCGCCGAGGTCGAGGTGCCAGGCTCAGTGGGTCATGGGTACGCATGGGTACCACCAGGTCTCTCCAGAAAGAAGGTTAGTTATTTTATTTTTTGATCTACCTGCTATTTTTGATCTGCCAGCCCGCGTATCGGATAAGCCATTGTAAGAATACTTCACCACATTTAAAGGCGCATAAGAAACAGTACACTTTCTCTTGCTACAGTAATCAAAGCAAGATATCGTTTTCTGAAAGCCTATGCGCCTTTGAATAGGGTCAAATTTGACCTACTTTTTGCCTATATTCTCGGTAAGGAGGTTGTTCCCATGCCCTTCATAAAATCAAAATCCCATTCAAATAAAATTGACAAAAATCTCGATAAATCATCAAACACCTGTTCCTCTTGTCTTCATTTTTCTCTTTTGATCATGTAATGCCGACACTGACCTTGTCACCTTTTTTTCTCACCTGAACCGATTTTGAAATCCTCCGCCCATCTGTTTTTATCTGAACGGTTCCAAAGATCCTCAGTATTTTAATCTTAGTGTAGACTATTTCGATTTTTAAGTGTGTCATAACCTTCGAACGTTGTTCCACTTTCCACCCCTTTATCCATTTTTTTGACTTTTTAAAAGAGTTCCGAAAATCAACCAAGATCAGTCTATTTCAAAATTTTTAATTTTCAATTTTTAACGCCCAAATTTTTCTCTACATTTCTGTTTTTGAACCATCTCTTTAGCTCCATTTTGGGCCGACTTATAATCATTTGAAGTACTTCGGTTAGAGACGCAAACGACGAGAGTGCTCTTGTTGTCTCCGTCTCTCACCCTTCCCTCTCTCTCTCTCTCACATATCATTGAATTTTCAAATGACCGTATCTCGGCTCCCACTGGTCATAGAAAAAAGGTTTTTACGTCAAATTGTTTAGAAAATTTGGCTTTACAACATACAAAAAGAATCAAGTTTCTAGAACCGCTAGAACTTGAGATATGTCCATATTAAGTTCTTGAATGAGAGACGCAGACGGCGAGAGCACTCTCGTTGTCTGCGTCTCTCACTGTCCCTCACTGTTTCGCCAGACAACTTCAAGGGACCATATCTCTGCTCTCAGTGATCCTAGAGAAATGATTTTTGAACCATATGGTTTAGAAAAATAGACAGAACACGATGAATATTTTGAACTTTTTTCGTCTACACTCCTCTGTTGATTCTCCAGTTCCAAACCATAAACTAATCCTAGATACACTATATTTGCTCATGTTCCCTTTTACCACCACACCACACCCCTCTTATCTCTTTTTGAATCACACTTTTTTCTCATTTTCATCTGCGTATCATATGTTTGTTGACATTGGTCGGATCAAAGATAGATGTTTTGGAAATGTGGATATTTTCGAACTTGAGACGTCAATGGATTCCTCTATATTAATGGAAGATTTTGAGCTCTTGAAGGTTCAGTTTTTGGAAATTTGAGAATTTTTAAGATTTTACCTTTTACCTGATGTTTCGCAACCAGCCGTTTCGCAACCATGCCATTTCGCAGCTGGACTTCGCAACTAGAGGTTGCGAAGCGTCGTGGTTGCGAAATGACTGGTTGCGAAGCGTCGGGGTGCCAGGACCCCAAAATGTCCAAGTTTCAAACCTTCTGACCATTTTAAAGTTGCGAAAATGCTCTTTACTTTTTTCTCACTTTTGATCTTTATAATCTGATTTGATTTCCTCTTTTTCGATTTTCTAATCCAGACACCTTGGCTCCTCTTTTTTTTCGCATTTCTCTAGTATTTTTCTCAATATTGACCCATTTTATTTGTTTTTTTTTGTTTCGAAATTGAGAACTCTTTACTTTAAGAATTTTATAGTCTAGGAGAAAATCGGGGTCAGATTTCACACGTTTTGTCTAAAAATGAAGGAGTTTTCTGAAATTTTGTGTTTTTTGGAGAATCTTGGATTCTGGCTCCGAGACGTTTCGCAACCAGTCGTTTTGCAACTCACGTAATTTTCGCAACCACGACATTTCGCAACCACGCCATTTCCAAACCACGAAATTCAGGACTTTCGTAGAAAGTTCATTCAAAAATCACAATGTAGAGTATAACTTGGAATAGTTCACAATACCCTCAATCCCATACAGCCTTAATGAACGTAAAGTGGAGTAGTTTGTAAAGTTGCGAAACAACTAGTTGCGAAACGACCAGTTTCGAAATGTCCTGGTTGCAAACTGTCGTGGTTGCAAAATGGACGAGTGTTACGAAATGACGTAGTTGCGAAATGACCGGTTGCAAAGTGTCGCAGAGCTTTTGGAACCCTCCAAAATTTGAAAAACGTCAATATTCTAGGACCCCTTTCTTCAGACCCTCCAAAATTTATGTGTTCTGAAGGCTCGTGTTCCTGTTCTATTTCTAGGTCACTATCTTCTTCTTCTTCTCAATTCTTCTTCCAAACTTCTACAAAATGTTGCACTAATCTATATCACAAATAATTCCATCTTCTCTCTTTCTCTGATTTCTCTAAACTCTCTCAATTTCTCATACTCTCTCTCTCTCACTTTTCTCTACTACTGTTTTTTGCTCTCTATTTGCACCCCCCCCCCTTTTACCATCTTCTTCCTGCTCCTTTAACATTTTTATCAAAAAAGTTCTGTTGAATTTTTTCTTCTGAATCTTTCCCAAACCATACCGTACATATTCTAGTCTATATCTCAAAAACCTGAAATTTTTTGGAGACGATCGAAAAATTTCCACGAATTTTCGAATATCAAAAATTTTCGAAAAATGGGACTCCTTACCGAGAATATGCGCGGCGATCCGTTTATGATTCGATTCATGCACAAGGCTGGCGAATTTTTTAGAAAAACCAAAAATAATTGGTTGATCGATGTGAGTTTTTGGGAAAAATGGGACAAGGGGGTTTGGGCGGAAATTCAAATTTTGTGAAAATGATCCTGAAATTTCAAAACTTCCTAATCCCCTTCTCAATTTCCAGGTCGAAGAATACATGTCTCAACTGCCGAACAATGTAGTTCCACGAACCAATTCATCCGGAGAGAAACTTCGCGAAAAACAATTATTGGTCCAACTGCCACGACAAGATCTCTCAGTGGCATACTGTAGACATTTGACAACACAAACGGAACGAAAAGTTTATGAAGAATTTGTGAACGCCAGGAATGAGATTGCATTGGATATTGGATATGTCTCTTCAAATATCAATAAGGCTATGGTGAGTGAAGCGGGGAATTTTAGATTTATTAAAGGTTTGCCGACTGCTAAATGTCCTGCGTTTTGTCCGCTGCCCATCTGTGGTCCGCTCACTGCTCGCCCACTGTTCGCCCGCGGTCCGCCAGCTGTCCGTCCGCTATCCGCCCGCTATCCGCCTGCAATCCGCTTGCTCGCCCGCTGCTCGCCCGCGGACATCCCACTGTTCTCCCGCTGTTTGCCCGCGGTCCGTCCACTTCCGGACTGTTACCTGCCTATCTCGCCCGCCGCCCGTAAAAATAATCAGCCGTCCAACCCGCTGTCCGTCCGCCGCCGGCCCGCTATCCGCCCGCTATCCGCCCGCTGCCGCCCATTGCTCGCCCGCCGTCCGTCCGTTTCCGGGCCGCTACTTGCCTATCTCACTACGCGCCTGTAAAAATAATCGCTATCGCCAGTTCATCGCCCGCCGGCCAACATTTCCCGACCGCTGCTCACCCGCCGCCTGCCTGTTGTCCATCCATTTCCGGGTCGCTACTTCCCTTTCTCGCCCACCGCCCGTAAAAATAATTGCTATCGCCAGTCTATCGCCCGCCGGCCAATCTTTAACGTCCACTACCAATCCGCCGCCGCCTGCCCGCTGTCCGCCCGCTGTCCGACCGCTGCTCGCCCGCTGTTCGCCCACGGTCCGCCCATTTCCGGGACGCTACTTGCCTATCTTGCCCGCCGCCGCAAGAAATAATCACCTCGCTGACGCCGGCCCATCGCCTGCCCCCTGTCCTTTCGCTGCTTGCCCACTTCTCGCCCGCGGTCGGTAAAAATAATCAGCCCGCAATTGTCAGAGCATCGCCCGTCCAACCGCCATTCGCCCATCTTGTCTCGGCCGCTCCAAGACCAAATACCATTCCATACCCTTTCTAATCCTTCTCATTTTCAGGAATGCCACAAATGTTCGGGTATACTGGAAACAAACGAAATGGCCGTCATCGCTCCAAAACTCGGTGACTCCACTGGATGGCATCCGGCTTGTTTTACGTGTCAGACTTGCGAGCAGGTGAGAAATTAGATATTTTTGAGCTCTCGGTCGATTTTTGCAAGCCGTGGTCCGACCGTCGGCCGGCCGCCAACCAAACTACATACATTTTTCGTTCTTTATGAATGCTCAAACTCGGCCTGTGGTTGGCAGCGGTCTTTCCGTTGTCAATCTATTGTTGGCGGTCGGCCGCCGATCGGTCGGCGGTCAGTCTGCGATCAGTCGGCGGTCAGTCGGCAGCCGCCCGGCGGTCCTTCTGCGGTCGGTCACCGGTCGCCGCTCGCCGGTCGGTCGGCGGCCAGTCGGCAGTCAGTCGGCGGTCGGCGGGCGGTCGGCAGTCGGTCGGCGATCGATCAAAAGTCTGTTGGCGGTCCGTCGGCGGTCTGTCGGCGGCCAATAGTAGGTCAGTCGGCGGCCGGGCGGCGGTCGGTCGGCGATTGGTCCGCGGCCAGTCGGCGGTCATTCGGCTGTCGGTCGGCCTGCGGTCGGCGGTCAGTCGGTGGTCGATGAAAACTCTATCGGCGGTCAAATACCAGTCGGCGATTCTTGACTTTCGACAGATTTCCCAACTCCTTCATCTCTTGTTTTTCAGCTCCTCGTCGATCTGACATACTGTGTCAAGGACAATCAAATCTACTGCGAGCGGCACTACGCCGAACTGCACAAACCGAGATGCTCCGCTTGTGATGAGGTACGTTCATTTCTCCCTCTTTTTTCTTTCTCGGGAGAGGAATTGTTAATCTTCTTGCCCTTTTTTTCTAAAAATGACGAGAGTCATTTTTCTTTGACTTTGACACATTTGAACTTTAGAGGTCATTTTTGAGAAGTTGCGAGTATTTTTAGTTGAGTTCTTGTGGTTTTGAGAATCTCAGTGTTTGCAATTCTGAGTTTATGGTGAAAGTGATTTTTCAAGATTTATGTTTTTTGACTTTTGAAGAATTCTGAAGCCCATCTCCAAAAATACATCCAACTAGGAATAGTACATATGTGTAAAATCTGAAGACGTTGTCGTCGTTATTTTATTTTATTCCAAATCGAAAAAAAACATACATACCAATTCTCTCATCCCGTTTTTTACGACACCCATCCCACCTTCTTCTTCTCCGTGTATGTGTACTTAACAGATTTTCATTGACCGAATTTTTTGGTGGAAGAAAAGATGAAAGAGGAACGGAACGGAAGTTCATCTTTGGTCAGAAATCGTCTCGATACTTTGTGAGAAATTTTGTTTTGGGTTTTTGGATTTTCTCCTAGATTTTACCTTTTTTTTGAATCCAGAGTCCTTCATGGCCACTGTGATGTTTCGAGCTTTTGAGGAGAAAAACGTTTGCTAAGTACTTTCGAAGCCTGATGCATTTTGTTGAGAAAAAATGTTCACACATTTTGGGTGAAGAACGAAATCTCTAGCATTATTTTTAATTGAGTTATAACTCTTCGAAATTTTCAGCGTTAGAGACGCATAGTACTCTCGTCGTCTGCGTCTCTCACCCTCCCCTCTATCTCGCTCTCACCATTGCATTTTTAAATGATCGTATCTCGGCTCCCAGTGGTTATAGAAAAACGGTTCTGACATCAAATTGTTTAAAAAATTTGGCTTTACAACATATAAAATAATCAAGTTGCTAGGACCGCTAGAACTTGAGATATGATCACTTGAAATTTTTGGGTGAGAGACGCCGACGAAGAGAGTGCACTCGTTGTCTGCGTCTCTCGCTCCCTCTACTGTCTCGTCTGAAAATCTTCTTCTGGCCATAACTCGGCTCCCGGGTGGCCTAGAGAGATGGTTTTTTGAACGAAAATTATGAGAAAATGGGCATTTTTGAATCACCAAAAAATGTACTGGCTGACACAAAAAATGTGTCCAATTTTGTGAAAAATCTATTACAAATAGTCTCTCTGAGACTATGGAACAAAAATATTTTCTTTTCCCAATTTTTTGTTCTTTCAAAATTCGTCCAATTTACAATAGTGGTAACTTCTATTTGAACATTCCATTCTTCTTTTTTTCCTTTCTTTTAAAAAATATACACACTTTTTGTTTATTTTTTGAACGAATTGATGATGGGGCGCTGATGAGTCGCCTCAGAAAAAAACCAAAGGATTTTCAAAAAAAAAAACGAAGACACACACACTTTTTTGTTGACAAATGGGCAAGAAAATGAGAGCGAGAAAGTCTTCCGGAACCCCTCCGAATGATGTCAATTTGGAATGAATTATTTAGGTTTCGATTTTTTCAAAAAAAAAAAGAAAATATCTCAGAATCCTAAAATCTCCAAAAAAAGATGACGTGAGTCTCTAAGAAAAAAGAAACTCTTCAGAATCGGAAAACAACGAAAATTGAATTTTCGAATTTTTTCGTCACACACACACGGGGAAGATTTCAAAAATCTAACGGGCGGTCTTCTCAGACTTTTTTAGTTTTCGAAAAATTTGTGTCAAACCGCGCTCCATTGATAAAATGACAAACATTTTAAATTCAATTTTGGCGCCACCTAGTGTACTTCTCGTGGACAAACTTTGTCTGACCGACCACCGGGCAACCGAGGTCTACACGGTCGGCGGTCGGGCTTGTTTTGTTCACGAGGAGTACATGGAATGGCGCCAAATTCAGAAAGTTACGAAAACTTTAGGCGACATTTCGCCACTAGTCATTTCGAAACTACGACATTTCGCAACTCACGTCGATTTTGCAACCGCGACAATTCGCAACCAAGAAATTTCGAAACTGGACGTTTCGCAACTCTATAAACTAACCCACTTTCCCAAAAATCCTGGAGTTCGTGGTTTCGAAATGACGCGGTTGCGGATTGCAGGGGCGGCGAAATGATCGGTAGCGAAATTTCGTAGTTGCGAAATTGACGTGAGTTGCGAAACGTCGTATTTGCAAAACGACTGGTTGCGAAATGTCTCGGAGCCAAAATTTGAAATTTTTCGAATTTGAATTTTTTTCTTCCCTGATCCCCTCGACTCTTCTGGAGCTCTCATTCGGATCCAAATTTCTCTAGCTCCAGAAAAAATTTAAAGGCGCATAACTAATGTTGACATTGCCCTCCCTAGGAAGTTAGTTGTCTTGTCTTTCTGAGATTGCGTGACTCTGTCTCATTTCATTTTTTTTTTTCTTCCATTTGTTTCCATTCCTCCCCTTTTTTTCTCCGAAAAGCATCCAGAAAAAAGACAAAAAATTTGTTTCCGAGATTTTTTCTGTCCTCTTTTTTTTAGTTCTGTCATCAAGTTTTTTCTAGTTTAGTTGCTATTTTTGGTTTTGGCGGGAAATTTTTTTGAATTTTTGAAAAATTTAGTTTGCGGTCTACAGTAACCTATCTAGTTCCAAATCCCGATCATTGGAAAAAATTTCAAAAAAAAAATTTTCGAACATATTGTCTCGATTTTTGTTCGACTAATCGAGAACATGAGTCACTTTTTGAGATAAGAGAACATTTTTTAGTTTTTCTGATTTTTTTTTGGGTCTTATCAGAAATTTTTCTGGGCTGGGTCACCACCATAAACACCCGTTATGTCTTGTGGCAAATGAGTGGTTTCTAAAATAAATATGGAATTTTAGAAAATACCATGTGCCATTTTTTTGAGGACTAGAAAAAACTATCGAAAATTGGAATTACGCGCTCCATCGCATTTTTGGCCGAAATTCGAATTTTCAGCTTTCCCGCCGTTTTGAAACAGCGAAGCATGTTTTGGTGGGTGCGTGGACTCCTCGTGGACAACTCGGGCAGCAGTCAAATTGTCCACGAGGAGTCCACGCACCCACCAAAACATGTTTCGCTGTTTGAAAACGGCGGGAAAGCTGAAAATTCAAATTTCAGCCAAGTTGGCGATGGAGCGCGTTTCCGCTTGGGGAATATCGCTAATATTTATCTATAAAATCTCACTTTTTCAGTTTTTTTTTAAATTCTGGGTTTGAGGAGATTTTACGAACTCTGACCACAGTTCAATAGTTCCATTCCAATATCCCAATTTTTTTTTGAATAAACAAAAATTTTGACCACCACCAGCGGTCAACCATACTGTAATCTTCTCCAAATTGCTTCTACCCCCCCCCCCCAATCCCACTTTCAAAAAAAAAATGTTTCCGCTATATAGGTGTTCACTTTCACTCCGAATCTCTTTTGTTTCGGTCCGTTGGTTCCTCCTCTCTTTGGCGCTGGCATCATTTTTTTTTGTTTTCCATGATATCATTAGTTTCTTTTGACTTGTCTCTTTGGTATGTTGAGAAAGATTGTCGTGTGTTCGGAAAATGTGAGAAAAAAGTGACAGGAGAAGAATAGAGAAGAATCGAATAATTCATCAGCGGTCGTGCGGCCTTTTGTTTCTTTTCCTGGAAGCAGAAGACGTTAGTGAGAAGGCGGACCGATTCTGAAGGACTCTGAAGTCTTAGATTTTGAAATTTGAAAATTTTGGGATCGCATATTGGCTGAAATTTGAATTTTCAGCTTTCCCGCCGTTTTGAAAACAGCGAAACATGTTTTGTTGGGTGCGTGGACTCCTCGTGGACAATTCGACTGCTGCCCGAGATGTCCACAAGGAGTCCACGCACCCACCAAAACATGTTTCGCTGTTTCAAAACGGCGGGAAAGTTGAAAATTCAAATTTCAGCCAAATGGAGCGCGTTTCCCCTTGAGGAATATCGCTAATAAGAGAAGATTATTAGATTTTGCTAAATTTGCTTAAAGTTTTCCCTTTTGAGTTTGCTAAGTTTGTCTTAAAAACTGCCTATCGAACCGTGTATTTTTCATCAAAATCGGTCTACTAGAAGTTGAGAAATATCGTTGGAAATTTTCAATTTTCCGATTTTTCAAATTCAGATTCTTCCATCTCCAAAATATGAAATTTTTTGAGACGGGATTCTGAGCCCTAGGAGCAAAAACGCATGACCTAAATTTTCGTTTTAAAACCCTAGGCCACAACCAACACCATAATCTTAACCATACCCCCTATACCACGGCTCCGGGACATTTCGCGACTAGTCATTTTGCAACTACGACATTTCGCAACTGGACATTTTGCAACCAGTCATTTCGCAACTCTATAAACTAGTTCACTTTACGTTCATTAAGATTGTATGGGATTTAGGGTGTTGTGAACTTTTCCAGGTTATAGGCTACATTTGAAAAGTTGTCATTTTAATGTGGACTTTCTACAGAAAGTTCTGGATTCCGTGGTTGCAAAATGTCTTAGTTGCGAAACGACGTGGTTGCGAAATGTCCATAGCCTAAACCACACATATGTTTTCAGTTTTAGTGGCCCCTTTTTTCTTCTTCTTGACTTCTGTTTTTTTCTATTTTTCTTCCCTCCATCTGTCTCTTTTCCGTCTTCTCAAGTCATGTTTTATGTGTTTGTATGTATCGTGTATATGTGTGAGGGGAGCTCGGGGTTTTTTGTTAATCATTTAGTGTATTGGAAGAGAGAGAAAAGGGGACCCCTTTCTGTGTTACACTGCCCCCCGGGAGATTCGAGATCTCGAAGGAGCCCACGCTCAGAGAGTTTTTTCTGAATCTCTGCGTCTCTCTAGAATCATTGATCTCTCTCTTCAGAAGCAAGACGAAAAAAAGAAAAAAGAGAATTATCGAAATTTCACAATCGCCACTTGTCAATATACACTCAGTCTTCGTGGGGCTAGTATCTATTTTAATCGATCATCAGCTGTTCTGACGTGTTATTTTGACCAGTGGAGAATTTTTATGAAATCAAAAAACGGGGTCCCTTTGGACTCTGAAACCACCCACGCTCCTGAAATTTTAGGACATGGACTGAATTTATCTTGCTTCATTTAGGGTTAGACCTTTTTTGCTAAATTTATGAAAAGCCTTTAAAAATATTAGTAAGAAGTTGTATTTTTAACGTCTTCTTTCCCAAGACCCAGTAGGTCAAATTTTATGAAAATTATACACATCGATAGGGAATTTTTCGTAGATCAAAATTAAGGTTTGTGCTTATGATTATCGTACTAAGCAAAAAAATTGAGGTTGAACATTTTTTCCACAGCTGATCTCAGACTTGACTTTAAGGAATCCTATCCCAAAGACCAAATTTTCAAACTTAACGAAAACTATACTGTAGATTGGTTTCAATTTTTCGTATTTTTATAAATTCTGATTTCGACGTTTTTTCTCTGATGGCTCTAGAATCCTGGCATCTAGGAAAAATCATATCTTGAATCTGATGTCTTAATTTTGACTAAGTTGCTCCAATGTCCTTACATACAGTACCGGCCATAATGATATTTGTTATCGTCATTTTCAGCGGAAAATCGTCAATTTGGGTAGCTGATAAGTTATTCAAAGTCACTTTTTCTGTTTGAAAATTTGTGAATGTACTAATCAAACCTTCAACGTTCATTTTGTAGTTGACACCTTTTTTGTACAAGTCCGCTCTGCCGAGATATTACTCGTAGAAAAGAAAGCTCGAAATTTTCGAGAATTAGCATTGAAATCGAAGGAAATTCGGCATCGTCGTAAGCTTCATAGTCAAAGCATAACTTTTTTGATTGAAGAGATACAAAAAAGTTGTCAACTACAAAATTAAAGTTCAAGGTTTGATTCATACACCCTCAAAGTCTCAAACAAAAATATCTACTCTGAATTAGTTTTTCAGCCATTCAAAATTGGCGTTTTCAACTGAAAATGACGGCCGGCACTGTACTTTCCTGATTTCTAGACCGTAATCCGACTCACATCCATCTCCTAAACTTTGAACCCTGTCCCTTGTCAGTGGTGACCCGTTATCATGTTTCACCCTCTCTTCCCCATCTTCTTCTTGTCCCCTTAACTTTCCCCTCATTTTTCTTGTCACTCCTGCAAACCGACTCGACCAATTGTTCTTCTGCTCCCCAGAGGGGGCTCCAGGTGCTCCGTCATTCCGTCGTTCCGAAGGACGAGGCGTTGGTTGTTGAAACACTCTTTTCCCTATTTTTCTCACACTTTTCTTATCAATTTTCTCTGGTTGAGCTGTGCTTGATGGGATTTTGTTAAGAGGGAAAAATGGTAACTACGTGCGTTTGCTCGACGGAAGAAAATCTAGGAGATTTCTTTGATTTGCTTCGATTGGACTTTTTCTGTTGCAAATTTTTTTTCAGTCTTGGAAAATTTCAGTTTATAGAATCTTTCGAGAATCGAAGTTTTTGTGGAATTTTGAAAATCTGAAGACCGCCAATAGTCTAAAACTGGGTTCAGAACTTGAAATATTAGGGATCCCAGGATTCTGGAAAAAACTTGGAATCTAGGTTTTTGAAGTTTTAGAAGGCGTCAAGAATCAAATTTTCGAAAAATTTGAAACTTTGGAACTACAGTACCGGCCTAAATTAGGACTGAAAACGTGCAAATTTGATAAACTTTTGACCGGTACTGTATCTTCAAAAAAATTACGTTTCAATCTGTATAATTTATTGTAAAATGGACCCATCCAGAAGACGTCAAAACTCAATTTCCCAAAAATGAGATTGTGAAATTTCTTCACTTCTTCAAAAAAATTACTATTTTTCTGTGTAATTTCCTCGGAAATTGGTTTACGGTTAATGATATAAAACATCTTGAGAGCAGGGCTTTTTTCTAAACTTCTACAGCTTCAGAACCCCTTAAAAATCAAAGTTTTCGAAACTTCAAAAAATCAAAATAACCTCCAGAAAATTTTCTATCGATCTGTATAGTTTTCATTTAAATCTGTTCACTAGAACTTACGGTAGGGGTTCTCTAAAAATCTGGATTCAATTTTTCAAAAAAAAGCAGAAATTATTCAAACTCTAAACTCTTCTGAAGTCCATTAGTTGAATTTTTCAACCTCTCCAAAATTCCCAAATTTTCCAAAAATTCGTCATTCCTTAAATCCTGAATCCTGAATCCCAAAAAATGCCTGATTCCCATAAATCCTAGTACACCCCCCCCACCCCTTGTAAATTTTCACACCACCAACTCCAAAAACTTCCAAAAAAGTCATCCTATTTTTCTGTCTAACGACCTCAAAAAGATCAAAACTGCCGATAAGGACCTCTCTTTAAAAAACCGATTCACTTTTCGCTATAAATTTCTTCTCGGGATTTTTTTTTTGTTTATGTTTCTGAATGGGTCTGGTCTACTGGCCCCCCCCCCCTCAGAAAACTCAAAGCCGAGAAAAACGAAGAAAAAGCACAACAAGTCAGTGTATATATGTATATGTAGGGGGGGGGGGGCCCCTCCCTCGGAATTTTCTGGAAAATTTTGTGAGCATCACCACCACCACCAGCGGCATCCCATTTTGTCTCTTCTTCCGGAAAAAGGGATCCTCTCTCTCTCTCCCCTCGAGGGACTCGCACCAGAAGCATTGTGCCCGAAAGCCAACAGATAGCTGGGGTGTATATCTCTATTTCTAGTAGTAAAACGACGAAGAATATGGGGCTTTGGTCTTGGCGCTTTTTGTTGGATGCCAGAGATACATTGGATAGAGAAGAGATATTTTTGGTAGTTTTGGTTTAGTGTAGAAGACGTTATATTTTGGTTACGTCTTCTGAGGAATCAGAAGATTATTCGAGTTTTTGGAAATTTTGAATTTCCTGCGTTTCTGTAGAATATTTTGGAGATTTATGAAATTTAAAAAGTGTCGAATTTTCTGTTTCTTTCTGAAACCCTGGTTTCCTTTGCGGATGCATACTAAAGCTCTGATTTTTGCATACTTGTGATTTGCCTGCCCGGCCCGCGGACCGGGCCGGGCCGAGCAGGCAAAAATTTTCTCGGCCCGGCCCGATTTCAAAAATTCGAAGAACATTTTTTTGAAAATTTCGATTTTTTGCTCAAAAATCAAAAATCGATACTTTGAAAACTTCAAAAAATTTTACCCCAAAAAACCGGGCCGGGCCGGTAGAAATTCCTCCATCGGCCCGGCCCGGCCCGGCCCGTAACAAGTATGATTTTTTGGAATTTCGGAATTTTCGTATGAAGGTACATTTTTCGACCTAATTTTGAATTTTATTGGAATATTTTTAGTACAAAATTACTGAAAAATATTTCAGTTTTTTTTCGAAAAAAATTTGAAAAAAACTCTCGAAATTTCCGAAAATTTGAAAACATTTTTTATGACGGGCAGACGGGCCGGGCAGGCAAATCACAAGTATGATTTTTTCGAGTTTTCTCGACTCAAAAACACGAATTTTCAGCTATTTCTAGACCTCTAACAACTTCCAGAAACCCATAAGAAAATTCAGAGAAATCTCAAGAATTTCCGGGAAAATCGAAATGACAGGTCTCGAAAAATTTCTAGCATTTTGTCTAGAAAACTGGCTTCCTTTACCGAATTTTCAAAAAAACAAGGTTTATGTATTCTAACCACTTCCGACGTCTTCAGAATCCTGTTTTCCGAAGACGTCGGGTTTCAAGAAACTGGATTTTTTAAAATTCGAATGATTGGAGAATCCAAACTAGTACTATTTCCTGCAAAAAAATTTTTCACTTTTCCAAAAATTTCTTTTCCAAAATTGTTCACTTTCTCAATAATTACCCTCAAGAATTTTGGAAAATCCAAACAAAATTCTGTCCAACTTTTTTTTCTCAAAAAAATGTTTATAAAAAAGTGGCCAGACGCAAACAAGTAAGTTGACAATAGCTCATTCTTTTCGTTTTTTCGTCGACCAAAGGGGACCCCTTTTTTCCGAAAAATCGAAACTTGACGCCTTCTGTTTTTGTTTTTTTTTTTCTTTACTCATGTCTCAATTTCTTTGGGCTCATTTTCTAGATTGCTCTGGAACAAGCTCCGCCCACTTTTGCTTATTGAATAATAGGGCTCGGTGGGTAGAAAAAAACGAAGAGTAAAATGAATCGAAAAATGGCGGGAAATTTGAGAGAGGGGGGAGAAAAGGGCAGTAGTGCATGATTAATAGATTGGAAACAGAAGCAAGCACATGTCTTTTTGTCTTTTATTTTATGGTGCTCATGCTCATGGGGTCCCCCTTTTTTTGCAGGAAAAATAGGCTTTATAAGGAAGTAATATTAAGATTTTGAAGAAGATATTTTTGAGTTTTTCTTTGAATTTAGGTTGAGAATTTTACGGAAATCGATTTTCTCAAGTTTCAAAAATACGGAAAAAATGTGAAAAATTCCAACCTCAGAATGCACTTAAACTAACTACAAAGGAATTCAAAAGCCTCTGAAATTGAAAAATTCTGCGTTTTTGAGCGGAAATTCAAAACTTTGAAATTTAAAGAATCTTCCGATTTTTCGAAACCCGACGCCTTCTGGAAAAGAGGATTCTGAAGGCTTCGGAAGTATTTAAGCCAATTTTTTGAGAATTCGGTAAAGGAAGCCTGTCTTCTAGACAAAAGGCGAGAAATTTTTCGAGACCTGTCATTTCGAATTTCCTGGAAATTCTCGAAATTTTTTCTGATTTTTTTTGGGTTTGTGGAAGTTGTTAGATGTCTAGAAATAGCCAAAAATGTGTGTTTTTGAGTTGAGAAAACTCGAAAAAAATAGCGACACAAAAAACTGAAAACCTCTCAAAATTTCAGATGAGAACCTCAGAATCTCAGGAACAATTTTCAGTTTCTGTAACTTAAAAATCCCTTCACTTCTCAGAAAATCAAATTCAGACGACTTCTAAATTTTCTGTACCCAAAAAAGTGTGAAAATCTGACACCCGGTCAAATTCCCTATCGATTCGTATATTTTTTCATAAAAATCGACTCACTAGAAGTATAGAAAATTTTAAATTTCTGCTTTTCTAATTTTTTCTAACATACGTAATACTGACTTCTTGCAAACTAATTGAAATTCTAAAGAGCATCTGCCTTGTTCATTTTTTTCAACTTCCAAAACTAAAGTCTATTTCTCAGTCTTGAAAATGTTCTCCGATTCTCTGAACTTTTTTATATAAGAAATACTTCAAAAACCTCAATATTCTGGAAATCCCTATTTTTCAAAGTGTCTCATCACCATATTCAACCCATTTTCTCCAAATTTTCCCCTCAAAAATGTATCAATTTTTCAGTTAATCTTCGCCGGCGAATACACAAAAGCAATGAATAAAGACTGGCACAGTGACCACTTTTGCTGTTGGCAATGCGATCAAACACTCACCGGACAGAGATATATTATGAGAGATGAGCAACCGTACTGTATCAAGTGCTATGAAGACGTGTTCGCCAATCAGTGTGATGAGTGTGCCAAACCAATTGGTATCGATTCAAAGGTATGAGGATTTTCGGTTGTGTACAGAAATTGGTCGGAAAATCTAGTGGACCAAGACATTTCGAAACTGGACGTTTCGCAACTCTATAAACTAGTCCACTTTATGTTCATTAAGTTTGTATGGGATTGAGGGCACTGTGAACTATTCCAGGCTACAGTCTACATTTGAAAAGTTGTGATTTTAACGTGAACATTCTACAAAAATCCTGGATTTTGTGGTTACGAAATGACCGGTTGCGAAACGTCATTGTTGCGAAACGGCTGGTTGCGAAATGTCTTGGAGTCAATTCATGGATTTGCTAGGCAGTCGGTCGGCAGTTGGCAAATGGCGATTGTCGGTCGGTTGGAGGTCGCCGACCAAAACTCGACCCGATCATTGACCGACACCCCGACGTTCCGCAACCAAGACATTTCGAAACTAGACATTTCGAAACCACCAAATCCATATGCATAATAATAAGTTCATGTTCAAATCCATATCCTTGGAAAGTAGATGACAAACTGGATTGGTTTATGATATCCGTAATCACATTTAGCCTTTATGAATGAAAACTGGACTACTTTACAAAGTTGCGAAATGTCTTGGTTGCGGAATGACTAGTTGCGAAATGTCTTGGTTGCGAAACGTCTACCAGCGGACACTAAGAAGTAGAGAAATTTAGAATTGAAGTTACCAAATTTTCGCAAAAAATCGAAATTTTGATAATCAAATTTTTAGACCCCTCTGCTAACCTTGTCAAATTTTGTTAATTTTAAGATCTGGAAGATTCCGGAAAATTCTCAAACTACAAACTTTTATCAAAAAACCAAATATTTGCTCAAAACTTCAGCTGACCCCTGTCATATTTCACCTGATGTGTCTCGAAACCTTGTTCTATTTTCAAACTACAGTAAACATGCAGTATTTATTTTTGTAATCTCCTTTTTTCTCTATTTTTCTCTTTTCTTGCAGGACCTCTCCTACAAAGACAAGCATTGGCACGAGCATTGCTTCCTGTGCAGTATGTGCAAGATTTCTCTGGTCGACATGCCGTTCGGCAGTAAAAACGATCGCAGTGAGTTTGGTTACAGTAATCTAGATTTGAATTTGTTTTTAATGAATTTGTCAAGTTCTAAGCTTTTGAATGAGCCTAAACATGCCCAAGAAATTTTGAAAATCTTTGGAAAAAACTTAATTTTTAAAAATTTAGTGAAATTTTTTTTTCTTCAAAAAATTTTCAAATCTCTATAAAATCCTTCTTGGTGCACCTAGAGCAACAAATTTAGGCTCATTCGAATCAGAAGAAAATTTTTAATTTTTTAGAATATAAATTTCCATTTTCAGTCTTCTGCTCCAACTGCTACGATCAGGCTTTCGCAACACGATGCGACGGATGCAATGAGATTTTCCGAGCAGGTCGGTCAGCTGGATTTTTTCGGGACTACTTTCGTCCCTTAATCCAATTGTTTGGCTCAAAATTAAGGCAAAAAATTGAATTTAGTGACGAAATTAATAGAATTAAAGTTTGGGAAGAGACAACTTTTTTGTTGTCTCTTCCGAGCCTCAGTCTACTTTTTTGTTTGTTGTCGTCACTTTTTTTTGGCTCGAAAAAATTGGAAAATTATAGTTTTGGTTTTTGGTGTCTGAAAAGGGGCGGAGTTTAATTTAGGTCTGGAAATTAAAAAAATTAGGGTTAGTGCATCATCTTTTGGTATAAAAGTCTCCAATTTTTCCCATTCTTGTGTCTTTCAATAATCACTGTTCAAATTGTGGGCTCCGAGACAATTCGCAACCAAGACATTTCCAAACTGGACGTTTCGCAACCAGACGTTTCACAACTCTATAAACCAGCCCACCTTACGTTAATCAAGGTTGAGGGTATTGTGAACTATTCCAGTTATAGCTTATATGAATGAAAACTGAACTACTTTATTTACAGTGTTGCGAAATGTCTAGTTGCGAAATGTCTTAGTTTCGAAATGTCTTAGCTGCAGATCGCCTGGTTGCGAAATGTCTCTGTGCTAAATTTTGTCATCTTACAGTTTGAATTCCGCGGATTTTCGTAATTTCCCAGAACTACACTTGTATATCTAATCTTGGCCTATTCATATTATTGAAATTATTAGTTCCAAAAAAATACTTTAAAATTTCCAATTTTTGCAGGAATGAAAAAGATGGAGTACAAAGGAAAACAATGGCACGACAAGTGTTTCTGTTGTGCCCACTGTAAAGTGGCCATCGGCACCAAATCCTTCATTCCCAAAAACGATGACGTCTTCTGTGGACCGTGCTACGAAGAGAAGTTTGCCACAAGATGCTCCAAGTGCAAAAAAGTGATTACCGCCGGAGGAGTGACCTACAAAAATGAGCCATGGCATCGGGAGTGCTTCTGTTGCACGAATTGTAATTCATCACTGGCCGGACAGAGATTTACGAGCAAGGATGAGAAACCGTATTGTGCCAATTGTTATGGAGATTTGTTTGCCAAGAGGTGCAATGCGTGCACCAAGCCAATCACTGGTAAGTTGAAATTTTTTTATTCCATATCTAGGGAATGTCGCGAATTGCGATTTTATTTTCGTCGGTCGTAAATTAGCAGACCGGTCCGACCGACAGAACGAGCCGACCGCCTTCCAACCACCATCGACCGGCCTTGTGACCAGCGGTCGGTAGCCGGTCATCAGACGGTCGGCTTACGATCAGTGGCCGTTGGTCGTGAGACGGTTAGTAGGTCGATTGGCACACCACGACCTATCGACCCGGAAGGTGGTCGGCCGGCGGTCATCCACCGGTCGGCGAAGTCCGGTCGGCTGTCGGTAGGTCATGTTGGCCGCTAGACAGTCGACTGTCGCTCGATCATATGATCGAGGTCAGTCGGCGGTTGATCGGCTTTTGACCATTGGTCGGCCAGTGGTCAGTGGTCGGTCGGCGGTCACCTACCGGACGGCCAGTCGCTAGACGGTCGTCGGTCGGACGGTCATCAGTCGTCTAATGATCGGAGGTCAAGCGGTAGATCGGCGATCGTTCGGCGGTCGGCGGTCACTCACCGGTCGACCAGCGGTCGGTTGCCGGTCGGTCATCGGTCGTTCGATGATTGGGGGTCAGTCGGCGGTCGGTGGTCGGCCGGTCGGCCAGCGGCCCGGTCAGATGGTTATCGGTCGTCTGATAATCTGAGATCAGCGGTTGATCGGGATTTGACCATGCCAGCGGTCGGTGGTCGGTCGGCGGTCACCTACCGGTCGGCCAGAAGCTAGACGGTCGGCGGTCGGACGGTTATCAGTCGTCTGATGATCGGAGGTCAACCGCTAGATCGGCGGTTGGTCGGCGATCGTTCGATGATTGGGGTCAGTCGGCGGTCGGTTGTCGGCCGGTCTGTCTGCGGTCGGCCAGCGGCCCGGTCGGATGGTTATCGGTCGTCTGATAATCTGAGGTCAGCGGTTGATCGGGATTTGACTATCGGACGGCCAGCGGTCGGTGGTCGGTCCGCGGTCACCTACCGGTCGGCGGTCGGTCGACTTCCCGACATCCCGACCGATTGAAAACCTTGTAGTTCGTTCCTCAAAATTCCGTCTCATTCTCTCAGCAAGCGTTCAATTTTTGAAAATATGGAACTTTGGAATCTTCAGAATTCCAGAGCCCCATGGTAGTCTCTAAAATTAGTTGTCGGAATCTCGTAATCCCTCAAACTTCTTATCCCAAACTATTTCAGGAATCGGTGGCGCCAAATTCATCTCATTCGAAGACCGACACTGGCACAACGACTGTTTCATTTGTGCGCAGTGCACGACGTCTCTCGTAGGCAAAGGATTTATCACCGACGGCCATGAGATTCTGTGTCCCGAATGTGCGAAGGTGAGGGTTTTTTTGAATTTTTTTTTCAATTCTCCATTTTCTAGCAATTTGAATGAGCCTAAATTTGCAATTTTTGGTTGGCTAGAAGTAGAGTTATAGCAATTTTTATAAGAATTTTTTTTCGCCAAAAATCTTAAAATTGTTATAACACCATCTGGCGCTCATTTGAATCCTTAGAAGCCACAGATTCAAAAAAATTTAAATTTTCAAAATTCAAATTTTTCCAGGCACGACTCATGGCAGCCAACTCATAACTTCTCTTCAATTCACATCCAGTCTTTCCATTTTTTTCTTCATTTTTTCTTCTGTTTCCCAGTGTCCCCCTGTTTAACCTAAGCCCCGCCCACTTCGCGCTTCACTTTTCCTCTTTCTGTTTCGGTAACCGTACATCCCTGTGTTACCCCTTGAAATGTTATATAATCCCAAAATTTCTCTGATTTTCCAAAAATTTGATATTCAAAAAAAGTTTTTTTTCCTAAAATTTTCTTCAGTGTCTCTAGTCTAGTCCTCCTCTCTCTGGCTTCCTTCTGTTTCTGTTAGGAACAAAATTTTCTTCTTAAAAATAATGCATGTCCTCTTCTTTTTCCTTTAAAATTTCGCTGATTTATTTCAACATTTTTCAACATCGAACCCTCCTCCAAATGCTGTAGAAATTGGTTTTGGGAGCGCCGCGAAATTTGAATTTCAAAAAACTTCAAAAAAATTCTGATTCAAATAAGCCTAGATTTGTTGTTCTAGCTTTTATAGAAGCGGTTTTTCAATTTCCAAAAAAAATTTTGAACATTTTTGAAGGAGCAACGATTTTTGCTTTTTTGCTCAGAATTTTTTCCCAAATTTTTTCAAATTCAAATTTCGCGGTCAACCCCACAACCATCTAGATGTATATAGTCCCCTTCGCCCGTCGTTTTTTATCTGCATTTTTCTGCCTTTTTCGCTTTCGTGTCCACTTTTTTCATTTTTTTCATCCCCCTTATTTTCACTCTACTGACCAAAAAAAAAATTACGCATTCAGAAAAATTTCTTCTAAAAATTTTTTAATCCAAAAAGAAGAAAGCGCTACCACTACTTGTGTCCCCCATTCTTTAAATTCCAATTTTTATTTTATTTTTTTCTATCCTAATTTTTCCCATTTTCTTCATAATGATGACAGTGTGTTCTTTCAAATGTTGATTTTTGAAATGAATTGGTAAAAAACACTTTGAATGCTTATTTTTTGGGACATCTGGAAATACAGACAAATTTGAGATTCTGAGGACCGATACGCGACGCAGCCGCACTTCGCAAATTTAGGAGGCCGAAAGTTTAATTTTCGATTCTTATAAGCGCACTTGAAACTTGGAACAGTTCTAGGATGAGAGAACATCGACTTGCTCAGTAGAAAGATAAGCAGTGCGATTTGAAAAACTTTAACTTAAACCAATTTTATTAAGGAAAGCTTTACTTCCGAAGAAGTCAGCATCAAAACCTTAACGGTTTTAGTACAAACAGTGAACATGAAGAAAGAAAAAATAATAAAACAATTATTAATCTTCTACTTCTTCATCTTCCTACTCCGGCCTTCTTGCTTCTGTCGGTGTGAATCCAATCCTCTTCTGTCGGTTTCCTTCCTTTTGACGAGAACGAGGAGAGAGCATGAGAAAGTAAAGACACTAATGGAAGTAACTACTGTACCAACGAAGTAAAATCACGCCGCCAAACAAAGGTAGCCTTGTAAGCAGTATACCAGAAAGTCACCAAACCCGTGAAGGTCGGGACAAGTCGAAAGCATACAATAAGGAAACCTCGGATGGACGGCACAACTTAGAAGAGGACTACTGTACCAACGAAGTAAAGTCACACCGCCTAGCAAGGTAGCCCCGTAGCAGTATACCAGCAAAGCCCTTTCGGGCTAAGTCGAAGGCATACAATGAGGAAACCTCGAAAGGAAGCACAACTTAGAAGAGGACTACTGTAGCAACGAAGAATGGTCACACCGCCAAGCAAGGTAGCCCCGTAGCAGTATACCAGCAAAGCCCTTTCGGGCTAAGTCGAAGGCATACAATGAGGAAACCTCGAAAGGAAGCACAACTTTGAAGAGAACTACTGTAGCAACGAAGAATGGTCACACCGCCTAGCAAGGTAGCCCCGTAGCAGTATACCAGCAAAGCCCTTTCGGGCTAAGTCGAAGGCATACAATGAGGAAACCTCGAAAGGAAGCACAACTTTGAGGACTACTGAACCAACGAAGTAAAGTCACACCGCCTAGCAAGGTAGCCCCGTAGCAGTATACCAGCAAAGCCCTTTCGGGCTAAGTCGAAGGCATACAATGAGGAAACCTCGAAAGGAAGCACAACTTTGAGGACTACTGAACCAACGAAGTAAAGTCACACCGCCTAGCAAGGTAGCCCCGTAGCAGTATACCAGCAAAGCCCTTTCGGGCTAAGTCGAAGGCATACAATGAGGAAACCTCGAAAGGAAGCACAACTTTGAGGACTACTGAACCAACGAAGTAAAGTCACACCGCCTAGCAAGGTAGCCCCGTAGCAGTATACCAGCAAAGCCCTTTCGGGCTAAGTCGAAGGCATACAATGAGGAAACCTCGAAAGGAAGCACAACTTTGAGGACTACTGAACCAACGAAGTAAAGTCACACCGCCTAGCAAGGTAGCCCCGTAGCAGTATACCAGCAAAGCCCTTTCGGGCTAAGTCGAAGGCATACAATGAGGAAACCTCGAAAGGAAGCACAACTTTGAGGACTACTGAACCAACGAAGTAAAGTCACACCGCCTAGCAAGGTAGCCCCGTAGCAGTATACCAGCAAAGCCCTTTCGGGCTAAGTCGAAGGCATACAATGAGGAAACCTCGAAAGGAAGCACAACTTTGAAGAGAACTACTGTAGCAACGAAGAATGGTCACACCGCCTAGCAAGGTAGCCCCGTAGCAGTATACCAGCAAAGCCCTTTCGGGCTAAGTCGAAGGCATACAATGAGGAAACCTCGAAAGGAAGCACAACTTTGAGGACTACTGAACCAACGAAGTAAAGTCACACCGCCTAGCAAGGTAGCCCCGTAGCAGTATACCAGCAAAGCCCTTTCGGGCTAAGTCGAAGGCATACAATGAGGAAACCTCGAAAGGAAGCACAACTTTGAGG
Source organism: Caenorhabditis sinica (assembly GCA_963932045.1). Classification (NCBI taxonomy): domain Eukaryota; kingdom Metazoa; phylum Nematoda; class Chromadorea; order Rhabditida; family Rhabditidae; genus Caenorhabditis; species Caenorhabditis sinica. Next base: position 18,920,403 of record OZ009942.1, on the reverse strand, counting down.
ACTACTGAACCAACGAAGTAAAGTCACACCGCCTAGCAAGGTAGCCCCGTAGCAGTATACCAGCAAAGCCCTTTCGGGCTAAGTCGAAGGCATACAATGAGGAAACCTCGAAAGGAAGCACAACTTTGAAGAGAACTACTGTAGCAACGAAGAATGGTCACACCGCCTAGCAAGGTAGCCCCGTAGCAGTATACCAGCAAAGCCCTTTCGGGCTAAGTCGAAGGCATACAATGAGGAAACCTCGAAAGGAAGCACAACTTTGAGGACTACTGAACCAACGAAGTAAAGTCACACCGCCTAGCAAGGTAGCCCCGTAGCAGTATACCAGCAAAGCCCTTTCGGGCTAAGTCGAAGGCATACAATGAGGAAACCTCGAAAGGAAGCACAACTTTGAGGACTACTGAACCAACGAAGTAAAGTCACACCGCCTAGCAAGGTAGCCCCGTAGCAGTATACCAGCAAAGCCCTTTCGGGCTAAGTCGAAGGCATACAATGAGGAAACCTCGAAAGGAAGCACAACTTTGAGGACTACTGAACCAACGAAGTAAAGTCACACCGCCTAGCAAGGTAGCCCCGTAGCAGTATACCAGCAAAGCCCTTTCGGGCTAAGTCGAAGGCATACAATGAGGAAACCTCGAAAGGAAGCACAACTTTGAAGAGAACTACTGTAGCAACGAAGAATGGTCACACCGCCTAGCAAGGTAGCCCCGTAGCAGTATACCAGCAAAGCCCTTTCGGGCTAAGTCGAAGGCATACAATGAGGAAACCTCGAAAGGAAGCACAACTTTGAAGAGAACTACTGTAGCAACGAAGAATGGTCACACCGCCTAGCAAGGTAGCCCCGTAGCAGTATACCAGCAAAGCCCTTTCGGGCTAAGTCGAAGGCATACAATGAGGAAACCTCGAAAGGAAGCACAACTTTGAAGAGAACTACTGTAGCAACGAAGAATGGTCACACCGCCTAGCAAGGTAGCCCCGTAGCAGTATACCAGCAAAGCCCTTTCGGGCTAAGTCGAAGGCATACAATGAGGAAACCTCGAAAGGAAGCACAACTTTGAAGAGAACTACTGTAGCAACGAAGAATGGTCACACCGCCTAGCAAGGTAGCCCCGTAGCAGTATACCAGCAAAGCCCTTTCGGGCTAAGTCGAAGGCATACAATGAGGAAACCTCGAAAGGAAGCACAACTTTGAGGACTACTGAACCAACGAAGTAAAGTCACACCGCCTAGCAAGGTAGCCCCGTAGCAGTATACCAGCAAAGCCCTTTCGGGCTAAGTCGAAGGCATACAATGAGGAAACCTCGAAAGGAAGCACAACTTTGAGGACTACTGAACCAACGAAGTAAAGTCACACCGCCTAGCAAGGTAGCCCCGTAGCAGTATACCAGCAAAGCCCTTTCGGGCTAAGTCGAAGGCATACAATGAGGAAACCTCGAAAGGAAGCACAACTTTGAGGACTACTGAACCAACGAAGTAAAGTCACACCGCCTAGCAAGGTAGCCCCGTAGCAGTATACCAGCAAAGCCCTTTCGGGCTAAGTCGAAGGCATACAATGAGGAAACCTCGAAAGGAAGCACAACTTTGAGGACTACTGAACCAACGAAGTAAAGTCACACCGCCTAGCAAGGTAGCCCCGTAGCAGTATACCAGCAAAGCCCTTTCGGGCTAAGTCGAAGGCATACAATGAGGAAACCTCGAAAGGAAGCACAACTTTGAAGAGAACTACTGTACCAACAAAGTAAAGTCACACCGCCTAGCAAGGTAGCCCCGTAGCAGTATACCAGCAAAGCCCTTTCGGGCTAAGTCGAAGGCATACAATGAGGAAACCTCGAAAGGAAGCACAACTTTGAAGAGAACTACTGTAGCAACGAAGAATGGTCACACCGCCTAGCAAGGTAGCCCCGTAGCAGTATACCAGCAAAGCCCTTTCGGGCTAAGTCGAAGGCATACAATGAGGAAACCTCGAAAGGAAGCACAACTTTGAGGACTACTGAACCAACGAAGTAAAGTCACACCGCCTAGCAAGGTAGCCCCGTAGCAGTATACCAGCAAAGCCCTTTCGGGCTAAGTCGAAGGCATACAATGAGGAAACCTCGAAAGGAAGCACAACTTTGAGGACTACTGAACCAACGAAGTAAAGTCACACCGCCTAGCAAGGTAGCCCCGTAGCAGTATACCAGCAAAGCCCTTTCGGGCTAAGTCGAAGGCATACAATGAGGAAACCTCGAAAGGAAGCACAACTTAGAAGAGGACTACTGTACAAACGAAGTAAAGTCACACCGCCTAGCAAGGTAGCCCCGTAGCAGTATACCAGCAAAGCCCTCTCGGGCTAAGTCGAAGGCATACAATGAGGAAACCTCGAAAGGAAGCACAACTTAGAAGAGGACTACTGTACAAACGAAGTAAAGTCACACCGCCTAGCAAGGTAGCCCCGTAGCAGTATACCAGCAAAGCCCTTTCGGGCTAAGTCGAAGGCATACAATGAGGAAACCTCGAAAGGAAGCACAACTTTGAAGAGAACTACTGTAGCAACGAAGAATGGTCACACCGCCTAGCAAGGTAGCCCCGTAGCAGTATACCAGCAAAGCCCTTTCGGGCTAAGTCGAAGGCATACAATGAGGAAACCTCGAAAGGAAGCACAACTTTGAAGAGAACTACTGTAGCAACGAAGAATGGTCACACCGCCTAGCAAGGTAGCCCCGTAGCAGTATACCAGCAAAGCCCTTTCGGGCTAAGTCGAAGGCATACAATGAGGAAACCTCGAAAGGAAGCACAACTTTGAGGACTACTGAACCAACGAAGTAAAGTCACACCGCCTAGCAAGGTAGCCCCGTAGCAGTATACCAGCAAAGCCCTTTCGGGCTAAGTCGAAGGCATACAATGAGGAAACCTCGAAAGGAAGCACAACTTTGAAGAGAACTACTGTAGCAACGAAGAATGGTCACACCGCCTAGCAAGGTAGCCCCGTAGCAGTATACCAGCAAAGCCCTTTCGGGCTAAGTCGAAGGCATACAATGAGGAAACCTCGAAAGGAAGCACAACTTTGAGGACTACTGAACCAACGAAGTAAAGTCACACCGCCTAGCAAGGTAGCCCCGTAGCAGTATACCAGCAAAGCCCTTTCGGGCTAAGTCGAAGGCATACAATGAGGAAACCTCGAAAGGAAGCACAACTTTGAGGACTACTGAACCAACGAAGTAAAGTCACACCGCCTAGCAAGGTAGCCCCGTAGCAGTATACCAGCAAAGCCCTTTCGGGCTAAGTCGAAGGCATACAATGAGGAAACCTCGAAAGGAAGCACAACTTTGAGGACTACTGAACCAACGAAGTAAAGTCACACCGCCTAGCAAGGTAGCCCCGTAGCAGTATACCAGCAAAGCCCTTTCGGGCTAAGTCGAAGGCATACAATGAGGAAACCTCGAAAGGAAGCACAACTTTGAAGAGAACTACTGTAGCAACGAAGAATGGTCACACCGCCTAGCAAGGTAGCCCCGTAGCAGTATACCAGCAAAGCCCTTTCGGGCTAAGTCGAAGGCATACAATGAGGAAACCTCGAAAGGAAGCACAACTTTGAAGAGAACTACTGTAGCAACGAAGAATGGTCACACCGCCTAGCAAGGTAGCCCCGTAGCAGTATACCAGCAAAGCCCTTTCGGGCTAAGTCGAAGGCATACAATGAGGAAACCTCGAAAGGAAGCACAACTTTGAAGAGAACTACTGTAGCAACGAAGAATGGTCACACCGCCTAGCAAGGTAGCCCCGTAGCAGTATACCAGCAAAGCCCTTTCGGGCTAAGTCGAAGGCATACAATGAGGAAACCTCGAAAGGAAGCACAACTTTGAAGAGAACTACTGTAGCAACGAAGAATGGTCACACCGCCTAGCAAGGTAGCCCCGTAGCAGTATACCAGCAAAGCCCTTTCGGGCTAAGTCGAAGGCATACAATGAGGAAACCTCGAAAGGAAGCACAACTTTGAGGACTACTGAACCAACGAAGTAAAGTCACACCGCCTAGCAAGGTAGCCCCGTAGCAGTATACCAGCAAAGCCCTTTCGGGCTAAGTCGAAGGCATACAATGAGGAAACCTCGAAAGGAAGCACAACTTTGAGGACTACTGAACCAACGAAGTAAAGTCACACCGCCTAGCAAGGTAGCCCCGTAGCAGTATACCAGCAAAGCCCTTTCGGGCTAAGTCGAAGGCATACAATGAGGAAACCTCGAAAGGAAGCACAACTTTGAGGACTACTGAACCAACGAAGTAAAGTCACACCGCCTAGCAAGGTAGCCCCGTAGCAGTATACCAGCAAAGCCCTTTCGGGCTAAGTCGAAGGCATACAATGAGGAAACCTCGAAAGGAAGCACAACTTTGAAGAGAACTACTGTAGCAACGAAGAATGGTCACACCGCCTAGCAAGGTAGCCCCGTAGCAGTATACCAGCAAAGCCCTTTCGGGCTAAGTCGAAGGCATACAATGAGGAAACCTCGAAAGGAAGCACAACTTTGAAGAGAACTACTGTAGCAACGAAGAATGGTCACACCGCCTAGCAAGGTAGCCCCGTAGCAGTATACCAGCAAAGCCCTTTCGGGCTAAGTCGAAGGCATACAATGAGGAAACCTCGAAAGGAAGCACAACTTTGAAGAGAACTACTGTAGCAACGAAGAATGGTCACACCGCCTAGCAAGGTAGCCCCGTAGCAGTATACCAGCAAAGCCCTTTCGGGCTAAGTCGAAGGCATACAATGAGGAAACCTCGAAAGGAAGCACAACTTTGAGGACTACTGAACCAACGAAGTAAAGTCACACCGCCTAGCAAGGTAGCCCCGTAGCAGTATACCAGCAAAGCCCTTTCGGGCTAAGTCGAAGGCATACAATGAGGAAACCTCGAAAGGAAGCACAACTTTGAGGACTACTGAACCAACGAAGTAAAGTCACACCGCCTAGCAAGGTAGCCCCGTAGCAGTATACCAGCAAAGCCCTTTCGGGCTAAGTCGAAGGCATACAATGAGGAAACCTCGAAAGGAAGCACAACTTTGAGGACTACTGAACCAACGAAGTAAAGTCACACCGCCTAGCAAGGTAGCCCCGTAGCAGTATACCAGCAAAGCCCTTTCGGGCTAAGTCGAAGGCATACAATGAGGAAACCTCGAAAGGAAGCACAACTTTGAGGACTACTGAACCAACGAAGTAAAGTCACACCGCCTAGCAAGGTAGCCCCGTAGCAGTATACCAGCAAAGCCCTTTCGGGCTAAGTCGAAGGCATACAATGAGGAAACCTCGAAAGGAAGCACAACTTTGAAGAGAACTACTGTACCAACAAAGTAAAGTCACACCGCCTAGCAAGGTAGCCCCGTAGCAGTATACCAGCAAAGCCCTTTCGGGCTAAGTCGAAGGCATACAATGAGGAAACCTCGAAAGGAAGCACAACTTTGAAGAGAACTACTGTAGCAACGAAGAATGGTCACACCGCCTAGCAAGGTAGCCCCGTAGCAGTATACCAGCAAAGCCCTTTCGGGCTAAGTCGAAGGCATACAATGAGGAAACCTCGAAAGGAAGCACAACTTTGAGGACTACTGAACCAACGAAGTAAAGTCACACCGCCTAGCAAGGTAGCCCCGTAGCAGTATACCAGCAAAGCCCTTTCGGGCTAAGTCGAAGGCATACAATGAGGAAACCTCGAAAGGAAGCACAACTTAGAAGAGGACTACTGTACAAACGAAGTAAAGTCACACCGCCTAGCAAGGTAGCCCCGTAGCAGTATACCAGCAAAGCCCTCTCGGGCTAAGTCGAAGGCATACAATGAGGAAACCTCGAAAGGAAGCACAACTTAGAAGAGGACTACTGTACAAACGAAGTAAAGTCACACCGCCTAGCAAGGTAGCCCCGTAGCAGTATACCAGCAAAGCCCTTTCGGGCTAAGTCGAAGGCATACAATGAGGAAACCTCGAAAGGAAGCACAACTTTGAGGACTACTGAACCAACGAAGTAAAGTCACACCGCCTAGCAAGGTAGCCCCGTAGCAGTATACCAGCAAAGCCCTTTCGGGCTAAGTCGAAGGCATACAATGAGGAAACCTCGAAAGGAAGCACAACTTAGAAGAGGACTACTGTACAAACGAAGTAAAGTCACACCGCCTAGCAAGGTAGCCCCGTAGCAGTATACCAGCAAAGCCCTTTCGGGCTAAGTCGAAGGCATACAATGAGGAAACCTCGAAAAGAAGCATAACTTTGAGGACTACTGTATCAACGAAGTAAAGTCACACCGCCAAGCAAGGTAGCCGCGTAGCAGTATACCAGCAAAGCCCTTTCGGGCTAAGTCGAAGGCATACAATGAGGAAACCTCGAAAAGAAGCATAACTTTGAGGACTACTGTATCAACGAAGTAAAGTCACACCGCCAAGCAAGGTAGCCCCGTAGCAGTATACCAGCAAAGCCCTTTCGGGCTAAGTCGAAGGCATACAATGAGGAAACCTCGAAAAGAAGCATAACTTTGAGGACTACTGTATCAACGAAGTAAAGTCACACCGCCAAGCAAGGTAGCCCCGTAGCAGTATACCAGCAAAGCCCTTTCGGGCTAAGTCGAAGGCATACAATGAGGAAACCTCGAAAAGACAGCACAACTATTCGGAAGGAACACTAATCTAATATAAGGCAAAAGAATCTAATCGACTAGGGGGAGCCATACTGAGCTAGTGTAAGTGAGCCCTAAGTAGGATGTAACCCGTCAACTCATCTGCCCCAGGCGGTCCTCTGCTCCAATTCGGTCCAAATCGAACCTCAAATCGATCGATCCTCTGGTGTTGAATCCCTGTGCTTCCTCGAATCGCTGGCTGGTTTCTGAAAAAAATGTTTTTTTTAATTGAACTTCGCATTGACAGGACGCCATAATTCGGGAAGAACTGTTTGTGCGAATAACAAGAAATCCGAATTACGGTGCCTCGCATTGTCATTACTCACCCTTAATATATATCTCGTTGCTGGCCGGACGTCAAGTTTGGAGGACAGAAGGAGGAGATCTCTGGAAAATTGGAAGATTAAAAAATTAAAACGACCAAAATAGTTTCAACTTTCCAATTTAATAAAAACCGGAAAAGTTCTTTCAGCAAGATCAGAATAATATGGAAGGGAAAAAAATCGGAGGAAAATTTAGTCAAGTTTTTTTGAAGAATACAAAATTTTTATAGAAAAAACAACATTATTTTCCGAAGAAAAAATATCTCAAAAAACTGTTTCCGAGCGAAAATAACCAACATTTGCCTATTTCCAATGTTTCAAAAAATACAATTTCTCGATATAATTCAGTAGAAGCAAAAAAAATCGAAGAAAATCGATGAAAAACGAACAAAACAGCAGCAAAAAACGCGAAAAGAAGAAAAAATCGAAGAAAAAATGGCGACTGCGAAAATTTCTGCGGTCAAAATTTTTGAAGGTAGATCAAAAATTTTATTTTTGAATTTTTTTAGACCTGCCATTCTTGAAATTGCACACTGAAGAGGAGAGGGGGAGGAAGACGAGGCATGCATTGCCCACCACCATCTCTACCCCCACTCGCCTCCTTTTAAAGAGCGCGCATGTGGTCTAGTGGTATGAATGAATGTTTACTACCAGCTAGACGAGGGTTCGACCCCTACCCACTGTAGTTTCTTTTTTATGTTTTTTAAAACATTTTTGACAGTTCTAAAACTATTTTGTGTGTAGAAAAGTGAATTTTCCTAATCCTCCACTTAGATTCTCAAATTCTTCAAAGTTCACAACAGTTTCCAAAACTTCCGATTTTTGAATTCTAAAGAATTCCGAAACACTAAAGTAAAGGAAACTCGAAAGCAACTTTGAATTCCAATCTGTTGAATCCAAATTTTGAAATTCTCATTCATCAATTTCTTTCGAATTCCCGCCAACTCTGACATCATAATTCAATCAAAAAATGCTTCACACATACCATTTCTTTTCTCTTCCTAAGCATTACTCACCTCTTCTCCTTTATTCTCTTCTCGTCTATTATACATTCGTACCAAAAAAAGGGAGAAAAAATGTTTATATGTATACAGTAAGCATGTGACTCATGTTTTCAGTGTATAAAAGGAAAAGAAAATGGTGGTAGGAAATTCTTTTGTGAATGAACAGTTTTGTGTATTCAGCGTTTTTTTGGAGTTTAGGCCTGGAAAAAGGTCTAGATAGCTTAGAGCCTTGAAGCCCAGAAACGTTTGGAATTTCTAAAATTAAGAAAATTTCAGCTGAAAAATGGAGACCCCCGAAGACCGTATTGT